>CM055118.1:821856078-822456078 GCA_029206835.1 Rana muscosa
CATGTCCATAATGGGGGTGGTAGTGACACGGCCCCAAATCCACAATGGCTCAAAAGTGATATGGTCCAGAAATATTTTGACGGAATAAAGGTGGATAAAACACCTGGACCAGATGGCATCCACCCACGGATCCTAAAAGAATTGAGCTCTGTAATTTCAAAGCCATTGTATCTAATTTTTAGGGACTCATTAATGACAGGAATAGTACCACTGGATTGGCGCAGGGCCAATGTAATGCCCATATTTAAAAAGGGAACAAAGTCTTTAACAAGTAACTATAGACCTGTTAGTTTAACTTCTATAGTTGGGAAGATACTGGAGAGATTAATAAAAGACCACATAGATGAGTTCTTGCTGGAAAAAAAACTATTTAAGCAACAGAAAGCATGGATTCATGAAAGACAGAAGTTGTCAGACAAATCTGATTTATTTTTATGAAGAGGTAAGTAAAACCTTGGACAGAGGGGTGGCGGTGGACGTGGTATACTTGGATTTTGCAAAAGCGTTCGATACAGTTCCACACACACAGCTCATGTGTAAGGTAAAGTCTACAGGATTGAAAAGATCAGTTTGTAAATGGATAGAAAACTGGTTAAAAGACGGAATTCAGAGAGTAGTGGTTAATCATTCTTACTCTGAATGGTCTAAGGTTTTCAGTGGTGTACCCCAAGGTTCAGTGCTGGGACCTTTACTTTTTAATATCTTTATAAATGATATTGGGTCTGGGATCAAAAGTAACACTTCTGTCTTTGCAGATGACACCAAGCTATGCAGTGGAATAACGTCCTTACAGGATGTCGCCAATTTACAAACCGACCTCAATGCTCTGTCTAATTGGGCGACTATGTGGCAGATGAGGTTTAATGTTGATAAATGTAAAGTTATGCACTTGGGGGCTAAGAATATGAATGCATCATACATACTAGGGGGAGTACAACTGGGGGGATCCATAGTGGAGAAGGATCTGGGGGTTTTGGTAGATCATAAGCTCAATAATGGCATGCAATGCCAAGCTGCGGTTTCCAAATCGAGCAAAGTCCTTTCTTGTATTAAGAGAGGTATGGACTCCAGAGAGATATCATTTTGCCCCTGTACAAATCAATAGTAAGACCTCATCTGGAATATGCAGTTCAGTTTTGGGCCCCAGTTCTCAAAAAGGACATTGGGGAACTGGAGAAAGTGCAGAGAAGGGCAACCAAACTGATAAGAGGCATGGAGGAGCTCAGCTATGAGGAAAGATTAAAGGAACTGAATATATTCACTTGAGAAGGAGAATAAGGGGGGATATGATTAACATGTACAAATATATAAGGGGTCCATATAGTGAACTTGGTGTTGAGTTATTCAGTTTACGGTCAACACAAAAGACAAGGGGGCACTCTTTGCGTCTAGAGGAAAAAAGATTTCATATCCAAATACGGAAAGGTTTCTTCACAGCAAGAGCTGTGAAAATGTGGAACAGACTCCCTCCAGAGGTGGTTCTGGCCAGCTTAGTAGATTGCTTTAAGAAAGGCCTGGATACTTTCCTAAATGTACATAATATGAGTACTAACATTTATAGGTAAAGTTGATCCAGGGTAAATCCGATTGCCTCTCGGGGGATCAGGAAGGAATTTTTTCCAAATTTTTCCCCTGCTGTAGCAAATTGGATCATGCTCTGCTGGGGTTTTTTTGCCTTCCTCTGGATCAACTGTGGGTATATAATTGGGTATATGGGATTGTACGATATTTTTTATTTGATTTATTTATTTTATGGTTGAACTGGTTGGACTGTCTTTTTTTCAAGCTGACTATGTAACTATAACTATGTAAAAAAAAAAAAAGCAGATTTGTATATTGCTTCCAAGAAATTAGGTATGGTTAAGCAATAAGACCCCTTTAACACGTTTTTTAGGCACTAAAAGGCTAAAAATAGAGCCGGTAAAAATGCCTCCCCTGCCATCCCAATGTGAATGCCCGAGTGCTTACACACTGGGGCACTGCGCTGGCAGGACATTAAAAAAAAGTCCTACAAGCAGCATCTTTGGGGCGGTGGAGCCCCTGTCCATTGAAATGAATGGACACTGCTGCCGAAGCGGCCTGCAAAGCGCTTCGGCAGCTGTGCTACACAGGCGCATTTAAACATTTCTTCGGCCGCTAGCGGGGGTTAAAAGTGCCCTGCTAGTGGCCCAATAGCGCCACTAAAACAGCGGTAAAGCGCCACTAAAACTAGCAGTTCTTTATTGCCAACCCTGCCCACGGCTCAGTGTGAAATGGCTCTAAAGGGCTAGGAACCTTTGAAAGCAATTGTTACAAATCTTCCTGCTTTAAGAATACACTATACAAAAAAAAATAAAAAATTTGCACAAACATTCAATTTGGAAGGGAAACTTGCTACCAATATGTCCACCCATGAGTCCTTGCTGGTCACTGCAAGAAACTGTACAGGTTAAAATCTGACCTCCAGGAATGTGACACAACCACTGCAATGCCCCTCTCCCTACAAGAGTAATGCTTGTTAAATATAGGGGTGCACAGATAATGAGAAATACTCAACTCACTCCTGGCACTGGCAAGCCCCTCGATTTGTATGACCGGTCTCCCACAGCATCCTAAGGAGCTTAAGAATGCGGTCACAAGCTAGTAGGGCTGCAACGGTTATTTTCATAATCGATTAGTTGGCTGATTATTATTTCGATTAATCGATTAATTAATTTAGTTAATATGTAAAGTTTAAAAATAGGCAATGTATTCTTAAATATCTCTATGCAGTGGTAAATATAAAATAACCAACTATATGGGTAGGGAGCAAAATCTCTAATCCACTGAGAATATCTGACAGATTAGATATACTGTATATACTATTAGAGGGAGAATATGGTAAATATCATAAAACATCATTATTAGAAATTGAGAATTCCTTTTGACCAAGAAGTTTTCTGACAGTGTGTGGTTTTCGTTCAGAAATTACATTCATTTTAAAACTGAATGTTAAAAGCAAGTGAAAATTTCAAACTCTTTCATTCAGCGAATGTACAAAGATTTTTCATATGAATATTCTCGTCTGAAAAATTGATCTGTGTGACCAGCATGAGGCTCAGTACACACATATGCAGTTTGCTTTTGATTTGTTTCTGCAGTGTTTTTTGCTGTGCGCTTTGATTTTTGCGCACATGATTTTGCTGCGATTTGCATTATTTTATGCTTTGTTTTGGCCGATTTGTTGTTGGGCAAATTAAAAAACGCAAATTACTGCAAAAAACGCATTACATGCTTTTCTGCAGCTTCTCCATTGAAGTATATTGAACCAAAAAAAAAAAAAAATTAAAAAAGCACAATTTTTCATTGAAAAAGGGCTGACGCGCCCTGCTCTGCCTCCCTCATTCGGCCACATATAATGTGTTAGTCTGACGGAAGCACCTTTTCCCCAGTGGGTGAGCTTTGCTCCCACTAGCGGGAAACACTTAAATGTGTCTTTATGTTGATCTATACATTATTTTCTCTAACCATTAGTATTTTATTCCTTTTTCTCACTCTAGAACTCATCTCCATTCCTCTCTCTTCTTCTCTCTTTGAGTCCACTTGGATCGTATGGACTGACCTTAACTTGGTAATGGGTAAGTCCCCTTTGTCTATTCAGCTACCATGGCACCATTAAACATTCTGTCCCTGAATGTTCAGGGACTAAACATCCCCCAGAAAGGTACCAAGGCCTTCCGTGCATTTTATGCCAGAAAGGCGCACATAGTTTGCCTACAAGAGATCCACTTCACGAGCACTTCCACACCCAAATTTATGTCCCATTTCTATCCGCAAACCTACACGGCTTCGGCTACCTCCAAGCATCAGGGCACCCTCATAGCCTTTCATTGCTCTACCCCATTTACTCTCCAATCCCAAATAAAAGATCCTGAAAGACGCTACTTGATTCTCACAGGCCATATTATGGACACTGCAAGAACTGCAGTTTCATACTATGCACCAAATAAGCAACTGAATTCATTCATGTCACATTTACTACAAGTCGTGAATGACCATAAAAAACAGGTACAGTCATACTGTGCGTAGATTCTAACCAGGTCCTCCTCCCATTTCTGGATAAATCCCCGTACACACCATTTCATAATAAAATAAAATGTCTGTCACAACTTTTATCTAAATAAAATTTGGTAGATTCATGGAGAGAAGGTAATCCCACTAAACATAGATATACATACTATTCCCACCCTCATAAAACATATTCAAGGATTGATCACATATTCCCAACTATAGGTATGCTCCCTGAAATTATTACAGCAGATATAATCCCTATCCCATGGTCCGACCATAATGCAGTAATCATGTCTATTAAATCAGCATTACCCAAATGCCACGACCCTACTTGGAACCTCCCAGACATCCTACTCAAACACCCATCTTATCGCCAAACCATTGAACAAGCCATTAAAAGATTATATATAATCACTCAATACTATTCCAGAAATTAATACATTAACTCTTTGGGAAGCCTATAAATCAGTTATACGTAATACAATTCAGAAACAATCAGCCATATTCAAACGCGAACGGAAAACCCTTGCTCGTAAACTGGAAATGGAGTTTAATACTGCCTTTATATCCCATCAGGACAATCCATCACCATTAACAAAATCCGGTTTAGACAAAACTCGTGTTGCATATGACTTATTTCTAACTGAAGCAGTGGAAAAATCCTACAAAACAATCAAGACATAACTATTTAATGAAATCCAATAAAATCAGGAACCTACCTTGCACAAACGCTTAATTCCTTGAACAAACCCTTTAAACCAATCCACTTAAAACTGGCAATAGATGTTTACACAAGCAACCCTACCAAAATAGTTCAGAAATTTCATTCCCACCTGACCTCATTATATACATCTAATAATTTCAACCCGAAAAACAGCAGATGCATTTTTCTCCGATATTAACTTACCAGAACTCTCCCTTGACCAAAAGAATTTATAAGAAGGCAACATTACACCTGATGATGTCTCCGAGGCTATCGAAGACCTAAAATTAAACAAGAGACCAGGCCCAGATGGCTACTCCGCCTTATATTACAGAACTTGTAAGGACACTTTATCACCAATCTTAGCGGAAGCTTTTAAATGTATTATTAGAAGGAAAATCCTTTAGACAAGAAACTTTGACGGCCATCATTTGCATGATCCCCAAACCTCTCACTGACAATACCTTATGTACGAATTTCCGCCCAATCTCACTCCTGAACTTAGATATCAAATTTTTTGCCAAAATATTAGCCAAAAGACTAAATGTAATAGGTAAGCTCATCCACAAAGACCAGGTAGGATTCATGCCAGTGCGCCAGGCGGGTGACGATGTCCGTCGGGCAGTATTGCTAGCTCAAATAGCTAAAACCCACCGTATACCCTCCTGTTGCCTACCCCCTGATATAAAAAAGGCTTTTGACTCCATATCATGGCCTTACCACCCTCACTACACATTGCAAAGATGGGGTTTTGGCCCCCACTTCTTAACATGGATCAAAGCACTTTATAACAAACCAATTGTATACATTAAATATGCAGGCTATAAATCTAATTTAATATTGAAAGAGGAACTCGCCAGGGATGCTCGCTCTCCCCCCTTCTATTCGCCCTCCTAGTAGAACCTTTAGCCCAACGAATCCGCACAGACCCGACAATCAGCGGTATTGAAACTGCTGGATACCATCATAAATTATGTCTATTTGCGGATGACATGCTCCTATTTCTGTCATCCCCACAAGTTTTCGGACCTAACCTCCTGTCCATTCTAGACAAATTTGCTATGATTTTGGGACTTACAATAAATCCCAAAAAATCCAGAGCCCTAGATATATCCCTCTCCCAAGTAGAATCAGACTCGGCCAAAAATGCACTCCCTTTTATATGGACTGAGAGGTCAATTCCCTATTTAGGGGTTCACCTAACAGCCTCATATTCAGATCTTTTTGCAGCAAACTATCCCCCACTCCTCAAACAAGTTACAAACCTTTTACAACAATGGACACATCTCCCGATCTCATGGATAGGTAAAATTAATGCAATCAGAAAGACAATTCTCCCACAACTACTTTATTTAGAGTTTTGCCAATCCCTATCCCATCTTACTACCTTAGATTACTCCATAGAAGAACATTAACATATGTCTGGGGCTCAATTAAACCCTGTATAGCATTACATACGCTGCATTTACCAAAACTCAAAAGGAGGTCTTGGATTTCCAAATTTTGCTAGCCATTATAGAGCTGCACACATTGCCAGCCACTCTAAATATCACGCTACACATGAAATACCCAGACCAAAAATTGCCGCTGCAGGCAGATACATTTTGGAAAGATGTTTCTCTCTGAGACCAAGGGTGCCGGCAATGCACATAGCAATGAAAACAAAAATGGTGAGGACAGCCGCACTCCAATCCAACGTATGTTTATTGAAGAAAGACAGGCACTACAAAATCCAGCATAAACCAGGACATCTGACGCGTTTCACACTTGTTCAGTGTTTACTCATAGCTCACGTGTAAACACTGAACAAGTGTGAAACGCGTCAGCTGTCCTGGTTTATGCTGGTTTTTGTAGTGCCTGTCTTTCTTCAATAAACATACGTTGGATTGGAGTGCGGCTGTCCTCACCATTTTTGTTTTCATTACACATGAAATACCCCTGTGGGTAATAATAGAAGTGGCACAATGCGACCCTCTTTCTATTTTCAATTTGTTATGGCTCCTCCCCAAGGAACGCAAAACCCTACGTAACCCCATCACTAAATATTTTTTACCTTTATGGGACAAACTTAGATTTATACAATCTTCTCACAACCCTCTTTTGTCATTTCTCAAAAACCCCGCTTTCTACCCAGCATGGGTCTCACCCAAATCATTTAGGGTCTGGAAATCATTGAACATTACGCAGCTTAGTAACCTAACATCAACATCCTTTCACACATTTCCTACCCTTTGTGACACCTATAACTTACCAAATTCTGAACTTTTTAGATACCTCCAAATCAAAAAAATTTACGCACCTTTGTTAAACACCGATACCTCTCTATCCCAAATTACGATTTTTTAATCAGCATGCCTGAAAGACCCTCGTTTAAGAGGTATAATATCTTCTATATATTCCCACATTTCTATTTACCCTGGTTTAGATAAACCACCTTATGCACGTAAATGGGAGGAGGACCTGGAAAGAACATTTGATATGGCTGATTGGTCCAAATCTGGTCTGCAACAAAATCCTCCTCACTAAAATATCCTGGCGGTAGAAACACTGCAAAAAGTTTTAAGCCTCCAGGTTGGCCAAATTTACGCAAAACCAAACAGCACAATGCTTCCGGGGCTGTCCTGATCCAGGCACCCACTTACACATTTGGTGGTCCTGCCCGTTAGTACAATTATATTGGGAAAAGGTATTTGAAACTGCTTCCAGAATATTTGGTCTCACGGTGCAACCAGACCCAGCCACAGCCTTGCTCAATCTAAAACCGGATCTCATTACACATAAGCAATTCAAACTCCTCACTCAACTTCTTACGGCAGCTAAGCAAACAATAGCAAGGGCATGGAGGACCCCTAACCTGGAGATATCCGAGACCATACATAGAGTAAATAACTTCATGTCTCACGCCAAAATGTTAGCTATAGAGGGATCAAATTCCAGTCTTTGAAAAAATCTGGAACCCTTGGATTATCACCTACCATCATTCCGCGACAACTCAATTCTTATGCCATGGTAGCTGAAAGATTCAATCGGTAATAAATGACTTACAAAACCAAATTTCTAGTGTTACCCTACTCATTATCGTGAACATTATAATGTTCTGTTCAAACCCACAGGCTGTAGGCCAACTTACTCGAACCATCTCAGTGGACTTCTACACTTCCTTCTCGATTTTCCTACTACTATCCTATCCTCTTCATTTTTATTTTTGTCTATCTTTTATTTTTACTTTATTTTTCTTATCTTATAAATTCATTTAAAACAGTAATAAAGTATTGCTTTACATAATTATACTTCAATATTCCAGGTCCAAGTAAAAAATGTATATGATAAATAGTATTTACAACTACAGTCATGAATATCTTGATGTAATAATTTATTTACCCTATATACTCGAGTATAAGCCGACCCGAATACAAGCCGAGGCACCTAATTTCACCACAAAAAACTGGGAAAAAGTATTGACTCAGGTATAAGCCTAGGGTGTACATCTGCATGCCTGACTGTCCATGTTCATGCCTCAATGTGCCCATGAATAGACTGACGTTTAACATGGGAGTCTATGGAAGGGGTGCCGGGTTTGAAAAAAAAAAAAAAAAAATCGGTGCTCCCCGGCTGTAGGTCCCCCAGACAACAAACTTTGCACACTTGTAGAGGAAGAGTGGGGCTACATGTGCGCCAAGTTTGGGGTCCAGGGGACCTACGGTCGGCTGGTACCAGGTCCCCAAAATCCAGGAGATCAGGCGCAAAAAAGGTGACTTGAGTATAAGCCGAGGGGGGCATTTTCAGCACAAAAGAAAAAGTGCTGAAAAACTCGGCTTATACTCGAGTATATACGGTACTTTTATATTTTCTGTTGAGATTATATCATTTACTTATCAGTACATATATAGTGGACCTATGAAGTTTTTTTTTTTCAAACCTGGATGTAGTTGTATAACAAGATTTGTACTTGATTATCATATTCACTCAAAAATACTTTGACAGGGAAAAAGGTCTGACCCTTTCCAAATACGCAGCAGCTGAAAAAAAGCATAGATGTGAATGTGTCCTATAGGAAACCATGTTAAACGATCTGTTGTGCGTTTCTGCAAAAAACGCATAGATGTGAACCAGGCCTAAGACGTTTAGGGTTAGAAAAACAAAAATTAGCCATTTATAGTAGAAAAAGAGCAAATAATTGCCAATGTAAGGTTCATTTTTTTTTTTTTTTTACTGTGGAACATTGAAAGTAATATTTACAGTAACGATTTGCTCCTTTTGTACTATAAAGAGCTAGTTTTTTTTTTTTTTAACCCCGATACTGCCCGATTAATCGATTATGAAAATAGTAATTGATTAATTTCATAATCGATTAGTTGTTTCGGCCCTACAAGCTAGCCCCCACCACCCGAGTATACACAATTATGCCGAGGCACCATCCGCAAACTGGAGCCTCAGGGGGAAGAAGATGGGTTGTCAGAGCGAGGAATGAGGTAAACAAAGACTGTTCAGCTACTCCTAGACAAAATGGCCATTTGTTTGGAAATTTAACAAAAACTTCAGCTTTAAAGGGTGTCTATATATTCTCTTTTAAATGGTTTAACACTGTATTATATAGTGCTCAGCATACAGTTGGGTCCATATATATTTGGACGCAGGCACAATTTTCATACTTTTGGCTCTGTGTGCCACCAGAATAAAATTAAAACGAAACAATCCAAATTAATTTGAAGTGCAGACGTTTAACTTTAATTCAAGGGGTTGAACATAAAGTATCATGTACAAATTTTAGTAACTGAAACCATTTTTATACAGTCCCCCCCGTTTTCAGGGGCTCAAATGTAATTGGACAAATGAATATAATCATAAATTATTTTCATTTTTAATATTTTGTTGAGAATTCTTTTGCCTTTCAATGACTGCCTGAAGTCTGGAACCAATGGATAGTACCAAAGACTGGGTTTCCTCCTTTCTGATGCTTTGCCAGTCCTTTGTGGGTCTTTCTGATTCAAGTTTTGCCTTCAGCAAGTGAAATGCGTCAATTAACTGATCTCAACCCAATTGAGCATGCGACAATTGCAGAATATTCCACTTCTTTTCCTTCAAAAGCTCCAGGTTTCTGTTGCAGTGTGTTTTAGATCATTGTCCATCTGTACTGTGAAGCGCCATCCAATCAACTTTGCTGCATTTGACTGAATCTGGGCTGACAGTAGTGGTGCAACGGATCGGTGGTGATCCATGACCTGAACGGGTCACCCTGTTCGGATCGGATCACCACGCGATCCGCGGAGCGCTCCGGAGCCTCGGCTGTAGGAAAGGCCGCGGCTTCGGCCTAGCTCCGGAGGGGCGGCCATCTTGGTACACCCGACGGCGGCCACTGTAGTGGCGTTTCGCCGCCATCTTGCTCCACCCCACACTCCTGCACAGTAATGATAGAGAAGGGGCCAAGCGGACATCTTGTTCCACCCAACAGAGTTTTAGATTTCAGTTAATTTCAACACAAAACTGAGCTTATCAGCTTTAATACATTATTTGGAAATCCATCGGACTGTTTAATGTTAAATATAAAAGCAGCAGCAATTCTTACATGCTTGCTAATGTGACGGAACACCTCTGATTTTCACATTTACCATTTAGTTAAATGTGAAAATCAGGTGTGTTCTGTCACATTAGCAAGCATGTACGGTTTGCTGCTTCTTTTAAAATGTAACATGTAAAGAGTCCGTCGGATTTACAAATACTGTATTTAAGCTTATAAGCTCCGTTTTGTGTTGAAAATAACTGTGAAATCTAAAACTCCAGTGGGTGTAACAAGATTGTCTTTTTTTTTTTTTGCCGATCCAAAAAATGATCCGATCCGTGAGTTTTTTGATCCGTTGCACCCCTAGCTGACAGTATATCTCTAAACACTGCAGAATTCATCCGGCTGCTTCTGTCCTCTGTCACATCATCAATAAACACCAATGACCCAGTGCCATTGAAAGCCATGCATGCCCATGCCATCACACTGCCTCCACCATGTTTTACAGATGACGTTGTGTGCTTTGGATCATGAGCTATTCCAAGCCTTCTGCACACTTTTTTTCCCGTCATTCTGGTACAGATTAATCTTAGTTTCATCTGTCCAAAGAATGCTTTTCCAGAACTGGTTTGGCTTTTTTAGATGTTTTTTGGCAAAGTCCAATATGGCTTTTCTATTCTTTAGGCTTACGAATGGTTTGCACCTTGTGGTGAACCCTCTATTTATTCTCGTGAAGTCTTCTCTTGATTGTAGACATTGACAATGATACGCCCACCTCCTGGAGAGTGTCCTTCACTTGTCTGGATGTTGTGAATGGGTTTTTCTTTACCATAGAGAGGATCCTGCAATCATCCACCACTGTTGTCTTCCGTGGACATCCAGGCCTTTTTATGTTGCTGAGCTCACCAGTGCGTTCTTTCTTCAGAAAGTACCAAACAGTTGATTTGGCCACTCCTAATGTTGCTGCTGCTGCTGCTGCTGCTGCTATCTCTCCGATGGATCTGTTTCGTTTTTGAAGCCTTACAATGGCCTGTTTCACTTACATGGACAGCTCCTTTGAGCGCACGATGTAGGTTCACAGCAATATATTCCAAATGCAAAAACCACACTTCATTAAACTGATGCAGAAATAACAAAAGGAGTAGCCCACACCTGGCTATGAAATGGCTTTTCGATTCAATTGTCCAATTACTTTTGGCCCCTTGAAAAAGGGGGGATTGCTATTCTTAAGAGCTGTAATTCCTAAACCCTTCCTGTGATTTGGATGTGCATACCCTCAATTTAAACCTGAGTGTGCGCACTCTAAGCCCATATCTATTAAATAACTAAAGCTTGAATATGTTTTGGTAAATACCTGAAAAAAAAACAAAAATTGTGCCTGTGTCCAAATATATATGGACCCAACTGTAAATGAGCACACCCCAAAAGATTTGTCAGAAAACCTTTGCTTTTCTTTCAGAATCAACATTTTCTATTTTAGAGAACAAAATCCTAATCAACAAGAATTCAACTACATGCGAGTCTAATTATTCATTCAACAGGTGTCCAGCAGACAGTTGATTATAAAAAGGGAGACACTTAACCACTTCAATACCAGGCACTTTCCCCCCTTCCTGCCAAGGACAATTTTTGGGCTTTCAGCACTGTCGCACTTTGAATGACAATTGCACGGTTATGCAACACTGTACCCAAACTACATTTTTATAATTTTCTTCTCACAAATAGAGCTTTCTTTTGGTGGAATTTGATTACCTCTACGGTTTTTAGTTTTGGCGATATAAACAAAAAAAAACTGACAATTAAAAAAAAAAAAAAACTGATGGGCACCGATAGGCAGCACTGACGGCACTCATAGGCGCAACTGAATAGGCAGCACTGATGAGGAGCTACCGACAGGCACTTTTGATGGGACACGGACAGGCATTACTGATGGGGCACTGACAGGTGTTTATAGAGGGACAGGCTGGCAAGTGATGGGCACCTTTTGATGGGGGCTATGCTGATAATCAATGTGCTGATTATTAGCTCAGACCCCCCCCGTCTGACAGGGAGACACGCCGATCGGCTCTCCCTCTCAGCGTGAACCAAGAAAAGCCTTTTACCGGCACTTCCTGGTTCACGCGATGATCAGCTGCGATTGGTCACAGCTGACCACGTGGTAGGAAGCCTCTCTCAGAGGCTTCCTACCACAATTGGAGTTGCGGTGTGTCAGACTGACACACAGCACCTCCAATCGCTGCGCGCCGGCTCTGTTATCCTGATCAAATCATATGAAGTCCGGTAAGAATAACACCACCACCACTTTGCCACGGTCATTTTTCTATACGGCGGGCGGCAAGTGGTCAACAAAGAAAACCCCTTCCCATTTCATGCTGTCAGCAATGGAAGAAGAGAAATGTCACAAGGCCGAGAAAGAAAAAAAAAAATTCTCTTTACACAAAAAGGCTACAAGAAGATCAGCAAAGCTTTACTTGTTAGAATACTGTAACAAAAGTGATACAAAAAACGGAACAAAGATGGAACTGCAACGATCTCAGAGACGTCCAGGCCGTCAACAGAAGTTAACACCTCGACAAAGCTTCTTCTGAGAAGTATTGAAGAAAATCGCCATGCAAGTTGACTGCAGTTAGCTAAAGAAGTAGAATGCCAAACTGGGGTGATTGCTTCACATGACACAATATGGCATACACTGCAGAGGAATGGCATGCCCATGTGTCGTTCACGAAAGAAGCCTATCCTAAAGCCCATGCACAAAAAAGTCCACCTAGAATTTGCCAGGGCCCATGCTTAAAAAGAAGATGACTACTGGGACTGTACTCTGGAGTGATGAGACCAAGATAAATGTTTTTGGAACTAATAGCTTCGAAACCATATGGCGTTGCAAAGGTGAGGAGTACAAACAAAAATGCATGGTGGTGACAGTGTCCTTCTGTGGGGGCTACATGAGTGCTGCTGGTGTAGGGGAGCTGCATTTCATTGATGGCATTGTGAATTCACTGATGTACTGCTCTATATTGAAAGAGAAGATGCTACCATCACTCCGTGCCCTTGGTCGTCGTGCACTTTTCCAACATGACAAATGATCCAAAACACATATCTAAGGCCACTGTTGCATTTCTGAAGAACAGGGTGAAAGTGTTTTAGTGGCCAAGTGCACTATATTACCAAAAGTATTGGGACGCGACACAGTTTAATAGCATTCCAGTCTTGGTCCATAGGGTTCAATATTGAGTTGACCCACACTTTGCAGCTATAACAGCTTCAACTCTTCTGGGAAGGGTGTCCAGAAGGTTTAGGAGTGTGTCCAAGAGAATGTTTAACCATTCTTTCAGAAACGCATTTTGTGAGGTCAGGCACTGATGTGGATGAGAAGGCCTGGCTCGTAGTCTTCGCTCTAATTCATCCCAAAGGTGTTCTATCGGATTGGGGTCAGGACTCTGTGCAGGCCAGTCAAGTTCCTCCACCCCATACTTGCTCATCCATGTCATTATGGACCTTGTTTGTGCACTGGTGCGCAATTATGTTGGAACAGGATAGGACCATACCTAAACTTTTCCCACAAAACTGGGAGCGTGAAATTGTGAAAAGATATCTTGGTAATGCTGACGCCTTAAGGGAACTAAGGGGCCAAGCCTAAGCCCTGAAAAACAACCCCACTCCATAATCCCCCCTCCACCAAATGATTTGGACCAGTGCACAAAGCAAGGTCCATAAAGACATGGATGAGCGAGTTTGGGGTGGAGGAACTTAACTGGCCTGCACAGAGTCCTGACCCCAATCCGATAGAACACCTTTGGAATGAATTAGAGCAGAGACTGCGAACCAGGCCTTCTTGTCCACATCAGTGCCTGACCCCCACAAATGTGCTTCAGGAAGAATGGTCAAACATTCCTATAGACACACTCCTAAACCTTGGTGACAGCCTTCCCAGAAGAGTTGAAGATGTTATAGCTGCAAAGGGTGGGCCAATTCAATATTGAACCCTACGGACTAAGCCTGCGATGCCATTCAAGTTTATGCGTCCCAATACTTTTGGTAATATTGTTAGTATGTCTCCTGATCTGAACCCAAACACCTATGGGGAATTCGGAAGAGACAAGTCATCACTCTCCATCTAGGCTCTAAAAGAGGTCGTTTTTGAAGTATGGAGAAAGATAGAAGCTGCAATATGTCGCCAACTTGTTCATTCCATGTCTAGAAGACTTGGTGCTATCCTTACAATTCATGGAAGTCATACAAAATACTTGGTGTAGTAGTTTTTGTTGTGGGATGTATTCATTTTTGCATCAACTAATGTGAGTCAAACTGAAGATTTTGTAATCCAAGTTATATTATTAACCTTACTTTCATGTAATGGAGCTAAACAAACGTTCTATAAAACTCAGTTTTGTCAAAATGTTGGAAATTGTTTTTGTGTTCATTGAGATATTGATAAAAAAAAAAAAAAAAAAAATCACACTTTTCCAAAAGGGGCGTACTCATTTACGCTAAATACTAATCTTGAGGTTAACGTCATCAACATCAATGCACGGGAAGGTTTTAGAATCCTTTTTTTTTTCTGTATGAAGCTTTTAATTTATGTACATGAAACATATACATAAAAGTTAGACATGCTATGCTTCCTGCTTAAAAATGTGCACAATTTTTTATAGGACTTTTATATTATTTTTTATAGGATAACTTCCATATCATCCCCTCTCCCCTCCCCTTCCTTCCCTTGCAGGTTTATGTAGTTTTTTTTTTTTCCTCTTTTTTTTCTTATATAGAGTCATAATCCCATGTTTACAGCATGACCCCATCGGGGTAAACAGGGATTTATATTTGAAAATAGTGAAAGAGAAGGGCGCTCAGTGATAATAAAACTATCATTGATCAATAATTAAATTAATATAATTACACCTGCCTAAAATAAATGGTGCGATAAATAAGTGAAAATTAATAATCACAAACCAATAAAAAAATCAATAAAACCAATGATTCCCAAACAAACAAAAAAAAAACACAATCAAAAATGGAAAAATTGTGCATCAAAGTCCAAAAGAATAAACACAAAAACGTCCCACAACGATAGTGAACAACTAATATATTTCCTGCGTGTGTCATGAATCTTCAATGAACATGATATTTATAATCAAATAAATTCTTGTGACTGTTCAGATCCACCTTCACCAAAGACAATAACACCCGATAGTGCTGTGGTAATGATGGCAGCTTACCCCAACAAATTGACCCTTTTAACTAAAAAAGAGGTCAAGCAGGCTTTCTGCAAGTATCAACTTGCTAGATATCAAAGCAATGATGTCCACAAAAGCAGGCAGCGATGGACACTGGGATAAAGACTCCGATGGTATGCAAATTAGGAGAAGAGAGGCAAAAAATAGCGTGATACCATTTATTGCAAAAAAATAATTTAAAATGCCAAAAAAGCGCTTACTTTGCAAGTGCCCCGACCCGGCACTGAGGCTGTGTAGGCGTGAGTAAAACGAATGGCAGTCCCAGACCTGTGGATAGTGGCGTGCGTTCCACCTCTTCGGAACAGACAGCCAGCGGGACCGGAAGTGGTGTCAGTTGCGTGACCTGTATTGCGCCTCGACGTACGTTTCGGGTTCTGTCATCAGGAAGCGCTACAGGTCACGCTAGGAGTACGATATTTATGTCACTCATAATTTGAATATGGGAGGGGATATATACATAAACGGCCTCTGTCCCGGCAGAGCGGCACAGAATATTATACATTATACATAACAATGGCGTTAATAGTACAAATCAATACTGTAATGATAATTTATATAAAATTATTAAAAAAACAATCCCAAATTTAAAATGATTAAAAATGAATATTAAAAAGTCTAAAATTCATATGACTTAATTAGATAAAAAAGGGCCCTAATTGATGGAGACCTTATTCATTGGTAAGAAAGCAATTCAAGTCCAGATCAATATTTAAACCAGACGGCTGCATCGTTCTAAGTCGGTATAACCATTGGGTCTCATTCTGTGATATAGATTTCTTTAAATCTGTTCCTCTCCAGTGTCCCACTACACTGTCCATCCCATAAAAAGTCATTTCTTTCTCGTACATCACGGGACACAGAGCGACATAGTCATTACTAATGGGTTATATAGATACCGTCAGGTGCTGGCACTGGCAACTTCCAAAACCGGAAGTACCCTCCCCTATATAAGCCCCTCCCATCCGGGAGCACCTCAGTTTTTTGCCAGTGTCTAAGGTGTTGGCCAAGAAGAAACATGTGTTTTTCACTGAGCTTGCGTACAGGTTCTTTTGGGCCTCAGTAAGCTATTCCGGATCCGACCAAAAAAGCTTCATAGCTAAACGGTCGGTACCCGGGCCTTGCAGAGAAGAGCAAGGTTTTGCCTGTAATGCTTCTCTTAGGAGAGCTGGACCCTGGGATCCAGAGCTCTGGTCATACCCACGACCAAGATGTTTTCTGTGCAGGGTGCTATACAGGTCCAGGGGAGTGGAATCCTTGGGAACCCGGTCCCTGAAGGTTTGATTACAATGCCTGCCGTGATAGGTGAAGTTTGGGCTTTTGTGGACCAAACAAAGTCCTGCGGCGGGGAACAGGTAAGTGGGGGCCCCCAGGAACTTGGTTCTATTGGGGGACCCCCAAGCCTAATTTGTCTTTCTGTCTGTTACCTAATGGTATTCCCGCAAAATTCTGTGCATGCCTGTCACTACTAAAAAAATGTAATAATTTTTAATGGTGGTCAAGAAAAAAAAAAAAAAAAAAATTTTTTTTATATATATTTAATATATTAGACTGCGGTACCTGTGTTTGTCCACTAGAGGCCGCTGTGGAATGTTTTCTTGTCATGTGGACTAGCTTCTTCTCAGCAGAGCAAAGTCCAGGCAGATGGTGAGTTCTCTTATAGGAAACTGCTTCCTCTGCCATGTTGCAGTGCTCGTCCATCCCCCGGCCTGCGGCAAAGAGGGGCCCTGGCTCCTGTCCCTTGTTACCATATTTTGAAATTAGCGCCGAAGGCGCACGTGGCCGCGCGCGTGCACGCGCCTCTATATATAGAGGTGAGCCGGGAAAGGGGGCGGAGCCTGGGGGATGACGCTCTGTGCGCGCCGCAGCGCTTCTGCGCATGTGCGGGCGTCCCAGCAGTTTAAAAAAACCACAATATTGTAGTGAGCTGGCTATGAAGTACAGAGACAGAGCTGGCAACATTTAAAGGCATACAGCAAGCGGTTGATACAGGCATCCCCTAGAAAGGCACTTTAGTAGACACCAACTGTGATATAGCAGCAATTGTGCTAGACTATTCTCAGTAAAAGTGGTGTATTACGGCTGGAATACCTCAGCTTTAGGCTTAGGAATATGCCGTCCAGAAGCTCCGGAACTGAATCTTCCAGGAAGCGAAGGGGGTCTCATCGGGCTCGGAGGATCTTGGGCATACTTCTGCTGCACCAGTCTCCCCTGAAGTTCAGAGGTAAGTGACCGTAGAGACCCCGCAGGGGTACTTGGTACTGTGGCTGTCCTCAGTTCACCTGCTCCTGTGTATGTAACAGAGGAGGTTTTTTCCTCAGCTCTGGGAGGATTAGAGAGGCTGCCTCCCTGTCAGGGAAAGCACGCCCGATCTCCGTCTCCTCCTTCAGAGTGCCTGTTAGCAGAGCAACAGTCCCATACAGGGATCGACCTGCCTGAAGGGGATCAGGATGAGGTTGATTCTGTTATAGAGGAATCAACAGTGGGGGAAACTTTTCTCAGCATCTCAAGCTGAAAGATTATGGGTTCAGTCTCTGACTAACATGGTCCGATCAGCATTTAAAAATGCACATTGCGGAACCATCAACCACTACTGTATCCTCGTTGGGGTCGCTGGAAGCCCCCAGACTGTTTGTTCTTTTCCACTTCACCCTTTACTGAAAGGGCTCATTTACCAGGATTGGGAACGTCCTGAGAAAATATTTATTCCCCCAAGAGATTTCCGGTGGTCTATCCCATGGAGGATAAGTTCATCAAAAAAAAAAAAAAAAATGGAAGGTCCCTACAGTGGACGCAGCCATCTCTTGTATGTATAAATCACTGACATGTCCAGTGGATAATGTCCAAATGTTCAAGAACCCAATAGATAAAAGATTGGAGTTCTTATGAAAATCTGCTTGGTGATACAACCAGCAGTAGCAGCTATTGGGGTCTGCTAAGCAGTGAAGGATCAGTTGAAACAGGTCTTGAGGGACTTGACAGATCAGCAGGCTTTGCCCTAGCTGATCTACCTAGAGCCTTAGGCTTTGCGGTTGACGCCATAGAGGATTCAGTCCATCAGGCCTCCCGCCTTACGCTGTCTATAGTACATATGCGTAGGCTCCTATGGCTCAAAAACTGGTCTGCTGAAGCTCCCTGTAAAAAATGGCTGGTTAGCGTCCCGTTTCATGGTGAACGCTTATTCAGGGAAAACCTGGACAAATATATCCAGAAAATTTCCAGCGGTAAAAATACGCTCTTGCCGTTTAAAAACAGAGTTAGAGGTCCCTCTTTGAGAGGCCTGCTTCTCCAGTCCCTGGGCCATCGGCTGTGTAACAGTTCCGACGGCCTCCTCGGTCAAATCCCGGGGGTAAAAAACAGGGACAGTAGCAGGGTAATGAGAAACCCTGGGTCAGGGGAGGTACAAAACCTCGCCCAAAGTTAAATTCATTGAAGCCCCCACTCAGTCGGGTGGGGGGAGGACTCCAGTTGTTCGCAAGAGACCTGGCGGGACACGATCAAGACAGATAGGTGCTCTCCGCAGTAGGTTTGGGATACAGTTTGGAGTTAAAAGACTCTCCTCCTTCCCATTTTTGAGGTCAAACGTGCCAAGGGATCCTCGGAAGAGAGAGTCCCTCCTGTTGGCACTAGAACAACTATTGCTCCAAGGAGTAATTATGGAGGTTCCCCTGGAAGAATGAGGGTTCGGGTTTTACTCAAACCTCTTTACAGTCCCGAAGCAAATGCGGACGGGAGGCCCATATTAATTCTAAAAGGGCTATACAAATTCCTGTATATCAGGACTTTCAGATGGAGTCGATCCGATCGGTGGCCACTGCCCTACAAGGGGAGGATTGGTTAGCCGCGATCGACATCAAAGATGCTTATTTGCACATTCCCATCTTTCCAGTACACCAAAAATTTCTACGCTTTGCAGTAGAAGGGCGCCATTTTCAGTTCAGAGCCTTACCCTTCGGTTTGGCCACAGCACCACGAGTGTTTACAAAAATTCTGGCCCTTTATTGGCCAATCTAAGAACACAAGGTGTAATGATAATGGCATATCTGGATGACTTATTGCTGATAGACCACTCAGTGAAAAAAACTAGACGTGGTCGTTCACAAGACAATCAAGTATCTGGAATCTCACGGTTGGATTATCAACCGAGACAAGTCAGCCCTAAAAACCAGTCAAAAGTCTGGAATACTTGGGGCTAAGGTTGGATTCAGGCCAGAGAAAAATATTCTTGCCTCGAGGAAAGGTGTTGTCTTTGAAAGATTTGATCCACTTAGTGGGTACAAAAAAGCCAGCCGTCCATACGCCTGTATATGAGGCTGCTGGGAAAAATGGTGGCATCATTCGAAGCAGTACCCTACGGTCAATTCCATTCAAGGAATTTGCAAGGGGCCATACTGTCAGCCTGGAACAAAAAAGTTCAGGCCCTAGACTTACAATGTCCTTGTCCCCTTCCGTTCGCAAGAGCCTCCGTTGGTGGTTGGTTCCCCAGAATCTGGAAAAAAGGAAATCCTTCAGTCCGATTTCTTGGAAGGTGGTCACTACAGATGCCAGCCTTATAGGCTGGGGAGCAGTACTGGAGCAATAGTCTCTCCAGGGCAGATGGTCGGATGCAGAAAAGGCCCTGCCCATCAATGTCTTAGAGATACGAGCAGCCCGGTATGCCCTAGTAGCATGGACATCCAAACTCCAAGGGTCCCCTGTCAGAATTCAATCAGACAATGCCACAGCAGTGGCATATATCAATCATCAGGGGGGCACCAAGAGTCGTGCAGCCCAAAGGGAAGTAAATTACATCCTGAGATGGGCAGAAAAATATGTCCCAGCCATATCTGCGGTATTCATTCCAGGAGTGGAGAATTGGAAGGCGGACTTTCTAAGTCGCCAACAATTATGCCCAGGGGAATGGTCCCTTCATCCCGAGGTTTTCCGGACAATATGTCAGCGGTGGGGAACACCGGATGTAGATCTGCTAGCATCCAGATTCAACACAAAAGTGGACAGGTTTGTCTCTTGGACAAGGGATCCCCTAGCTTGCGGCTCGGATGCCCTAGTGTTCCCTTGGGATCAGTTCAAGCTGATATATGCATTCCCACCGCCACAATTGTTACCTCGATTACTCCGCAGAATCAGGGTAGAAAAGAAACCAGTGATTCTGGTGGCTCCAGCGTGGCCCCGAAGAGCATGGTACGCGGAGATTGTAAAAATGTCTGTGGGGAGTCCTTGGACCCTCCCACATCGTCCGGACCTGCTTTCGCAGGGACCGATATACCACCCTTCCTTACCAGCCCTAGGTTTGACGGCCTGGCTATTGAAGCCCACATTCTAAAAAAAGAGAGGGCTCTCTAATGCTGTGGTGTCTACCATGATCAATGCCAGGAAACCGGTATCCAGGCAGATCTACTATAGAATCTGGAAGGCGTACATCGCCTGGTGTGAGGCCAGAAAATGGCATCCACGTAAATACGTAATAGGTAGGATTCTGGACTTCCTACAATGGGCTGTAGATAGGAAGCTTGCCTTGAGTACTATCAAGGGTCAGATTTCGGCCTTGTCAATATTTTTTCAAAGGCCCTTGGCTTCGCATTCACTAGTCAAAGCCTTTATACAAGGAGTGATGCGTATTAGTCCTCCGGTTAATATTCCCATATGTCCATGGGATCTAAACTTGGTTCTGTCAGTTCTACAGAAACAACCATTTGAACCATTACAGCATATTTCCTTGGTGCTTCTCACCAGGAAATTGATTTTTCTAGTAGCCATTTGTTCGGCTAAAAGAGTGTCGGAATTAGCAGCTATGTCCTGTAAGGAGCCATATCTGGTTATCCATAAGGACAGAGTAGTGTTACGTCCTCATCCAGCCTTTCTTCCTAAGGTGTTATCGAGGTTTCATTTGAACCAAGATGTGGTTCTTCCTTCTTTTTTCCCCAAACCTACTTCGGTAGAGGAAAAGTTATTTCATTCTTTGGATGTAGTAAGAGCAGTTAAAGCTTATCTAAAAGCCACTGCTCAGATTCGCAGAACGGATACTTTGTTTATACTGCCGGAAGGCCCCAGAAAGGGTCAGGCAGCGTCAAAATCTACTTTAGCCAAGTGGATTCGACAGGTCATTATGCAAGCTTATGGCTTGAGAAGGAGACCGCCTCCGTTCAAAGTTAGAGCGCACTCCACGAGAGCAGTTGGAACTTCATGGGCAGTGCATCACCAGGCCTCCCTGGCTCAAATCTGTAAGGCCGCAACATGGTCTTCAGTACACACGTTTACTAGGTTCTACCAGGTGGACGTTAGAAGTCAGGAGGATGTCGCCTTTGGGCGCAGTGTGTTGCAGGCCGCAAAAGATCCTCATGTCTGATAGCGCTCAGCTTATATATGGTGTATCCCCCCCCTCATTTGGCATTGCTTTAGGACATCCCATTAGTAATGACTATGTCGCTCTGTGTCCCGTGATGTACGAGAAAGAAAATAGGATTTTTATAACAGCTTACCTGTAAAATCCTTTTCTTGGAGTACATCACGGGACACAGAGCTCCCGCCCCTCTTTGGGGACACTTATTGCTTTGCTACAAAACTGAGGTGCTCCCGGATGGGAGGGGCTTATATAGGGGAGGGTACTTCCGGTTTTGGAAGTTGCCAGTGCCAGCACCTGACGGTATCTATATAACCCATTAGTAATGACTATGTCGCTCTGTGTCCCGTGATGTACTCCAAGAAAAGGATTTTACAGGTAAGCTGTTATAAAAATCCTATATTTTCCAGGATCCTGATCATGATATTGGGCAAAGTGACGTGAGACACTGTGGTTAGGAAATCCTTTCAGGATGTTTGTTACGTGCTCATTTATCCTAACCTTTAGCTCCCTTGTGGTCCTACCTACATATTGGAGGGAGCAAGGACACTCCAGGACATATGTTACATGCCTGGAGTCACAGGTTATAAGGGGTTTGATTTCAAAATTCCTGATGTGTAACATTGGACCTAAATTTACTAATTTTCTTTGTATATCTTTTGGTTTTCCGACAAGATTTGCACCGAGTGCAATAGTGAAAGCCGGAACCATCCAAAAAGGTGGGAGGTTTCTTAGGGGTATCAGGTACCGTATATACTCGAGTATAAGCCGAGTTTTTAAGCACAATTTTTTGTGCTAAAAATGCCCCCTCGGCTTATACTCGAGTCACTTTTTGCGCCTGATCTCCCGGATTTTGGGGAGCCGGTACCGGCGGGCCGTAGGTCCCCTGGACCCCAAACTTGGCACACATATAGCCCCACTCTTCCTCTACAAGTGTGCAAAGTTTCTTGTCTGGGGGACCTACAGCCGGGGAGCACCAATTTTTCAAAGCCGGGCACCCCTTCCATAGGCTCCCATGTTAAACGGTCATTTCTCTGGTGACTTTGGGGACCCGATACCGACCGGTCGTAGGTCTTCTGGACCCCAAACTTGGCACACATGTAGCCCCACTCTTCTTCTACAAGTGTGCAAAGTTTCTTGTCCAGGGGACCTACGGCCGGGTAGCACCGATTTTTCAAAGCCGGGCACCCCTTCCTTAGACTCCCATGTTAAAGTCAGTCAGTCTAGTCATGGACACAGTGAGGCATGGACACAGTGAGGCAAAGTGAGGCACACCCTAGGCTTATACTCGAGTCAATAAATTTTCCCCGTTTTTGTGGTAAAATTAGGTGCCTCGGCTTATATTCGGGTCGGCTTATACTCGAGTATATACGGTATGTTGGGCGCAATCATGTTTCGCAACACTGGTGCCCTCCTGTAAATAAATTTCGGTTTGGGAGGTAAAATTTTGGCCAAATCATTATCTTTAAGAAGAATGGGCCAAATTTTTTTTAAAGTTTTTTTCTACATCCCTATATTGCCTATGAAAACCTGAAAGGAAGGCTAATTCAACTGAGAAGGGAGGCTTTCTTTGAAACCAAGAGAGATTCCCTCTCCATCAAAAAAACTTCATTTTTGTTTTTTTCAAGTGTGGGTTGGGGGTAACCCTTTTCCCTAAACCTCTCAATGAGAGGGTCAGCTTGCGTTTCAAAATCTGAGACTTGATCACAGTTACGCCTAATGCGCATAAGTTGCCCCTTAGGGACTGCCCCCAACCACTGAGGATGACGACAACTAGATGTAGGCACAAATCCATTCCTATCTGTGATCTTGAAATGGGTTTTTGTGCCTACTCGACCCTCTTTAACTAATGTTAAATCTAAATAGTTGGAGGTAAAACTAATTTCTGCTGAAAACTTGAGACCATAATGATTGATATTCATGGCCCCCAAAAACATTTCAAACGAGGGTACTGACCCCTCCCACAACAGAATAATGTCGTCGATATATCTTTTGTAAAAGATCAAACACTTGGAGATGTCAAGGTAGATGGACTCATTTTCCCATTTATTTAGAACAAGGTTGCCACACTGGGGGCATAACGAGCCCCCAACGCCACACCTTTTATCTGATTGTAGAACCTGCCCCGTGCCCAAAAGTAATTGTTACCCATTGCTAATTGTAATCCTTCTACCAAAAATTCTATTTGATCCCCAGATAAACTGGAATGCTCTATGAGGGCCAATTCGACCGTCACAGAAGCATCTCCCTGCTGGATATTGGTGTAGAGAGATTCTACATCTATGGTAACTAGGGTTGTCCCGATACCGATACTAGTATCGGTATCGGGACCGATACCAAGCATTTGTGCGAGTACTTGTACTCGCGCAAATGCTCCCGATGCTTCACCCGATACTTTTTTTTTTTTTTTTGTGGCCGGAGAGGGCGGGAGGAGTCAGTGGCTGGGGAGGGCGGAAGAGGAAAGTGCGGGCGGAGTCTGGCTGAAGAGGGCGGGCACAGTCGGTGGACGGAGTCCGCGGGCGGAGAGCGAGTCCCTCACCTGCAGTTGAACCTGGTAAGCTGGCAGGGGTTCAGGGCACAGCCGCATCAGGATCGGTGACCGGTGCTGTCACATTCGGTCGCCGTCAGCGGCTGAACGTCCCCACGCCCATCTTGGTACACCATGCACTCGGCTGCAGTAAGCAGCAGCAGACATCTTGTTACACCCAGCCCGAGCTATATGGGCTGGGTGTAACAAGATGTCTGCTGTTGCTTACTGCAGCCGAGTGCAGGGTGTACCAAGATGGGCTTTGCAGCAGGTTTTTTTTTTCTTAAATCCCGTGTCATTTCCCCCCCACCCCCCGCAGCATTTCAGTGCCAGCCACCTATCAGTACCCACAAGTGCTACCTATCAGTGGAATCAGTGCCATCTACCAGTGCCACCTATCAGGTGGCACTGGTAGATGCCACTGATTGCACTGATAGTGCAATCAGTGCCCACAAGTGCCACCTATCAGTGCAATCAGTGCCCACAAGTGCCACCTGATAGGTGGCACTTGTGGGCACTGATAGATGGCACTGATTGCACTATTAGTGCAATCAGTGCCACCTATCACTGCCCACAAGTGCCACCTATCACTGCCCACAAGTGCCACCTATCACTGCCCACAAGTGCCACCTATCACTGCCCACAAGTGCCACCTATCACTGCCCACAAGTGCCATCCATCAGTGCCCCCAAGTGCCACCTATCAGTGCCCCCAAGTGCCACCTATCAGTGCCACCTATCACTGCCCACAAGTGCCACCTATCAGTCCCCATCTTTCAAACTGTCACATGACATTGAAAAAAAGTATCGGTAATCGGTATCGGCGAGTACTTGAAAAAAAAAGTATCGGTACTTGTACTCGGTCTTAAAAAAGTGGTATCGGGACAACCCTAATGGTAACCATCAAGGTCTCCTGGGTGACTTCTATGGAAGACAGTAATTTGATAAGTTCTCTACTGACCAATATTGAGGAGATTTTTCTACAAACACCTAGCCCTAATTTGGATCTGGAAAGGGGGTTTAAACAACTCCAGTATGACATGGAAAAACAGATATGTCTCTGGTGGGACATAGCATCATTGATTTTGATGCCGCTTGGCCCTTCTTGGGACCATCTGGCAAAATAAACAAAATATCTGTTTTACGTATCTGAGCGGTTGCTTGCAGATACACCTTTACCGCTCTCACTAGATCTAGAGAGTGCAATAACTTTTCCCCCGCCGTCCGCGGGTTTGGAAAAAAAGAAGGCAGAACAATGTCCTGATTCAAGTGAAAAGCCGACACCACCTTAGGTAGAAAGGCCGGATGGGGTCGTAGTACAATTTTGTCCTTGTGACAATTTAGATAAGGCTCTTTACAAGAAAGAGCTGCTAGTTCTGATACTCTCCTAGCAGAAACAATCGCAATCAAAAAGGCCAATTTCCTACTTAATATAATTAAAGGAATATGGCGAATAGGTTCAAAAGGTTGCATTTGCAACACTGACAACACCAAATTCAAATCCCATGGACACAAGGGAGACCTGACTGGAGGATTTATCCTCAGTACCCCCTGAATGAATGTCCGAACTAGGGAATGAGATGCCAATGGTCTCTGAAAGAAAACGGATAGAGCAGATATTTGACCCTTGATGGTACTAAGGGCTAATTTCATATCCACTCCTAACTGGCAAAAAGCAAGAATCCTGCTTATTTCATATTTCTGAGGATTCCAACTTCTGGATTCACACCAGAAAACGTATGCTTTCCAGACTCTATGATAGATGAGTCTGGAGACTGGCTTTCTAACATTAATGAGCGTAGAAAGAGCCGGACCATTTTTAAAATGTGGGTCTCAGCAGCCAGGCCGTCAAATTTAGCCTTTGTAAGGAAGGGTGGAATACTGGACCCTGTGACAGCAGGTCGTGTCGAAGTGGGAGCTTCCAGGGCCTTCCTATCGCCATTTTTATGATCTCGGCGTACCAAGGCCTCCTGGGCCAATTTGGGGCCACTAGGATTACTGGTATTCCCTCCTCCTTGATCCTGCGAAGCAGTCTTTGTAGAAGAGGGATCGGAGGGAATGCATAGATCAGTGAGAACTGATTCCATGGAGTTATTAGAGCATCTGTCCCGTAGGCTAGAGGATCTCTCGTTCTGGACACAAAGTTGTCCAATTTCTTGTTGAACCTGGAAGCTAGCAGGTCTACATCCGGGTTTCCCCATCTCAGACACATGGCCTGAAAGATCTCGGGGTGGAGAGACCACTCTCCTGGTAGCAGCTGCTGACGACTCAGGTAGTCCGCTTGCCAGTTTTCTATCCCCGGAATGAAGATTGCAGAAAGGCAAGGTACATGCTCTTCTGCCCATGCAAAAATCCGGTTCACCTCTCTTTGGGCCGCCCGACTGCGAGTGCCTCCTTGGTGATTGATGTAAGCTACTACTGTAGCATTGTCGGATTGTACCCGAACTGGGTATCCCTGTAACCTGTGTGTCCAGGTTTTGAGGGCTAGATATACTGCCCGGATCTCCAGTATATTAATGGGCAGGATCCCTTGAGTCTTGGCCCAGGTTCCCTGGGTAGAAGCCTCTTCGAATACTGCCCCCCAGCCTGATAGGCTGGCATCCGTAGATACCACCTTCCAGGACACTGGGAGGAAGCACTTCCCCTTTCGTAAATTCTTGGCCTCTAGCCACCACTTGAAACTGTGGCGTACTTGTGAGGATATTCGCATGGGTATATCCAGAGCTTGGCTCTTCCTGTTCCAGGAGGCTAAAATATTGCATTGAAGCCGTCTCGAATGAAACTGGGCGTAAGGGACTGCCTCGAAGGAGGCTACCATTTTCCCCAATAGCCTCATGCAAAGGCGAATAGATGGCCTTTTGCTTGCTTTGACCTTGTGGATCAGGTCTTTCAGAGACTGTATCTTTGGCTCTGGCAGGTATACCCTGTTTTGGGCTGTATCTATGATCATGCCCAGGTACACTATCCTTCTTTGGGCCTGGAGAGAGGATTTTTGTAAGTTTATAATCCATCCTAAATGCTCCAGGTATCCTACTGTAGTGTGCACCGCGTGATCCAATCCCTCCTTTGACTGATCTATTACCAGTAGATCGTCTAGATAGGCTGTTACCGCAATGCCCTGTGTTCTCAGGTTTGCTAACAGAGGAGCTAGCACCTTTGTGAATACTCTGGGCGCAGTGGCTACACCAAATGGCAGGGCCACAAACTGAAAGGGGCCATGTTCTACCGCAAACCTTAGGAATCTTTGGTGAGCGGGGAGGATGGGTATGTGTAAATATGCGTCTTTGATATCTATGGACGCCATGAATTCTCCGCCCTTTAAAGTGGCGACCACGGCTCGGATCGTTTCCATTCGAAAATGGCGAACGTTCAGAAACCGATTTAGGGATTTTAGATCCAGGATGGGTCTGACATCTCCATTTGGCTTTGGAATCACAAAGAGGTTTGAGTAAAAACCTGAACCTTGCTCTTTTTGGGGTACCTCTGTAACCACCCCTTGAGCCATTAAGTGATTCAAACCTTTGAGGAAGGATCCTCTTTTTTGTGGATCCTTGGAGAGTCTTGAACCTCGGAATTGAGAAGATGGGACCTCTCGAAATTCCAGTTTGTACCCTGAGGATATTGTGGATACCACCCATTTGTCCTGGGTTTCTGTCCGCCAAGTCGCTGAGAACTGACAAAGCCTTCCCCCCACTCGGCCGAGCGGGGGCGCCCCTTCACTGAGAGGTTTTGGGGGCTTGCTTATTAGCTCTTGCACCCCACGGCTTCTTGTTCTTCTGAGCCTGTCCCTTGGCTTTTGTGGGCGGTTGAAAAGGCCGTCGCCACTGGCTGGAGTCCGATTTCCCGGGAGCTGGGGAGAGAGAGCGTTTAAAACAAGGCCTCTTGTTTTTCTCTCAGGTAAAAGTGTCGTTTTACCACTTGATATCTTCTGTATATATTTTTCTAAATCTTCCCCAAATAGGCGTTCGCCTTGGAACGGGAAACTTACCAACAGCCTTTTGCATGGGGCTTCCGCTGACCAATGCTTAAGCCAAAGTACCCTGCGCATGTGTACCAACTGGAGTGTAAGGCGTGATGCCTGTAAGATAGAATCTCTCATGGCATCCACTGTGAAGCATAAGGCTTTAGGCAAATTCTCCCAATTTTTAGCCTTTTCTGAAGCCAGCTCCTTCAGCCCCTGCTTTACCTGTTGGCTGATGACCTAAAAACATACCGACTGCTGCTACTGCAGGTTGGGTAATTGAGCCGGCCAAAAGGAAGGAGGATTTCAGTACGGATTCCAACTTCTTCTCAGAAGGATCTTTAAACACTTGTACATTGTCCACCGGACATGTCAGGTTCTTATTAACACAAGAAATCGCCGCATCTACCGAAGGCAGGCTCCATTTCTTTAAAAAAATTTCCTCCATAGGATAAAGAATGTTAAACTTTTTTGGAGGTGAGAAACGCTTATCTGGATGTTGCCAGTCTGCGTACATTAAATCCTCTAGTAACGGATGAACCGTGAAGGAGCAAGCACCTTGCGGGGATCTTAATGACCCTAGGGAGGAGACAGATGATTCCGTTACCTCCGAAGAGGGTAACTTAAAACGCAGATCGCACTGTTCCTGCATAACATTGTACCTGTGACTTCAAAATCTGGGATACCGAGAAAGGCTCATCCGATATCCCTGATCCGTCTGACTCCTCATCCTCTGCAGATGTAGCCTCCTCCTCATCCTCCTCCTCCGGTACTTCTGAAGGGAGGTTCAATACTGGAGGAGATCTGCTTCGCTTATTGTCCTTTTTAGAGGACTTAGCGATCAAGGTAGCAATTTTCTCCTCCAGATTATTCAGGGCTGCTGACAAGGTGTCCTCAGTGACATATGCAGGCCCAGGCTTCACTGGGGAAGCCGCCATACCTGACAGAGGTAATGGCTCATCCTGTACAGGTGCATTTGGCAACACAGGAGAGGAAGGTACCGAGTCGGCACAGCTAGAGCCTCCTGTCTCAGGCAGCGGTGCTCTTTTATCTCTTTTTGTCCGCATTACTTCCTCTGGAAGGCTTACTGTTTAGACAAAAATACAAGGTACCTAAATGCATTCACTACCGTGCTTAGTTTAGCAATTTACATAAAGTATGCAACTTTTAACACACAGCTATGCATAACATGGATGTCTTCTAGGAAGTACCCAGTCCAACCACATGGAGTCTTACGTCCCTGTATAACTGCTGTGTTTCTCTGCCCGGAACAAGAGAACAAAACGAGCTTGCTTGATTCTGCAGTGCTCTGCACACTGACAGATTTTTAAATTTGGCGCCGTTTTCCCGTGCCTGCGCGCGCCTACGTGCCCGCCTTCGGGCCCCCCCCCCGATAAAGTGCGCTCCCGCGCGCGCGGCTCCTGGCGCTATGGCGGTGGCTACAGTGAGAGTGGACTCTCCCCCTTACCTGCATCTACAGGTGTCTGGTCGGCCACTGAAAGGAGGAGCGGGGTGCCCCAAGCAAGCTCAGCAGCGGAGGGACGAGCAGTGTACTTCGCCGAAGCCGACACTGCACAGAGTAAGGTGAGATTAAATTCAGCTCTTTACTCCCCCCAGTGGTGGAAAAAGAGAAGACATCCACCTTTTTTTTTTTTTTTTTTTTGTGGAAAGGTCCCCAACCTAGTTTTGGACCTTCTAATCTTACCTTATCCTCGCCGCAGGTTTTTTCTGCTGAAAATTTTCAGACAGATACCAAACTTCACCCCTCACGGCGGGCTAAGTGTGCCAACCTTCAGGGATATGGGTTCCTATTTAAAGGATACCTCTCCCCTGGGCCAAGACTCTTACCAGGACTTTAGCGAAATAGCGAAAGTGCTGGATCCTAGAGCCCAATCCTCCGAAGAGAGACATTACAGGCGATGCCTCATGGGTGAGGCCCGGATCCCAGCCAGTTTTGGCTCAACTTGTAGGAGTCTTGGATGGATCCGAAAGCATAGCTCTTTTACCCCCAGAGGGTCTCTATGGCAGAGCTTTCCTTTAGCACCTCCTAACGCAGCCAACACCTTTCGACACTGGCGAAAAAACTGAGGTACTCCCCTGATGGGAGGGGTTATATGGAGGGGAACTGTCTTCCATTGGTTGTGCCAGTGTCCAATCACCGCTGGTGACCCTTAACCCATTATGTAATGATTGGCTCTGTGTCCCGTGGTGTACGATAAAGAAAGAATTTTTGGGAGAAGGATTACAATTAGCAATGGGTAACAATTTCTTTTGGGCACGGGGCAGGTTCTGCAATCAGATAAAAGGTGTGGCGATGGGGGCTCGTTATGCCCCCAGTGTGGCCAACCTTGTTCTAAATAAAGGGGAAAATGAGTCCATCTACCTTGACATCTCCAAGTGTTTGATCTTTTACAAAAGATATATCGACGACATTATTCTGTTGTGGGAGGGGTCAGTACCCTCGTTTGAAATGTTTTTGGGGGCCATGAATATCAATCATTATGGTCTCAAGTTTTCAGCAGAAATTAGTTTTACCTCCATCAACTATTTAGATTTAACATTAGTTAAAAAAGAGGGTCGAGTAGGCACAAAAACTCATTTCAAGATCACAGATAGGAATGGATTTGTGCCTACATCTAGTTATCATCCTCAGTGGTTGGGGGCAGTCCCTAAGGGGCAACTTATGCGCATTAGGCGTAACTGTGATCAAGTCTCAGATTTTGAAACGCAAGCTGCCACTCTCATTGAGAGGTTTAGGGAAAAGGGTTACCCCCAACACACACTTGAAAAAACCAAAAATGAAGTTTTTTTGATGGAGAGGGAATCTCTTTTGGTTTCAAAGAAAAAGCCTCCCTTCTCAGGTGAATTAGCCTTCCTTTCAGGTTTTCATAGGCAATATAGGGATGTAGAAAAAAAACTTTAAAAAAAATTTGGCCCATTCTTCTTAAAAATAATGATTTGGCCAAAATGTTACCTCCCAAACCGAAATTTATTTACAGGAGGGCACCAGTGTTGCGAAACATGATTGCGCCCAACATACCTGATCCCCCTAAGAAACCTCCCACGTTTTTGGATGATTCCGGCTTTCACTATTGCACTCGGTGCAAATCTTGTCGGAAAACCAAAAGATATACAAAGAAAATTAGTAAATTTAGGTCCAATGTTACACATCAGGAATTTGAAATCAAACCCCTTATAACCTGTGACTCCAGGCATGTAACATATGTCCTGGAGTGTCCTTGCTCATTCCAATATGTAGGTAGGACCACGAGGGAGCTAAAAGGTTAGGATAAATGAGCATGTAACAAACATCCTGAAAGGATTTCCTAACCACAGTGTCTCACGTCACTTTGCCCAATATCATGATCAGGATCCTGAAAAAATTACTTTTTATGGGATGGACAGTGTAGTGGGACACTGGAGAGGAACAGATTTAAAGAAATCTATATCACAGAATGAGACCCAATGGTTATACCGACTTAGAACGATGCAGCCGTCTGGTTTAAATATTGATCTGGACTTGAATTGCTTTCTTACCAACGAATAAGGTCTCCATCAATTAGGGCCCTTTATCTAATTAAGTCATATGAATTTTAGACTTTTTAATATTCATTTTTAATCATTTTAAATTTGGGATTGTTTTTTTAATAATTTTATATAAATTATCATTACCGTATTGATTTGTACTATTAACGCCATTGTTATGTATAATGTGTATAATATTCTGTGCCGCTCTGCCGGGACAGAGGCCGTTTATGTATATATCCCCTCCCATATTCAAATTATGAGTGACATAAATATCGTACTCCTAGCGTGACCTGTAGCGTTTCCTGATGACAGAACCCGAAACGTACGTCGAGGCGCAATACAGGTCACGCAACTGACACCACTTCCGGTCCCGCTGGCTGTCTGTTCCGAAGAGGTGGAACGCACGCCACTATCCACAGGTCTGGGACTGCCATTCGTTTTACTCACGCCTACACAGCCTCAGTGCCGGGTCGGGGCACTTACAAAGTAAGCGCTTTTTTGGCATTTTAAATAATTTTTTGCAATAAATGGTATCACACTATTTTTTGCCTCTCTTCTCCTAATTTGCATACCATCGGAGTCCTTATCCCAGTGTCCATCGCTGCCTGCTTTGTGGACATCATTGCTTTGATATCTAGCAAGTTGATACTTGCAGAAAGCCTGCTTGACCTCTTTTTTAGTTAAAAGGGTCAATTTGTTGGGGTAAGCTGCCATTACCACAGCACTATCGGGTGTTATTGTCTTTGGTGAAGGTGGATCTGAACAGTCACAAGAATTTATTTGATTATAAATATCATGTTCATTGAAGATTTATGACACACACAGGAAATATATTAGTTGTTCACTATCGTTGTGGGACGTTTTTGTGTTTATTCTTTTGGACTTTGATGCACAATTTTTCAATTTTTGATTGTTTTTTTTTTTCAGTTTGTTTGGGAATCATTGGTTTTATTGATTTTCATTGGTTTGTGATTATTAATATTCACTTATCGCACCATTTATTTTAGGCAGGTGTAATTATATTAAATTTTATTGATCAATAATAGTTTTATTATCACTGAGCGCCCTTATCTTCTACTATTTTCAAATATAAATCCCTGTTTACCCCGATGGGGTCATGCTGCAAACATGGGATTATGACTCTATATAAGAAAAAAAAAAAAAAAATATAAGATTTTTTACTCACCGTAAAATCCTTTTCTCCGAGTTCATGGACGGACACAGCTTCCTATTGACAAGTGGGTATTATCCTTCATTTAGGAGTGACTAGGCAAAAAACTTGTAGAAAGTGTTAACACACCACACCCTCTACAGCACCGCCCAGGGGGCGGACCCTCTGGGTATAATACCTCTCTCTGCACCTCGCAGATCAGTTCGTCAAAAAACAGTACAAACTTAAAAAACGAGGGGTGGGTGCTGTGTCCGTCCATGAGCTCAGAGAAAAAGGATTTTACGGAGAGTAAAAAATCCTATTTACTTTTTCGTTCATGGACGGACACAGCTTCCTATTGACAAGTGGGACGTCCCAAAGCAGTGTCAAAAACAAGGGGTGGGAACAGCATTAAAACAACTTCACCCCAAAACAAAACAGAGCTCCCCAACGGAGGAGTTGCAACTCTAAACAGCCCCGGCTAAAACCTTGCGGCCGAAAGAAGCATCTGAAGATGCACACACATCAACTTGTAAAGTTAAGTGAAAGCGTGAACGGACAAGCAGGTCGCCGCCTTACACACCTGGTGAAACAGACGCTTGATGCTGTCAGAGCTCGGACAGCGTCCAAAAATACAACGTTGTCTCCTAGGATTCGACGGATGAGGACACAAGGATGGCAGTACAATGTCTTCCTTGAGATGGAAGGTCGAAACACTACCTTAGGAAGAAAAAGAAGGCTGCGGACGTAGCACCACCTTATCCTCGTGGAAGATCAGATAGGGAGGCTTGCATGACAAGGCTGCCCGCTCAGAAACCCGTCTTACTGGCATAACAGCCACCAAAGGGACCACTTTCTGAGAAAGTGTCAACAAGGGAATCTCCCTGATGTTCTCAAACGGTGGTTTCTGAGGCACTTAGAGGCCATGCCATTAAAGCCATTGACTGCAAGCAGGATGGTATATGGGACCCTGCGACAGCAGGTCCTCTCATAGTGGTAGACGCCAAAAGGACGTCTGCTACACAAGCCCCACGAAGGTAGTGAAGGGTGGACCGGAGGGGCCGCCTGCCAAACCCATTGTACAAACGTTCTCACTAGAGAGTGAGCCACCAGGGGTCGTTGAAAAAGACAGCCAGGGCAGATATCTGCCCCCTAATTGTACGTAAAGTAAAATTTTGGGCCGGTTCCCTGCTGAGAACAGCAGGACTCTGTAACCAAATAAGTACGCGGATGCCACCCCTCATTTCCTCACAAATGGATATGCAGGTCTTCCAAGTGCAATGGTGATCTTCCTAGGGGATGATTTTCACGCACTCCTCATGGTAGAGATCACAGAGTCTGACAGGCCCCGGTCTCTTAGCACCTGGCTCTCAAGCTGTGGCGTTAAGCCAGTGGCTGTAAAAAAAGAAAAAAAACAGGATGGTGTATAGGACCTTGCGACAGCAGGTCCTTCTTAGCGGTAGATGTCAAAAGGCGTCTGCTACCAGACGCACTAGATCGGCGTACCAAGGACGCCGAGGCCAATTCAGAGCAATTGGGACCATTGTAATCCTCTCTGCCTCCAGTCTGCAAAGCAGATGAGGAAGGAGCTTTCGAGGCGGAAAGGCATAGATTAGCCGGTACCGACTCCACACTGCCATCAACGCATCTGTCGCGTTTGCCCATCGGTCCTCTGACATGGCCACAAACCTCAATACCTTCCGATTGAGTCGAGAAGCCAGAAGATATACGACTGGCGTGCTTCCCCTCTGGTAAAAGGAGCTGAAACGCCTCCGGGTGTAAAGACCATTCTCCTTGGTCCAGCATCTGGCAACTCAGGTAGTTCGCCTCCCAGTTTCCCACACCCAGAATGTATACAGCCGACAGGCCTGGTATACTCCTTTTTGCCCCCCTTAGGAGGTGAGCGACCTCCGATGCTGCAGCAGAGCGGCTTGTTCCTCCTAGAAGATTGACACACGCCACCACTGTGGTGTTTGTCCGACTGGATTCTGACTGGACGCCCTTGTAGCCTCTGAGACCATGTGGGTAGGCAAAGCCAGATTGCCCGGATTTCAGGCCAATGATCTGCAATTGGAATACCTCCGGAGTCCAGCGACCCAGGTAGACTGAGCTCCTCAGACTCCTCTGCAACCGGGAAGACAGGCGTCCGCCGTGACCCCCATCCAGTAAAAAGGAACGAACGACTTCCCAGACAGAAATGCCGGTGATGTCGGCCACCAACTAGGGAGGTCCCGATTAGGTGGCTCACCCGGATTTTAATAATCCAGGAATGAAGGGCACTTGACCCTTCAAGACAGAGTTACCTTCTGTAACACTCGCGTGTGAAATAGTGCCTATGGTACCGCCTCAAAAGGGGGCTACCATGAGGCCCAGGACTCGCCTGCAAAAGTGGCGTGACAACCATCTTTGGGACGTCAACTGCCACACCACAGCCCGAAGGGTCTGCAACTTTCCCATAGGGAGAAAAAAACCTTTGCCTCCGAGTCGTCCAGAATCAACCCTAGATACACTAGGAGTTGGGACAGTACCAATACTGACTTCTGAGTGTTCAGCACCCAACCAAGTATCGGCGGGTCTGACAGGTTATAGACACGCTCAGTTCTAATTTTGAGTTTGAAGTGACCCTCAGAAGAAGATGGTCCAAGTTGCCCATGATAGCGATGCCATGCTGTCTTAGTAGGGCCAGAATCAGGGCAAGCACCTTGCTGCCGATGTCAGGCCAAAGGGGAGAGCCACCAAATGGTAGTGGTCTTCCCCAGCCGCCAACGCAGACATCTCTGATCCCTGGTGATTATGGAGACATGCAAGCATGCGTCCTTGATGATCAAGGATGTCGGGAAAATCCCCCGGATGGAGGGCAGCGACAACAGAGCGAGCAAACTCCTTTCTGGAATCTTTGTACCTTAACAAAAGCATTTGAGAGTCCTGAGATTGAAGATTGGACGACCCCCCTCCTTCAGCACTACGAACAGATCTGAGTAGAACCCCTGAACCCGTTCCTGTACTAAGACAGGAAGGCCCACCCTGCGTATTAGCAGGTCCTGGACCACCCCCTATAGGGCTTCCCGACAAGTCGGCTGAAGCTGGCAGTTTAGGGGGAAAAAAATCTGTTCGGTAGGCAAGCAAGGTTGTGATTACGAACCCAGGGACGCTTCTGTCCCTCAGCAGGCACTTTATCGGCCTGGGGTTGTTTACCTGCCGCACTAGGCGGACGAAAGAACCGCTTGTCCGCGGTGAAGGAGGCCCTTGCCTATGGCGTGGCTCCTTACCTTTTTTGGATTGCGGAAGCAAACGTGCTCTTACCTCCTGTAACATCTTTAATGAGGTCATCCAGAGAGGCCCCAAAAAGTCTGTTGCCTTAAAAGGGCAGATCCAACAGGGCCTTCTTGGAAGATTGGTCCGCAGACCAGCACCTTAGCCAGATCAGGCGGGGTAACGCCACTGCATAAACCGAGGCCCAAGACAGCAAGGGGAAAGTATACATGTCTGACTCGCAGACAGACTTGAGGCCCTGTACCAACTGGTTGGTCAGAGCTACCTCGTTCGGAGGAGTCTCCCGTGCTTTTAACCCCTGGAGTAGCATCTTTGCCTACTCAGGAAGTGTCTGAGACATTAGAAAACCCCAGCCAATGCTGGACGTACCGCTGAGCCCTCCACTGTGTATTAGGTAGCGAGTGTCCCTGAAGACAGGAGCCCCTTCCACTGAAATCATGGTAACCTGTTAAGTCTGGACACAGGGGGGTGCACTATCGGGAAAGAGGTCCATTTTTTTCCAGGAAACTCAAGGGGTACCGAACCGCAAATTTTTTGGGGGTGCAAAAACCCTCAGTGGGTTTAGCCACTCCTTGTATAAAAGCTTATCAAGATAAGACACACAAGGAAACACCTTAGCAGTGCGGGCTGGTTTACGGACCCAAAGGGGACCGGTGTCTCTGCTGCTTCTGCAGCATTCTCCAATTTTGCAGTGATAAAGGTCAGATACCAAAGCCTTTTCGCATGTTGATCCGGACCTGGAGTCATTCTCACTGTCCGACCGGTCACGGTCTGCAGTCTCTGATGCATCAGAATCTGGGCCCCGAGCCACAGCCGGGCCTGGTTCTGCATCAGAATTATCCCCAGAAGATGGCTGGGGACGGGGGCGTTTACCACCCCCCATGTTCCCATACGCCACTTCCACCTTGGCAACTGCCAACTCAGGTGTTTCCGGGAAGAAGACGTCGCTTCGGACGTCATGCTGACCCATGCGCCTGACCCACAGGGACTCCAGGCAAGGTATCAATAGGCCACCCTCCTAGCTGCCACAGAGATGCAGGGTCTCCCAGAGGACTCACCACCCTTAGAACGGTACCACTATGGCTGCCGTCTGCTCCCGCCTGAGATGCTCTCCCACCGCTGCCTGTGTCAGTCTGATCCTTATCAGCATATCTCTGTATGATTTCACGCCAGTGAAATGCACCCTAGAGGCCGAGACTTCAGCAAAATGGCCGCCAAGCGGCCGTACTGAAACCAGTGTGGGCCTTAAGAAAATGGCCGCCGAGCCGTCAATAGAGGCAAAAGCGGCCGCGGACCACAAAAAAATGGCCGCCAGTCAACAGAGGCCAAAAAGGCGTAGACCACAAGAAAAAAGCCGCCGACAGCATGGAGGGAGAAAGCACACAGGTAAGCAGCAAAATTACATTTCTAATGACAGCCTACAGCGCAGTCCCACTTCAGATCGAGCCCCCTAGGTGACCCCCAGCAACCAGCCTTAGCTCAGAGCCCAGGGAGGAGGGAAGGCAGGGAGAGAGGAAAGAAAGGGCCACAACCACTTACTTGATCTCTCCAGGAATGTCCAGCCAAGTCACCATGCCGAAGCAGGGGAGCTACTTACCTTTCCTGCATGGATTATGCTGGAAGACATTCCAAGCAGATCATCTTCCACGCATGGAGGTGACTGTCGGCCCGGCCTGCTGTGATTGAACCCTAGGGAACGATCATATGCCTGCCCTGGAGCGCGAAGCTCACCGGCCACCCGTGGAGCGACGGGCATGTCGTGGAAAACCCAGTGTGTAGCTAGGGTCGGCACATGATCGATGGCCGAAACTGGGGAGACTACATAGATCTGGAATCCAGCCTGTCACCCAGAAGATCGCAGGAAACAAAAACCAACGTAGAAGAAAATCCCCCGGACCAGTGGGCCCAAAGGGAGCCTTGTCCTTCTCCTTACTAGGCAGAAAAAAAAAATTATCTGCGAGGTGCAGAGAGAGGGATTATACCCAGAGGGTCCGCCCCCTGGGCGGTGCTGTAGAGGGTGTGGTGTGGTTCTACAAGTTTTCTGCCTAGTCACTCCATGAACGAAAGAGTCCAAAATTTTTTTTTAAAGGGCCCCTTCCCGACGAGCTTGCGCACAGAAGCGAACGCATAATTGAGTAGTGCCCGCATATGAAAACCGCGTTCAAACCACACGTGAGTTATCGCCGCGATCGTTGGAGCGAGAGCAATAATTCTGGCCCTAGACCTCCTCTGCAACTCAAAACATGCAACCTGTAGAATTTTTTAAACGTCGCTGGAGATTAAGGGTAAAAGTTTGACGCCATTTAACGAGCGGGTGCAATTTTGAAGCGTGAAATGTTGGGTATCAATTTACTCAGCGTAACATTATCACAATAAAAAAAAAAAAAAAATTGGGCTAACTTGACCGTTTTATTTTTTTAAATAAAAAAAAAAAAAAAAGAATTTTTTCCCCAAAAAGTGAGCTTGTAAGACCGATGCACAAATACGGTGTGACGAAAAGTATTGCAATATTCTCTAGGGCAGTGATGGCGAACCTTGGCACCCCAGATGTTTTGGAACTACATTTCCCATGATGCTCATCTACAATGCAGAGTGCATGAGCATCATGGGAAATGTAGTTCCAAAACATCTGGGGTGGCAAGATTCGCCATCACTGCTCTAGGGTGTTAGAAAAAAAAAAATGTATAATGTTTGGGGGATCCAAATAATTTTCTAGCAAAAAAAATTCTGAAAAGCAGGCTCGGTCCTTAAGTGGTTAAACAGTGCCATTATTCAATGCTATATGCAGGACTGTGATAGAATGTATGCCTGAATCATTTATTCGCACCGTACACCAACACAGTGTACAAGTATAAGTGTGAAACCTCCAAAAATAAAAGTTTGCCCAATGGAGTGAGAAAGCCATTCTGCAGATTTATAATGTTAAACGTTCAATTGAATTTACAGTTCTGCTTACGTTCGATTTTTACATCTTCACAAAAAAGCACAATATAAAAATTTACAAATAGTTATATTAAGAATTTTGTACGTTTTGTGTGCATTAATCGATTGTAGAGTATTTAATGTTGAAGATAACAGTTTAACCACTTCCCTACCCGCCCATCGTCAAGACATCCACAGATGGGATCTCCCATCCTGGGTGGATGTCATATGGCTTCCTGGCTGTCTAGCTGGCGCTCGCGCACCATCACTGGGGACCCGGTGCGCGTGCCCGGCAACCGCGATGTCCGCCGGTTAACCGCGATTGCCCACAACCACGGCAGGACCGTGGATCTGTGTGTGTAAACACACAGATCCATGTCCTGTCAGAGGTAAGGAGACCTAGGGGGGTCCCCTCCCCCTGCAGTTAGAATCACTCACTAGGGAACATATTTAACCACTTCAGCGCCCCCTAGTGTTAACCCCTTCCCACAGTAGACAGTGCAGTTTTATAGCACGAATCGCTGTATAAATGTGAATGGTCCCAAAAATGTGTCAAAAGTGTCCGATATGTCCGTCGCAATGTCACGATCACAATAAAAAAAAAATCACAGATCGCCGCCATTACTAGTAAAAAAATTAAAATGCAATAAATCTATCCCATATTTTGTAGACGCTATAACTTTTGCGCAAACCAAACGCTTATTGCAATTTTTTTTACCAAAAATATGTAGAAGAATACGTATCGGCCTAAACTGTGGAAAAATTTAGTTTTTATAGATTTTTTGGGGGATATTTATTATAGCAAAAAATATTGCATTTTTGTCAAAATTGTCGCTCTATTTCTGTTTATGGCGCAAAAAATAAATAAAATTTAAAAAAAACGCAAAAGGTGATCAAATACCACCAAAAGAAAGCTCTAATTTGTGGGGGGGGGGTGGACGTCAATTTTGTTTGGGAGCCACGTCGCACGGACCGCGTAATTGTCAGTTAAAGCGATGCAGTGCCGAATCGCAAAAAGTGCTCTGGTAAGGAAGGGGGTAAATTCTTCCGGGGCTGAAGTGATTAATAAACATTTTCTCAACCATCACGTGACCTACAAAATCAGTAGCAGCAGCTTTTCATTCTACCAGTGTGTTTTTAAAATATGTACGTTTGGGGGGGATTTGTTTTTAACTCTGAAAGCTGCAAGTGAAAAATACAAAAGTTACATATTGCAAAACTGGTCTGGCAACTGAGGTTAAAAGTGAAGTGCAAGGCCTGGCAGTGGAAGGGTTAATTTTTTTCCCCCCTTCAACCAAATGGATTACAACTTTAATAAATAACCACAATACACAGTATTTACAACATTGTATATGGGGAGGAAATATAACCCAGGTGGTTATGTTATTAAAGGAAAGAAAAAAAAATATTACGTAGCACAGTGAAGCCTTCTCAAAAAATATGAATACATTCTCCTATAAGAAGGCACTACTGCTATACTACAAGTCTTCTATGAAAATCAAAAACATGGTACAGCAGGTAGAAACGTAAAGGTCACAATACATGAAAAAGTCACAAAAGCGTACTTACTGAAAATACATTTTATTTTCTCTCTAGGCTTGTGACACACCTGGATGTGTAAATGCAATGAATAATACTTAACTTCCGGCACATTAAATTTCTTGCTGATCTGTCCTTGCAACATATTTACAAAACTATCCCTACATACAGGAGGCTAGGCCATCTATAAATGTTGGAAGCACTCAAAGCAGCATTTTCTTTTTAAAACTAGAAGTATGTTTTGAATGTACATTAGTGATAGAAAATTATTCTGCAAGGCCTTACTAAACAGGCACAAATCTAATAAACAGACTGAAATAAAAAACAAACACACACACACGTGTATGTTTGTGCTGAGCACACCCACATACTTTTCTTATTTTACCATACACTGTGGTGCACTGCAGTAATCAAAGTGCAGGTCTGATTTTCAGTGTGATAGGGTGCACTGACCAATACAAATGAATAGGCGGTGTTAACCACTTCAGTCCCGGACCATTTCACTGGCCAAAGACCAGGCCACTTTTTGCGATTTGGCACTGCGTGGCTTTAACTGACAATTGTGCGGTCGTGCGACGTGGCTCCCAAACAAAATTTACGTATTTTTTCCCCCCACAAATAGAGCTTTCTTTTGGTGGTATTTGATCACCTCTCCGGTTTTAATTTTTTACGCTATAAACAAAAATAAAGCAACAATTTTGAAAAAAAATGCAATATTTCTTACTTTTTATATATAAAAAAAAAAAATTCCTTCCTCAGTTTAGGCCGATACTTATTCTTCTACATATTTTTGGTTAAAAAAAAAAAAAATATAGCATCTACAAAATAGGGGGTATTTTTATTAATATATTTTTTTTACTAGTAATGGCGGCGATCTGTGATTTTTATTGCGACATTATGGCGGACACCTCGGACACTTGACACATTTTTGGGAACATTGTCATTTTTACAGCGATCAGTGCCATAAAAATGCACTGATTACTGTAAAAATTACACTGGCAGTGAAGGGGTTAACCACTAGGTGGCGCTGAAGGGGTTAAGTCAGGGAGTGATTCTTACCGTTAGGGGGCGTAGCTACGAGTGACACGTCACTGATGACCGTTCCCGATCACGAGGAACAGCCATCAGTGACATGTCACTAGGCAGAATAGGGGAATGCCTTGTTTACAAAGGCATCCCCCTGTTCTGCATTTGTCGACCGCAATCGCGGGTCGCCCGGGAACATAGAGTTCCTGGGACCCGCAAAAACGCTCACAAGGCGTGCGCGCCCGCTGGGCGGCAAATTTAAAGGTACGTACAGGTACGCCCATTTGTCTGCCCGTGCCATTGTGTCGACGTACATCTGCGTGCGGTGGTCGGCAAGTGGTTAAAGCAATGCACATAAATGCACCTGTGCAGACTGACCTGACCTTGATAACCTCAGAAGTATCTGAAACTGATGTTAAAGTTTAAGATCACCTTTAAAAAAAAAAAAAAAAAAGATGCGATCTTAGGCTCCTGCCAACTGTCAGTGTACCTGTCTGCCAGTACCTCGTACAGGCAGATAATAACTGAATGGCAGGAAGGATCAAGGAACTACCTAGAGTGACTCATCAGCACCCTGGTAGTTCATTGAGAACTACAGGATGTCAGCCGCAATGGTTGACGGTAGTTGTAGTTCTCCCATTCACAGAACTTTGAATGAATGGCAGGGCGGGCGGAATTATATTTATTTTTTTAACCAACAGTGTTTGTCTGATCAGTGTGGGGGGACACTCGCCTCTCGTAAGAACGATCAAGCGGAGAACAGCTGCTATGATAGTTTTTATGGTGTAGGGAATCTCCGTCTGAAAAAGCCGATACCTGAATGATGCCTGTAGCTGCAGGCATCATTCAGATATCCCCACACAAAGTCAAGGACGTCCTATGACGGCCGGCAGGCGGGAAGTGGTTAAAACGCTTTTTTTTTTTAACACAAAGTTGTTCATTTATACAATATTTATAACACATAGCATGTACATCCCAAAAATGACACCCCAAAATAGATTCTCCTACTCCTCCCGAGAACGGTGATACCACATGTGTGAGACTTCCACAGCCTGGCCACATACAGAGGCCGAGCATGGCAGGGTACCACCGGGTATGGCAGGGCATGGCAGAGAATGGCTGGGTATCACCGAGTAGGGCTGGGTATGGTAGGGATGGCTGGATCTCTCCCCCTCTCATACTGTACCAATCGGTACAAAGAGGGGAGAGAGGAACCGGCATGAAGACGCCGGTTTACAAGTGATCGCTCTGCCATTTGACCGAGCGATCACGTGGTAAACGGCCGCTATCAGCGGCCATTTACCATGATCCGCCGGGTCCTCTGTACCCAGTGGTCAAGGACACTCCCGTGTGCGCTCCCCAGGGGGCGCGATTCTGGGAGGACGTCAACGTACGCCCTCCCAGATTTAATAAACCGCCCTGTAGCCGTCATTCGGCTACGGGCCGGTTATTAAGGGGTTAAATACCACCAAAAGAAAGCTCTATTAGTCTAAAAAAAAAAAAAAAGAAGGTTTGAAAAATGTTTGGGTACAGTGCAGTCTGACCGTGCAATTGTCATTCAAAGTCCGACAGCGCTGAAAGCTGAAAAATGTCCTTGGCAGGGGGGGGGGGGGGGGGTGAAAGTGGCCAGTGGGCAAGTGGTTAAAACTAAACGGACCCAAATTCTGACATTTGATGCATTGTCCCCTAGAGACTCAAAAGCAGCATAGGATGCATGTGAGGCATTTTAAAGACTAACTACACTCTGCAGGTAACAGATTGTGACAGCTAACACCACATCTGCTTGGTTTATCCCAACATTTTTGGGGGTTTTGTTTTGAGTCTTAAGAGAAAAATTCACTAAACCTTAAAAACTTTTAAAAGGAAAACAATGGCATATTTTTGTGGAGCTCATAGTGCAAGTTACTATTGTAAAGTTTACAGATCGTTTTCATGACTAATTTGAGTGCACACAATGCCATATTTTCACTATTCTGCTTAACACCCAGATTAACAGACCCTTGCTGTATTGTTTTTAAGTAGTAGTATGAGGTGATGAGCCAACTAGCAAGGAGAATGAGGAAAAATGAAAGTACACTGCAAACTACTACTGAGGAAGCACGATCTGAATTGAAATGAGCATTGGGGCAGCACACAAAGGTGATTGGGTGGCTCTACAGTTGCCCAGATCAATTTTACAGTTCAGAGCCGGGTGAGAAAGACAAACACAATTACAACTGCTACTGCAGCCATGAGCTTATCACTATTTCAACATACCAGACACATGCAAAGTGGAACAGTAGTTACCTAGAAAAGTTATAACTTTTGCAGGAGTGACAATGGTAAAAATCAATACATACTGTATCTAGAATTTGCAATAGGATTAGGGGGTTGATTTGTTAAAACTGGAGGAGAGCGCAAAATCTGGTGCAGCTCCGCATAGAAACCAATCAGCTTCCAGGTTTTTTTTGTCAAAGCTTAATTGAACAAGCTGAAGTAATGCCTTGTACACACGAGCGGAATTTCCGTCGGAATAAACTCTGACGGGTTTTTCCGACGGAATTCCGCTCAAGCTGTCTTGCATGTACACGGTCACACTAAAATCCGACTGTCAAGAACGCGGTGACGTAAAACACTATGGCGAGCCGAGAAAATTAAGGTCTATGCTTCCAAGCATGTTTCCAATCATGCGTGGTTTTTAGTCTGCATTCAGACGAACGGAAATTCCGATGTTCTCGATCACATGATCTTTATCTCATTCCGTCCGAATTTACGACGGAAAAAGTCTGAAGGGGCATACACACAGTCAGAATATCTGATGAAAAAAATCTCAGTCTTTTTACAATCGGAAATTCCGAGCGTGTGTACACGGCATTAGAAGCCGATTGGCTACCATGCACAGCTGCACCAGGATTTTGCACACTCTGGTTTTAAATCAATCCCTTTATATTCCCTACAAAAAAAAAAAAAAAAAAAAAAAGAAGAAGAATACACAGTGAGGCAGGCAAGGATCATTCTTTATGGGTATTAATTCTTTCATGCAGTTACCTACATAAAACTTACATTTTGCTGGACATATCATAACAGATAATTTTTTTGTCTAGTCCAATGGTCACAAGGAGGAGATCATTCATTGGTGAGAAACAGATACCAGATGCTGGAGCCTTGTGAGCACCCTCAAACATATGGTATGGATTCTGGCTGTAGGCATCCCACAAGGTCACACAACCACTGTCGGATACAGCACCAAGCAAAGACGTCTTTATATAGGAATATTTCAAATGTCGAATGGGCTGAAAAAAAAACACAGAAAAAGGGTGAAAATCAACTGAAAACACAGCATAACAAAACATAAAAAGAATAGACACTTGTAGTACCTGGCTGCTTCCATGGCCAAAAGGTGTGCTGGATAAATTGGTAGTTACATTATGCAGTATGATTTCTCCACTCGTAGAACCGGAGGCAATATAGCTGTCATTACCATTAAATGTAACACAAGTTACTTCCTCTTTGTGATCCTGAAAAGGAATAAATGGCAAAGCTCAGAAAAGTACTCGCAGACGATATAGAAAGCTTGTGATTAAAATCACCAGGCCATTTAATTTACTTTTTGGAAGGGGTTACCTTTAGTGTTCGATGAAGTCGCTTTGATTTGAAATCCCAGATATTAACCGTTTTATCGAGCCCTCCACTGACTATATATTGGGAGCCTGAGTTCAGATTTACACAAGTTTGCTTCTTCTATAGTAAATAAAAAGGAGAAAACAATTGTTAAATACAAAAAAAAAAAAAAAAAAAAAAAAAAAAAACACCCCATACAGTTCTTTTCATCATAAAAATAACAAAGGGAAAAAAAGGGTAACAAGAAAATGTCACATCTTCAAAAAATGTATTTTATTTTAAAAAAAAAAAATTGCTCCCAAGCTCCCTAGAGCCTAAGCTGAGTATTCAGAAGTAAAAAATAAAAAAAATTACTTAAGCAATACACTTTGGCATTGCATATATATATGCCTCACTGATTCATTAGTTATAAATTCACTTTAATCTCTTCATAACCACATTATAACCAGCAAGGAAGATCTAACAACTTAAAAAGAGAAGTACCGTAGGTTTTTTTTTCCCCCAGATTTATACTTTTTTTTTTAGAATTCAGATTTTATTTGAAATGTTCTTTACATATAATATTCAAGACATTTAAAACAAAACATATTACAATTCATATTCTCACACAAAACATAAAAAACATAAAAGGGGAAAATGTCTCTGCCTCCGCCATTTATTCTCCTCCCTCTTCCCCGACGGAAAAAAAAAAAAAAAAAAAACCCCACCCCAATCCACCCTTGTATCTGTAATATGTGAATATCATGTGCTCCTACCACTCAATCTAATTACTGTACTCTCCGTACTGTATTAGTTGTGTGTATTTATATCTATTTACTTTAGTGTATAGTGACCCTTCCCTTCCTTCACCTTACAAAGAGATTCATACTTACCTAGGTGGATGCAGCATCGCTCCGATGATGCATCTGTCCCCCAACGCCTCTGCACTGAGAACCGAGCACTCGAACACCGCCGATGGCATGGTTCTCACAGCTCCCCAAGCAGAGAGCGGCTGACTGTCAATCAGCAGCTCTCCGATCTGTGCCCCCCCCCGTGTGCTCACTGCCACTGGAGCGCTGAGCTGTGGAGCGGCCGCCTCAGGCTCTCAGCGGTTCGCTGAGAGGCTGAGACGAGTATCAGTCCAAGCACCTGGCGGATCCAGACTGTCGTGATGACGCGGTGCCTGGACTGATTCCTGTGACATCTGCAGAGAGGGGACTTAAGCCCGCTCTCTACTGAAAATGGGTCACAGGAGTGCAAAACTAATTGCACTTCTGTGACCCATTAGGAGAACCCTGCCAAACAAGCTCAGGCTGGACTTCTCCTTTAAGCTCTCCTTGGAGGAAAATATATTTAATCAAACTTAAAGCAGAAATATAGTCAAAATGCTAGGTTTGCCCCTTTTTTTTTTTTAAACCCCTACCATCACTGCCACATAGACCTTTTTGGTGGCATTTAAAGTGGGTGTAAACCCACTTTTGCAACTTGCACCTACAGGTAAGCCTAGATTAAGGCTTACCTGTAGGTGCAAGAAATATCTCCTAAACCTACACGGTTTAGGAGATAGTTACTAAAATCACGGCGCATTCATGGGGTTAATCCCATTCACAAATTCGGCTAAGTCCCAGCAATGCTGGTCACGTCTTCGCCGCTCCAGCCAATCACAGCGCCGATACCCGGAAGTAACATTACGGCTATCGCCGCAGCGATGGCTGCGGCTGGAGAGAGGAACACGGACGGCTTCGGGGGCCCCGATCTAAGGTAAGTGGTACATAATGAGCTAGTATGCTAGTCATACTAGCTCATTATAGCTTTGTCTTGCAGGTGGGCTACAAAAAAAAAAAAAAGTTTTATGGGTTTACAACCACTTTAATCATCACTGGGATATTTAATTTTTTTTGCTAAACAAAAAAAAAAAAAAGGTTTTTCTTAGTTTGTTATACAATTTTGCAATTAAGTAATTAAGTAATTTTTCTTCTTCAGTGATGTGCACTGATGATCAGTGCCCTGATTATCAGTGTAAACGTGGGCTGTCAGAATTTCCAGTTGCCAACTCTCCTCTTCTCACGCTGTGACAGCATGTGAGGAAAGGAATGCCGATAACAGGCAAGTTTGTTTACATGTGATCAGCTATGATTGGACACAGCTGATCACATGGTAAAAGGCTGCTGTGATCTATGATCAGTCAGCTGTGTCTGAAGGACACAGTGATCAGAGTGAGCCGGATGCATGCCCTGGGGGGGGGCGGGGTTCTGGGAGGACGTCCATGGACACCCTTCCAGAACTGGATGACCGTGCTGTTGCCGTCTTTTGGCTACAGTGTGGTCAGGAAGTGGTTAAAGCTGAACTCTGAACTACAGCGATTATATATTTTACATGCTTACAATGGGCCAGCCTGACCCAATGTATGTAAGCATATATACAGTGGGTACAGAAAGTATTCAGACCCCCTTAAATTTTTCACTCTTTGTTATATAGCAGCCATTTACTAAAATCACTTAAGCTCATTTTTTTTTCATTTGGGACGACCAGAACCCTCCCTAGAGCTGGCCGTCCGGCCAAAACTGAGCAATCGGGGGAGAAGAGCCTTGATGAGGAGGAGGTAAAGAAAAACCCAAAGATTACTGTGGCTGAGCTCATAGATGCAGTCGGGAGATGGGAGAAAGTTGTAGAAAGTCAACCATGACTACAGCCCTCCACCAGTCGGGGCTTTATGGCAGAGTGGCCCGTCGGAAGCCTCTCCTCAGTGCAAGACACATGAAAGCCACATGGAGTTTGGTAAAAAAAAAAAAAAAAAAAAAAACACCTGAAGGACTCCAAGATGGTGAGAAATAAGATTCTCTGGTCTGATGAGACCAAGATAGAACTTTTTGGCCTGAAGTCTAAGCGGTATGTGTGGAGAAAACCAGACACTGCTCATCACCTGTCCAATACAGTCCCAACAGTGAAGCATGGTGGTGGCAGCATCATGCTGCAGGGGTGTTTTTCAGCTGCAGGGACAGGATGACTGGTTGTAATCGAGGGAAAGATGAATGCGGCCAAGTACAAGGATATCCTGGACGAAAACCTTCTCCAGAGTGCTCAGGACCTCAGACTGGGCCGAAGGTTTACCTTCCAACAAGACAATGACCCTAAGCACACAGCTAAAATAACGAAGGAGTGGCTTCACAACAACTCCGTGACTGTTATTGAATGGCCCAGCCAGAGCCCTGACTTAAACCCAATTGAGCATCTCTGGAGAGACCTAAAAATGGCTGTCCACCAACGTTTACCATCCAACCTGACAGAACTGGAGAGGATCTGCAAGGAGGAATGGCAGAGCATCCCCAAATCCAGGTGTGAAAAACTTGTTGCATCTTTCCCAAAAAGACTCATGGCTGTATTAGATCAAAAGGGTGCTTCTACTAAATACTGAGCAAATGGTCTGAATACTTAGGACCATGTGATATTTCAGTTTTTCTTTTTTAATAAATCTGCAAAAATGTCAACAATTCTGTGTTTTTCTGTCAATATGGGGTGCTTTGTGTACATTAATGTGGAAAAAAAATTAACTTAAAATGATTCTAGCAAATGGCTGCAATATAACAGAGTGAAAATTTTAAGGGGGTCTGAATACTTTCCGTACTATATATATATATATATATATATATATATATATATATATATATATATATATATATTTATATCACACACACACACAAAGATCTGATCAGCCTCTATGGAAACTGCAAATCACTGCAGTATCCTGAGCAAAATTTTTCTAGCGACTGCTGCCCTTCTGCACAGAAACCGCATTCAGAGAATGCCTTGCATTTTTGTTCTTTGACTAGACAAAGTGGTGAAGGAGTAGTATTGTCACAAAAATCCATAACACAAAAAAATTTGAATAATGTTACCGTAATTGAGCCTAGTACCCTGAAAGATTGACCTTGTGTTTTGAAATTGCTAAAAATCATAGGGCACTTCCTGGCATGTCAGTTTGCCTACAGCCTCTTAGCGGTATTACTACCATGTGAGAAGCACGGCTGCCCCTAACCAATCTCCTGTAGTAAGATTTTGCAGAGAAAAAAAATCTCTGCTTAATCATAATTAGCCACCAGTAAATCAGAGGGACAACTTTGACAGAAGCTTAGAAGAAGAAAAGCCATGCAAGCCTCCACACAAACACACGGTACAGACAAGGTACCGTATATACTCGAGTATAAGCAGAGTTTTTCAGCACATTTTTTGGTGCTGAAAATGCCCCCCTCGGCTTATAGGCGAGTCGCCTTTTTGCGCCTGATCTCCCAGAATTTGGGGACCCGGTACCGGTCGGCCATAGGTCCCCTAGACCCCAAACTTGGCACACATGTAGCCCAACTCCTCCTCTACAAGTGTGCAAAGTTTGTTGTCCGGGGGACCTAAAGCCCGGTAGCACCGATTTTTCAAAGCCGGGCACCCCTTCCATAGACTCCCATGTTATACAGTAATTTCTCCGGTGACCCAGTACTGGCCGGTCGTATGTCACCTGGACCCGAAACTTGGCACACATGTAGCCCCATTTCTGCTCTATAACTGTGTAAAGTTTTTTGTCTGGGGGACCTACGGCCGGGGAGCACTGATTTTTCAAAGCCGGGCACCCCTTCCATAGACTCCCATGTTATACGATAATTTCTCCGGTGACCCAGTACTGGCCGGTCGTAGAGAAAAAAGAAAAAAGAAGGGTCTGGTGTCACCAGTGACACACCTCCATCCCTGAATTTTCATGAAAGAGGGAGATTTGCCCTTGGGACTTTGAGTGAGGTGAGCACTGTTAGGCCAATAAAAAAAAAAAAAATCGCAGGAATAATTGCAGTGTATATTTATTCAGGTAAAAAGCAGTACATACATTGATGTCATGAACATGGGCCAATTCATACAAAATACAAGACCAATATAAATTAGGTAAAATGATATTACGAGTATCTGACAGTAATTATGTAAACACATAGGCATCAAAAGTAACCCGACGCGTTTCGCGAGGCTTGGCTCGCTCTTCAGGGGTAGATGCACGTAGTGTACCTAAAATGAGAGTGATATAGTATAAAGCATGATATGAAGGCACAGGGGGGGGGGGGGGCTTGAATATGGAAAACCCCATACTCACCACTGGACATTGCCAAAAGACAGCGGGGGTGAAGCTCAAACGGCGGCAGCGACTGTCTCACCAGGGAGCTGAGGCGGAGCCAAACAAAGCTCCAAATCGGAGTCAAACGGAAGGAAGGCCCAGCATGGATGGAATAGGTGTAACCCCAAGAGTGTCAGTGAATCCAAGAGGAATGTTGGCTCTAAATATAAATATGTATATTGAATAATTAAAAAATAGGAGTATACGAGTATATGGTAACATACAGGTCCTTCTCAAAAAATTTGTATATTGTGATAAAGTTCATTATTTTCTGCAATGTACTGATAAACATTAGACTTTCATATATTTTAGATTCATTACACACAACTGAAGTAGTTCAAGCCTTTTCTTGTTTTAATATTGATGATTTTGGCATACAGCTCATGAAAACCCAAAAATCCTATCTCAAAAAATTAGCATATCATGAAAAGGTTCTCTAAACGAGCTATTAACCTAATCATCTGAATCAACTAATTAACTCTAAACACCTGCAAAAGATTCCTGAGGCTTTTAAAAACTCCCAGCCTGGTTCATTACTCAAAACCGCAATCATGGGTAAGACTGCCGACCTGACTGCTGTCCAGAAGGCCATCATTGACACCCTCAAGCAAGAGGGTAAGACACAGAAAGAAATTTCTGAACGAATAGGCTGTTCCCAGAGTGCTGTATCAAGGCACCTCAGTGGGAAGTCTGTGGGAAGGAAAAAGTGTGGCAGAAAACGCTGCACAACGAGAAGAGGTGACCGGACCCTGAAGAAGATTGTGGAGAAGGACCGATTCCAGACCTTGGAGGACCTGCGGAAGCAGTGGACTGAGTCTGGAGTAGAAACATCCAGAGCCACCGTGAACAGGCGTGTGCAGGAAATGGGCTACAGGTGCCGCATTCCCCAGGTCAAGCCACTTTTGAACCAGAAACAGCGGCAGAAGCGCCTGACCTGGGCTACAGAGAAGCAGCACTGGACTGTTGCTCAGTGGTCCAAAGTACATTCGGAAATCAAGGTGCCAGAGTCTGGAGGAAGACTGGGGAGAGGGAAATGCCAAAATGCCTGAAGTCCAGTGTCAAGTACCCACAGTCAGTGATGGTCTGGGGTGCCATGTCAGCTGCTGGTGTTGGTCCACTGTGTTTTATCAAGGGCAGGGTCAATGCAGCTAGCTATCAGGAGATTTTGGAGCACTTCATGCTTCCATCTGCTGAAAAGCTTTATGGAGATGAAGATTTCATTTTTCAGCACGACCTGGCACCTGCTCACAGTGCCAAAACCACTGGTAAATGGTTTACTGACCATGGTATTACTGTGCTCAATTGGCCTGCCAACTCTCCTGACCTGAACCCCATAGAGAATCTGTGGGATATTGGGAAGAGAAAGTTGAGACGCGCAAGACCCAACACTCTGGATGAGCTTAAGGCCGCTATCGAAGCATCCTGGGCCTCCATAACACCTCAGCAGTGCCACAGGCTGGTTGCCTCCATGCCACGCCGCATTGAAGCAGTCATTTCTGCAAAAGGATTCCCGACCAAGTATTGAGTGCATAACTGAACATAATTATTTCAAGGTTGACTTTTTTTGTATTAAAAACACTTTTCTTTTATTGGTCGGATGAAATATGCTAATTTTTTGAGATAGGATTTTGGGGTTTTCATGAGCTGTATGCCAAAATCATCAATATTAAAACAAGAAAAGGCTTGAACTACTTCAGTTGTGTTTAATGAATCTAAAATATTATGAAAGTCTAATGTTTATCAGTACATTACAGAAAATAATGAACTTTATCACAATATGCTAATTTTTTGAGAAGGACCTGTATATGTCTTTGCATGTATAAAAGACATGAGCCAAGAATGGTTAGAGTATGGAGACTGAGGGGGAGAGTGAAAAAAATGCCAGATTGACTAGTACGATTAAGGAAAGATCAGAGAGAAAAGTAATAAGTGAAAGAGAGTGTGAATGAAATGAAGTACAGGTGTGTGGTGAGGACTGTGATGAGAAAACAAGTTGCATGTAAATGCTTGCAGCGAGTAATATATAAACATATAAAAGTATACCTTGGTGAAGTAGGTCTAAGAGTAGTAAATTCCAAGGGAGGGACCTGCACTAGTGTGTCTGTCCTCAGTGAAAGAAAGCAAACAATGAGATCCATGCTGTGCAAACCTCCAATATATACCCCTGAAGGGGCCCGAGAGGCTCCGCCCCCAACACCATGTGCAAATGACCAGCAAACGAGTGCCTAAACCCACCAACCATCAAAAAGGCGGTGTGTGAGCCAAGACACTCACAGGACCATCTTGATGGTAGTAATGCCTGCAGCCACAGCGATGCTGCAAAATCGCAGACATCGCGCGGCCGACGCATTAACATGGTGCCGATGTGCAAGTGGCCCCGCCCGCTCAAAAGGGGCAGGCGGGGACAGCAGGGGACAAGGATCCCCCTTGTGATGCACATCGCAGCTCCCAGGGAGAAATGAAGTAGCACCGCCGCCAACAGAGAACACCACACCAGCTGGATTGGGATAAAAGTCCAATGCGAGATGTTATTGGATATGTTGGAATAACAAATGGCTAGTGCATGATAAAAATGTAAAATCCATACATATATGTATGTTTTTGTTTTTATTGGCGAGGGTGACCGCAGACCAGTTTTGGGCTATTGGGTGTCTTCCACCCGGGTATCTTTGAGAAAAAAGAAGGGTCTGGTGTCACCAGTGACACACCTCCATCCCTGTTGTCCGGGGGACCTAAAGCCCGGTAGCACCGATTTTTCAAAGCCGGGCACCCCTTCCATAGACTCCCATGTTATACAGTAATTTCTCCGGTGACCCAGTACTGGCCGGTCGTATGTCACCTGGACCCGAAACTTGGCACACATGTAGCCCCATTTCTGCTCTATAACTGTGTAAAGTTTTTTGTCTGGGGGACCTACGGCCGGGGAGCACTGATTTTTCAAAGCCGGGCACCCCTTCCATAGACTCCCATGTTATACGATAATTTCTCCGGTGACCCAGTACTGGCCGGTCATATGTCACCTGGACCCGAAACTTGGCACACATGTAGCCCCATTTCTGCTCTATAACTGTGTAAAGTTTTTTGTCTGGGGGACCTACGGCCGGGGAGCACCAATTTTTCAAACCCGGGCACCCCTTCCATAGACTCCCATGTTAAAGTCAGTCTAGTCATGGTCACAGTGAGGCATGCAGATGGACACCCTAGGCTTATACTCAAGTCAATAAGTTTTCCCAGTTTATTGTGGTAAAATTAGGTGCCTCGGCTAATATTCGGGTCGGCTTATACTCAAGCCTATACGGTAAATCAGTTAACAGGAAAAACATCAGCTTTAGGAAGCCTAGAGGCAATTCTGATGACAAAATCTGCTCTTGGTTTCTGGGCACACCTTTCACATTTGTTCGGGTCCACTTTAAAGAAACCTTTATGACATCCAATTATAAAGTTTAATATGCCACTTCTGCCATTATCTTTATACAAATTATCCCATAGCATATTTACATTGCAACGCGGTTAGTGAAGCCAGCGGATTTGCAGAAGTTGAATGGTTAGGAGATAGAAAAAATATGATAAAAAAAGCACACTGTATATTCAGAAACAAAGTATGATACCAGATAGAGAAAACTATTCTTAAAAGGTTACTTACCCCCTCTGCCAGCTCCAAGAGTGGAACCGGTTTAGTCTTGCAGCTTGAAAATACTATTTTATCACCACTGCCAGAAGCACTGACCAGGAAGTGATCTGAACTTACAGTTAAGGACCGTGCAACATGATCTGTGAAATTTGTTACAGACAGTGCGGAGGACAGATGCTAGTATTAACCTGTATTTCTATCAACAAGGGTCAGTTTTAAGTTCAAGTACAAAGAGTGTAAAGCTGATGCCAGGAGAGATAATCTGTGAAATCTCTGAAACCAATAAATGGCATAAAATAGAATTTGCTAACTTATTGCTTCTGTACTTTTGATCTGAAAGTTTCACTTTGATAGGAGTTCAAAGCAAAAACGCTACAGTGTTGCATCCTCATATGCCAGACTTGTTCAGAAGATACACACAAAGTCATTAAAAAAAAAAAAAAAAATCTAATGAACCACAGGCAAAGCACACAATACTTCACAAAGGCAAAATCATACAAGCTCTGACAAATTTGTTGGTACACGCATGAAAAAAAAAGGAATCCCCTACAATATCCTCTGAAATAAATTGAAACTGTCCAAAGTAATTGTCACTGATCATTGTTTCATAGTTAAAAATAGGACTTTTTTGATTTGGATTCAATTGAAAACAAATGAAAATGGTATAGACAAAAACTAATGGGACCCTTAAAGGAGCACTAAAGCTTCCCTTTTTTTTGCTTAAAAATAACAAACATGTTATACTTACCTTCACTGTGCAGCTCGTTTTGCACACAGTGGCCCCGATCCTGGTCTTCTGGGGTCCCTCGGCGGCTGTTTCAGCTCCTCCCCGCAGGGACTCCACACCTTAATGCGAGTGAGCTCGCATGGTGTGGAGTGATTGCGGGCGCGCTCCCGTGATACAGCGGCGGCCATAGCCGCCGACTGTATCACTCGGCCCCGCCCCCCGCGTGCCACGTCATTGGATGTGATTGACAGCAGCGCCAGCCAATGGCTGCGCTGCTTTCAATCCATCCAGTGTAGCCAATCGTCGGCCTGGCTGAAAAACGAAGAGGATGACGGGGACGAGCATGGGACTTTCGAGGGGCCAGGTAAGAAAAACGGGGGCTCGGGGGGGGGGGCGGTATTGTCAAATGTTTTTTCACCTTAATGCATAGGATGCATTAAGGTGAAAAAACATGTAACTTTACTACTCCTTTAACCACTTAAGCCCCGTACCATTTTGTAGCTAAAGGACCAGAGCTGTTTTCAGAATTTTGCACTGCGCTGCTTTAACTGTAAATTGTGCGGACATGCAATGTTGTACCGAGACAAAATTTGCGTCCTTTTCTTCCCACAAATAGAGCTTTCTTTTAATGGTATTTGATTGCCTCTGCAATTTTTATTTTTTGCGATATAAAACGGAAAAAGACCGAAAATTTTGAAAAAAAAAATGATATTTTCTACTTTTTGTTATAAGAAAAATCGAATAAACTCAATTTTAGTCATACATTTAGGCCAAAATGTATTCAGCCACATGTCTTTAGTAAAAAAAAAGTCAATAAGCGTATATTTATTGGTTTGCGCAAAAGTTATAGCGTCTACAAACTAGGGTACATTTTCTGGAATTTACACAGCTTTTAATTTATGACTGCCTATCTAATTTCTTGAGGTGCTAAAATGGCAGTACAAAAACCCCCCAAATTACCCAAATTTTGGAAAGTAGACACCCCAAGGAAATTGCTGAGAGGCATGTTGAGCCCATTGAATATTTTTTTTTTTTTTGTCGCAAGTGATTGAATAATGACTAAAAAAAAAAAAAAAAAATTACAAAAAGTTGTCACTAAATGATATATTGCTCACACATGCCATGGTTATATGTGGAATTGCACCCCAAAATACATTTTGCTGCTGCTCCTGAGTACGGGGATACCACATGTGTGGGACTTTTTGGGAGCCTAGCCGCGTACGGGCCCCCGAAAACCAAGCACCGCCTTCAGGATTTCTAAGGGCGCAAATTTTTGATGTCACTCCTCACTACCTATCACAGTTTTGAAGGCCATAAAATGCCAAAATAGCACAAAACCCCCCCAAATGACCCCATTTTGGAAAGTAGACACCCCAAGCTATTTGCTGAGAGGCATGGTGAGTATTTTACAGCTCTCATTTGTTTTTGAAAGTGAAAAAAAAAAAAAAAAAATTCTAATTTTCAAAACTTTGTGACAAAAAGCGAGATCTGTAAAATACTCACCATACCTCTCAGCAAATAGCTTGGGGTGTCTACTTTCCAAAATGGGGTCATTTGGGGGGGGTTTTGTGCCATCTGGGCATTCCATGGCCTCCGAAACTGTGATAGGCAGTGAGAAGTGAAATCAAAAATTTACACCCTTAGAAAGCCTGAAGGCGGTGATTGGTTTTTGGGGTCCCGTACGTGGCTAGGCTCCCAAAAAGTCTCACACATGTGGTATTCCCGTACTCAGGAGAAGCAACAGAATGTATTTTGGGGTGTAATTCCACAAATGCCCATGGCATGTTTGAGCAATATATAATTTAGTGACAACTTTGTGCAAAAAATAAAAAAATTAATTGTCTATTTTCCGCAACTTGTGTCAACATATAAAATATTCCATGGACTCGACATGCCTCTCAGTATATAGCTTGGGGTGTCTACTTTCCAAAATGGGGTCATTTGGGGGGGGTTTTGAACTGTTCTGGCATTTTATACACAACATTAGGAAGCTTACATCCACTCTAACCACTTGAAGGCAAAGCCCTTTTTCACACTTTTTGTTTTTTGCAAGAAAATTATGTTGAACCCCCAAACATTATATATATTTTTAAAGCAAAGGCCCTACAGATTAAAATGGTGGGTGTTGCATTTTTTTTTCTACACAATATTTGCGCAGCGATTTTTCAAACGCATTTTTTGGGGAAAAAAATACACTTTTTTTAATTTTAATGCACTAAAACACACTATATTGCCCAAATGTTTGATGGAATAAAAAAGATGATCTTAGGCCGAGTACATAGATACCAAACACGACAAGCTTTAAAATTTCGCACAAACGCGCATTGGCGACAAACTACATACATTTTTAAAAGCCTTTACAGGTTACGCCGTTAGATTTACAGAGGAGGTCTACTGCTAAAAATTACTGCCCTCGATCTGACCTTTGCGGTGATACCTCACATGCATGGTGCAATTTCTGTTTACATATGACGCCAGACCGACGCTTGCGTTCGCCATTGGGCAAGAGCAGGGCAGGACAGGGGTGCTTTTTTTTTTTTTTTTTATTATTAATTTTGCTTTTTTGTTTTATTTTTAAACTGTTGCTTCCATATTTTTTTTTTATCATTTTTTTTATCATTTTTATTGTTATCTCAGGGAATGTAAATATCCCCTATGATAGCAATAGGTAGTGACAGGTACTCTTTTTTGAAAAAACTGGGGTCTATTGGACCCTAGATCTTTCCTCTGCCCTCAAAGCATCTGACCACACCAAGATCGGTGTGATAAAATGCTTTCCCAATGGCACTTTTTATATCCGGGGGGGGGGGGGGGGGGGGGGGGGGGGGGAGGACATTCCCTCCCACTGCTTGTAAAAGCAGTCCAGAGGCTAATTAGCCACTAGGATTGCTTTTACATGAAAGCCGGCCGCAGGCTGAAAAGAATGATACCAAGATGATACCTAAACCCACAGGCATCATTCTGGTATAAACATTCAAAGTCCAGCAACATACCAGTACGTTGCTGGTCCTTGGACATGTATTGTAATCTTTTTTTCCCATGCAGCCTGTTGGCTGAACGAAAAAAAAAGATTGATCGGTGGGTATGCCCACTATTAGAATACCGCCCTTCATCCACCCACTTCTAAATGATGGGCATACATGCACCATTTATATATGCCGAAGCATGGGGGCATCTTCCCGCAAAAGTTATGCCGCGTACACATGGTCAGACTTTTCCACGGGCAAGCCTCCGTCGGAATTTTGACCGTATGTACGCGGCATTAGGAGCAAAATTGCTCCTCCGCCCCTGCTGCCCCAATGCTTCGGCATATATGCTTTTTTTTTTTTCCTTTAACTGTGGTGGTGAAATCACCTCCTACAGCACTGGAGTCGCAGGGATCAGGCCCGTCTCTGCGAACGCTGCAGTTATGTGTGTTGCGTTTTGTAAGTGACAGTGATCGATCGATACTGCACTTGGGTGGCCTGGGCTGGACGGAGGGGCAAAACGCAGGTGCTAGCAGGTATCTGGGCTGATCCCGCTAACACTGCGTTTTTGGGAACCCTAAACTGCTGGGGACGCTAGTATAGATCTGATCAGATATTGATCTGTTCAGATACTATACCACTAAGGGGGGTGTATGCTTAACGCGTGGGTGTTAGCGCTACTGGCACTAACCTGACGCTGCCTGGGGTGTGACGCAGACCCTCTCTGACGCTAAAACCTAATTGATATCACCCGCCGGGCGATCAGGGGGTTAAACCTTTATTGGGTTATATACGACGGGTGCCCTGACACTATAAAAAGCAAACTAACTAACCAGCGTCACCCGTAACACTTATATGGTGATTACTGGTGAAAGGGTTAACTAGGGGCAATTAGGGGGTTAAAACCTTTATTAGGTAATATATGGGGGTACCTGACACTATAAAAACCTGCGGCGAACCTAAAAAAAAAATTACTGGCTACCGATCTGCATCACCGACGCTAAGACAGCGATCAGAAAAATGATCGCTTAGCGACAGTGGTGATAGGGGGTGAAAGGGTTACCTGGGGGGCGATCAGGGGGTTAAACCTTTATTAGGGGGGGGGGTTAGGGGGCTACACTGGACCTAAAACTAAATGTAGTGACACTTTTACAGTCACAAATGTCACTGATTGCAGTGATCACTAAATAAATGGTCACTGCAATCAGTGACACTGGGGGCTGGGGGGTGATCTGGGGGGGGCGATTTATGTGCCTATGTGTCCTGGTGTCAGTGTGCTGTTTTGTGCACTAACCTGCATCTTCTCCTGTACGGCGCACGGTATATGTGAGCGCCACAGGAGAGATGACATCACTTCCTCCTGCCTGTGTAAACAGTACACAGGCAGGGGAAGCTCTCTAATTCGCCGGGAGCGATCGAGAGGGGGGGGGCCGGAATCGAACGGCCGTCCCCTCATGCCTGATCGCTCCCGAAGGTAAAACGACCACCCACTGTAAAGAAGGGGGGTCCGATCGGACCCCCCAACTATACAAAGGCAGTCACGTAGATATACGTGATTCTGCCTGTCGGTGCCATTCTGCCAACGTATATTTACAGTGGGCGGTCGTTAAGTGGTTAAAATGGGTTGTAAAGGTTCGTTTTTTTTTTTTTCTAAATAGGTTCCTTTAAGCTAGTGCATTGTTGGTTCACTTACCTTTTCCTTCGGTTTCCCTTCTAAATGTTTTTTTTCTTTGTTTTCTTTGTCTGAATTTCTCACTTCCTGTTCCTCCTCAGTAAGCTGTTCAGTAAGCTGTTCTGGCTGACTCCACACCACTCGGATGATGGTGTGAAGTTTAGTGAGGAGAAACAGGAAGTGAAAAATTCAGACAAAGAAAAAAAACATTTAGAAGGTAAATCAAAAGGAAAAAGGTAAGTGAACCAACAATGCACTAGCTTAAAGGAACGGATTTAGAAAATAAAAACTGAACCTTTACAACCCCTTTAACTTCATATTTTGATGCACAATCTTTAGGAGGCAATCACGGCAAACAAATGATTTCTGTAGCCCTCAACTGCACCTCCTAACAGGTAGTTTGACCCACTCTTGTGGGTCAAACTATCCCGGGTTTGAAGGGTGACTTCTCCAGCAAAGAAACCCCAAGATATAACCTAGCCTTCTACATGTTTCCCAATAGGGACTGTGGTTTTTTTTTTTTCTTTGAAAGTTTACATTTTTAATCACGAGACCAAACTGGAGCTTTTTAGCAAGTAACATCAGTTCTATATTCAAGGGACATTCTCCCAAAAGCATTCAAAATTTTCAATATGCATTTTAGCACATACCAGTCAAGCATTTGTATATTTTTCTTTCAACAGTGGGTTCCCCATGGGTCATCTTTATTCGAGTCCACTGTAGCTCAAAAAGATGTACCTTGACCTTAGAGTTCAGCTTGTTTATCTTTGGAAGCTTTCCTTGAATCTTTGTCTACCATTCACACTATTCTGTTCAATGCGGTGTCGATTAGACTTCCATGAACATTTAATTTCTTAATATTTGCAACTATAGCCACAGGAACATTAAGTTGTTTGGATATGGTCTTGTAGCCTTTACTTTCAACATGCTGGCCTATAATTTTCTTTCTCATCTCCTCAGACAATTTTCTCTCCCTTGTTCTCTCCGGCCATTGTACAGTATTGGTGTACACAATGACATTAAACAGAAGAGTGGCTACTCTAAAAAGACTCACAGATTACAGTCCAGGCCATTTAAAAAAAGCTTTGTAGAAGTAATCATTTCTGCCTTTTCATAATTTCTTTGCTTTATTCTATGGCAGTGGTTCTCAACCTTCCTTGCCGCGACCCCTTGATAAAATTTCCCAAGTTGTGGGGACCCCTAACAGTAAAATTATTTTCTTAGCGTGGGTTTTCAGCACCCAAGGCAAGACGAGCAATTTGCACCCCTAGCCCAGGGACATTTAACACTCCTGAGTCCCTTCCACTCGTACAATATTAAAACCCCTTATGGTACTTTTTAGGATGTACCACTCTTTATATTTGTTCTCCTTTCTTTCCCTTTTATCGCTCTATCCTAATTATTTTTTCCCTCATCCCTTTCTCTAGCCGTCTTTCTTGTTCTTATTCTTTCTCGCCCTTTTTCTTTGCTCCTCTTTTCCTCTCCCTTCCATGTATTCTCTATCTTTATTCCTTCTCTAAAGCCTCGTACACACGACCAGTTTTCTCGGCAAGAAACGACAAGAAAACTGTTGGGAGAGCTTTCTTGCCGAGAAAACCGTGCGTGTGTATGAGGCTTTCAGGTTTCTCGTCAAGAAAACTGCCCAGAATCTCGACGAGAAAAAAAGAAGACCTGCTTTCTTTTTTTTCGTCGGGAGTCTCGTCAGACTGTATTTGGACGAGGAAACCGTTCTTGTGTATGCTTTTCCGAGTCTTCAAAAACCGCGCAAGCTCAAAATCAAGTATGAGACGGGAACGCACCTTCTTGTAAAACTAGCGTTCGTAATGGAAATAGCACATTCGTCACACTGTAACAAACTAAAAGCACGAAGACTAAAAAACGCAAATCGTCTCTCACTAAACTTTTACTAAACACACAGTAACACGAGATTAGCAAAGGCAGCCCCAAGGTCATCTGCTGATCTGAGAACTGTAGTGGGGACTTTTAATGGCAACTATAATCACAGGTAGTGTTACTCACTGTGTCTCCGGCTTCACTGTGTCTCCAAATTTGTGGTGTTTCGTAGCAGTGACACCTATGCCGAAATCAGGAGATAGTGTCTCCTCCAGCCCCTCCCACATCACATTCCTCACCAGTCAGCTGATCTCTAGTCTCTCCCCCCCAGTCATACCGTGAACTGAATAGGCGGCTGCGAAGAGGCCGAGTGGGCGGCCGCAGGCTATAGGAACAGCCCCAGCTGGGCGGCCATAGGCTCCAGGGACAGCAAAAAAGGCTGGGAGAGCGGTGCAGGCTTCAGGAGCCCAGGATTCAGTGACCCCTGGCAAATCATCATTCGACCCCTGATGGGGTCCCGACCCCCAGGTTGAGAACCACTGTTCCATGGTGTACAGAAGGTAAGCACGCAAGTATACAGGAAACAAATGCATTTACTATCATCACTTTTCAAGAGGAAGGAAGCAGGGTTTCAATGAACTGTATGGATACTAACAAATTAGCCTACATCTGTATAATTTGCATCCATACAGAGGTGTAAAAAAAGGGTTTATCCATTACCAGGTTGTCACCTTCTTAAAATACTGTACATATGTAGATACAAGAACCTACATACTACTTCCCAGTTTACACATTATATAAAAAAGGGACAAAATAAGCTACTGTACATCTTTTTCCACACAGAAGGAACTAGCTATTTGCTTTACTGTGGCTTGTAATTGCAGTGAAAGAAAGAAAATAAATCAACCATCACCTTGCCAAACACACCAATTACTTCTTCTATCTTGATGGACTGGCCGATGTTGCTTTCCGATGTTTATTGCACAGTGTGAATAAACCATCAGATACTGATTTGTAATTGTTTTGTTAGGCTGCACTACAGACAAACTAAAAGGAAACAAATGTGTTCGCTGAGCAGAAATGGTCCATTGCACTAATATAAATTGACTCGGTTTCCATCAATGACTCATTAATGCAGGTATCCCACAGCACAGAGAGAAAGTTGTATCCATTTAACAATCTGCCATTCTTTAGTTAATAGTTTGAAACTATACAGGTCCAACCCGAGCATTCTAAGCACAATCAGCTGTGCTTTAGCTCATGTTACAGTTCTTCAGCCTAAGCATTTTTCAAGCTACAGCTTGGCAGACTGGATCAATAGAGAAAGAAAGAAAGAAAGAAAGAAAGAAAGAAAGAAAGAAAGAAAGAAAGAAAGAAAGAAAGAAAGAAAGAAAGAAAGAAAGAAAGAAAGAAAGAAAGAAAGAAAGAAAGAAAGAAAGAAAGAAAGAAAGAAAGAAAGAAAGAAAGAAAGATTTAACCACTTCCCTACCCAGCTATAGTCAAATGACGTCCACAGATGGGATCTCCCATCCTGGGTGGACGTCATATGACGTCCTGGGCTTTGTAGGGGGATATCTGAATGATGCCTGCAGCTAGAGGCATCATTCAGATATCCTTTTGTTGTGTCAGCGATTCTGTGCACCATAAGAATGATCATAGCGGCGGTTCCGCTGCTTGACCGTTCTTATAGGCGGCAGGAGGGGACATCCCCCCCCCCTCCTGCCACCATCCGGTGCTTCTCCGGGCTCTCCCGTGCCATCGGGGAGCCCGGAGAATGAATCGTCCGGCGCACGATAGGAAGCATAGAGATGACCGGTGGCCCGGGCGCGATGTGATGACGTCACGCCCGGGTCCTCCGATGTAAACAAAGTCGCCATTGCGGCTAAGAAACATGATATCAGTGAATTTTTTTTCACAATCTCATGCTTTCCAGCCTGGAGGAGAGATGTGGGGTCTTATTGACCCCGCATCTCTCAATAAAGAGGACCTGTCACACACATTCCTATTACAAGGGATGTTTACATTCCTTGTAATAGGAATAAAAGTGATCAAAAAAATATGAAAAGTGTAAAAATAAAAAAAAATTAAGTAAAATAAATAAAATTCAAAAAAACGCCCCTGTCCTCGGTAGCTCGCGATCAGAAGCGAACGCACGCGCAAGTCCCGCCCACATATGTAAACGCCGTTCAAACCCCATGTGAGGTATCGCCGCGTGCGTTAGAGCGCGTGCAACAATTCTAGCACTAGACCTCCTCTGCAACTCTAACCTAGTAACCTGCAAAAAAAAATTAAAGCGTCGCCTATGGAGATTTTTAAGTACCGAAGTTTGGCGCCATTCCATGAGTGTGCGCAATTTTAAAGCGTGACATGTTAGGTATCCATTTACTCGGTGTAACATCATCTTTCATATTTTCCCCAAAAATTGGGCTAACTTTACTGTTTTGTTAATTTTAAAATTCATGAAACCATTTTTTTCCCAAAAAAAGGCGTTTGAAAAATTATTGCGCAAATACCGTGCAAGAAAAAAAAGTTGCAATGACCGCCATTTTATTCCCTAGGGTGTCTGCTAAAGAAAAACATATATAATAATGTTTGGGGGTTCTGAGTAATTTTCTAGCAAAAGAATGATGATTTGTACATGTAGGAGAGAAGTGCCAGAATAGGGCCGATATTGAGGTGGTAAAAAAAAAGCCCGGGGTTGAAGTGGTTAAACATTTAAAAAAAAGGGACACCATTTAACCTCTTGCCGACCGCCTCCTGTACATTTACGTCGGCAGAATGGCACGGACAGGCATAAGCACGTACCTGTACGTCACCTTTAAATGCCTGTCCGTTTGGTCGCGCTCGCGACCCTGCCGCCATCCCCGTGAGTCAGACCGCGGGTCCCGTGGACTCGATTGCCGCGGGGATCCCAGCGATCATCTCACGGAGGTATAGAGCGGGGAGATACTTGTGTAAACAAGCCTCTCCCGGCTCTGCCTAGTGACAATGACACGGATCGTGGCTCCGTGTACTCGGAGCGGAGATCAGTGTCATGTGACACAGAGCCCATCCCCCCTACAGTTAGAAACACTATGCAGGGAACACTAAACCCCTACAGCGCCACCTAGTGGTTAACCCCTTCACTGCCAGTGTCATTTTCACAGTAATCAGGGCATTTTTATAGCACTGATCGCTGTGAAAATGACCTGGTCCCAAAAATCACTGATTGCCACCATTACTAGTAAAAAAATAAATAAATAAAAATGCCATAAAACTATCCCCTATTTTGTAAACGCTACAACTTCTGTGCAAACCAAAGGCTAATTGCGATTTTTTTTACCAAAAATATGTGGAAGAATATGTATCGGCCTAAACTGAGGAAAATTTTTAGATATATATATATATATATATATATATATATATATATATTATATATATATATATATATGGGATATTTATTATAGCAAAAAGTAAAAAATATTGCATTTTTTTCAAAATTGTCGGTCTATTTTTGTTTATAGCGCAAAAAATAAAAACTGCAGGGGTGATCAAATACCAGCAAGAGAAAGCTCTATTTGTGGGGAAAAAAAAAAAAAAAAAAAGACGTAAATTTTGTTGGGGAGCCACGTCGCACGACCACGCAATTATCAGTTAAAACGACGCAGTGCCGCATCGCAAAAAGGGGCCTAGTCTTTAACCAACCAAAATGGTCCGGGGCTGAAGTGGGTAATATATTCACAAATTGTAACCATGAGGGCAAAAGGATGTCCGATATCCAATCGGACAAGACTCTTCAAAAATAGGATTTTTGTACTCACCATAAAATCCTTTTCTCTGAGTTCATGGACGGACACAGCTTCATTCATGACAAAGTGGGTATTAGCCTTCATTTAGGAATCAAAAAGCAGTGTCACAACTTCATTCATGACAAAGTGGGACATCCCAAAAGCAGTGTCAAAAACGAGGGGTGGGAACAGCATTAAAACAACTTCACCCCAAAACAAACACAGAGCTTCTCAACGGAGGAGGAGTTGCAACGCTAAACAGCCGCCTGCAATACCTTGCGGCCGAAAGAAGCATCAGAAGATGCACACACATCAACTTGTAAAGTCTAGTTAAAGTGTGAACGGACGACCAAGTCGCCGCCTTACACACCTGGGAAACAGACGCTTGATGCTCTCAGAGCTCGGACAGCGTCCAAAAAATACGTCGTCTCCTAGGATTCGACGGATGAGTACACAAGGATGACAGTACAATGTCTTCCTTGAGATGGAAGGTCGAAACGACCTTAGGAAGAAAAGAAGGCTGCGGACGCAGCACCACCCTATCCTTGTGGAAGATCAGATAGAGAGCCTTGCCTGACAAGGCTGCCAGCTCAGAAACCCGTCTTAACTGACGTAACACCAAGAGGCACCTCATGCCCTGGTCGAATGCGCCAGGAAAGGGAGGTGCCTGACCCTTCATGGCGTAAGCCTGATCATGATCTGTCGGCTCCACCTAGAGATGGTGACCGACGACGCTGCTGGGCCCTACTTGGGACCAGTCACCGAAACAAACAGTGAGTCTGGACTCCGGAACCGAGCAGTACCAGACAAGCATACTCTCGGAGTTCGGACAACGTCCAAGGAATGCAACGTCGTCTCCTTAGGATTTGACGGGTGAGGACACAAGGATGGCAGTACAATGTCTTCCTTGAGATGGAAGGTCGAAACACAACCTTAGGAAGAAAAGAAGGCTGCGGATGCAGCAACACCTTATCCTTGTGGAAGATCAGATCGAGAGGCATGCATGACAAGGCTGCCCACTCAGAAAATCATCTTAACTGGCATAACAGCCACCAAAAGGATCACTTTCCAAAAAAAAAAAAAAAAAGTGTCAATAAGGGAAAGTCCCTGATGTTCTCAAATGGTGGTTTCTGAGGCACCTAGAGGCCATGCCGTTAAAGACATTGACTGCAAGCAGGGTGGCATATGGGACCCTGCGACAGCAGGTCCTCTCGTAGTGGTAGACGCCCAAAGGACGTCTGCTACACAAGCCCCAGAGGTAGTGGAGGGTGGACCGGAGGGGGTCGCCTGCCGAACCCTCTGTACAACCGTTCTCACTAGAGAGATATACCAGGGGTCTTTGAAAAAGTACAGCCAGGGCATATACCTGCCCCCTAATTGTACTTAAAACAAAATCATTTTTGTCCCATTCCCTGCTGAAAAACAGCAGGACTCTGGAACCAAATAAGTACATGGATGCCACCTCATTTCCTCACAAAAGGATATGTAGGTCTTCCAAGTGCGATGGTAAATCTTCCTAGGGGATGATTTCCGAGCACTCCTCATGGAAGAGATCACCAAGTCTAACAGGCCCTGGTCTCTTAGCACCTGGCTCTCAAGCTGTTAAGTCAGTGACTATAAAAACAGGATGGCGTATGGGACCTTGCGACAGCAGGTTCTTTCTTAGCGGCAGATGCCAAAAGGCGTCTGCTACCAGGCGCACTAGATCGGCGTGCCAAGGACGCCAAGGCCAATCCAGAGCAATTGGGACCATTGGAACCCTCCCTGCCTCCAGTCTGCGAAGCAGATGAGGAAGAAGCTTCAGAGGAGGAAAGGCAAAGATTAGCTGGTACTGGCTCCACGGTGCCATCAACGCAGCTGTTGTGTTTGCCCTTGGGTCTCTTGACCTGGCCACAACCTCAATACCTTCCGATTGAGTTGAGAAGCCAGGAGATATACGACTGGCGTGCCTCCCCTCTGGCAAAGGAGCTGAAACGCCTCCGGGTGTAGAGACAATTCTCCTTGGTCCAGTATCTGGGAACTCTGGTAGTCCGCCTGCCAGTTTCCCACACCTGGAATGTATACGGCCGACAGGCCTGGTACGCTCCTTCCTGCCCACCTTAGGAGGTGAGCGACCTACGATGCTGCAGCAGAGCTGCTTGTTCCTCCTTGATTGACATACGCCACCACTGTGGCGTTTGTCCGACTGGATTCTGACTAGACGCCTCTGTAGCCTCTGTGACCATGTGGAGAGGCAAAGCCAGATGTCCCGGAGTTCCAGGACAATGATCAGCAAGTGGGATTCCTCTGGTGTCCAGCGACCCAGGTTAACTGAGCTCCTGAGACTCCTGTCCAACCGGGAAGAAAGGCGTCCGCCGTGACCACTATCCAGTAAAAAAGGAAGGAAGGAAGGAAGGAAGGAAGGAAGGAACGACTTCCCGGACAGGAGTGCCGGTGATGACGGCAACTAACTAGGGAGGTCCTGACTAGGTGGCTCACCCGGATTTTGACAATCCAGGGATGAAGGGCAGTTGACCCTCTGGACAAAATTACCTTCTGTAACACTTGCGTGAGAAATAGTGCATGTGGTACCGTCTCAAAGGAGATTACCATGAGGCTCAGGACTTGGCTGAAAAAGTGGCGTGACAACCATCTTTTTTTTTTTTTAGACTTTATTTCTTTATTAGGTTTTTCACAGTTTACAAACAATTTAGGAGCAATGTACCCCAGACTACCCCGGCCCTCCACCGTCCTCCCCTCTACCAGTTTAAAGGACTATACCAGGGATATGCAATTAGCGGACCTCCAGCTGTTGCCAAACTACAAGTCCCATGAGGCATAGCGAGACTCTGACAGCAGCAAGCATGACACCTAGAGGCAGAGGCATGATGGGACTTGTAGTTTTGCAACAGCTGGAGGTCCGCTAATTGCATATCCATGGACTATACCTATTAGGAGTATCCCCGGGGAGGAGCCTGATGGTGGGGGGGGGGTCCCCCAGGGTTTTCTGTACAATCTACCGTTCTTAATACTAAAATTCATACCCTTTCACACCATTCATTCATTCATCTCTTTTGTTCCTCAGCTTCTATTCCCTTACCTAAAAATTCTATTGGGTCATTGCTCTCCGTTTTAAGTGTGTTATCTTGCACTTTTTAGGAGTTACATACTGATCCCTCTTGCTTCCCACCAGGGTTTCCAAATCTTATCATATATTGTTGGAGCACCTTGTTTTATATAGACCGATTTCTCTTTAAGGATTACCCCATTCATGCGATTCTGCCATTCCTCACTGGACGGGGGCGATGGTGACTGCCATTTACGGGCAATCAACATCCAGGCTTGGAATAGGCATCTCATAGCTACCATTTGGGAGCTCCCAAATTTACCCCCTTCCCCCACTAATCCCAATAGGCATAACTTCGGCCTCAGCTCAATGGAAATCCCAAACACTATCAATGATTTTTGCCACCTCCGTCCAGTACCGGAATAGCTTCGGGCACCTCCAGAACATGTGGAGCAGGTCCCCTTTTGGGTCCTTGCATCTAGGGCAACTAGTGTCTGGCCGACGGCCAAACTGAAAAAGTCTATATGGGGTGTAATAAGTTCTGTACAATAAGAAAAGGTGTGATATCCTCAGAGGGTGACAGCGAGACCAGTGGGGCAGCTTCAAGGATCCTATTCCACTGGGTATAAGAGATAGCCCCTACGTCTTTTTACCAATTAATTTTATATGAGGGTGGTTCTGACATACTCAGTCTCCCTTTATTAATATCAGGATACACCTTGGAAATTAAGCCCTTCGCGGAGTCTGCATTAATCAATTTTTTCAATACCGGAATTGTGGTCCATTCTAGAGTCTGTCCTTTAAATTGTTCCTCTAGTGCATGCCGAACCTGCAAATATTTGAAAAAGGATTTATTGGGCAGGGCATGATGGACCCTCAGCTCCTGAAAGGTTTTCAAAGTACCATCCTGATATAATAATTGGGAAATACATTTTATCCCACATCTCTCCCATTCTCTTATTGTCCCTATCTTCTGGAGCTCCCCTAGTTTACTGTTATCCCACAATGGAGTGAATTCCGTAAATCCTCTATAATTCAGTATAGTTTTCACTGTATCCCAGACCTTCATCGTTAATTTCAAAGTTGGGCATTTTGGGGAGAAAGATCCTGCCTCCAAAGCTTCAGGTATAGAATCATGTGGAGTATTTGAGAAGAATCTTTCTTCCTGCTTCTTGACCAGGGGTGTTGCTTCCCCCTAGATACTGAAGTTGTGATGCCAGAAAGTAGCTATAGGGGTGTGGAAGTGCTACTCCTCCCTCCTGTTTTTGGAGCTGCAGGGTGCTTAATCGGATTCTTGCCAGGCCACCCTTCCATATCATTTCCCTGAACAGAGTCTCTATCTTTTGAAACCATTTTCTATAGAGCCAAATTGGCTAATTGTGTAGTACCATACAGGAGCTGGGGCATCCAGATCATTTTGATCAAGTTACACCGGCCTGCCACAGATATTGGCAAGCGTTTCCAGACTTTTATTTTACCCCTAAATTTAATCAACAGGGGATCGATATTATCTGCGGTGTATTGTTGGAGATCTTTAGAAATATTTATACCTAGGTATTTGAATTTGTTCACAACCGGGATCTGGGCTACCTCCACGGGTAAAGAACCCATCAGAGGGTCCACTGGTAACAAACTGGACTTTTCCCAGTTTATCTTTAATCCAGAAATTTGGCCAAAGCCATTAATGATGTTCATGGCCTTCCGAAGGGAGTCCTGTGCATCTCCGAGGAAGAGGAGAATATCGTCTGCATATAAAATGCGACTTTTTCTTCCAGGTCTCCTCTTTTAAAGCCCCTCACCTGATCAGAAGATCTGAGAGCGATAGCCAGAGGTCCTATTGCAATGGCAAAGAGGAGGGGTGACAGGGGACAACCCCGTCGCGTCCCCCTCCCCAATTCAAACTTATCGGATTGTTCTCCGTTCACCCTTACTCTGGCCTCTGGTGCTCTGTAGAGCATTTTCACCCAGTTGATAAAGCCTGGGCCCAGTTGGGCCGCATCCATGGCCTTCCACAGGTACTGCCACTCCAAACTGTCGAAGGCCTTGGCGGCGTCCAGAGACAGGATAACCCTTTCCCCATCCCCATCAGACGGGACCTGGAGGTTTAGATATAACTGCCTTATGTTAACACTAGTTGTTCTTCCAGGAATAAACCCTGACTGGTCAGGGTGAATAAGCTTCGATATCACCCTGTTTAATCTGGTCGCCAAGACCTTCGCAAGTATCTTCATGTCAGTATTTAACAGGGCAATAGGCCTATAAGAGGCTACGTCCAATGGGTCTTTACCTTCTTTATGTATGATAATTATATTAGAATCCATCATTGAGGAAGGAAGTTCACCCTGTACTAGTGAATTGTTCAGTACCATCAGCAACTCAGGTAGTAACACCTTCCCGTAGTGCCGGTATATTTCGGCTGGGAGGCCATCTGGACCTGGGGATTTCTGTCTTGCCATCTCATTGGTAATACATGTTATCTCTTCTAGAGTTATGGGGCGGTCCAGCTCAGCTCTGTCCATCTCACTGAGGAAAGGCAGGTTCAGGTTCCCAAAGAAAATGTCCATTACTTCGCTTCCCTCCCCCTGCCGAGATCTATAAAGATCTTCATAGTACATTTTGAACCTATCCACTATCTCTGGAGTGTATGACGTCACTCTCCCATCCGCCACGGTAATCGTGGGCACCACAGAGGTGGGGGAGTTTGCCCTGACCAGTTGTGCCAGCATCCACCCCACGCTTTCCCCTTCTCCAAAGGCAACTTGTCTCTGGAAGAGATATTTATTCTCTACTCTTCGAAGAGTCATTAGTCGATAATTTTGTTGCTCTTCTATCCAGGTTCTGAGTGTCTCTGGTGTCGGGTTATTAATGTATTGTTCTTCCGCGGTTGTTACCCTCTCGCCTATTACTCTCTCCCAGTCCTTAGTCTGCTTTTTAATTTTTGAGATCTGTTGTATCATCATCCCACGCAAATAGGCCTTCAACGTATCCCATACTATTCCCACCGAGGCTGTGCCCCGGTTCAAATCGATAAAATCCCCAGGGATAACAATACATCCCTGGGGTCTCCCATCAGTTCAATCCAAAAGGGGCTCAGTCTCCTCTCCCTAGGAGAGTTACGTTTTCCTAGTTCCAATTATACTGATACCGGGGAATGATCTGACAAGCCCCTTGGTTTATAGCTCACATTTTTTATTAGTGGCATCATCTCTTCATTCCCCAAGACCAAATCAATCCTGGAAAGGGTAGAGTAAGTCTTGGAGAAGCAGGAGTACTGCCGGGCCTCCGGATTCCGTACTCTCCAAATATCTCTCAATCCAGTTTCCGTCAGAAAGTCAGATAGCTGACTATCTGCTGCTCTGCTTGTATGTATCACAGGGGGAAATCTATCTACTTTCGAATCCATTACTGTATTAAAATCCCCTGCCATTAACACCGGTACTCCAGGTTTATCCAGAGCAAACTCAATGAGGTCACAGAGAACCGAAAGATCAAAGGGAGGGGGAAGATACACATTCGCCAATATGCAGGTTTTGTTTTCAATCTTACAGAACAAAAAAATATATATCGTCCCTGTTCATCTATCTTAACCTGAATGCGCGAGAAGGCCACCCCAGTTTTAATAAGAGTGCTCACACCTCTAGAATAAGAGGTGTGAACTGAGTGAAACTGTACGGGGTAGTCCCGCCACCTCAGTTGGGGACTAGTAATTTTTGTGAGGTGTGTTTCCTGTAGGAAAAGTATAGCTGCCGCATATATGTTTTTGCGATCAGGAGAACTGCTGCTTTTTTCTCTGGATCTCCCAGTCCCCGCACATTCCAAGAGCATACGTTCAAATTTTTAATCTGCGTGCTTCCAGCCATAATATTCCAGTTTTCCATCTAACATGTAATCAAGTGACCAGTGACTTTTTTCATTTATAAAAGTATTACTTGGGTTAGAATTTTTTTTTAAATTAGCACAATATTGCACAATTCCAAAAGTGTAGTTTCTTTCAAACAACCTTGTGTACCAAACATAACAATCGTGCCACCTTCCCAAATTCATTAGTTTCTCCAAACTCATACTTCCGTGCATCCCTCTCACCCGCCCTTTGGGCCTAATTGGGGGCATTCTAATGTGAGCATTACCAATTCCTGTCATTTTTAGTGTTCTTAGTGTCTTTAGTCTCATTTCCTTACACTCTTCCCTCCCTAACCCATCCCTCCCTCCATAAAACCCACACATGATAAAACCCATAATAAAGAAAAGAAAAACACACATGGAGAGTTCTTTGCCGTGCCCCTTAACAACCAGGGGCAATACGCTCATCACTCACCCACACCAAAACCTCCCTCCCCTCCTCCCTCCTCCCCCTCCCCCGTTTATACAACAGTGTGCTTATGTGATTTAAAATAATTCCTCATATTAATGAAATTCTAGAATAAGGCAATCAAAGCATACTACAGTCTCCTCTTGTAGCTTGGAATCCAGTCCTCCACCCCCTCCGGGGTGTCCAAAAAAAAAAAACAGTCTCCCCTAAAGCATTTATTCTCAGTCTAGCGGGGTATAACAGAGCGCAACTCACTTTTAATTGGTACAGCTTGCGCTTGACTTCTCCAAACTTCGCTCTACGTTTTTGTAGATCAGGTGAAAAGTCGGGGTACATCGAGACCCTATTGCCGTTGTATGATATATTGCCCATCTCTCTAGCTTTATTTAAAATTGTCATTTTATCTCTGTAATGGAATGTTTTTAGTAAGAGATCTGGGGGGGGGCACCCGGTTGGGGGGGGGTCTAGAGGTGACCCTATGGGGGAGAAAAAAAAAAAGAAGGTGAAAAAGACTGTTTCCCAAATAATTCCCTGAGCCATTTTTCCAAAAAAATAATGGGATCCCGGCCTTCGGTGCGTTCAGGGAGCCCCACTATCCTAATGTTCTTCCTACGCATCCGGTTCTCCATTTCATCGATCCTTGTATGATAATTGGTCATCTGTTCCCTCATAGTTTTGATCTCCCTTTTCAGGGGGTTCAGATCGTCCTCCATCAGGCCAACCCTCCCCTCTAGAGCAGTGGTCCTCTCCCGTATTTTTTGTATATCGTGCCTGATAAACGGCAGTTCTTCTCACACTGACTTAATTTGGTCAGACATTTCAGTTTTACAGGAATTGCAAGCAGGATTTCCTTTAGAGATGGCTCTGATGGTTCTATTACTCCCGGGGTATCCATATGGGGGGGTATATCTAAATGTCCCTGGGTTTCCGCCGTCCCCTCACTTAGCAGTTTTCCTGAGGGGGCCGTTGCTCCCTTCATAGGGGTTGCCTGGCCCTGGCCCCCACTCTTCCTGGTAGTTTTGGCTCCAGATTGTAATTTAGACAACATGGTGGCGTGTTGGGTATTCTTTGGGGGGGGGGGGTCTGACCCTGCGTATGGGAAAATTATTTTAATCTGGCAGCAGCTGCCTGGCTCACCTTTGTGGTGCGCTGCGTTGTCATAATCCAGAAAAGAATAAAATAGGCAATAGTGAACAACCATCTTTGGTATGTCAACTGCCGCACCACAGCCCGAAGGGTCTGCAACTTTCCCATAGGGAGAAAACCTTCGCCAGAATCAACCCGATACACTAGGAGTTGAGACGGTACCGATACTGACTTCTGAGTGTTCAGCACCCAACCAAGGATCGGAGGGTCTGACAGGTTATAGACATGCTCACGTCTAATTTTGAGTTTGAAGTGGCCCTCAGAAGAAGATCGTCCAAGTTGCCCATGATAGCGATGCCACGCTGTCTTAGTAGGGCCAGAATTGGGACAAGCACCTTGGTGAACACCCTTGGTGCCGATGCCAAACCAAAGGGGAGAGCCACAATTGGTAGTGTTCTTCCCTGGCCGCCAAAACGCAGACATCTGATGCCTGGTGCATATGGGGAGATGCAAGCATGCGTCCTTGATGACCAAGGATGCCAGAAATCCCCCGGATGGAGGGCAGCGACAACAGAGCGTCTTCAGAACTACGAACAGATTAGAGCAGAACCCCTGAACCCGTTCTTGTACTGAGACAGGAAGGACCACCCTGGGTATCAGCAGGTCTTGAACCGTCCCATATGGGACTTCCCAATGAGTCCGCTGAAGCTGGTGGTTTAGAGGGAGGGGGGTAAGCAAGGTTGGGCTTGCTAAAACCAGGGACGCTTCTGTCCCTCAGCAGGTGCTTTATCGGCCTGGGGTCGTTTACTAGTATCCATGTCTGATTCGTAGACAAACTTAAGGCCATGTACCAACTGGTCGGCCAAAGCTACCTCATTCGGAGGAGCCTCCCGTGCCTTAAACCCCTGGAGTAGCATCTTTGCCCACTCAGCAAGTGTCAGACACCACCAAAGCTCCAGCCAATGCTGGACGCACCGCTGAGCCCACCACAGTGTATAGGTAGCAAGCAAGTGCCTCAGCCTTCTTGTCCACAGGGTCCTTGAAGACAGGAGTCTCCTTGTTAAGTCTGGACACAGGGGGGTCCACTATCAGGGGAAGAGGACCATTTTTCCAGGAAACACTCCTCAAAGAGGTACTGGGGCTGCAAAAAAACCTTCAGTGGGTTTTCCCACTCCTTGTATAAAAGCTTATCAAGATAAGACACACAACACCTTAGCAGTGCGGGCCGGCTTACAGAACCCAAAAAGGGACCGCCGTCTTTGCTGCTTCTGCAGCATTCTCCAATTTCAGCGTATCCCGCACTGCAGTGATAAGGTCAGATACCAAAGCCTTTTCGCATGTTGACCCGGACCTAGAGTCATTCTCACTGTCCGACCGGTCACGGTCCGCAGTCTCTGATGCATCAGAATCCGGGCTATGAGCCACAGCCGGGCCTGGTTCTGCATTGGAATTATCCCCAGAAGATGGCAGGGGAAGGGGGCGTTTCCAACCCCCCCCCACCTTGGCAACAAAGCCTTAAGGATTGCCGACATAGCGCCCCTCAGGTGTTTCAGGGGAAAAGACGTCTGCTTCTGACATCATGCTAACCCATGCGCCTGACCCCCACAGGGACTCCAGGCAAGGTATCAATAGGCCACCCTCCTAGCTGCTACAGAGATACAGAGGTCTCCCAGAGGACTCACCATCCTTAGAACGGTACCGCTACTGCTGCCGTCTGCTCCCGTCTGAGATGCTCTACCACCGCTGCCTGTGTCAGTCTGATCTCGTCAGCGTGTGTCTGTATACTTTCGTGCCTGTAGAATGCACCTAGAGGCCGAAGACTTCGACAAAATGGCCAAAGCGGCCGCGAACCACAAGAAAATGGCCGCCGAGCGGCGGTAGATCCATACAGGCGGGAACCACAAGAAAATGGCCGCCGAGCGGCGGTAGATCCATACAGGCGCGAACCACAAGAAAATGGCCGCCAAGCGGCGCGAACCACAAGAAAATGGCCGCCGACAGCATGGAGGGAGAAAACACACACAGGTAAGCAGCACATTGACATTTTAATGACAGTCTACAGCGTAGCCCCGCTCCAGATGGAGCCCTCCAGGTAACCCCCCCAGCACCCAGCCTTGGCTTCAGAGCCCAGGGAGGAGGGAAGGCAGGGAGAGAGGAAAGAAAGGGTAAAACCACTTACTTGATCTCTCCAGGAATGTCCAGCCAAGTCTTCCTGCCGAAGTAGGGGAGCTACTTACCTTTCCTGCATGGATTATGTTGAAAGACATTCTGGACAGACCATCATCCACGCACGGAGGGGACTGTCGGCCCGACATGCTGTGATTATGCCATAGAGACCGATCATATGCATGCACTGGAGCGCAAAGCTCACCTGCCACCCGTGGAGCGACTGGCATGTCATGGAAAACCCAGCGCGTAGCTAGGGTCGGCACACGCTCGATGGCCGAAACTGGGGAGACTACAGTCTGGGATCCAGCCTGTCACCCAGTCGGCAGTTGATCGAAGATAGCAGGAACAAAAAAAAAAAAAAAAAAAAAAACGGAGAAAACGTAAAAAAAAAAAACCCCGGACCAATGGGCCCGAAGGGAGCCATGTCCTTCTCCTTTCTAGGCAGAAAAAAACTGATCTGCGAGGAGCAGAGAGGGATTATACCCAGAGGGTCCGCCCCCTGGGCAGTGCTGTAGAGGGTGTGGTGTGTTAACACTTTCTACAAGTTTTCAGCCTAGTCACTCCTAAATGAAGGATAATACCCACTTGTCAATAGGAAGCTGTGTCCGTCCATGAACGAAAGAGTAAAGACCGCTTAGAGACACTGGCGACAGGGGGTGAAAGGTTTACCTGGGGGGCGATCAAGGGGATAAACCTTTATTAGGGGGGGGTTAGGGGGGTACCCTACACCTAAAAAAGGGGCCTAACACTAAATATCCCTGACACTTTTTACAGTCACAAATGACACCAAATGCTGTGATCAGTAAAAAAATTAACACAGCAAACGGTGACACTGTGACTGGGGATGCGGGGGGTGATTTGTGTGCCTACGTGTCCTGGTGTCAGTGTACTGTTGTGCACTTACTCGGAGATGTCTTTTCTCGGGCGCTGGACGAAAAGACCACCACAAGGAGAGTGACATCACTTCCTCTGCTTACAGCTACAGAAGCAGAGGAAGAAGCCAATTCGCTAGGAGTGATCGTGAGTGGGTGGCCATGAATCGATGGCCGCCCCCCTCATTACGGATCGCTCCTGGAGGGATTCCGACCGCCGCAGGCTCGATAGAGAGATAGAGAGATAGAGAGATAGATAGAGAGATAGAGAGATAGAGAGATAGAGAGATAGAGAGATAGAGAGATAGAGAGATATATATATACACATACACACATACACATACACTTACACTTGCCTGCCCGTGCCATTCTGTCTACGTATATCGTCGTGCGGCGGTCGGCAAGTGGTTAAATTGAGCCATTCCTCCACTATGGCCATCAAAACATCCTGCCTAATAGCAAGCATAAGAAGGTGCATGCAGATAAAAAAACACCTTATCCAGCGTACCCCTTTGACTTGGCTATGAAGATCCCAACCTCTTGTGTTGGGGCATAAAACACAACTATCCACCAGTCCCCCTGTCCAGTAAGAGGGCCTTGATGTTCTACCAGCATGGAAAAAAAAAAAAAACGTGGCTCCACCTGCTGACTGTAAATGTAAATATGAAAATCAAATATATTTTATTTACATGTAACAGAAAAAAACCCACAAAAATAATAAAAAGATTGTTATACATCTAAATATACATTTTATCTTAAGTCGCATGACGGCAAAAGAAAGGAAAAAAGAAAAAGACGGTTACTTACCGATAACGGTGTTTCTACGAGACTTTCCAGGACGGCAACACGAGAGATGGTAGGCTCCACCCAAGATGAAACACAATCAAATCACAGCTATTTATAAGGGCCCACCTTACCCCTTGTCTTTCAGGAGTTGTAAAGTAATACTCCCACCAATTCGCAAGGGTTATTCCCACATTTAGGTACTTATTTAATGTGTACATACTCCTCCACCCATAAAAGGGCGGGAAGTAGGCCTGCCATCCTGGAAGGTTTCGTAGAAACACAGTTATCGGTAAGTAACTGTCGGTTTTCTCACCTCACCTTCCAGGACAGCAACACATGAGAGGATAATAAAGAAATCCCCAGGCCTACCTTAGGGTGGGACCACTGGCTGCACAATTTTCCTGTCAAATGCCAGGTTCTGCAGAACGTTTACCGCCACTTCATTATGACTGATGAAGGTATCTTAGCTGGATCAGGAGGCTGATCAGCGGTTTGCTCCACCGATGTCCCTGCATTCTCCGCTTCGGATGCAGGATCTATGTGGAGTGCTTTTAAAGATGGAATCAGAAAAACCTGTGAAATTAGTATGGTTTGACTGCCTCAATCATCTAGCAGTTGTGGCCTAACATACCTTCAACAATTCTTTAGGGCCATTAAAAAGGACTCAAAGACTTGCTTTGTGACACAGGGATACTACTTTGATCAACAAAGAGGATCTGGCCTAAACACTACTCTGTTCAGGAAAATTATTTCATAAAAGGGCTCCCTGACAGACAGACTTTGCAGGTCCCCTTTAATTTATTATGTATTCCTAGTGATTGGTAAAGGGAAGCTCACCCAAGGAAAAAACAACCAAGGGAAGGTTGTTCTCTGGGTTCAGAAGCCTGGACAGGTATGTATTTAAAGCACACCAAACTTAAGACTTCCCTCACATCTGAATGCTGGCATGTCAGCAGTGAAAGTGTTCTACAATCCAAGCCCCCTATACACCTGCATGCAAATGCATTAAAATAAATTGAAAAAGGAGCTTGGTAAAAACCTGATTGTACCAATTCGGTTAATATCAGGTGTCCTGCCTGATGTCTGAAACCATAACCCACTCCAAAACCATTAGGTGCCCCTTTGGCATTAATGAGGGATACATTTAAGCAGAACCCTACTACAGGAGGTTAAGTCTATATAGCAGGAGCAGAATATTCACGTTGGTTTGCTATGACCAGTTCTGCTTAAAGAGTCATATGAAGAATACAAATAGAACTGTAAACCTAATGAGTTAGGTGTATGGGTCAGATAACTTCTGCTACTGTATATTCAGGTAATACTCATATGAACTGAAATTGTTACTAAAGAAGGTGATTTTATTACCTTCTTCCAGTGTCATATAACCCTACCGGGTTACACAAGCACAGGGAATGCCTCAGTTATGCCTGAAGGGACTGAATTTCTGGCCCCTTCCGTGTCCACGGGAAAATGGGGTCTGAAAAAATAAAAGTGATACATGTATGATTATTATCATAAAATATAAATATCATGGACAACAATGTTGTGTGTTTCTGAAGTGCTGCAAAAAGCAATAGGACACGAGCTTCAGAGTTGTGTATTGCTGGTGCTCATCAAGGTACAGGCATATAACCAATACGAAAAAAAGTTCAACGTTGTCCCTTTCTGATAAGTAACAAGGTGTAGTTATAACAGAAGACACTGACAAATTTTAATGCTACGCATTTCTGATTAGCGACAGCGTATAGCCATCTAACCAACAGAAACGTCGCCAGCAATTCCACTGCTGTAACCTTTGATTAGCAACAGTATACAGACCTGTAGCAGAAATGTCACCAGCAACTTTAATGCTGTGTATTTCTGGTAGAAACTGGGTACCGTCTTATGATGGGCAAACTTTTAAATGCTGTGCATTTTGCATTAGCAACCGCGTATAGTCATAAAACCAACAGAAATGACACTAGCGACTTCAGGCTGTCCATTTTTGAATAGCAATAGTCTTAAGATCACCAGATATGTAGCGAACAGACTTCCAATGCTGTGCATTTTGGTTAGTAACAGCGTATCGCCATATGACCAGCAGAAATGTCACTAGCAACTTAAACTGCAGTGTAATTCTGATTTGCAACCGGGTACAGTCCTTAGACCGACAGAAGGTCGCTAACCTCTTAAATGCTGTGCATTTTTTATTAGTATACAGCAGTGTTTCTCAACTCCAGTCCTCAAGGCGCCCCAACAGGTCATGTTTTCAAGTTTTCCATTATTTTGCACAGGTGATTTAATCAGTTTCGCTGCCTTAGTAATTACTACAGCCATTTCATGTGAGGGAAATCCTGAAAACATGACCTGTTGGGGCGCCTTGTGGACTGAAGTTGAGAAACACTGGTATACAGTCCTAAGACCGACAGAAAGTCACTATCAACTTAAATTCTGTGCATTCTTTATTAGCGACAGGGTGAAGTCGTAAAACCGACAGAATGCTGCCAAAAACCTTTTTATTAGCAAAAGCGTAGTCCTCTAACTGAAAATTCACAAGCAACTTTAATGCTGTGCATTTCTGATTAGCAATAGGTTACAGTCTCATGATCGACAGAATGTCGCTAACAAACTTTAAATGCTGTGCATTTTTGACCAGCAACAGTGTATATCACTAGCTAGCTACTGAAAGAAACTGTGCATATCTGACTAGTAACAGGGTACAGTCTTATGATCAACAGAAAAAGTCACTAACAACCTTAATGCTCTGCATTTTCCGATTAGCAACAAGGAACAGTATCATTTACTGTGTATTCTGATGAGCAGCAAGACAACCAGACGGACACAAATGATTTTCACATTGTGCGTTTCTGATGTGCAACCAGGTAAGGCATAAAGTCATGGTAATTTCCACTGCCCCACAAAGGGCAAAATCTACCAAGGCAAAACCTGGACGTAATATACTAACCTTCATCCACCAGAGGAAGATCAAGATAGTTCTAAATAATGGAAGTTTAAAGGTGGGCGAGTTACCCCAGCATAACAATAGCTGTTGCCTCACCACTGACAAAAGTGTGAGTAGGTGTAGTTAGACACACACCCAGACACGCAGGTGAGAGTGAGTCCAAACCATCTAAGCTCTTTAACGAGCACAGACCTAGAAATCAATTAAGCCACCCTCCAGAAGAGGCGTTTACAATCTAATGCCCCGTACACATGATCCGACTTTTTTCGTTTACTAGTTGCAAGTAGAAATTGAATAGGTTACTAAAGTCACGAAAATTCTCATACGACAGGGAAAAAAAATAAAAAATCAGAAGTGATGTCATGTGTTGTAATGTATTTTCGGACGACAACTGTACTGACTAAACGAAAATCGTACGAGGAAAATTTTCGTGCATGTCCGATAAAATAATATCGGATGAACTGTCATGATCGGCTCACGGAAGCCCTGTACTAACGATCCGATTATCGTACGATTCTTCCTCGGACGACATTTTTCGTACGATATTCGGATTGTGTGTACGGGCCATTAGCCTAGAGGCAATCAGACACTTGTAGGACTTAAAGGAGTAGTAAAGGTACATGTTTTTTCACCTTAATGCATCCTATGCATTAAGGTGAAAAAACATCCGACAATACCGCCCCCCCCCCCCCCCCCCCGAGCCCCCGTTTTACTTACCTGGCCCCTCGAAACTCCCGCGCTCGTCCCCGTCATCCTCTTCGGTTCTCAGCCTGGCCGCCGATTGGCTACACTGGATGGATTGAAAGCAGCGTAGCCATTGGCTGGCGCTGCTGTCAATCACATCCAATGACGCGGCGCGCCGGGGCCGAGTGATACAGTCGGCGGCTATGGCTGCCGCTGTATCACGGGAGCGCGCCCGCAATGACTCCACACCATGCGAGCGAGCTCGCATTATGGTGTGGAGTCCTTGCGGGGAGGAGCCAAGACAGCCGCCGAGGGACCCCAGAAGACCAGGATCGGAGCCACTGTGTGCAAAACGAGCTGCACAGTGGAGGCAAGTATAAACTGTTTGTTATTTTTTTGCAAAAAAAAAGGGAAGCTTTAGTGTCCCTTTAACAGGCAATCATTAGAAACAGGTTAGTATATGTAGCTCTTGCATAAAGGTTTGCACCAGGAACCCGTCAGTTGAGGGTTGCAGGATAACATTTCATGGTTCTAATTCATCCAAAAAGGTGGGCTGTAGCCCAAACCACAAGAGGGCCCAATTAACTCTAAAGCCTCGTACACGCGGTCAGACTTCAAACAAACTTTTCCATGGATTTTTGTCTGAAGGGAGTTGGCCGGGCACACCCATAGCATACACACGGCAGGACTTTTCTGCAAAATTTCCTAAAACTTCCCCAACATTACGTGCTTTTTCTGCTCTTTACCGCCACCCTTTGGTCAACTTCTGCTATTGTTGGTTGATTTTAACATTGGTTCTAAGCATGCGTATTTGTACTTCGGACAAAAGTCCGATGGATTTCTGTACACACGGTCGGACTTTGCACCATCAGACTTTTGTTGCCGAAAAGTTTGTCCGTTTGCAGAGCGAACTTTTGTCCGAAGAAAACCGAAAAAGTTTGTCCGATGGAGCGTACACACAGTCAGATTTTTTGGAAAACTTGCTATTTTTAAGTTTGTTGGCAAAAAGTCAGACCGTGTGTACGGGCCTTTACACACCACAGTATAACAGTGTAAGTAGGAAAAAATAGGTTGGAGCTTGTTAAGATGTTACACATACCAAGCTAACTCCCCTAAAGGGAATATGTTAACAAGGGTACCTCTTGCCGTCCCCCCCCCCCCCATTTGGGTAAAAAGCTAGGAGGCATGCTATTAAAGCCAAAAAACTCTAAATGAACCCTCTTGGAGCTACATGCCAGATTCATAGCAGCTGGTCTAATGTATTTAGATTACCTGGTGTGCTTGCTGACCAGGGAAACTCTGTGCTAATGCTCCTGGAATCACCAGGTACCTGCAGACCACTTCACATCCCTTCCAATTAACCCTTTTGGAATGTGCAAGTTGTTTAGTGCCAGAAATAGCCTGTAAGAGGCCATTTGTGTCTAACAACTCTTCACTATATTTATCCTTAATAATGGATTCATAATGAGAGGCTAGCAACTAAATGTTGTAATAGCCACAACATTCCCTGAGGAAAAAGGGACATATGGACAATGGTCTAGCTAAAGCTTCTGGGCTATTTGTTCCCAGATTCCAGGGCAAGGATAGTAGCACCCTGAATTGAGGGAGGGAGTCCTACCCCAAGTCCAGAAACCCCATGCTGTTGGGATTCTGTTGCAAATTTTCCAAGACAAAAAGAGAAGTACTCATCCCTGTTTTTCCTTTTGCCACAGGGCTTGCTTTTCTCTCAAGGCACATGCGAAGGGGATAGCGGCCAAAACAAATCACCCCTTTCCAAGTTGTGCTGTCCCAACTAGGGAGCTGCCAAGTTAGGCTGTGTGCACTGCACCAGTAGCATGCCCACACACCTCTTCTGGGATCCAAACTTCTTCCAAAAGGGAAGGGGGGGGAGAGGAGGAGAGGCCAGGGCCATTATCCTCTTTAGGGGTGAGTTGCTCTGAGTCTACCACCTAAGGTGTGGGTACAGAGGTGCGGAAAGATTAAAAGTGGCCAACCCCTCCTTGAACAGATTTAAGAAAATCTCATTAATCCTGAGGCCTCTTTCCCAGCCAGTCTGCTAATACACCAATAACAAAATGGCTTGGTTTAGACAATCTTTCCCCGCAGTTGAAACGCACTATATACTGGCATCAGTGCTAGCGAATGCAGAAGGAGCTTTGTCAAAAGACCTCCTGTGCTTCGCTGGGGGAATCTAAGAAAAGAGGGAACAAACCATAGTCACTCTTCCTGCCCCCTGCATCACGGCTGCAGGCCACTTCTCCCAAAGGAGAAGGCATGGGGGGGGGGGGTATTACCAGGGACCATCTAATCTGGTATCAATCAAACCCCAAGTAGTTAAAACAATGGCACTTACCCCGTCCTGGTTTGCTTTTGCCTGCAGCCACCTGTGCTGTCTTTCCATCCTCCTTGTCCATGAGGTGGGCTCAGACAGACTGTTAGCTCTTCACAGCTCACAGAGTCCTGCTGTGAACAGGAATGCATCTGTCTCCGCAGCCACACGGGTCCGGCGTCTCCTTCATGCTTTTAACCCACTTCCTGGGTCATGCTTGGGGTGGCTCCCTTCTTCCTGCTGCGACAAGAAGTTTCAGCCTGAGTGAGGCTTGGAGCACGCCGAGTCTTCCCCTGGCGTTCGAACGATTGGATCCAGCAGAATGGCGCCACTGTATCAGGGGAAGTCCAGGGAGGAGGCCCGAGCTGCTGAGCGGCGTGCAACGGCAGGGAATTTGAAATGCCAGAACGCCTGCATGAATGCCGTTTTTGGGGCGACCTGTGAGAAGCTCTGAGGCGGCAGGCAAGTGCAGCCTTCACCGGCATTCCTACACCTGGTTTACAGGGGTACCAACCGACCATACTTGGTCCTCTGGTCGGAGGAAAAAAACAAAATGTTTCGCTGTGGGATTAACACAATCAATACTGAAGGACAAGGGGTAAGGTGGGGCCTTATAAACATCTGTGATTTGATTGCGTTTCCTGTTGGGTGGAGCCTAGCATCTCTTATGTGTTGCCGCCCTGGAAGGTGAGGTGAGAAAATACAATAAAACAGGCATCAATAGCAATATAACTGCTCTGCCCATATGCCAAAAGATATGCATACAAGTTTATGTGGCCATGCACAACCAAATAAAAAACAGTGACTGGACAAAGCTAAAGTACATTGGGGTTGATTTACTAAAGGCAAATATACTGTGTACTGCAAGTGCACTTGCTCCAGAGCTTAGTAAATGAGGCAAAGCTTCACTTTGCAAAGAATACTCAATCACATGCAAGGAAAAGTTAAACTGAATTTTTGCTCTTACATGTTTGGATGATATAAATTAGCAGAGCTTCCCCTCCGATCTAAAGCAAATGCACTTGCAGTATATTAGTAAATCAACCTCTCTGTGTGTAAACATAGGCAATATAATAGGTTTAAAAAAAAAAAAAATGAAAAACAGATAAAGCAACATAAATATAATTATATTCAGACATTACAATACATAATGTGCTTTGCATTGCAGCTCAAAGTTTGTTACATTTGAGAGAAATAAACAAATGAACCACCAGAGAGAGTACCAGCCTGCACACGTCAAAGGATACCGTTACTGCTCCAACACAACGAAGATACGGGATGTGATGTGCTGTGGGGATTGAATTGCTCTACCAGTGTCATGGATGAAGAATCCCATATTTTAATATCATCACCAGCTGAAGCAAGTCTGATGCTGTCCTGCATGGTTATTCCTACATATGAAGGATAAAAATGAGATTTATTAAATACAAATCCTGGAAAACTCTAGGACAGTGGTTCTCAACCTGGGGTCGAATGATAATTTACCAGGGGTCACCGAATCCTGGGCTGTTCCTGAAGCCCACACCGCTCTCCCAGCCTTTTTGCAGCTGCCCAGCTGGGCTGTTCCTGGAGCCCGTGGCCGACCACTCAGCCTCTTCGCAGCCGCCCATTCAGTTCATGGCATGGCTGGGGGGCAGAGACTAGAGGTCAGTAGACTGGTGAGGAATGAAGTGGGAGGGGCTGGAGGAGACTATCTCCTGATTTCGGCATAGGTGTCACTGCTACGAGACACCAAAAAGTCGATGACACAGCGAAGCCAGAGACACACAGTGAGTAACGTTTCCTGTCATTATAGTTGCCATTAAAAGTCCCCACTACAGTTCTCAGATCAACAGATGACCTTGATCAAGAGCACCCAAGTTGGCTGATCAGAACTCCCCCCAGCATTGCCACTGATCCCACCCCCCCACCAGCACTGCCACTCATCCCAACTTCCCACCAGTACTGCCACTCATCCCATTCCCCCCAACCCCCTACCAAGGAGTAAGAAGGAATAAAAATACAGAATACATGGAAAGGAGAGGAAAAGAGGGGGAGGAACAAAGAAAAGGGGAGAGAAAGAATAAGAGAAAGAACAATAAGGCGGCTAGAGAGAGGGATGGGGGGGAAAAAAATAAAATAAATTAAGATAGAGAGAGATAAAAGGGAAAGAGTGGTACATCCTAAAATGTACCATAAGGGGTTTTAATACTGTACGAGTGGAAGGGACTCCGAGAGCGCTAAATGTCCGTGGGTTAGGGGCGCAGATTACCTGCCTTGGGTGCTGACAACCCATGCTACGAAAATAATTTTACTGTTAGGGGTCCCCACAACTTGGGAAATGTTATCAAGAGTCACGGCACTAGAAAGGTTGAGAACCACTGCTCTAGGATGACATAAAATTCATAGAAAGGCTCATAAATTACTTACCTTACATCGAAGCCCCCGCAGCGGTCCTCTTCCACCCCCACCCTCCAGCGGCGACATCCCTCCTAGGAGTTACTTCCGGGTATCACGGCTCCGGGGCTGTGATTGGCTAGAGCCACGATGACGTCACTCCCGCGCATGTGCACGGGAGCCGCCGGTAATGGCACGGTCACTGAAGCAACTGCACATATGTGCTATTGATTCAGTTTGCCCCAGTGCCGATGACATCAGCACATGCAGTGGACATGGGGATATCTCCTAAACCATGCAGGTTTAGGAGATATCCTTAGTAGCTACAGGTAAGCCTTTTTATAGGCTTACCTGTAGCATAAAGTGGTCTGTAAGGGTTTACAACCACTTTAAGCCTCTTTTGACTGGTCATTGTAATGCAGTCAATTGTAGGTCAGTGCATCTTTTGTTCAGTGAAGTAATCACAGCAATAATAGAAGCAAACCCTGTAATGTAAGCAGGCATCAAGCTTTTCCCCATTGCAGAACAGGGGTCCTCAGTTAGAATCCAATCAGGACATTATCTACATGTAGTTTGCATGTTCTTCCTGTGCTTGCATGGGTTTTTTTACGGTTTACTCATATACTCCAAAGACATGCTGGTATGTTTACTGGCTCTTTTCTAATTTTGCTTTTAGTTAAGTGTGCATGTGAGATAGGGACCTTAGAATGTAAGCTCCTTGAGGGCCGGGACAAATGTAAATGAATAAGATGGAAAGTGCTGAGTAAATTGTTAGCACTATAGAAGGTATACATCTAATTTGGCTACAGTGTTGCATGATTGAGTAATTTGCAGCCATACTAACACCACACTGAAAAAAGTTAAAAATGGCCTGGGCAGTAACAAGAAAAATCCCTCCACCCTTCAACTCTTAAATGTTATACCGACAACCCTCCGCTCCCTATATCTGATCCCCCTACCCTTGGGCCCCTTGAATTTGATCCCCCTTTAACCCTTGTTGAAGGGTACATTTTTTCCATGCAATGGGGATGTTACCACACTGCACAGGTTAGCTGCTAGTTTTTGTCTAGGGAAGAGGAGAGCATAGATATAATTACTTAAAGTGGTTCTAAAGGCTTTTTACATTGATACATTCTATGCAGCCCTTCCCCAAAACATAAAAGCGGAGTTCCACCCAAACGTGGAATGTCCGCTTTAACCACTTCAATATTGGGCACTTTCCCCCCCTTCCTGCCCAGGACAATTTTCAGCATTGTCACACTTTGAATGACAATTGTGCAGTCATGCAACACTGTACTCAAACAAAATTTTTATAATTTTGTACCCGTAAAATAGAGCTTTCTTTTGGTGATATTTGATCACCACGGCGGTTTTAATATTCTGCTAAACAAACGAAAAAGGACCGGCATTAAAAAAAATAAAAAAATAAATTAAAAAAAATAAAAAGAAGGTTATAAAATTTTGTTTTCCCCTTCACTGACGAGGCAGAACTGATGGGCACTGATGAGAAGGCACTAACATGCAATGCAGCACTGATGGTCACTAATAGATGGCTCTGATGAGGTACTGACTGCCTTTACTGATGGGCACTGATTGCAGATGTGGTGGCCACCTCTGATGGGGGCTGAGCTGATAATCAATGTGCTGATTATCAGCACAGACCCCCCCTCTGAAAGGAGAGCCGCCAATTGGCTCTCCCCGTCAGCATGGACCAAGGATAGCTGTTTACCGGCACTACCTGGTTACACGCTGTGATTGGGAGTATTAGGGGGAGTTGCACACTGAAGGCTTTTTACCTTTGTGCATAAAAAAAAGCCGTCATTGGCTGACAGCTGATCACATGGTAAGGGGATTGGCCCTTCACTCCGATCTGTGATCAGCCAAGTCTCATGGACTCGCTGATCACAGAGCGAGCCACGCGGGAGGACTTGCACAGCTATAGCGCAGGCGGCAAGAGGTTAAGAATACATAGTTGAATATATTTTTTCTCCCCAAACTGGAATTTAGTGTCACTTTCAGTTTGTAATGCTTTGGAGATAATTCAGAAGTAATAGACAGGTGCATTTGACCTGCAGTTTACCCATTTCTGATCTGCATTTGATCCGTTTTAACCACTACAGGCCCGCGCTGTAGTCGAATGACGACTACAGCGCGGACCTAGAATGCCAGGAGGACGTCAATTGACGTCCGCCCCTTGCTTCGTTCCCTGCCGCCACTGGGGGGCCCGCAAACGCCACCAGCGGCGCGCATGCCCGGCGCCTCACTGAGATGCCGATGCACGTGCCTGGCAGCCGCGATGTCCGCCAGGCACCCGCGATCGGCCGGTACACAGACAAGAACGTGGATCTCTATGTAAACACAGAGATCCACATCCTGTCAGGGAGAGGAGACCGATGCTGTGTCCCTTGTACATAGGGACACAGATCGGTCACCTCCCCCAGTCAGTCCCCTCCACCCACAGTAGTAATCACTCACTTAGGCACACTTAACCCCTTCAGCGTCCCCTACAGGTTAACCCCTTCACTGCCAGTGTCATTTTTACAGTAACCAGTGCATTTTTATAGCACTGATCGCTGTAAAAATGACAATGGTCCAAAAATAGTGTCAAAAGTGTCCGATGTGTCCGCTATAATGTGGCAGTCACAATAAAAAAAAAAAAAAAAAAAAAAGCTGATCGCCGCAATTACTAGTAAAAAAAATAATAATGTATTACCGTATTTATCGGCGTATAACACGCACTTTTTTCCCCTGAAAATCAGGGGAAAATCGTGGGTGCGTGTTATACGCCGATACCCACATCCCTGAGCTGTCTCCGCTGACTGTGAGCGGAGCGGAGCGAGATACACATAGCCGAATGTACTCGGCTATACTCGGCTTTTCTCGGCTCCGCTCACAGTCACGCCCAGTCCCGCCATTGGACCTGTGTTATGTCCATCATAGGGCGGGACTCGGCGTGACTGTGAGCGGAGCCGAGAAAAGCCGAGTATAGCCGAGTACACTCGGCTATGTGTATCTCGGCGGCGGCTCCGCCCAGTCCCTGCGTCCCCGGCGGCATCCGCACAGTCTCTGCGCCAATTTTAAAATGCTGCACGGCGACTCTGGGGCAAGGCTGCACGGCGACTCTGGGGCAAGGCTGCACGGCGACTCTGGGGCAAGGCTGCACGGCGACTCTGGGGCAAGGCTGCACGGCGACAAGGCTGCAATGGACACTGACAAGACTGCACTGTGACAAGGCTGCAATGGACACTGACAAGGCTGCACTGTGACAAGGCTGCAATGGACACTGACAAGGCTGCATTCAAATGCAAGTTATTTTTCCTTAAACTTCCCTGATAAAAGTTTTTTTCCCTAAAATTTCCTCCTAAACTTGGGGTGCGTGTTATACGCCGGCGCGTGTTATACGCCGATAAATACGGTAATAAAAATGCTATAAAACTATGCCCTATTTTGTAGACGCTTTAACTTTTGCGCAAACCAATCAATAAACGCTTATTGCAATTTTTTTACCAAAAATATGTAGAAGAATACGTATCGGTCTAAACTGAGAAAAATGTAAAAAATAAATAAATAGGGATATTTATTATAGCAAAAAAGTGTTTTTTTTCCAAAATTGTCGCTCTATTTTTGTTTATAGCGCAAAAAATAAAAACCGCGGAGGTGATCAAATACCACCAAAAGAAAGCTCTGTTTGTGGGAAAAAGAGGACGTCAATTTTGTTTGGGAGCCACGTCGCACAATTGTCAGTTAAAGCGACGCAGTGCTGAAAGCTGAAAATTGGCCTGGGCAGGAAGGGGGTTTAAGTGCCCAGTAAGCAAGTGGTTAAAATTGGTTGTAAACCCTCACATATAACCAGTGAAGTGAACAGCCTCAAATGATACACAGATTAAACTAATCATGCTACATGAGTTTTACTTGTTTATCTGCAGTCTTCTCTTCCCTAACCCCCTTCAAAGGTGCTGAACTTAGATAAAATTCTTCTTCATCTGTCAGCAGCACAAAAGGAGGGGGCAGAGAGACTGCAGTTAGTATGCAAGAGCTGATGGGAAGAGAGGAACATACCCCCCCCCCCATCCATCCATCCATTTAGCAACTGTGTTATGAATAGACAAACTCTTTTCTGAGCTTTCTACCCCCAAACTAATTTAATTTCATAGGTCGGCAGCTCATGCTGATAACAGAGGAAAAATTGAACTTTTTGGTCTAAAGCAAAACGCTATGTGTGGCAGAAAACGCAACACTGTACATCACCCTGAACACACCATCCCCATCGTGAAACATGGTGGTGGCAGCATCATGTTGTGGGGATCCTTTTCTTTAGCAGGGACAGGGAAGCTGGTCAGAGCTGATGGGAAGATGGATGGAGCCAAATACAGGGCAATTTTAGAAGAAAAACTGTTAACCTGTAAAAGACTTAAGACTGGGGAGAGGTTCACCTTCCAGCAGGACAACGACCCTCAACATACAGCCAGGGCTACAATGGAATGGTTTAGATCAGGGGTCTCAAACTGGCAGCCCTCCAGCTGTTGCAAAACTACAAGTCCCATGAGGCATTGCAAGGCTGACAGTTACAAGCATGACTACCACAGGCAGAGGAATGATGGGACTTGTAGTTTCGCAACAGCTGGAGGGCCGCCAGTTTGAGACCCCTGGTTTAGAACAAAGCATATTCATGTGTTAGACTAGCCCAAAGTCAAGACCTAAACCCAATTGAGAATCTGTGGCAAGACTTGAAAATTGCTGTTCACAGACACTCTCCATCCAATCTGACAGAGCTTGAGCTATTTTGCAAAGAAGAAGAATGGGCAAAAATGTCACCTCTCTAGATGTGCAAAGCTGGTAGAGACATCCCCAAAAAGACTTGCAGCTGTAATTGCAGCGAAAGGTGGTTCTACAAAGTATTGACTCAGGGGGGCTGAATACAAATGCAAGCCACACATATATATTTGTAAATAAAAATTTAACCATTTATCATTTTCCTTCCACATCACGATTATGTGCCACTTTGTGTTGGTCTATAACATAAAATCCCCAAAAAAATACATTTACGGTTGTAACATGACAAAATTCGGAAATTTTCAAGGGGGTATGAATACTTTTTCAAGGCACTGTATGAATGGTTATCATTTGAAAACATGGGGAACAACTTTTCATGCGTCTCTGATGTCCAAAGTTGCATGACAAGTCACACAGGGGTGAATTGAGCCTTAGAACTGTGAACAAAACCACACAACCGGCACTTAAGCTGCATTCTCGCCTCGGTTTTGAATCGTAGGGGCAGATTAGGCGCAATTCTGCCCATAATTTTAAAATGCCCAGGTGTGAATGACAAATCGCAGAATGCACACATTTAAGTAGGCATTCATTTGAATGGCACCTAAAATTGCAGTGCGGGTTTGCCACAAGATAAATCTTGCCGCAATCGTGGCAAACCACATCGCATGAAGCTTGTTGCCCAAAAAAAGTTCAGGAGCTTCTTTTAGGCTACATGCTTCACGCGATGTGGTGTGCCGCAATTTTACTGCGACAATCGTGGCAGAACCACACCCTGATTTTAGGTATAAATGGCATCTCAAATGTGCGTTCTGCGATTTGTCATTCACACCTGGGCATTTTGAAGTCACAGGCACAATCGCAGCTAATCTGCCGGTGATTCAAAGCGCCCAGGTGTGAATGCAGCCTTAGGGATTGTTTACATAGATGGGCAGGGGGGTGGAAAAAGCAGGTGGTTGAGGCACGGTTTTATTGACTCCCCCACCTAAAAACACAGATATGCAGCCACTCAGGCCTGTACACATACCACTGCCCCATGCTTGGCGTCAACAATTAAAAAGGCATATCCCATTTGATGGGCAGAAAAGCAAAATTGGGGCCATGCCACAACCATCTTGTTACTGCGTGCACTGAAGGTGGTTGTGGAACTGTGGGTTAGCATATCACTTCCCCACACCCTGTGAAAAGTGATCCACAGAGGATCACTTTTGCAAGGGGAGGCAATATATGCAGCACGTGAAAAAAAAAAAAAAAAAAACACAATACAAGCTGGCTAAAATATTTAATGTCATACAACATCAGTGTGATGACAAGGCAGGCTCTATGTAAGCTCCCTGAAAGTCAGGTCCCATGTCTTAGTGTGCACAGAACACAGCAGAAGTGTGTGAGGAAGGTCAGCTCACACAGTAAACACAGGAGTGTCTCAGCTGCCATGCAACAAGCAGTCACACGGCTCCCTGGCACTGCGACACCAAACTTACCACTAAACTTTTCAAACCTCCCGCCATGACAACTACGTCCAGCTACCTCCCCCCAGGTCACAGCACCGTCCCGGCTATAAGACGGACTAAGGACAGACAGACCACACAGGTGAGCTCGGAGACCCCCTCACCATCCCCTGTACATCCTCACCGTTCAGTCGCTTTCTTCCCCCGCCTCCCCTGGGCTGCACTGACGCCCCGAGGTGCGTCGTGACGTCACCGTCTGCCTGTGTCTGCATCCCGCTCACTAACACAAGTTGCGTGCGCGGGCAGATCAGCGCCGGGGACGCGCTGCTATCTTCAAGTTTGGTTTGTGGACGGAGTGTGGATGGGGACAAAAGTTTGGAAGTGTTGGGGAAACGCGAAGTTTGATTGGGTGTGTAGTTTAGGTGAGCCAAAAGTTAGTTTGTGTGTGACAAATATGGCAGAAGTATGAGTTACTGTACTAGTTAAAGTATAACTAAAGGTATGGATAGAGTGGAGAGGGCTCAGAGCACCTGTCAGGTTTTATTGCTATCTGTATATGGATACAGCGCTGTAATACGGCGCAAAATCATGGGTATAAAATGGGGTTAGGGTTGGTAATAATTTGTCACAAAGAAAATGTCCTTAGACGTGGTTGCAGCTCCTCATTAACAAGCCTTGAAGCAAAATTAAAGTTTTGTTTTAAATAACAAACATGTCTATACAGTACTTACCTGCTCGGGTTCCACTCCGGTGATCCTGGTCCCTCCCTCCTGCTGGGTGTGCCCACAGCAAGCAGCTTGCTCTGAGGGCACCCAAGCAGGCACACTCCCGAGCCTCAGCTCTCTGTGTTCATTCACACATGGAGCCACTGCTCGGCGCCGCCTTCTCCGTCTCCCAATTGGCTCACTGGCTGTGATTGACTTTGGCTCCCGCTGCTGCCAAAAGCCGATCAGGAGTGCGAGTCCCTGGCTCTTATTGACATCGCTGGATCGAGATGGGGCTCAGGTAAGTATAAGGGGGGCTGCTGCACACAAAAGGTTTTTTACCTTCATGCATAGAATGCATGAAGGTAAAAAAACTTTGTGCCATCACAACCACTTTGAGTTTGACCCGATGCACAGATAGGAAAGAAAAGAAAGGGCCACCACTTAAGTGTTGCCATTTAAAAAATGATGCACTCACAACATAAATTGGAGATAAAGCACGTCACAAAAACTTTCCATGCTGAGTTTGGCTGGGGATCGCAGAGTAAAGTTGGAAACACACTATGAGAAAATTTGAAGGAAAAATTCCATACGAGCAACGATTATTTGATTTTCGTATGGTTTGTACACAACTTTCGACATCCGATTAAGACTTTCCAAACAAAAATTTCTGAAGGGACAAACCCCAAAAATATTCTCGTATGTGAACAGAACTAATGATTTTCGTTTAATGTGTACTGTTTTCATACGAGAAATATTGTTTAGGAAAGACTGCGCATAATCAAAAACAATAAACAAGAAAAATTGCCTTTGTCATTCGAGAATTTTCGTACAATTAGTACCATTCCTTGGTTTCGACCTGCTGTGAAACTTTCTTATAGTGTGTAGTGGGCTTTAGGCAGAGAGACGGCCAGTATGCAGAGCTGTGCCAGGAAGTTGCCTGATAGTCGGTGTCCACTGGGCTTGACAAAGGAGCACAGAGTATCTGAAACACGTAGCCCCTCCCATCCACGCCGACATCCTTACATCATATGCCAACAGCAGCGGAAGCCAAATCCGCTTGTGGGTAGGTGCAGTTTGATGCGGTGGCAGAAAACACAGAGTACAGGTGCAGTTTCAATAATGTATTATAACAAAGTCCAGCAAAAACAGACAGGCCCAGTGGAAAAGCAACCCAACTGGGAGCGCTCACAAGTTGTAACGGCAAAGTAAAGTGGTGGACCACATATGCAAACAGCATCTGTCTCGAGGTATGGAATGTGTCCTGGCCAGTCTGCAGCCAAACAGGCAGGCATTCAAGGAGGATGGTGTGTCACTGCACTTTCCCTATTCTCCTCCAGAACCTTTCCCTGGCACTATGCACTGTCCCTGGCAGACCGGTGACCTGTCCCTACTCTAGCCACTCACAAAATGTGTGCCAAACACAGGCGCCAGGGTCTTAAATGGACTCTGCCTGACCCAAGATGGCCACCAAAGCCACATGGGGTGCCAGCATCCAATTGGATAGCTGGCTCCCTGTGACTGAGGAAACGATAAAGGAAATAGATTCCTCTCGACTTCCTCCTCCACCTGCATTGCCACTACAGACGAGCACCACCTGTAGTGGAGAAAGCAGACTGCCCCTGACTACACGCTGAAGCCTTCCAGAAGTTTTCAGTGCCTCTGTTCCAGCTTGCATTCCAGCGTGACTCTGGTCCTGCCGTTTACCATTTAGCAGCCTCCCCGCACAGCTTTGCATACAGGCCATCTCCCTGCCTAACTTTGTAATCCCTGGCCGCTTCCCAGATGAACTCTGCATGGAAAGCCTTTGTGATGTGCCTTATCTCCAACTTATGTAGCGAGTGCATCAGTTTTTAAATCTTTGTTAACTTAATAAACGGCTACACATAGTTGGTAACGCTCCCTCTCTTTTTTTTTTCCTGTTTACCACCGTCTGTGCTTCTGTTAGGGAGACCCCCCTCTTTCTCTGTCCTGTTTACTGTTATTGATGAAAGTAAAAGAAAATCACACATTTTGAGTTGTCCCCAGAACAGGAATAGTGGAGATATCTTCCAATGGGGACACTAGTTCTGGTGACAACCAGGGATTCCCCTCACTTTGGAGGTTTTTCCTCTCACTTCTTGCCTTGGTTATGGGACAGGAAGTGAGGGGAAATCTCCCCAATGGGACACAGATGGAAAAAAACAACCTTACAGGGGAAATCAACCCCCTATCTAAAATGATGAAAAAAAAAGATGTTTGCCTATAGTTTTACTTTAAAGTGATACTGAACACACACTATTCAATTTACATTGCCCCCTCTACTTCTGTATGTGGATGATGGCACTGTAATCATTTTAATAAAAACAAACATCTAAGTACCTTTTTTTAATCGATTTACAGCTGTCACGTGACCCAGATCTTTCCCAGCCTGTCTGCAGGGAAACATAAGCAGGAGGAGATTCTAGTTCTCTGCTGCTGGTCACATGTTCAAAACAAAAAACATAATATCAATAAACTGTTTTAATTTTTCATACAAATATATATTTGAAATTAAATCTTTATTATTTTTTGGAAATAACATGATGTGGGCAAATTTTCGCTAGTCACAGGCTGTGTCACGCCCCTGCAGCCTGTGCCTTGTAGTGATGTAAAGGCTGGTGCATGGAACCACAGAGAATGACATGGAGCAAAGGCACCCATATCTCTCAGAAATATTAAATGCTGAAGATTCTGCTGGAAGCCATAGTTCTTGGACAGAGCATAGATTCCACAAACAGGTGGTAAGATAGACAAGCATAAACATTCATTTTTGCAGTTAGCATTTTGATTTTGTGTTTCCCTGTAAAATGCGATTTAACTGTACAATGAGTGAGACTCAATGGCCAAAAAGGTTACTTGCCTTGGATAGGGGATGGAAGTTTGTTGGAGCTTAGCTACAGGGGGTTGGACAAAATTATGGAAACAAGTATGGTAAATGAACAAAATTGTTAACTAATATGGTGTTGGACCGTCTTTGGCATCCAAGACGGCTGTAATTCTCCTGAGAATTTACAAATATAAGTGAATGGTGGATAATGGAATCTGATACCACTCTTCATGCAAAAATGTGATTCACAATCCTGCGCAATAATTTTTTGTCTCTTTTGGTCAGTTGACCATGTCAACCACGCTTATGCTTATTAGGCGACGCTTTCCTGGAAACTGTTTATGCAGTGAAAGCGTCCTCTGACACTGCAAATAAATTGGCAACTTGTCAGGTCACCTGAAGCCAGGTGACAGGTGCACACTGTTGGGGTCAGGAGTGCACAGCTAAGGTAGTGCACCCTATGGCTGACTGCTGCGAATGGAACACTGGGTGATTAAGGAAGGCAGGTCCACTGGAGCACTAACAGGGATTCCACAGGGAGCTAGAGCCTAAGATTCCCCAGGGCGCGGAGTCTAAGATCCAGCAGGTGTTCACCAGAGCCTCTAGTGGTGAGGATGGACTGGGCTGCAACTGGATCCAGGTCGCGGCCCCCAGGGTCCCCCAGCTCACGCTCACAGTAGGCTAAAGAGGATAGAGGGGAAGCAGCAGCTCAGGATACAAGAGATAGTGAGGGGATAAGCCAAAGGTCGGGAGCGACTAGCAGACAAGGATAAACAAAGGACACGCCAAAGGTCAAGGTCACAAGCAAACAGGGATAGTCGAGAACAAGCCAAGATTGGTAAAACAGAGACAGACGTAGCACATGGCAAACAGGAACCCAAACACACAATAGCTTAACAAACAACATTAATCAGCACGGCTGGCTTGCAGTGCACAGGTTAATATAGTGTTCCCTGATAGGGCCTGGGGTGGAGCCATGCTTAGAGGAGAGATTACTTAAGCAGCCAGGTGAGAGTGGCTGGCCTCTAAAGCAGGACACATGGAGAAGGGGTAAGCTGAGAGACAAACATTACTGCATAACCATGACAGTACCCCCCTCTTATGGGCCCTCCCACTCCCCGCCTGGGCCCAGGCTTAAAGGCAAATCTCAGATGAAACCTTCTCAACAGACGAGGTTGCAGAAGGTCCTGAATAAGAAAAGTTAGGAGGCTCACTGGGCATGGGCTGGACTGGCATAACTAGTTCAAAGGCCAAATGAATAGCATGGTCAGGTGTAGCGACTACCCGAATCGCATCGCAAGGCGTATTGACTGCAGAACTTGCAGACAAGCTAGCCTGGCTGTGCGTCCAAGGGTGTTTAGGTACAGACAGAGGTAAATGGTTATGCAAACTGGAATAAAGGATCGGCTCAGGTTCACAGGTGGGCTCCTCATCCAGAGTGCCACATGACCTAGAGAGTGCATCAGCCCGACTATTGCAGGACACATCCCAGAAATCACTATATGCAGTAGGAAGAGAAAAAGATATTGGGATGGTGGCAACAGGAAGTTTCTCTTTTGGGACAACCTTGGGTAGGCAGGACGAGGAACAGGAGGAACCCCAAGCCAGGATCTGTCCAGTAGTCCAGTCAACATGTGGAGAATGGAGCTGTAACCAAGGAAGACCCAAAATGATAGGAGTTGAGGCCTTAGGTAAGATAAGGAAAGGATATCCACTCCTGGTGGAGTGTCCCCAGCGACATCTTAACAGGGAGAGTCTGGAAGCGGATAGGACCTCCTGGGAGAACAGTGCCATCAATCGCCAAGACCACCAATGGTGTGGTGAGGGGCAAAAGGGTAAGTCTCAGGGACGATGCGATTTCCCAGTCCATGAAATTGCCAGTGGCTCCGGAATCCAGATATGCCGAGACCGAATGAGAAGAAGCACCAACATGAAGAAACACAGAAAGAAGAAGAAGATGAGAAGGTGAAGGTGATATTTCTGGGTCCAATACTCCACTTTCCAGATGTATTGGACCTGAACGTTTTTCTGGACAAAGAGAGCAAGTGTCACAAAAATGACCTTTGCCCCCACAGTAGAGACACAGGCCTAGAGTTCTACGCCTAGCACGTTCCTCGGGGGATAGCCTGGTCCGACCCAGCTGCATGGGTTCCTCAGCTGGCAGGAGATGCTCCACGGGTCGAAGAGAGGGGAGCTCAGGCTGACTAAGAACCAAGGAGTGCTGGCGTCTCTTTTCTAGGGTCCCTTCCTGAAAGCAAATATCGATCTGGTTACACAAGGAGATAACTTCGCCCAGATCAGTGGGGATGGTTCTTCCTGCTAATTCATCCTTCACTCTATCAGAAAGGCCATGCAAAAAGGTTGCGACTAAGGCCTCATTGTTCCAGCTCAACTCGGCCGTCAGTATGCGGAAATGAAGAGCATACCGTCCCACAGAAGCAGACTCTTGGCAGAGACGTAAAAGGGCTCTGGCCACTGAAGAGACACGACCCGGTTCTTCGAAGATATTCCGAAAAAGTTTCAAGAAGTCTGACAGACTAGAAACCACTGGATCATTCAGTTCCCACAGAGGGGCTGCCCAGGCTAAGGCTTCACCGGAGAGGAGGGAAATTATATAGGCTACATTTGCCCGATCAGACAGAAAGTTTTGGGGCTGGAGCTCAAAATGAATAGTGCATTGGCTAAGGAACCCCCTGCAGGCCTTGGAGTCCCCAGAGAAACGGGACAAAGCTGGCAGCTGTAGTGAATGCGTGGCTGTGACTGCGACGGGGTATAGGTGCAGCCGCTGATAGCGGTTGAGGTTGTTGAACCGGGAGTCCTAAGGAGGCCTGAACCTGTTCAAAACGGGAGGCCAAATCCTGAAAGAATCGCATCACCTGGGTCTGATAGATTCCTGGGTCTCAAGTCTGCAGACTATGCCCTGCAACGGATCATCTGCGGGTAGCGGCACATCAGCTGGGTCCATGGCTGATCAAACTGTCAGGTCACCTGAAGCCAGGTGACAGATGCACACTGTTGGGGTCAGGAGTGCACCGCTAAGGTAGTGAACCCTATGGCTGACTGCTGCGAATGGAACACTGGGTGATTAAGGAAGGCAGGTCCACTGGAGCACTAACAGGGATCCCACAGGGAGCTAGAGCCTAAGATTTCCCAGGGTGTGGAGTCTAAGATCCAGCAGGTGTTCACCAGAGTCTCTAGTGGTGAGGATGGACTGGGCTGCAACTGGATCCAGGTCGCGGCCCCCCGAGTCCCCCAGCTCACGCTCACAGTAGGCTATAGAGGATAGAGTGGAAGCAGCAGCTCAGGATACAAGAGATAGTGAGGGGATAAGCCAAAGGTCGGGGCGACTAGCAGATAAGGATAAACAAAGGACACGCCAAAGGTCAAGCTCACAAGCAAACAGGGATAGTTGAGAACAAGCCAAGATCGGTAAAACAGAGACAGACGTAGCACACGGCAAGCAGGAACCCAAACACACAATAGCTTAACAAACAACGTTGATCAGCACGGCTGGCTTGCAGTGCACAGGTTAAAGTGGTTGTATACCCTCTTGTGATACAAGCACCTACAGGTAAGCCTACATTAAGGCTTACCTGTAGGTGCTTGCAATATCTCCTTAACCTACATAGTTAAGGAGATATTTGCAGAAAAGCGAGCACCGATGTCTACGGCGCAGGCTCACTGAGCGTGGCGGCTCTTGAATGGGAGCCTGCCGGAAAGTGACGGAATGCGCGGGGATCGTGCCGTTCCTCGCGAATGCGCGGGAGTGACGTCATCGCCGCTCCGGCCAGTCACAGCGCTGGAGCGGTTGCATGGTGGCAACGGAGGACGTGTCCGATGACCGCTGCGGGGGCTTCGAGGTAAGTAATTGATAATGAGCTAGTATGCTAGTCATACTAGCTCATTATGCCTTTGCCTTGCAGGTTTTAAAAAAAAAATAGTTTTGGGGTATACAACCGCTTTAATATAGTGTTCCCTGATAGGGCCTGGGGTGGAGCCAGGCTTAGAGGAGAGATTACTTAAGCAGCCAGGTGAGAGTGGCTGGCCTCTAAAGCAGGACACAAGGAGAAGGGGTAAGCTGAGAGACAAACATTACTGCATAACCATGACACAACTTCAGTCACAGAGGCACCAGCTATGTGGGCACCAACAATTTGTCCTCTTTGAAGTTAAGTAAGCCCTGACGTGATTCCGTATTATTGAATACCATGAATGACAAAAGGTGAGGCTTTCCATCTTTTAGCTAGATGTCTCATCACACAGCGCAGGCAAAAAAATGTTACATCACTTCCGCTTTCAACACGAAACATGTCCTCACTTTTTTTTTTTGTCCAAATCCTGTATATTTGATATACTGGAACAATCATTGTAAGGTACTTGCCCATCCATACAGAAAGCCTGAATGTAAACATTTTCTCACTGCCACCAATTCGATTTAAACCAGAATTTTAAAGGCAACTGGTGATGCAGGGTGCAGAGACATGCTTTGCACTGATCGAAATGAGCAATTAGTCTCCGAATGCCGTGTACACACGACCGTTTTTCATGACGAGAAAAATGCCATTTTTTTATTTGGTCATTAAAAAACAAACGTGAAAAATGGCCATTAAAAATTTGGAACATGCTCTATTTTTTCTCGTAGTTTTTCACGTCGTCGTTTTCTCGTCGTGAAAAACGGGCATGTGTAGGCTTTAACGACGTGAAAAAAACACGCATGCTCAGAAGCAAGTTATGAGACGAGAGCGCTCGTTCTGGTAAAACTAGCGTTCATAATGGAGATAGCACATTCGTCACGCTGTAATGGACTGAAGAGCACGAGGCTGAAAAGCGTGAATCGTCTCTCACCAAACTTTACTAACACGAGGATCAGCAAAAGCAGCCCAAAGGGTGGCGCCATCCGAATGAAACTTCCCCTTTATAGTGCCGTCGTACGTGTTGTCGAACGTGTTGTACGTCAACCGCGCTTTGCGCGAGCATTTTTTTTCACAATCGTGTGTAGGCAAGGCAGGCTTGAGAAGAAACACGTTGAGAAAAACTTTGTTTTTACTATGACATTAAAAACGGTTGTGTGTGCGTGGCATAAGAGCAAATTTTTCAAAGCACAACAGAATGCACTAGCAATACTGGCAGGTCTTTCAAAGGGTGCTGGGAGAAGTACAAATTTAACTTTTATGTGTAATTTACCCTTTTTGCTATATATTTTGGCTTTTTAAAAACAGATGAAAAATGAGAATTTAAGATCTCCCCTTCCTTATAAATGTATTTTCTTACATAGCCTTTATGATCATATGAACTTTTTTCCCTCAGAATATGCCATATACAGGTATTTCAGCATAGTGAAAACAGATGAAAAATAAGAGTTTAGGATCTCGCTTCAGCAATCTTCTTTATAACTGTATTCTCTTTTAAGAGTTCTTGCACATTTTTTTCCTTAGTGTTATTATCCTTGTAAAACTTTTTTGAGAATCATCTTGATATCATTAACTGGTTAAAAGAGTTCAATAAATCGAGTAAGGCAGCACTGCATTGTGGGAACTGTAGTCCAGTGGAGAGAGACTCTACTGTAATCAAGATCTTTTGAACTGCATTTCCCAAAGGGAAATTGTCAGGAGGAAGGAAAAGAGATGCATTTTCTCAAGCTGTACAGGACACATCTTTCTCTTGCCATGAGGGAAACCAGAGAGTGCACATCGCTGTTCCATGTGCACAGGCAAGGCTGCATAGTGGCGTCCAGAGCAGGATCCAAATGTGCTGAGTCCAGATGTGCTGCCAGCCAGAGTCACCTAGGTGCAGAGCAGAGAGTGGACTAATCATTGTGTGTGACCAGATGGTGAGCTGCAATACCGCTGGGACTGGTAAGTTGCTCCTGTGGGGGTTTACTATCTATTGCTAGAGAGATTGAGCCCTTTAGGAACTAACTATACAGCTATCTAGTAGACTTAGTGCTGCCTGCAGGCTCAACTGGGACTATTCTCATATGCACCAACAGTAAAATTGGGCCCCAACACTAGCCAGCTAAAGAATTAGGACTAAAGACTGTCCCTTTACAAGCTGTTACACAGAGACATTCACCTATTGCTTATGGTAAGAGGTACCTCTCAGGGGACATTGTACCATATCCTAGCAATTCTCCTAGAATGCACTCTAGACTAGTTATAGTATTAATTTACACATTGCAGTCAATGCTTATATGCACTGTGTCAGGAAGGACAGATGCACCTCGTGGGGTCTGGAGTGCAACACAAGGTAGTGGACCCTACAGCTGACTGCTGCAGATGGAGCTCTAGGTGATACAGGAGAGCAGGTACTCTGTAATACCAACACGGATGACACTGGGAGCTAGAGCATGAGATTTTCCAGGGTGCGGAATCTAAAGCCCTGTACACACGATCGGATTTCCTATGGATTCAAATCCAATGGATTTTTCCATCAGAATTCCGATGAAGCTGACTTCCATCAGTCTTGCCTACACACCATCAGTCAAAAATCCGACCGTCCCAAACTCAGTGACGTAAAACACTCTGACAAGCCGAGAAAATGAAGTTTAATGCTTCTGAGCATGCGTCGACTTGATTCTGAGCATGCGTGGGTTTTTTCTCCGATGGAGTTCCATACAGACGATTGGAATTTGTTATCGTTTTTTTTCCATCGGATAAATTTAAAACGTTCTCTTTTTTCTCACAGATGAAAAAAAGACAGCTGGGGCCCATACACGATCGGTTTGTCCGATGAAAAAAGTCCATCGGTCTGTTTTCATCGGTAAAACCGATCGTGTGTACAGGGCATTAGAGCCAGCGGGTGTTCACCAGAGGCCCCTAGTTGTGGGAATGGATTTAGCTGCAGCCTGGCTCCAGGTTGCGATCCCTAGGGCCTCCCAGCTCACGCTCATGGTAGACTACAGGGAAGTAGAGAGAAAGCAGCAGACTACGACAACAAAGTATAGTCAGGTGATAGCCAAAGGTCGGGGCAACAAGCAGGTAAAGATAGTCAAGAACAAACCAAGATCAGTAACTGGAATCAGACGTAGAACACACAGCAAGTAGCACATGGCAGCCAAAGACACAATATTGATAAGCAGGGCTGGCTTGCAGTGCACAGGTTAATGTAGTGTTCCCTGATAGGGGCTGGGGTGGAGCCATGCTTTGAGGAGGGATTACTTAAGCAGCCAGGTGAGAGTGGCTGGCCTCTTAAGCTGAACACATGGAGAGGTAAGCTGACAGACAAACATTACTGCAGAACCATGACACACTGTTTATTGCTGACTTTGCTGATTCATTAGTTAATCCCAGTCTAGTGCTACAGAACCCTATTCTAAGTTACCTTGGCATAGTAATTATATTGTATAGCGGACTGTGCCTGAACAAACCTTCTGTGTGTTCATTTATGCTCAAACCACCATTTATTCTAACCCATACCAATACATTGGGTTCATTTGCCACTAAATGATAGACCAACACAAAGTGGCACTTAATTGTGAAGTGGAAGGAAAATGATAAATGGTTTTCAACATTTTTTACAAATAATTATGTGAAAAGTGTGGCGTGCATTTGTTTTCAACCCCCCAATACTTTGTAGAACCACCTTTGCTGCAAATACAGCTGCAAGTCTTTTTGGGTATGTCTCTACCAGCTTTGCACATCTAGTGAAATGTTTGTCCATTCTTCTTTGCAAAATAGCTCAAGCTCTGTCAGATTGGGTGGAGAGTGTCTGTGAACAGCAATTTTTTAAGTCTTGCCACAGATTCTTAATTGGATTTAGGTCTGGACTTTGACTGGGCCATTCTAACACATGAATATGCTTTGATCTAAACCATTCCATTGTAGCTCTAGCTGCATGTTTAGGTTTGTTGTCCTGCTGGAATGTGAACCTCCAGCCCAGTCTTAAGTCTTTTGCAGACTCTAACAGGTTTTCTTCTAAGATTGCCCCGTATTTGGCTACATCCATCTTCCCATCAACTCTGACCAGCTTCCCTGTCCCTGCTGAAGAAAAGCATCCCCACAACCTGTTTCTGCCACCACCATGTTTCAAGGTGGGGATGGTGTGTTCAGGGAGATGTGTGGTGTTGGTCTCCCTCTACACATAGCATTTTGCGTTTAGGCCAAAAAGTTCAATTTTGGTCTCATCTGACCAGAGCGCCTTCTTCCACATGCTGTGTCCCCCTATGGCTTCTCGCAAACTGCAAACGGGACTTCTTATGTCTTTCTTTCTTCTTTTTTTTTTTTTTTTTTTTTTTAATAGATTTTTATTGAACATTTTCCATGTTACATCCGTAGCAATATAGACAAGTTCAATCAGTAAATAGCACATGCAATATCAGATTTGTAAAGGTGCTTACAACATATAACCAACAATATATAACAAGTAATTTGCGTATGAACTTGAGGTCAACGAATGGGTGGTAATAGGGGGAGTAGAGACAGGAGGGAGTTCTTAGAAAGAGGGGGATAGGAGAGGAGGAAAGAAAGGAGAAAAGGAGAAAAGATCAGAGCATCGTCCTGGATAGGTAAAACAACGTAATTCAGAAGATTATTACGACAATCGTTTTGAAAACCATTGTATCTATGGTAGCCAAGATTTGTTTGATTTGAGATGTGAGGATTTGCCATGTGACAGGATAGTTTCGGGAGTGTAATGTGATTGCACAAGAGTGATTACTTCTAAAATGGATGGGCTGACCTGTGATTTCCAGTGTCTAGCTATGAGTAGTCTTGTTGCCAGAAGTATGTGAGTGGTTGCTAGTTGTAAGGATGGGTGGATCGATTCAATGGTTAGGTTGAGGATAGCTAGCTGTGGGGTGAGTTTTATAGGTGAGTGTAGTAGTTCCTGTAGTACAGTTTCTACGTCTTTCCAAAGGTTAGTTAATGCTGGACAAGACCATAAAGTATGCAATAGTGTGCCTGTTTTTTGGCAATCTCTCCAGCAGGAAGGTGGGGTGCTGGGGTGGAATTTGTGCAGTTTTTGTGGTGTCAGGTACCATCTTAAAAATATTTTATGAGATAGTTCCCATAGGGAGGTACAACAGGTGGCCTTGTATATTGACTTAAAGGCTGTTTGCCATTGGTGATCAGAGAATTGCATTTGTAAGTCTTTTTCCCAGGCCAGATAGGGTTTGGATTTTTGGAATATTAATTTTTCTTGTAACGTAGGGTAGATTAGTGATATTCCCCTAGTGTCTGTGTTATTTAGAAAGTAGTAATTCCATATTTTGGTAGGTATAGCCCCTTCCATAAGAGGGTGTGCTTTTAGACATTGTTGGATTCTGTGTACATTAAAGTAGTCGCTGCTGGGTGCGTTGTAAGTGGATTGTATTTGAACAAAGGACTTGTAGCATAGACCGGAGTTCAGAGGTGAAGTGAGCTCTTTTTTGTATCCAGTTAGGTACTATAAGGTCAGGAGATACCAACTGGAGTGTTTTAAGTGGGATTCTGAGTGGTGTGGTAGGAAGATGCTTCCATTTGGAGAAATGTAGTTGTTTCCATGCTTTTACTGATGCTTGTATGGTTGGAGAATACAGGTGGAGATGTTGTGTATGGGCGATTGTGCTGTATAACCATTGTTGGAGGTCCTTGCCGGGAATCATAGTGCTTTCAATACTGTGCCATAAGGAGGATGGTCTTGTAGATACCCATTCTTTTAATTGGGATAGTATGGTGGCTAAGTAGTAATCTTTCAAGTCAGTGTAGCCCGTGCCCCCTGATAATCTGTGTTTTATAAGTTTTACGTGGTTGCTTCTCGGTTTCTTTTCTTGCCATACATATTTACTGACTATAGATTGGAGAGAAGCAATGTACGTGTTAGAGAGTGGTATAGGCAGTGTACGGAAGATATATAACAATCTGGGGAGCACAAGCATTTTAAAGGCTGCCAATCTACCAGCCCAAGAAAAATTCAAATTTGGAAAGCTTAGTTGTTTCTTTAATAAGCATTTGTTTGACTTCTATGTAGTTTTCATTAAATAATCTTTTTGTGGATTTTGTGAGCTTAATCCCCAGATAGGATATACCAGTATCTGCCCATTGGTACTTGTATACATTGCGCAATAAATTGCTAGATACAGCATCTAAGCCCATGTCAAGGATATAAGATTTGTTTTCATTAACCTTATAGTATGACATTTTACCAAACCTCTGCAAAGTGGATTGAACCGAAGCCAGGGAGGAAATCGGGTTAGTTAACATCACTATTACATCGTCCGCAAATAAATTGATTTTATGTTCCACTGTACCAATCTTAAAACCTGTAACATTCGGGTTGTGTCTAATATGTTCCGCTACGGGCTCTATTAGGAGATTAAAAATGAGTGGCGAGAGCGGGCATCCTTGGCGCGTGCCGTTGGAGATTGTAAAGGGCTTAGATCGCATCTCCGATGTGTAAACTTGAGCTGACGGTGACGAGTATAATGCTAGGATAGCAGAGAGGATGTGTCCTTGGAAGCCAAATTTGTGAAAAGTTTCTCGGAGATATGCCCAGTGGACCCTGTCGAACGCCTTCTCCGCGTCCAAAGACAGAAGCAGAGAAGGCGTTCACGTGAGCCCAGCATGATGTACGATATTAATAAGTCTACGGGTTGCGTCATAAGTTTGTCTCCCTTTCGTGAAACCGGATTGGTCTGGGTGGATTAAAGAGGGCATAATATCGACTAGTCTGTTTGCAATTAATTTGGCAAACAATTTAGCATCTATATTGAGTAGCGAAATAGGTCTGAAGTTTTGGGGTGAGGTAGGTTCCTTCCCCGGCTTCGGCAGAGTAATGATCAGCGCTTTCAACATTTCCTGCGGGAGAGAAGAGGAGGAGGCAGCGTCATTGCACAGTTGTGTTAAGAAGGGTGCTAGGGTCGTTTGAAATTGTTTGTAATATTCCCTAGGGAGACCATCCGGTCCTGGGGATTTGTTTGCTGGCAATTTAGCGATGGTCTCTGAAATTTCTATCTGAGTGAATGGGGCATTAAGTTTGGATAATTGGTCGGAAGATAGTTTGGGAAGGTTAATTTCGCTAAGGAAGGAGGCTATGTCCTCTTCTGATGGTTGGGGGATAGATGGGTCATCCCGTAGGTTGTATAGAGTGTTATAGTAATGGCTGAATGCGTCTGCTATAGCTTGTGGATCTAGTAATTTCTGTTTAGAGGTAGGGTGGTACAAGTGAGGAATTTTGTATTTCAGGTGATGGCCTTTAATCCTGAGGGCCATAGCTTTCCCGGCTTTGTTGCCGGTAGAGTAGTGTTTTGCTTTAAAATATTTTTGAGATTTTTCATAGGATTCTAGAAGCAGATTCCTCAAGTCTTGTCTGAGGATTACCAATTTATCTTTCAGTTTAGGGTCAGGGTTGTTTTGGTTTTGGTCTTCTAATTTTTTTATCATAGAAGTGAGATTGTCTAGACGCTGAGATTTCCTCTTTCTCTCCCTAGCACTGATTTAAATAATAATACCCCTAACGAACGCTTTATGAGCATTCCATAATATAGTGTCATTAGAAGTTGTTCCTTTGTTCAGATCAAAGAATTCTTCCAGTCTTTTTTGGATAAAGGCAGAGTTATCAGGAGAGTGGAAAATTGAGGGGTTTGCTCTCCAAATCCTAGTGGTGGGTTGGGAAGATCGTGCATTTGTGGTTATGGATACTGGAGCATGGTCCGACCATGTTATCGAGTCTATTGCAGACTCAGTGATTTTAGAAAGTGTCCATTTGTCTACTAAGAAAAAGTCAATCCTGGTGTAGGAATTATGTCTGTGAGAGAAAAATGAGTAGTCTCGTTCGGTGGTGTGATGGCATCTCCACACATCGTACAGGTCCTGTTTCCGAATAAAGGTACCCATTGGGGATGTAAGTCTGGTAGTACGAGAAGAGGTGTCTAGGGAGTTATCAGGTACTATATTAAAGTCACCACATATAATAAGGTGGCCATTGCGGAATTTGTTGATTTTCTTCATCAGTTTCGAAAGAAATTTGATTTGACCTTTGTTTGGTGCGTACACAGTAACAATGGTGTGTCTGGCATTGTCAAGCGTGCAATCCAGGGCCAGGTATCTGCCGTTTTCATCTACTAAACTGTCATGAAGCATGAATGTGAGCGTAGATTTGATTGCAATCATCACACCGTTTTTTTTAAGGTCCTGATTCTTTAAAGATGTGGGGGAAATGTTTGTTTGTGCATTGAGGTTCTGCACCATGTTGGAAGTGAGTCTTTTGTATACAGAGGATATCACTGTGGGAGTCTATTGCTGAGCGCCAAAGGGAGTTTCTTTTAGCAGGATGGTTCAACCCCTTAGCGTTTAGCGAGAAAAATTTAGGCATGTTTTTCAGTTGTGTAGGAAACTGTGTCCGATGTTGTGTTTTACTCACGTTTGCAGAAGAGCTGTAGTCCGTCGGAGGGATCCGATGCTGGTTTTGTCAGATCTGTATACGTCGGATGCTCTTAGAAAGAGAAGCAAGGGTAGAACTGGAACAATAAACTTCGTAGGTTGTAAAAGCAAACGTTGCTTAGTGTAAAAGGGATAAGAAGAAATAGAAGGCTGAGGTAGTAATCAAAAGGTAAAAAGGAGAAGAAAAAGAAAAAAAAAGAACAAATATCAACAGCCTGTTACGATTCGGGCTGCTGAGTGTCAGCGGGGTGAAAGTTTGTGGAACTAAATGCAACGAGCAAGGCACCGACCGGTTGTGCAACTTGTAACATAGGTATGTAGTGCGCCATCCTGACTACGGTTAGCGTTTACCTTCCAGGGGGTTTGCAGTGCAGGTTTGATAGATCTCCTTGTGATTGGATTGGATCAGTCCATCGTGATCGGGAACAATTCCCCAAGTGCGAAGGAGTTTGATGCCTTCTTCAACTGTGAAGATGTTGTGTTTGACACCATTTCTAGTGACCATAATTTTGGTAGGGAAGCCCCATTGATAGGGAATCTTGTGGTTGTTGAGCGGTTTAGTAATGGTACTAAGCTGCTTCCTTAGTTGGCGGGTATGCTGAGAGATATCTGCATACAGTTGCAGGTTTGTGTAGGGAGCCGGTAGGCATCCCAGGTGTCTTGCTTTGAATAAGAGCTGATCTTTAGCGTGGAAAAAGTGTACTCTCATTAAAACATCGCGGGGGACCTCCGGTGGGAGATGCTGGGGTTTTGGCAGGCGGTGTATACGGTCTATGATGGTTTCCATGGGGGAGAGATTTGGCAATAGGTTGGAAATCAATTTCCTGGCGTATGTATCCAGATCTTGGGGCATGACCGTTTCGGGTACTTCCCTTAGTTTCACATTGTTGCGGCGGGACCTGTCCTCGAGGTCCGCCATTTTGGCCCTCATCCACTGTTGTTCTTCATGTGTGTGGTCGTGAGCATCTACAAGATAATTTACTGTAACGGTCATGTCACTCATTTGGGATTCAACATTGCTCACTCTCCGCCCCATGTAATGTACTTGTGAGGAGAATTTGGTAAATATAGAAGACATGTCACTATGGAGGGAGCTCTGTAAAGAGATGAGCATCTCCTTCAGAGTAGTATCCAGTACAGGCTGGTCTGATGTGGGGAAGGCCGCGATGGGGGATGGCTGGATTGCAGTGGGATCAGGTACATGGCTTACCCCAGGTTCTGTGTAGGTGGAATCCAGTCGCATCCTCGCTTTAGCAGGGCTGCTGCTGGTAGATGATGACCGGGATGTAGAAGAGGGATCCTTCGGAGCTAATTGCGGTGATATTTCGGAGCCGTCTGCATCAGGAAGGTCAGTGTAAGCAGCAGCAGCGCTGAGATCAGAGCCGCGGTCGCCATCTTGGATTTCGGGCTGTATAAAGAAATCTGTCAGTTTCTTAGGCTGACGGTAATCCTTCCTTTTGCGGTTCGAGGAATACATTCTGCGAGGGGGGATCGATAAGCTGGGGGTCCAGATGAGCTTGTTTGCGGGGTCAGGATAGCCGCTATTCCTCTATGTAAGCCGGTCGTGCTGGAGCTGTGGAGTCAGACTGTCAGCGAGATACGCACCTGATCAGCGAGTCCGTTGGAGCAGAGAGAGGTCACCCGTACGGATCCGACTCACGGGCCCCTGGTAGTGCAGACAGGAGGCACGGGAGTGCGGAAGGGTAAGAGGGCCTGAGATCGGTTCCAAGAGAGCGGCTCCGGATCCTGGGTTCAGGAGGGTAGCTAGCCAGGCAGGCTGCAGGCAGGCAGGTAGGCAGGCAGGTATATAGAGCAGCGTAGCGGGGCAGGAGCAGAATTGGCGGTCAGACAGGCAGGGTTCGGCAACGTTCAGGCAATGTGGCACAGCGGGGTAGGCAGGTTCAGGGTCAAAGACAGGCCGAGGTCGGGTGCAGGCGGATAGCAAGGAAAGTCCAGTAACAAGCCGGGTGGTCAGAAGGTCGGATTTCAGGCGAACAACAGGAGCGGGATACACAGGGGACTGCAGATCAGACAGCACCGGTCTGAAGTGTTCCAGGGGTTTAAATAAGCAAACCGGCGTGCGCCGGTGCGCGCGCCCGCAATGCGCGCACATGCACCCGCACGCACCGGCGCGCACAGGCACGCGCGCCCGCGATCCAGGAAGTGTACCAGCGCGGACGGAAACATGCCAAACCACAGCGCGCATCGGCGCACGCGAACGCACACCGACGCGACCACCGACGCGCCCGGCAAGGTACATACACTGACAGTGCCCCCCCCTTTAGGGCAGCCTCCGGATGCCCAATTGAGCGATCTTCGTGGCGTGAGACCTCCTGAAAGCTTGCATGAGTTCCTCCGCATGTATGCCGTTTTCGGGTTCCCAAGAGTTATCTTCTGGGCCGTAACCCCTCCACTTAATCAGATATTGCACCTGGTTGTGTCTCTTCCTACAGTCCAGGATTGCCTCTACCTCAAACTCCTCCTCGCCGTCAATCAGAACAGGTTCTGGTGGGCCAATGTTACGGCCAGCGAAGGGGTTAGGGACAACCGGCTTTAACAGGGTCACATGAAAGACTGGATGGACCTTCAGGGAATTAGGTAGGTCGAGCTCATATGCTACATTGTTGATCCTCCTTTTTACCGAGAAAGGTCCCATGAACTTAGGGCCCAATTTTCTGGACGGGCAGGCCATCTTTAGGTTAATTGTGGATAACCACACCTGGTTGCCGGGCTCCAGAATGAGTTCCCCTCTCCTTTTCCTATCAAACATCCTCTTGTTGTACTCCTGGGTCTTGGACATGGTCTCCTGTAGAAGTTTGTTATTGGAGAAGAAGAAATCCATTGTTTCGGACACCGCAGGGACAGTGCATTCGGGTATGGTACTTGGCAAGAAGGAGGGATGGAATCCATAGTTGGCAAAGAATGGGGTTTGCTTAGTGGCAGAGTGCAGGGAGTTGTTGTAAGCGAATTCAGCAATGGGGAGTAGGGAGGCCCAATCATCCTGGGAAAAGGAGGAGAAACAACGGAGGTACTGCTCTAATGTTTGGTTGGTCCTCTCAGTTTGGCCATTCGTCTGGGGGTGGTATGCCGAAGAGAATGCCAACTTGATTTCCAGGGAATCACAAAGAGCCTTCCAAAATCTGGAGGTGAACTGGGCGCCTCGGTCTGAGACAATACTTGCCGGAACTCCATGGAGCCTCACTATTTCCCTGATAAAAACCCTCGCCGTTTCCATGGCGGAAGGTGTACCTTTCATGGGTAAAAAATGAGCCATCTTGGACAGCCTGTCAACGACAACGAAGACCGTGGAGAACCCTTCGGACAGAGGGAGCTCCACTATGAAGTCCATCGACACCATCTTCCAGGGTCTTTCAGGGACAGGTAGAGGTTTTAATAGACCCCAGGCCCTCATCCGGCTATTCTTGTTCCGGGAGCAGGTGTTGCATGAGTCCACGTATCTCTTGCAGTCACTACCCAGCTGCGGCCACCAGAACGTGCGCTTGATGAGCTCGGCCGTTTTCAAGGTACCGAAATGTCCGGCCAACTTGTGGTCATGGCAAAGCTCCAGAACAGCTATCCGAAGACCCTCAGGGACCAGAATTTTGCCCTCGTGCCTGATCAGACCATCTTGTGCCCTGACACAGTCCTCCGGAAGAGAGGTCAAGCCAGCAGACGCCCGCTTAATACGGGGCATGAGGTCTTCTTGAAGCAGCAGGAAGTTCCCGGCAGGGAGGATGGTGTCAACAGGTAAGTTCTCTTCAGGAGTGCTGAACATTCGGGACAGTGTGTCCGGTTTAATGTTTTTTGAGCCAGGCCTGTAGGTGATGTGGAACAAAAACCTTGAGAAAAAAAGTGCCCACCTTGCCTGCCTTGGCTTCAACCTCTTGGATGTTCTCAGGTACTCGAGGTTCTTGTGGTCCGTGTAGACCAAAATGGGGTGTGCCGCCCCCTCGAGCAGGTAACGCCATTCTTCTAATGTGGCCTTGATAGCCAGGAGTTCCCGGTCACCCACGTCATAGTTACGTTCCGCCGTGGAAAGCTTGCGCGAGAAGAAGGCCACTGGAAAAAGTAAGGCTTTAGCCCCCTGACGCTGGGATAGCACAGCCCCCACTGCATTTTCGGACGCGTCCACTTCCAGGACGAAAGGTAATGCGGGGTCAGGGTGCTTCAAGATGGAGGCAGAGACAAATAATTCCTTCAGTTTGTCAAAGGCAGCTTGGGCTCTAGGGGACCAGTAGAAGCGGTTTCCTTGTTTGGTCAGTTCGGTAAGGGGGGCGACAATTTCAGAGAAACTTCTGATGAACTTCCGGTAGAAGTTGGAGAATCCGATGAAGCGCTGGACCCCTTTTTTATCTGTGGGGGCAGGCCAGTCCAGGATGGCCGACACCTTCTGAGGGTCCATTTTAATGCCCTCAATTGAAATGATCAGACCGAGAAACTGGATACTTTGCCGCTCAAACTCACATTTCTCTGGCTTGGCGTAAAGCCCATGTCGTCTGAGCCGAACAAGGACATTCCGGACATGCCTGCGATGGTCGTCTACAGAGGAGGAGAATATTAAGATATCGTCCAGGTATACTATGACGTACAAGTCCAGGTAATCACGGAAGATGTCATTGACAAAATGTTGAAAGGTAGCCGGCGCGTTACACAGTCCGAACGGCATAACTAGGTACTCGTAGTGCCCGAACCGTGTGCGGAAGGCCGTCTTCCACTCATCCCCCTCTCGAATGCGGATCAGGTTGTATGCTCCTCGGAGGTCAAGCTTGGTGAATATGACCGCCGTTCCCAGCCTCTGGAACAGTTCCGGCACGAGAGGTAAGGGATAGCGGTTTTTAATGGTGATCTTGTTCAACTGCCGATAATCAATACAGGGGCGTAGGGAATGGTCCTTTTTTTCAACGAAAAAGATGCCCGCACCTGCAGGTGAGGTGGACGGGCGGATGAACCCTTTCTTTAGGTTGTCGTCAATGTAGACTTTCAGGGTGCCCAATTCCTGCTCAGTCAACGGGAAGATCCTCCCAAAAGGTACTTCGGTCCCAGGCAAAAGTTCTATAGGGCAATCATATGGTCTGTGAGGAGGAAGGGTTTCTGCTCCCTTCTTACTGAACACGTCCAGAAAATCATGGTAGGGCTCAGAGATGGTTTTCTGAAGGTCAGGGTCTGTGCCCAGACAGAGCAGGTGAGGGTGGTCGGTAGAGGCTTGTTGCAGGCAGTGTTGCAGGCAATAATCTGAGAGGAATTTAACTCTCCCTGTAGCCCAGTCAATGTTGGGGTTATGGGCTTGCAGCCAGGGCATCCCCAGAATGACGGGGAATAGCGGAGAGGAGATGGCATCCAGACTTAGGAACTCCTGATGGTGGGTTGCCACCGAGGCCATCAAAGGGACGGTTTCCTGAGTGACGGGGCCGGATTTGATAACAGAGCCGTCAGCGAGATGTACTGCAAGTCCCCGGGATTTCGGCCGCAGGGGAATGTGATGACTGGCAGCAAATGTCAAATCGATAAAGCAGCTGCATGCCCCCGAATCAATTATGGCGGGTACTAGGATTGCGGAAGTCCTTCCGGGGGGCTGTAAAGAAATGGAGAGAGCCAAGTGAGAAGTTGGGTTAGGCAACAAAGAGGCACAAGTAGAAGAGACAGGCAGGCACTTACGCATCTTAGCCAGACAGGATCTCACGTAGTGTCCCGGTTCGCCACAGTACATGCACAGATTGTTACTACGCCTATGCTGGCGTTCTTCGGGAGAGAGCGATGGGCGCAGTAAGCCCAGTTGTATGGGTTCTGGGTCATCTAACGCCAGAGACGGGGGCGCCGGAGGTGCAAGACGGGCCGGGTTTGAGACCTTGGGGAGCAACCAGGTGGGTTGGAACTGACTGGAGGTCCTCTCGGAGCGACGCTCTCTCAGGCGCCGGTCGATCTGAATTGCCAGATCTATTAACTTGTCCAGGGTTTGAGGAACTCCGACACGTGCTAGCTCGTCCTTGAGCTGATCCGACAGGCCCATCCGGAATTGGTAGCGCAAAGCAGCGTCATTCCACTCTGTGTCAGAGCTCCAACGTTTGAATTCTGCCGCATAGTCCTCGGCCGCTCTGCGACCTTGCAGGAGAGAGTGAAGAACAGATTCTGCAGTAGCCGCTTGTTGCGGATCCTCATAGAGTTGAGACATCGCGGCAAAGAACGTGGCAAGGGTCTCCAAGGAGGCATCTTTCTGCTCTAGAAGGCGGTGAGCCCAGGCCTGCGGCTCGTCGGTCAGTAGGGAGATGACGAAGCCCACTTTGGTTGCTTCCAGGGAAAAGGTGCGGGGTTGTAGGGCGAAGAAAAGCTCGCAAGCGTTGCAGAACACTCGGTATTTGCTGCGATTGCCCGCAAACTTCTCGGGTGTAGGGACCCTGGGTTCCGGAGGAAGCATGACGACGGAGGGTGTAGCCGGATATCCCGTGGATGTGGTGCCTTGCGGGCTGGCAGGCGAGGACAGGACTTGAACTCTTTCCTCCAACCTGGTGTAGCCGGCTTGGAGGTCTTTCACGGCTTGCGTCAGCCCGTTCAGGTGTCGGCATAATTCCTCCATGGGATCCCTCCCCTGCTCGGACTCGGACATGGCTGTCTGATACTGTCAGCGAGATACGCACCTGATCAGCGAGTCCGTTGGAGCAGAGAGAGGTCACCCGTACGCCCGCGATCCAGGAAGTGTACCAGCGCGGACGGAAACATGCCAAACCACAGCGCGCATCGGCGCACGCGAACGCACACCGACGCGACCACCGACGCGCCCGGCAAGGTACGTACACTGACACAGACGTCCATCTTACTCGGCGGTTAGCCACGCCCCCTTCTTATGTCTTTCTTTCAACAATGGCTTTCTTCTTGCCATTCTGCCATAAAGGCCATATTTGAGGAGTAAAGGAAGAAAAACAATGCGCCTACTAAGTGCAGTATGTTAGTAATTTATTTTAAAAAAGGTTAAAATAACAGCCGAATGGCTACTCACAAGGTGGAAGTGAAGTACAGGCATGGATATATATCTCTCTCTCTGTAAGTTGTCTGTGGTGGGCATGAGTCAATCCGTGCATCTGTGTCCTCCCAGTTGTAGAATGCTGCCAAGATGTAAAGGTGCACTGTAATATATTTGCAGCAGTGGAGGTTACAGTGAAGCAATAGATGTAAGGCACTGTCACTCTGTGGCGCTGTGAACATTCAGTTCCCCGCAGTGTGCGGCGTGCAGTTCACGCTGGAGCGCAGGCAGCTTCGGCGACCGGACGTGACGTCAATGGCAGGCGATGACTGATGACGCGTTTCAATGCTTCCGCATTTTCCTCGGATCTGGTTGGCGATGGGAGCTGTCAATCTTATATGCATTCCAGCACGCTGCGGGGAACTGAATGTTCACAGCGCCACAGAGTGACAGTGCCTTACATCTATTGCTTCACTGTAACCTCCATTGCTGCAACAATATTACAGTGCACCTTTACTTCTTGGCAGCATTCTACAACTGGGAGGACACAGATGCACGGATTGACTCATGCCCACCGCAGACAACTTACAGAGAGAGAGATATATATCCATGCCTGTACTTCACTTCCACCTTGTGAGTAGCCATTCGGCTGTTATTTTAACCTTTTTTTAAATAAATTACTAACATACTGCACTTAGTAGGCGCATTGTTTTTCTTCCTTTACTGCATACAGAGTTCGCTTCGCTCTACAATTGCTGCCAACAGTGCTTATGTTCTAAAGACTTATACTTCTAGCATTTTTATTATATGGACTTTTTAACAGAGAGACTTTATATTCCATATTCCATTGTTTTTCATTTGATTCATCTATCAGTTAGGTTTTTTGTTTCTTTCCTTGCGCCGTCATTGTATTGTAATTCATATTTGAGGAGTGCACGACTAATAGTTGTCCTGTGGACAGATTCTCCCACATGAGCTGTGGATCTCTGCGGCTCTTCCAGAGTTACCATGAGCCTCTTGGTTGCCTCTCTGATTAATTCTCTCCTTGCCCAGCCCGTTAGTTTAGGTGGACGGCCATGTCTTGGTAGATTTGCAGTTGTGCCATACTCTTTCCATTTTTGGATGATGGATTGAACAGTGCTCCGTGAGATGTTCAAAGTTTGGGATTTTTTTTATAACCTAACCCTGCTTTAGGCTGGGTTCACACTATTGTCAATTGAATGCGGGTTCCCCGTATCCAATTCGCAGTAGCAGGAGATTTTTACCGGCTCTCTATGGAGCCAGTTCACATATCTCTGCTGTGGCTCCGGTGCGAATTTGCACAGGAGCTCTGCATCTTTTGGTCCGTTTCAGGTCCGAATTCAGCCAACCATTTGGTCTGAAATCGGACCTGAAACAGTGAACAGGGACGCACCAGACCCCTGCTGTGAGACGCATGTGAAGATAGTGTGAACCCAGCCTTAAACTTCTTCACAACTTTGTCCCTGACCTGTCTGGTGTGTTCCTTGGCCATCATGATGCTGTTTGTTCACTAAGGTTTTCTAACAAACCTATGAGGGCTTCACAGAACAGCTGTATTTATACTGAGATTAAATTACACACAGGTGGAATCTATTTACTAATTAGGTGACTTCTGAATGCAATTGGTTCCACTAGATTTTAGTTAGGGGTATCAGAGCAAAGGGGGCTGAATACAAATGCATGCCACACTTTTCAGATATTTATATGGAAAAAATTTGGAAAACCGTTTATCATTTTCCTTCCACGTCACAATTATGTGGCACTTTGTGTTGGTCTATTACAAAAAATCACAATAAAATACATTTATGTTTTTGGTTCTAACATAACAAAATGTGGAAAATTTCAAGGGGTATGAATACTTTTTTAAGGCACTATAAATGGCAGTGGGAGATTCGTCTAGACACACTGTTTAGTGTTGATGGGGGAATCTATATGTATATGGAAAAACTTCTTCTCAAGCCTCACTCCTTGTTGTCTTCTGTAAAGTAAATCAACAGTTTCAAATTCATTATCCACTTGTGACTTTAATTAAGCCAGTTTTCCATTGTCCCCACTATGTCACATTATTGCCACTGATTAGCAATTCCAGTTTGCTAATTTTATTTGAAAGACTTTACTTACATTCTTTTTCTGTTTTTTCTGTTACATTGTATTTATTAGTAGTGTAGCGCCCTCCCACTCTCTCTCTTGCTCCGGTTTCTTTCTCTCTGGCTTTTGTCTAGGGGTACCTTGGAGGAGAGTGTGCGGGGTCACCACACCAAGCTTTAACCGCAGATGTTTGTGTGGTGTGAGCAAAGTTTCTTTACCTTCGGGTCGGTGTTCGGTGTTTGGAGCCTCCGCTTCTTCTGTGGAACAGTGTCTGTGTCATGGATATGCAGTAGTGTTTGTCTGTCAGCTTACCTTCCTTCCTATGTGTTCATCTTAGAGGCCTGAGCCCTTTCACCTGGCTTCCTTTATAATCTCCTCCCAGCCAGACTCCACCCCAGGCCCTATCACTGAACACTATATTAACCTGTGCACTGCAAGCCTGCTTTGCTGATCAACGTGTTTGTTAGGCATTGTGTGTTTGGGTTCCTGCCTGCCGTGTGCTACGTCTGTCTCTCTGTTACGTTATTGGCTTGTCCCCGACTATCCCTGTCTGCTCGTGACCCTTGACCTTCGGCTCGTTCTTCGTTATCCTTGTCTGCTTGTGGCCCCTGACCTTCAGCTTGTTATTCAGTTCTCTCTTATCGTGTGCTGCTGCTTCCCCTCTTTTCCCCTTATCCTACGGGGCGTGAGCTAGGAAACTACAGGGGCCGCGACCTGGTCCCAGCCTGCAGCTAACATCCTCACCACTAGAGGCCCTGGAGAAGACCAGCTGGGTCTTAGACTCCGCGCCCTGGGGAATCTTGGCTCTAGCTTCCGTTTGGATCCCGGTTGTGCTCCTCTGGTCCCGCTTTCCACAACCACCCAGTTTCCTATCCGCAGAAGCCAGCCATAGAGTTCACTACCTCGCGGTGCACTCCTGTCCCCCTACGGTGTGCATCTGTCACCTGGCCACAGGTGACCTTGACAGTTTGATCAGCCATGAACCCGGCTGACATCCCGTTACCCGTGGATGATCCATTGCAGGGCATAGTTTGCAGACTTGAAACCCAGGAATCGAATCAGACTCAGGTGATGCGATTCCTCCAGGATCTGGCTTCTCGCTTCGAGCAGCTTCAGGCCTCCTTGGGAACCCTGAATCCGCAACCTCAAATACAATCAGCGGCTGCACCTATTGCACCAGTCGCAGCCACACACTCGCTACAACTGCCAGCTCCGTCCCGTTTCTCTGGGGACTCCAAGGCTTGCAGGGGGTTCCTTAGCCAATGCACGATTCATTTTGAGCTCCAGCCCCAAAACTTCCTGTCTGATCGGGCTAAGGTAGCCTATATAATTTCCCTCCTCTCCGGTGAAGCTTTAGCCTGGGCAGCCCCTCTGTGGGAACTGAATGATCCAGTGGTTTCTAGCCTGTCTGGCTTCTTGAAACTTTTTAGGAATATCTTTGAAGAACCGGCTCGTGTCTCTTCAGCGGCCAGCGCCCTTCTACGTCTCCGCCAAGAGTCTGCTTCAGTGGGACAGTATGCCCTTCATTTCCGCATACTGTCGGCTGAGTTGAGCTGGAACAATGAGGCCTTAGTCGCAACCTTTTTGCATGGCCTGTCTGATAGAGTGAAGGATGAATTAGCAGGAAGAACCATCCCCACTGATCTGGCCGGCGTTATCTCCTTGTGTAACCAGATCGATATTCGCTTTCAGGAGAGGACCTTAGAAAAGCAACGCCAGCACTCCTTGGTTCTTAGTCAGCCTGAGCTCCCCTCTCTTCGACCCGTAGAGCATCTCCTACCAGCTGAGGAACCCATGCAGCTGGGTCGGACCAGGCTATCCCCCGAGGAACGTGCTAGGCGCAGAACTCTTGGTCTATGTCTTTACTGTGGGGGCAAAGGTCATTTTCGTGACACTTGCTCTCTTTGTCCAGAAAAACGTTCGGGTCCACTTCATCTGGAAAGTGGAGTATTGGACCCAGAAATATCACCTTCCCCTTCTCGTCTTCTGCTTTCTGTGTTCCTTCATGTTGGTGCTTCTTCTCATTCGGTCTCAGCATATCTGGATTCCGGAGCCGCTGGTAATTTCATGGACTGGGAAATCGCATCGTCCATGAGACTTACTCTTTTGCCCCTCACCACGCCATTGGTGGTCTTGGCGATTGATGGTACTGTTCTCCCAGGGGGACCTATCCGCTTCCAGACCCTCCCTGTTAAGATGTCGGTAGGGACACTCCACCAGGAGTGGATATCCTTCCTTATCTTACCCAAGGCCTCAACGCCTATAATTTTGGGTCTCCCATGGTTACAGCTCCATTCTCCTCATGTGGACTGGACTACTGGACAGATCCTGGCTTGGGGTCCCTCCTGTTCCTCGTCCTGCCTACCCAAGGTTGCCCCCTGTGAATCTGAGCCGGTCATTCATTCCAGGTTGCATAACCATTTACATTTCTCTGTCCCTAACCACCCTTGGACGCACAGCCAGGCTAGCTTGTCTACAAGTCCTGCAGTCGCTACGTCTTGCGATGCGATTCAGGTAGTCGCTACACCTGACTCAGCTATTCACTCTGCCTCTGTACTAGTTATGCCAGTCCAGCCCATGCCCAGTGAGCCTCCTACTTTTTCTTGTTCGGGACATTCTGCTTGTCCTTCAGCTATTGTCACCTTCTAACCAACCTGACTTCAGGGTTCCACTGACATCTGCCCAGTCTGATGGTCCTGTGCAAGATGACCAGTTCCCCTTTAAGGGTCTAGGGGACCCTCCTCAGATTCCTGTTGATCCTCTCATGCCCTTGCTTATTCCTAGAGAGCCTTTGGTCCTCAATAGATCTTCTTGTCATCTCCCTACCTCATTTTCGGTCTCTGAGGATAATCTTAAGTACGAGGTTAGACAAGTTCTGGATTCTCGGCTCTGCAGAGGCATTCTTCAGTACCTTGTGCATTGGAGAGGTTTTGGTCCTGAGGAGGCGTCTTGGATCGCTGCATCTGATGTCGCTGCACCTCATCTGTTGAGAAGGTTTCATCAGAGATTTCCCTTTAAGCCTGGGTCCAGGCGGGGGCGGGCCCATAAGAGGGAGGGTACTGTCATGGATATGCAGTAGTGTTTGTCTGTCAGCTTACCTTCCTTCCTATGTGTTCATCTTAGAGGCCTGAGCCCTTTCACCTGGCTTCCTTTATAATCTCCTCCCAGCCAGACTCCACCCCAGGCCCTATCACTGAACACTATATTAACCTGTGCACTGCAAGCCTGCTTTGCTGATCAACGTGTTTGTTAGGCATTGTGTGTTTGGGTTCCTGCATACCGTGTGCTACGTCTGTCTCTCTGTTACGTTATTGGCTTGTCCCCGACTATCCCTGTCTGCTCGTGACCCTTGACCTTCGGCTCGTTCTTCGTTATCCTTGTCTGCTTGTGGCCCCTGACCTTCAGCTTGTTATTCGGTTCTCTCTTATCGTGTGCTGCTGCTTCCCCTCTTTTCCCCTTATCCTACGGGGCGTGAGCTAGGAAAGTACAGGGGCCGCGACCTGGTCCCAGCCTGCAGCTAACATCCTCACCACTAGAGGCCCTGGAGAAGACCAGCTGGGTCTTAGACTCCGCGCCCTGGGGAATCTTGGCTCTAGCTTCCGTTTGGATCCCGGTTGTGCTCCTCTGGTCCCGCTTTCCACAACCACCCTGTTTCCTATCCGCAGAAGCCAGCCATAGGGTTCACTACCTCGCGGTGCACTCCTGTCCCCCTACGGTGTGCATCTGTCACCTGGCCACAGGTGACCTTGACAGTCTGCCAGTAAATGAGCCCCACACCAATAAAAGTCCAACACTCCTTTATTTTCCAATGTCAGGATGAAACACAATAAGTTGGACTCCCTCAACGAACAGACAGGGGGTGTGGATACGAGTAGGCCCAGGCACAATTAACTCTCCTATTCCTTTTTAGCGAATAGGCCTGGCGCACGGTCTCTGCCACCGACCGTGAGGGTGGTCTCTGCCACAGACCGGATGAACTGTTGAGGCCCCTGCCACGGGCCTAATAGCAGGCCCCTGCCACTGACCTGAGTGAAATAGTTGGACCGCTGCCACCGGTCATTAAACATGGACTGAACTTCCTCTTAGAATTTGGCCCCTGTTCGGGAAAGATACCCCTCCGGGCGGTCTCCAGAGGTACACCCGGCACTGGCAATCTGCTGCACCAGGTCTTCGGGTGAGTCCCTCCTCCGGTCCCTTATGCCTCTGGATTCGGGTGCCCCACTCCCGGGGCCCCCTAGGATGATCTCTCCCTCGCGGGACCCAGCGGAAGGTACTGGGCCCCAGGCCTCCAGTTGAGTACCTCACCCCAGACTGAAGGTGCCTGGGATGGAACACGAGCTCCGGGCGTCCAGGCCTAGGCCGCCTGGACACCAACCACGAACCACAGCCCTCAGGCTGAAGGTGCCTGGGACTCGACCCAGTGACAAAGATGGCCGGGCCCTTTATACCCTCTCCCAGCAAGCACAGCGGGTATCCCCGCCCTACCATACAACCGCCGAGAGAGACCAAAAAGGGGTACAGCACTCAGCGATGGTTCAACCCCAGCCCACAGGGACAGCGCCACCTGCTGGGCCGCAGGGAACTATACATCACTGGTGTCTCTGCCAGTTTTAAACATGATAGAAAAGTATATGCCCGCTACACTCTCCCCCTGGTTGTTTGACACTGGTCCCCAGTGTCTGGAATAAACTATGCCCTCAACGGCGGACATAGCCCAGTCCAGAAACCAACTGAAAATTTAAAAAAATTAAAAATTTTAAAAAAACTAAACTAACTAGAGCAGTTGTGCCTGAGCCTCACATGAAAAGGGAGGGGAAGGAAACAAATAACATATAACTGTAAAACATCTCAAAAGTCACATCATTGACATTTTTCCCAACCCACATCACTGACTAAGACCCGCCCCACTCTCAGCGGTCTTGATGGGATGTTCTCCTGCAGAGGGGAAAATAAATATTAAACACACAAATTCCTGACACATATGTTCGTGTGAGAATGAAAGAACCTCTCCATAAAGAAATCCTTTCCTTCAAAAAGTGTGTGTGTGAAAAGTGAATGCCGATGCACGACACTGCCACCTGGTGACAGCGTCGCGGTAACTGCACTTGTGAAGACCTCTTCTCCTTTGGCCCTCTCTACCCCAGAGTCCAAGATCACTTGTTGGAGAATGAAGAACAACAACAGGAACAGTCCTTCAATTCCTCCGAAGAGCACAAACACCCATTAGCTTGGGTACAGTCACTATAAGTTCTCCTGGGAAACAAACAACAAACCCGGAGAGTTCAGCAATTTTAAATGGCAAAATAGGCGTTGTAGTCTCGCCAGTGGAGGCATTGTGGCTTTGTCCCCTTCACCTGGCAAAACTATAGCATCCGGGTGACGAGGTGCTTTGGTCACCTCTGTTCTGGGCATAGGCGCCCACAGCGACAGTCTCTTATCCCCGGCATTAGGTGCAGGTGGCACCAGGAATGTGAAGGTAGGCTGGGAACGGGATCCCTCCTCAGGCGCTGGTGCCTCCAAGCCCGGGGTGTACTATCCCCTGTAGACATGGGTATATCCCCATTTCTACGAAACGAGGAGAGAGGCACTTTGTCCCAACCCTTTTGAGCAAATAGTTCATCTATGGCGATATCGTCTCCCAGATCGGAGAGCGACTCCAGGTCGGAGGTGTCACACTCCTCCGCGGGTATGTAGCCTGTAGTGGAAACTGAACTGCCACCTTCCACGGACACACAGGGCCGTTAATCCCCGACACCTTCGCCCATACACCAAGTCCCTCCGCCTGGCTTACCTCGGCCTTTCCTTGAAACGGGATGTCCGGGACTCCTCTCACCGGATCCACCCGGGCCGGGCGTAGGCGGGCAGGATGATCCACCGCAACCGCTGGACGGGGCTACCATGCCGGTTTTCCTCTTTGGCGGTGGACGCTGGGAGACAGTGGTGACCGAGTCAGCATCCTCGGATTTCTCCCGTACTTCGGTGATCGCGACCTCCCCCGCGGTCGCTGCAGTGCGCACAGGGATGGCTGTCAAAGCGGTGATTCCTCCTACTTAAGTTATGCCCACGACTTCGAGCAGGGTTGCACTTTGGGCAATAATATGGCTGACCTACTCGGAACTCCTCCGGGCAGACACGTTCAAACTCCGTCCATTCTAGCTCCATAGTAACACGAACACCATCCCGGACCCGGAGCCCCCACGTGTAGCGCCCTCCTACTCTCTCTCTTGCTCCGGTTTCTTTCTCTCTGGCTTTTGTCTAGGGGTACCTTGGAGGAGAGTGTGCGGGGTCACCACGCCAAGCTTTCACCGCAGATGTTTGTGTGGTGTGAGCAAAGTTTCTTTACCTTCGGGTCAGTGTTCGGTGTTTGGAGCCTCCGCTTCTTCTGTGGAACAGTGTCTGCCAGTAAATGAGCCCCACACCAATAAAATTCCAACACTCCTTTATTTTCCAATGTCAGGATGAAACACAATCAGTTGGACTCCCTCAACGAACAGACAGGGGGTGTGGATACGAGTAGGCCCAGGCACAATGAACTCTCCTATTCCTTTTTAGCGAATAAGCCTGGCGCACGGTCTCTGCCACCGACCGTGAGGGTGGTCTCTGCCACAGACCGGATGAACTGTTGAGGCCCCTGCCACGGGCCTAATAGCAGGCCCCTGCCACTGACCTGAGTGAAATAGTTGGACCGCTGCCACCGGTCATTGAACATGGACTGAACTTCCTCTTAGAATTTGGCCCCTGTTCGGGAAAGATACCCCTCCGGGTGGTCTCCAGAGGTACACCCGGCACTGGCAATCTGCTGCACCAGGTCTTCGGGTGAGTCCCTCCTCCGGTCCCTTACGCCTCTGGATTCGGGTACCCCACTCCCGGGGCCCCCTAGGATGATCCCTCCCTCGCGGGACCCAGCGGAAGGTACTGGGCCCCAGGCCTCTGGCTGAGTACCTCACCCCAGACTGAAGGTGCCTGGGATAGAACACGAGCTCCGGGCGTCCAGGCCTAGGCCGCCTGGACACCAACCACGAACCACAACCCTCAGGCTGAAGGTGCCTGGGACTCGACCCCGTGACAAAGATGGCCGGCCCCTTTATACCCTCTCCCAGCAAGCACGGCAGGTATCCCTGCCCCACCATACAACCGCCGAGAGAGGCCAAAAAGGGGTACGGCACTCAGCGACGGTTCAACCCCAGCCCACAGGGACAGTGCCACCTGCTGGGCCGCAGGGAACTATACATCACTGGTGTCTCTGCCAGTTTTAAACATGATAGAAAAGTATATGCCCGCTACAGTAGCATAATAGTTTATTAGTTGTTCAGTCATTTAGTCGTGTCCGACTCTTTGTGACCTGATGGACCATAGCACACGAGCTTGCTTATTTTCATGTTAATTTTTTCGATGATGCTAGCTATCCGTCTTGTTTTTTGTCGTCCTCTTCTCCTTTTTCCTTCCATGTTTCCCACAATCAGGGTCTTTTCCATTGAGTCCTCCCTTCGCATTAGGTGGCCAAAGTATTTGAGTTTCAGCTTCAGTATCTGTTCTTTCAGGGAATATTCAGGGTTAATTTCCTTCAGGATTGACTGGTTTGAACTTCTTGCCATCCAAGGGACTTTCAAGAGTCTTCTCCAACACCATAGTTCATAGTTTATTAGTAGCATATGTGGTTTTAATCACTCTTTACTGTTCATGTTGATTGTATTTTTTTGTTTGTTTGTTTTTTTATTATTAAAATGTTATACAATGTTTTTATCAAATAATCATGTGTTTCAATTTAGTTAACTTTTTTTTGTCTTGATTTATACCAATAATTGGAAACTTTTAACTTAATTACATATTTGTGTGCAAAGCTATACTGATTGCTGCATTATGCTTTTCATATGAGTGTGTATCCTTCTATTCACCTTAAAAAGCCACAATGTCAGCCACATGCTTGTGTATCACTGACAGGCACAATGCAGACGACTGCTGCTGCATCTTTTTTCAATATACAGATGCACCTCAAAAAATTTGAATATCATAAAAAAAGTACATTTATTTCAGTAATTCAATTCAAAAAGTGAAAGCCATATATTATATAGATTCATTGCACACAGAGTGATATATGTCAAGCATTTCTTTATTTTAATTTTGATAATTATGGCTTACAGCTAGTGAAAACCCCAAATTCAGTATCTCAGAAAATTTCAATATTGTGAAAAAGTTCAAGATTGTAGACTCATGGGGGTTAATTTACTAAAGGGAAATCCACTCTGCACTACAAGTGCACTTGAAAGTGCACTTATAAGTGCAGTCGATGTAGATCGCTGTAGATCTGAAGGGAAGCTCTGCAGTGCACTTGTAGTGCAAAGTGGATTTGCCTTTCATAAATAACCCCCATGGTCTCACACTCTAATCAGCTAATTAACTCAAAACACCTGTAAAGGTTTCCTGAGCCTTTAAATCTTCTCTCAGTCTGGTTCAGTAGGTTACACAATAATGGGGAAGACTGCTGTTTTGACAGTTGTCCAGAAGACAGTCATTGACTCCCTCCACAAGAAGTCACAAAAGGTCATTACTAAAAAAGATGGCTGTTTACAGGATGCTGTATCCAAACATATTAATGGAAAGTTGTGTGGGTAGAAAAAGTGTGGTAGAAAAAGGTGCACAAGCAATAGGGATAACTGCAGCCTTGAGAGGATTGTGAAGCAAAGACAAGATTCAATTCAAGAATTTGTGGTAGATTCACAAGGAGTGGACTACGGCTAGTGCCAGTGTTTAAAGAGCCACCACACGCAGACATATCCAGGACATGGGCTACATTTGTTGCATTCCTTATGCCAAGCCACTCCTGGACCAGAGACCATGTTAGAAGCGTCTTACCTGGGCTAAGGAGAAAAAGGACTGGACTGGACTGTTGCTCTGTGGTCCAAAGTCCTATTTTCGGATAACCAGACCCATTAATGCAGACGAGCTGAAGGCCGCTATCAAAGCAACCTGGGCTTCCATAACACCTCAGCAGTGCCACAGGCTGATCGCCTCCATGCCACTTCCCATTGATGCAGTAATTCGTGCAAAAGGAGCCCCGACCAAGTATTGAGTGCTTACTATACTGTACATGGACATACTTTTCAGTAAGCCAACATTTCTGCATTAAAAATCCTTTTTTTTATTGGTCTTATGTAATATTCAGATTTTCTGAGATACAAAATTTTGGGGTTTCACTAGCTATGACCCATAATTAACCACTTCAGCCCCGGACCATTTGGCTGCCCAAAGACCAGAGCACTTTTTGCGATTTGGCCTTGCGTCGCTTTAACTGACAATTGCGCGGTCGGGCAACGTGGCTCCCAAACAAAATTGACGTTCTTTTTTTTCACAAATAGAAATTTCTTTAGGTGGTATTTGATCACCTCTGCGGTTTTTATTTTTTGCCCAATAAACAAAAATAGAGCGACAATTTTGAAAAAAAAAACACAATATTTTTTACTTTTTGCTATAATAAATATCCCCAAAAAATATATAAAAAAACTAATTTTTTCCTCAGTTTAGGCCGATACATATTCTTCTACATATTTTTGGTAAAAAAATTGCAATAAGCATTTATTGATTGGTTATAGCGTCTACAAAATAGGGGATAGTTTTATGGCATTTTTATTAATATTTTTTTTTTTACTAGTAATGGCGGCGATCAGCGATTTTTATCGTGACTGTGACATTATGGCGGACACATCGGACAGTTTTGATGCCATTTTGGGACCATTGTCATTTATACAGCGATCAGTGCTATAAAAATGCACTGATTACTGTAAAAATGACACTGGCAGTGAAGGGGTTAGCCAGCAGGGGGCGCTGAAGGGGTTAAGTGTGTCCTAAGGATGTGTTCTAACTGTAGGGGGGGTGGGCTACGTGTGACAAGACACTGATCACCGCTCCCGATAACAGGGAGCTGTGATCAGTGTCCTGTCACTAGGAAGAATGGGGAAATGCTTGTTTACATCAGCATTTCCCAGTTCTTCCTCTTTGTGAGACGATCGTGGGTATCCCCGCGGACATAGAGTCCGCGGGACCCGCTGTTGGACTCACGAAGCTCACGGCGGGCGCCCACAATGCCACATCTTAAAGGGGACGTACCTGTAAGCCCATATGCCCAGCCGTGCCATTGTGTCGACGTATGTCGTCATGCGCTGGTCGGCATGTGGGCAAAAAATGAAAAGAAAGAAATGCTTGAAATATATCACTCTGTGTGTAATGAATCTATATAATATATGAGTTTCACTTTATGAATTGAATTACTGAAATAAAACAACTTTTTGATAATATTCAAATTTTTTGTGATGCATATGCATCTCTGTCTAATAAAGAATGAATTCCTTATATACAATGTTTTACACAATATACAGTATATGGGAACATTTAAATTAAATAATGAGAGCCATTTATTATTTTCACAATGGACCATTTTACCATTTTGTTTCAGCCATAACAGGAAAAAAATTAAGCTATATAGATCAACAACTAAACAGGAGAGAAAAAACATGCAGGAAGCAACAGAATATGAACTGAATGAGGACAACCCATCAATCCACCTAGAATTGTCTTGTGGGAAATATATTTTTCAGGATATTGCATTTCATGTTTGCAGTACTGCTTTCAAATCACATTGCACTTGTATGAAAATAGATGTTGTAGCTGCTTTCTTTGGAGTTTGTTAGAAAACTGGCCTGAAAGCAATCATATCAAGGCACTGCTTTCTTCACACTTACTTCACCAGTTTTAATGAAGATGTATTTGAGAGGAAGCATTCATGTGTTTCCAGCATATACTCTACAGGGTACATGAAGCCTAGCTTTGCAAGTCAAAATACATAGGTCACCTTAAAGTAATTTCCTTAAGGGTACACACTGGTCAAATTGAAAATTAAACATGAAACGTAGACAGAAAGCAAATGCTTAGTACTTTGGGTCTACAGCCAAATGTGCTGTAGTGCATCAGACCACCATGCTGGTAATATTAAAACCTCTGATTTTGATGCAATAGGGCAATTACCAAAAATACGTTAAATATAATCCAAAAATATAGGAAACCTGATGTACATAAAATGTCACGATTAAAGCGGTAGAATATATAATAAGGCTTACCTGTAGGTAAAATTAACATCTCCTAAACATGCACCGTTTAGGAGATATTCACCCTGCATTCAGCCAGTGACATGACTTGCGCATGCCCTCTGAAGGCCCAGCGTACCTTGCTGGAACTTCAGAGCTTTGTGCCGGAACCGAGTGCTCCCGCACGCAAGCGTGAGAATGACATCATCATGGCTCCAGCCAATCACACAGCCGGAGCATGTGAACCCGGAAGAAAGATCGGGGGAAGAAGTCATCCCTCTCCGCAGTGACCAGTCGCCGTGGGGGGGGGAGACTTCATTCCAAGGTAAGTGTTCCATAATGTGCTACTATGCGATGCATACAAGCACATTATACAATTGCCTTACAGGTGTTTTTTTTTCTACCAAGGGGTTAACTGTGTTGCCTCGTGTGTGTTCTAACTGTAGGGGGATGGGACTGACTAGAGGAGATGACAGATCGTTGTTCCTAGCTAGTAGGAACACACAATCTGTCTCTCCTCTCCTCACAGAACAGGGATTTGTGTGTTTACACACACACGTCCCTGTTCTGGCTCTCGTGTCCACGATGTCATGGATATGCATTAATGTCTGTCTGCCATCTTACCTTTCCTCCTCATGTGTTCATCTTAGAGGCCAGAACCCTTTCACCTGGCTTCCTTTATAATCTCCTCCCAGCCTGACTCCACCCCAGGCCCTATCACTGAACACTATATTAACCTGTGCACTGCAAGCCTGCTTTGCTGATCAACGTGTTTGTTAGGCATTGTGTGTTTGGGTTCCTGCCTGCCGTGTGCTACGTCTGTCTCTCTGTTACATTATTGGCTTGTCCCCGACTATCCCTGTCTGCTCGTGACCCTTGACCTTCGGCTTGTCCTTCGTTATCCTTGTCTGCTTGTGGCCCTTGACCTTCGGCTTGTTATTCGTTACTCTTGTATCTTGTGCTGCTGCTTCCCCTCCTTTCCCCTTATCCTACGGGGCGTGAGCTAGGAGACTCTAGGGGCCGCAACCTGGACCCAGCCTGCAGCATAACATCCTCACCACTAGAGGCTCTGGAGAAGACCTGCTGGGTCTAATGCCGCGTACACATGACCGCTTTTCATGTCAAGAAAAAAAACGTCGATTTTCTCGACGTTATTTTTCTTGTTTCCTCTCAAGCATGCCTTGCCTACACACGATCGTGAAAAAAACTGATCTAGCAAAGCGCGGTGACGTCCAACACGTACGACGGCACTATAAAGGGGAAGTTTCATTCTGTTCGCGCCACCCTTTTGGCTGCTTTTGCTGATTTCGTGTTTCCGCGTGTTAGTAAAAGTTTGGGAAGAGACGATTCGCGCTTTTCAGTCTTCGTGCTTTAAAGATCATTTTCGGGAGTTCAGTTTGTGCTTGTGGGTTCGTACCTGGCTTTCAGTGCGTGTAGTGAGTTTGTATCTGTTTTTGCAGTGCGTTCTTGTCCGCGCGTTACTGTTTTTCAGCTCGTTCTTCATAGGCCTTGCTGTTCTTCAGTGCGTTCTTTTAGTTTGTTCTGATTAGACGACCGTTTTGAAGCCATGTTGCGCGTACGTTCTTGTCGCCGAGATCGTGCTGTGCTTGCTGCTGGGCTTGTTGCTATGTCCCAGATCCGGTCCATGAGGAGGGTGAGAAGGAGTTCATGGACCAAGAATTGGTTGCTCCAGAGGGACCAATTATGTCATATGCCTCTGCTGCGGGAGATCCGGGAGAATAACCCTGATGATTTCAGGAATTTTCTTAGGATGTCTGACCCCGTTTTTCAGCAGCTCTTGGCTTTGGTGTCCCCCTATATCACCAGGCAGGACACCGTTATGCGGGAAGCCATTACTGCTGAGCAGAGGCTCATCGCCACGTTGCGATACCTTGCGACTGGGAGAAGCCTGCAGGACCTCAAGTTCTCGACAGGCATCTCCCCCCAGGCTCTGGGCGTCATTATCCCAGAGACCTGCTCTGCCATTATCCAGGTCCTTCAGGAGGACTATCTTAAGGTAAGTTTTCTCCTTTATAAACATCACAATCTATGTTTTTTTATGCTTGCTAATGTATAGTATATTTTGTACTGTCTCTAATTACCATGATTTGAATATGCTGTGAATGTCCACTTTGTCCCCCTGCATGTTGTAAGCTTTGAATGTTCTATGTTTTTGGGCTACATGCATATTTTTTGGTCAAGCAATCTCCAGCATTAGATCCTGGGCCCAAACACACCTAGCCTAGTCAATCCTCATTTTTGTTTTGTATGCTCCATTGTAGTGCTTAGATTGCCTGATTCCCACCCCCCCCCCCCCCTAATTTTTTAAGTTTGTCTAATCTACCCAAATAAATTACATCGTACTATAGATTTTAATTATGATGTCCCCAACTCATCTCAAACCCTCCACCCTCTCCGAATTTCTCAGGTCCATCAGAGTGGGTGATGTTTTTGTTGCTTATTTTTCTATCTTATTCAAGCGGACCTCCATCCTAAATTTTGTGGGTCCGCTCATTGTAACCCTCCCCCGGTGTCAAAATTGACACCTTTCAGGGGGGAGGGGGGTGAAGATACCTGTTTAAGACAGGTATATTCACCCACATCCGGGAGTCATCTCTGCGGCAAATCTGCCTGAGCCAAGTCACTTCCCGCAGAAGACCCGTAGTGTTCTTGTAAACACTTGTCTCACAGAACACAGGAGGACTAGTCAGAACTGCGCAGCGCTTCTCGTGCATGTGCGTTTGGGAACCGGGCAGTGAAGCCGCAAGGCTTCTCTTCCTGGTTCCCTCACTGAGGATGGCAGAGGGGGCAGCAGAGTGACGAGCAATTGTTCGTCCTCTGCTGCGGACGTTGCTGGACTCCAGGACAGGTAAGTGTACAATTAGCAAACCTCTGCAGCTGCTGTAGCTGGAGCTGCTGTGTTATTTTATATTATTTTGGCTGCGTAGCTCCGCTCTAAAATCCTCCTTACAAATTAATGCTATCCTGATGTTTTGCCCAGAGTGTTTTGTGCTAACATGCTTGCAATGTATAGGTAGTAAAGTATATATTTTTTTTTTTTCCTTTGACTCCACAGTTACCATCGACGCCACAGGAATGGCAGAATGTGGCATCTGATTTTTCTCAGCGGTGGAACTTTCCCAACTGTGGAGGAGCCATTGATGGCAAGCACGTCCGCATCGTGCCACCAGCCCATTCTGGGTAATTTTTTTGGAATTACAAAGGCTTCCACAGTATTGTGCTCATGGCGGTGGTGTCTGCGAACTATGAGTTCCTATTTGTTGATGTTGGGAAAAATGGGCGGATGTCTGACGGTGGTGTTTTCGCCCAGACAGAGTTTGCAGACCGGCTTCTTTCAGAGGACCTGGCATTGCCACCTGCTGAAGATAATGAACATGGCCTCCCGTTTGTGTTCCTGGCAGATGAGGCTTTTGCGCTTGGACCACATTTGATGAGGCCTTTTCCCCAAAGGTCCCTCACCCCTGAGAGGAGGGTGTTTAATTATCGTCTGGCCAGAGGGCGAAGGGTGGTGGAAAACGCCTTTGGCATCATGGCCAGTCGCTTCCGGCTTTTTCTGACTGCAATAAACATGGCGGAGTATAAATGGAACCATTTGGTCATGTGTTGTTGCATACTGCACAATTTTTTAATCAAACACTCCACAAATTATCTTGCTACAGTTGACCTTCAGGGCACACAGGGTTTGGATGGACCATTGCCAACCCAGTTAGCTGGCCCTACAGGCTTGGCCCCCCAAAGCGCCCGTGATGTGCGGCAACGCTATGTCGAATATTTTATGGGTAGGGGGGCCATTGCAATGCCTGATCAGTTTTAAATCAATTTTGCTCATAATAAAAAAATAATATACTGAAAACATCTTGTTTGCTTTTCTTTTGTTGTATTTGTTCTTTCTTCTAGGTCAGTGATGGTGAACCTTGCCACTCCAGATGTTTTTCAACTCCATTTTCCATGATGCTCAACTACACTGCAGAGTGCCTGAGCAACATTAGAAATGTAGTTCCAAACCATCTGGGTTGCCAAGGTTCACCATCACTGTCCTTGGTTATACTAGTGCAGTTTTAGTCCCATGTTTTTTCCTAACAAGTAAATTACAAGCATTTATAGAGTCTAAACACACACATTTTTGTTGGGGGGGGGGCAACATTGATATAAGAAGCCACACATTGTTTAGTGATTAAAATTTTTTATGAGTATAAAATTGGTAAGGTTTGTATCAAAATATAACCCCAAATTTTTTTGGAATTTCTAAAATATTTGCTTTTTACAACTCAGTACAAAACTGTACAACACGAACAATATCCCTTTATAGAAATAAAACATTTCCCCCCCAAAAAATAAACATTTTTTTAAAAATATATACAAGTTTTAAACACTCCCAAGAATATGCTCAATTTTTTTTAGTTTTTTCTCCATCATTTTGTTTGTTTGGTACATCTGGACCAGGTTGTGTTTGATGGTTTCAACCTCCCGAGAGCAGACCCTCACTTCTTTAAGCAACATCTGGGCAGTGGCTCTGGTGAAGGTTGCTGGTGCCGCAGGCATTAAAGTCCCTTTAAGTTGTGAAAAGAAAATGTCTTACTAAATATACAGGCCAACATCTATTACATGAGGCTGTGGTGTATGACACTGACCTGGTGAGTTGCCATTTCCCTCTTCTGCCACATCCTGCAGTTGTGGGTCTTGAGTTGGTGGTGCGGGGTTTGCAGCCTCGTGTCTCTTAGCTCTTTGAAGCCCTAGGAGATATAACCAAAAGGTAGACTTGTGTAACTAAATATATTTAGGCGTGAAAGAGGAATATTAATCATTCTTGGGAAGTGTGTTACAATTGTATTACTGATAATTTTGGAGAAGATGAACACATGATTGTATCCATTTCCCAAGATGGTAGATTAATCTCTTTAGGTCATGTGTCACACATGTAAACACACCAGGTATCCACTGGATCACCTGTGTGTGACACCATCAAAAGGTTGTTCTTGTGGCCCACACTTGTGCTAATGAGTCCAGATGTGTAAGCAGCTGCTGAGCATACTCTTGTAAACGTACACTGAATCTAGTTACATTAGCCAAATATAATTACCAACAACTACACAAACATGTTTATAATTACTTCTCACATAAACATTTCATGATGTCCTGTTTCATGTTCTTGGCCACAAGAATCCAACGTTGAAATCCTCGTTCAATAACACCCAAACGATGTTTTGGTGGAATACATTGCTAAAAACATTTGAACCTGCCGATTATTTTGTGATTGATAAAATGTCGTTTGAACAATGATGAATCGTGGCAAAAGCTTGTGATTGAGTGAACGTTTGAACGACCATTTATACGATTGATTCGTGTGGCCAAAAACATGAAACATGACATTTTTCACTGTAATACATACATTATTTAAAAAACACATGCAACACCACGTTATTAGGCAAAATCACATTTAATGTTAATCTACTTACTTTTTTTGATGACTTTTTTAATCTTTTTATATTGATCCGGCTCACGCAACTTAATGTCCGACCATCGTTTCCGGATCTGTTCCCGCGACCTGCGAACCCCAAATTTTTCAAAGAGCGTTTTGACCACTTTATCCATGATCATGGCCTTCACTTGATTTGGCTTTTTGTAGGGCCCATGTTTGGCGTCGTAATCATCCCGGAGCAATATGGTGACCATCTCCACCATCTCCTCAAAGCTCATGTTAGTGGCTTTATACCTTCTGGGTCGGGGCCTGCTTTCTTCCCCACTTTCCACATCATGTTGGTGATTCGCCGACATGTTTACACTCTCCATCATTAAGGAGTAGCGAGAAGGGGCGGGGAAAGTAGTGTAACGAACGTCAGGGGCGGGAAAGCGTGCGGAGCATCACGCATGCGCACTGTATATAACTCCAAAAAACATAGTTGAAAGCGACGTTCAGTGAGTGGAAGAAGGTCGGAGGAGACGAACGTGTAGATCGCGGGTACGTAAAATTTTTCTTACTTGATATGGCTGTGTCCAGGAGCATTAAACCTATAAACATTCATTCACTGTATGTTCAGGGCCGGGGTTGGGCAATATGCATGTAACTTGGCGCTTGCTTCCCGTGCTGTTAGTACTGGCCATGCACAAAGTGTCATTTTTGAATTGGGACTAAACTTTGAAAAGTCAATCGCGGCTCTAAATGAATTCTTGCCTCCCGGCAAATGGCAAGACTTTGAAAACTGATTTGTACCTGAAAAAAAAAACGTGGGGTTCCCCCAAATTCGAGTTGCAGGCCCTTCAGGTCTGTCAAGGATTTTAAGGGGAACTCCACCCCCAAGTCATGAAAAAAAAGGGCGTGGAGTCCCCCCCAAAATCCACAACAGACCCTTTATCCGAGCACGCAACCTGGCCGGCCGCAGGGGAAGAGGGGGGACGAGAGCGGCCCCCCCTCCCTCCTGAACCGTACCAGGCCACATGCCCTCAATATGGGGAGGATGTCCCCATGTTGATGGGGACAAGGGCCTCATCCCCACAACCCTTGCCCGGTGGTTGTGGGGGTCTGCGGGCGGGGGGCTTATCGGAATCTGGAAGACCCCTTTAACAAAGGGGACCCCCAGATCCCGGCCCCCCCCCCTATGTGAATTGGTAAGGGGTAAATTGTACCTCTACCATTTCACGAAGAAAGTGTACAAAATGTAAAAAATGACAAGAGTCAGTTTTTGACAATTCCTTTAATTTTTAGTTTGTCTTTCTTCCACCTTCTTCCTTCTTCTTCTTTTCTCGCTTCGTGTTTCTTCATCCATCTTCCTCTTCCTCTTCATCTTCCTTCGGTGTTCTCGTCCGCATCTTGCTCCGGGTTCTTCTTTCTCCGGCCGCTCCGTTTGAATTGGAGGTTCCCGCTGTGTGACGCTTCAGTTCATCAGTTCTCCTCTTGGTCCGGCGACCCCGCCCCCCTCTGACGCACGGAGATTTCACAGGTACTTTCCCCGTGCAGTCAGAGGGGGGCGGGTCCCCCGGCTCGCAGCGGACCTAGAGGAGAACTGCCTAACTTTGCGTCACACAGCGGGAAACTCAAATTCAAACGGAGCAGCGGGAGAACAAAGAAGAAGCCGAAGCAAGATGCGGACGAGAAGCCCGAAGCAAGAAGAAAGATGAAGATGAAGAGGAAGATGGAGGAAGAAACTCCAATGCAGAAAAGAAGAAGGAAGAAGATGGTTGAAAAACAAAACCAATAATAAAGAAATTGTCAAAAACCGTGTAGTGTCATTTTTCAGATAATGCCATTTTTGAGGGGGAAATGGTAGGGGTACAATGTCCCCCATTACCATTTCACATAGGGGGGGTGGGATCTGGGGGGCCCGTTTGTTAAAGGGGTCTTCCAGATTCCGATAAGCCCCCCGCCCGCAGACCCCCACAACTAGTGTTGAGCGGACCCGAACTGTAAAGTTCGGGTCCGTACCGAATTTTGGCGTTTTCCCGACCCCGGACCCGGACCCGGATTTTGCGCTAAAGTCCGGGTTCGGGTTCGGATTCGGGAATTTAATGGCGCAGTTAGAAATGCTTCAGGGGCCAGCCAATCACCATTTGATTAGCTGGTGTGCCCTTAGAAGCCATCATAGCCATGCCTACTAATGGCATGGCTGTAATTGGTCAGTGCAACATGTGACCCAGCATGTGACCAGCTTCTATATAAGAAAGAGGCACACAGCACAGATCGTCACTCTGCTTTTAGACAGTGTAGGGAAAGGATCCTGGCTGCTGTTGCTGTGAGGGAGAGAATAGGAGTTAGTCCTGATTCTGCAATCTACTGATAGAAAAGATAGGGAGACAGTGTAGTGTAGTGTAGTGTAGGGGCAGGATCCTGTTTGTGCTTTCAGGGAGAGAGATTTAGATAGGAGTCCAGATTGAGAGATATAATAGCTCAGGGATCTGCATAGGTTTATCTGTTTGTGTTGCAAGCTCAGTGCACCAGCACTGCATTACGTTGAGTGATACACCTATTCCATACTGTGGCTGTATTGTGCTCTTGCTAAAAGACCTATTTTGGTCAGAAAAAAAAAAAAAAAGGCACTTTATTGTGCTTTTGCTAAAAAGACCCATTTTTGGGCCCCCCCAAAAAAAAAAAGGCACTTTATTGTGCTGTTGCAAAAAAAAAACCGGCACTTTGTTGTGCGCAAAAAAGACCTATTTTTGGGCAAAAAAAATATTTTGCAGTGTATATCTCTAGTTGTGTGAAATAACCAATTTCTATATATTTTTCTTGTACTATGCTATACTAAAAAAAAAAAAAAAAACTTTTTTTTGAATAGCATTCTCTGCAGCTGTGCGATTCAGCGGTTATATACTGTGGTTGTGTTGTGCTCTTTCAAAAAACGCCATTTAGGGCCACAGAAAATATTTTGCAGTGTGAAATACACATGTGGAGGTGTGTAAAATAAACAATTTCTATATATTGTACAGTGCTATACTAAAAAAAACAACATTTTTTTTGAATAGCATTCTCTGCACTTCTATAGCTGTGCGATTCAGTGGTTAAATACTGTGGTTGTGTTGTGCTCTTTCAAAAAACGCCATTTAGGGCCACAGAAAATATTTTGCAGTGTGAAATACACATGTGGAGGTGTGTAAAATAAACAATTTCTATATATTGTACAGTGCTATACTAAAAAAAAAAACATTTTTTTTGAATAGCATTCTCTGCACTTCTATAGCTGTGCGATTCAGTGGTTAAATACTGTGGTTGTGTTGTGCTCTTTCAAAAAACGCCATTTAGGGCCACAGAAAATATTTTGCAGTGTGAAATACACATGTGGAGGTGTGTAAAATAAACAATTTCTATATATTGTACAGTGCTATACTAAAAAAAAACAAAATTTTTTTTGAATAGCATTCTCTGCACTTCTATAGCTGTGCGATTCAGTGGTTAAATACTGTGGTTGTGTTGTGCTCTTTCAAAAAACGCCATTTAGGGCCACAGAAAATATTTTGCAGTGTGAAATACACATGTGGAGGTGTGTAAAATAAACAATTTCTATATATTGTACAGTGCTATACTAAAAAAAACAACATTTTTTTTGAATAGCATTCTCTGCACTTCTATAGCTGTGCGATTCAGTGGTTAAATACTGGGGTTGTGTTGTGCTCTTGGAAAAAACGCCATTTAGGGCCACAGAAAATAAATTGCAGTGTGAAATACACATGTGGAGGTGTGTAAAATAAACAATTTCTATATATTTTCCTTGTACTGTGCTATACTAAAAAAAACAACCTTTTTTTTTGAATAGCATTTTCTGTAGCTGTGCGATTCAGCGGTTACGTGCTGTGGGTGTGTTGTGGTCTGGCAAAAAACGCCATTTAGGGCCACAGAAAATATTTTGCAGTGTGAAATACACATGTGGAGGTGTGTAAAATAAACAATTTCTATATATTGTACAGTGCTATACTAAAAAAAACAACATTTTTTTTGAATAGCATTCTCTGCACTTCTATAGCTGTGCGATTCAGTGGTTAAATACTGTGGTTGTGTTGTGCTCTTTCAAAAAACGCCATTTAGGGCCACAGAAAATATTTTGCAGTGTGAAATACACATGTGGAGGTGTGTAAAATAAACAATTTCTATATATTGTACAGTGCTATACTAAAAAAAACAACATTTTTTTTGAATAGCATTCTCTGCACTTCTATAGCTGTGCGATTCAGTGGTTAAATACTGTGGTTGTGTTGTGCTCTTTCAAAAAACGCCATTTAGGGCCACAGAAAATATTTTGCAGTGTGAAATACACATGTGGAGGTGTGTAAAATAAACAATTTCTATATATTGTACAGTGCTATACTAAAAAAAACAACATTTTTTTTTAATAGCATTCTCTGCACTTCTATAGCTGTGCGATTCAGTGGTTAAATACTGTGGTTGTGTTGTGCTCTTTCAAAAAACGCCATTTAGGGCCACAGAAAATATTTTGCAGTGTGAAATACACATGTGGAGGTGTGTAAAATAAACAATTTCTATATATTGTACAGTGCTATACTAAAAAAAACAACATTTTTTTTGAATAGCATTCTCTGCACTTCTATAGCTGTGCGATTCAGTGGTTAAATACTGTGGTTGTGTTGTGCTCTTTCAAAAAACGCCATTTAGGGCCACAGAAAATATTTTGCAGTGTGAAATACACATGTGGAGGTGTGTAAAATAAACAATTTCTATATATTGTACAGTGCTATACTAAAAAAAACAAAATTTTTTTTGAATAGCATTCTCTGCACTTCTATAGCTGTGCGATTCAGTGGTTAAATACTGTGGTTGTGTTGTGCTCTTTCAAAAAACGCCATTTAGGGCCACAGAAAATATTTTGCAGTGTGAAATACACATGTGGAGGTGTGTAAAATAAACAATTTCTATATATTGTACAGTGCTATACTAAAAAAAAACAACATTTTTTTTGAATAGCATTCTCTGCACTTCTATAGCTGTGCGATTCAGTGGTTAAATACTGGGGTTGTGTTGTGCTCTTGGAAAAAACGCCATTTAGGGCCACAGAAAATAAATTGCAGTGTGAAATACACATGTGGAGGTGTGTAAAATAAACAATTTCTATATATTTTCCTTGTACTGTGCTATACTAAAAAAAACAACCTTTTTTTTTGAATAGCATTTTCTGTAGCTGTGCGATTCAGCGGTTACGTGCTGTGTGTGTGTTGTGGTCTGGCAAAAAACGCCATTTAGGGCCACAGAAAATATTTTGCAGTGTGAAATACACATGTGGAGGTGTGTAAAATAAACAATTTCTATATATTGTACAGTGCTATACTAAAAAAAACAACATTTTTTTGAATAGCATTCTCTGCACTTCTATAGCTGTGCGATTCAGTGGTTAAATACTGTGGTTGTGTTGTGCTCTTTCAAAAAACGCCATTTAGGGCCACAGAAAATATTTTGCAGTGTGAAATACACATGTGGAGGTGTGTAAAATAAACAATTTCTATATATTGTACAGTGCTATACTAAAAAAAACAACATTTTTTTTGAATAGCATTCTCTGCACTTCTATAGCTGTGCGATTCAGTGGTTAAATACTGTGGTTGTGTTGTGCTCTTTCAAAAAACGCCATTTAGGGCCACAGAAAATATTTTGCAGTGTGAAATACACATGTGGAGGTGTGTAAAATAAACAATTTCTATATATTGTACAGTGCTATACTAAAAAAAACAAAATTTTTTTTGAATAGCATTCTCTGCACTTCTATAGCTGTGCGATTCAGTGGTTAAATACTGTGGTTGTGTTGTGCTCTTTCAAAAAACGCCATTTAGGGCCACAGAAAATATTTTGCAGTGTGAAATACACATGTGGAGGTGTGTAAAATAAACAATTTCTATATATTGTACAGTGCTATACTAAAAAAAACAACATTTTTTTTGAATAGCATTCCCTGCACTTCTATAGCTGTGCGATTCAGTGGTTAAATACTGGGGTTGTGTTGTGCTCTTGGAAAAAACGTCATTTAGGGCCACAGAAAATAAATTGCAGTGTGAAATACACATGTGGAGGTGTGTAAAATAAACAATTTCTATATATTTTCCTTGTACTGTGCTATACTAAAAAAAACAACCTTTTTTTTTGAATAGCATTTTCTGTAGCTGTGCGATTCAGCGGTTACGTGCTGTGGGTGTGTTGTGGTCTGGCAAAAAACGCCATTTAGGGCCACAGAAAATATTTTGCAGTGTGAAATACACATCTGGAGGTGTGTGTAAAAAAACAATTTATATATATTTTCCTTGTACTGTGCTATACTAAAAAAAACAACCTTTTTTTTTTGAATAGCATTTTCTGCAGTTCTGTAGCTGTGCGTTTCAGCCATTACGTACTGTGGGTGTGTTGTGGTCTTCCAAAAAACGCCATTTAGGGCAAGATCCTAAATTTGGAAAATATGAGGGGAAGGTCAAAGGGACGTGGTGGCCCCGGTCGTGGTGCTGCTGGTGGAGCTCCTGTTGCAGGGAGAGGACGTGGTGGATCTGTGCCAGCTACACGCACAAGTGAAACACCTTCCTCAGGTGCGAGTAGGCGACCGAGCCTGCGGCGGTATTTTGTCATGCCTAATGAGGCTGTACCAATGTTTAGGCCAGGACAAGTACAGGCGATAGTAGATTGGGTTGCTGACAGTGCCTCGGGTTCCTTCACATTGTCTCCCACCCACTCTTCTGCTGAAAGATCAGAGTTGGCACCTGAAGCCCATGTCCATCAGTCTTTCACCTCACCCCCTTGCAAATCAGCCAAGCAGTCTGAGCCCCAAATCATGCAGCAGTCTCTTCTGCTTTTCGATGACTCTGTTAGCAGGGTTTCCCAGGGCCATCCACCTAGCCCTGCCCCAGAAGTGGAAGAGATTGAGTGCACCGATGCCCAACCACTTATGTTTCATGATGGGTACATGGGAGGACCATCGCAGCACGTCTCGGATGATGACGAAACACAGGTGCCAACTGCTGCTGCTTTCGCAATTGTGCAGACAGACATGGAGGGCAGGGGTGAAGACTGGGTGGAAGATGATGTGGAGGACGATGAGGTCCTCGACCCCACATGGAATCAACGTTATGCAGGTGACCAGTGTAGTTCGGAGGAAGAGGCGGTGGTCGCACAGAGCCACCAGCACAGCAGAAGAGGGAGCAGGGTGCAAAAACGGAGCATTCGTCCCCTAGACAGTACATCTGCTACTGCCCAACGCAGCAAGGGACCGAGCACACCAAAGCCAGGTCCAAGGACTTCCCTAGCGTGGCAGTTCTTCACACAGTGTGTTGATGACAAGACACGAGTGGTTTGCACGCTGTGCAATCAGAGCCTGAAGCGAGGCATAAACGTTCTCAACCTGAGCACAAGCTGCATGACCAGGCATCTAAGTGCAAAGCACGAGCTGCAGTGGAGTAGACACCTCAGAAACCAAGAAAGGTCTCTGGCTCCTCCTGCTTCCTCTTCTGCTGCAGTCTCGGCCTCTTCATCCACCTCTGTAGTGACAGTGGCACCTGTCACCACGCAAACAGAGGATCTGCCAGCAACACTACCACCTGGGTCACCGACCATCTCCACAATGTCCCATGGAAGCGTTCAGCTCTCTATCTCCCAAACATTGGAGCGGAAGAGGAAGTACCCCCCTAGCCACCCGCGATCCCTGGCCCTGAATGCCAGCATTTCAAAATTCCTGGCCTTTGAAATGCTGTCATTCCGTCTGGTGGAGACGCAGAGTTTTAAAAGCCTGATGGCATTGGCTGTCCCGCAGTACGTCGTGCCCAGCCGCCACTACTTTTCCAGGCGAGCCATCCCTTCCCTGCACAACCAGGTGGGGGACAAAATCAGGTGTGCACTGCGCAACGCCATCTGTGGCAAGGTCCACCTAACTACGGATGCGTGGACCAGTAAGCACGGTCAGGGACGTTATATCTCCCTAACAGCACACTGGGTAAATGCAGTGGCTGCTGGGCCTGAGGCAGATAGCGGTTTGGCGCATGTCCTTCCACCACCGAGGATTGCAGGGCGCTTCAGTTTGCCTCCTGTTGCTAACTCCTCCTCCGCTTCCTCATCCTCTACCGCCTCCTCATCCATTCAGCGTAACACCTTCACCACCAACTTCAGCACAGCCAGGGGTAAACGACAGCAGGCAGTTTTAAAACTTTCCTGTTTGGGGGAAAATCCCCACACCGCGCAGGAGTTGTGGAGGGACATGGAACAACAGACCGATGAGTGGTTGCTGTCAGTGAGCCTCAAGCCCGGCCTGGTGGTGTGCGATAATGGGCGAAATCTCGTAGCAGCTCTGGGTCTAGCCGGTTTGACGCACATCCCTTGCCTGGCGCATGTGCTGAACTTGGTGGTCCAGAGGTTCCTTAAAAATTACCCCAATATGCCAGAGCTGCTGCAGAAAGTGCGGGCTGTGTGTGCGCACTTTCGGCGTTCTCACCCTGCTGCTGCTCGCCTGTCAGCGCTGCAGCGTAACTTCGGCCTTCCAGCTCACCGCCTCATATGTGACGTGCCCACAAGGTGGAACTCCACCTTGCACATGCTGGCCAGACTGTGCGAGCAGCAGCAGGCAATAGTGGAGTTTCAGCTGCAGCAATCACGCGTGAGTCGCTCTGCGGAACAGCACCACTTCACCACCAATAACTGGGCCTCCATGCGAGACCTGTGTGCCTTGTTGCGCTGTTTCGAGTACTCCACCAACATGGCCAGTGCCAATGACGCCGTTCTCAGCGTTACTATCCCAGTTCTATGCCTCCTTGAAAAAACGCTTCGTGCGATGATGGAAGAGGATGTGGCACAGGAGGATGAGGAGGAGGAGGAGGAAGCGGGATCATTTCAAAGGCTTTCAGGGCAGTCTTTCACAAGTGGCTACGAGGGTGGGTTCCTGCACCAACAAACGCCAGGTACACAATTGTCCGGCAGAAAGGGCACAGTTCTGGAGGATGACGAGGTGGAGGAGGAGATGGAGGAGGAGGAGGAGGAGGAGGAGCCATGTTCACAGCAGGGTGGCACTCAGACCAGCTCGTGGCCATTACTGGTGCGTGGCTGGGGGGATACAGAGGACACAGACGATACACCTCCCACAGAGGACAGCTTTTCTTTGCCTCTGGGCAGCCTGGCACACATGAGCGATTACATGCTGCAGTGTTTCCGCAACGACAGCCGAGTTGCCCACATTTTAACTGGTGCTGATTACTGGGTGGCCACCCTGCTGGATCCCCGTTACAAGGACAACGTACCGTCCTTAATTCCCTCACTGGAGCGGGATCGTAAGATGCGCGAGTACAAGCGCACGCTGGTAGACGCGCTGCTGGTGGCATTCCCACCTGACAGCGGGCGTACGGTGGAAGCACAAGGCGAAGGCAGAGGAGGAGGAAGAGGTCGCCAACGCAGCCGGGGCACCGGCAGCACCTCAGAAGGCAGGGTTAGCATGGCCAAAATGTGGTAAAGCTTTGTCAGCACGCCACAACAACCAGCACCACCAGCTGAGATGGAACGTCTTAGCAGGAGGCAGCATTTCACCAACATGGTTGAGCAGTATGTGTCCACAGGCCTACATGTACTGGATGACGGGTCTGCCCCCTTTAACTTCTGGGTCTCCAAATTGGGCACATGGCCTGAGCTTGCCGTTTATGCCTTGGAGGTGCTGGCCTGCCCTGCAGCCAGTGTATTATCTGAACGTGTATTTAGTACGGCAGGGGGCGTTATCACAGACAAGCGCAGCCGCCTGTCCAGAGCCAATGTGGACAAGCTCACGTTCATTAAAATGAACCAGGCATGGATCCCACAGGACTTGTCCGTACCTTGTGCAGAATAGACATGTATACCGGTGTTGTGACAAAAACTGTCCGGCCATCGGATTGTGCCCGGCCCGTACTGCGCAGGCGCAGCGCTTGCGCAGTACAGAGGACAAGGAGATTCACAAAATCTCCGAAGATGAACGGCGCCTGCGCTGTGAGTGCAGGTTCAAGCCCCACCATCCAAGAGGACATACGGTAGCACATAGTAACAGGGCCCCTCACGGGCTCGCTTCGATCGCGGCCTTGCTTGGCTCGGCTTGAACCACGGATGGTGTGGCCTTCACCTGAACTCAACACGCAGGCGCCGTTAGTCTTGGGAGATTTTTGAAATCCCCTTGTCCTACATACTCAGCAAGCGCAGTACAGGGCGGACACTATTCGACAGGGGACAGAATTCGACACATCACCGGCCTTACCCAGCCATTGTTGTATTTTTGAACCAGTGTTGGCTACCTCGTCCTCCTCCACCGCCGCTTCCACCTACACAGCCACATCCACCGCCACCTCAACCTCCTACTCCATATGGACCTCGTCCTGCTAGGCCAAGATTAAAATTTTTATTTTATTTTTTTGTAGCGCACAGATCCTTTCCCCCTTACCTGCCTTTATGTTGTTGGCTCTTCGCAGGAGGGAGAAAGGCACACCGCACTACCAGCCCGTATCATCCTATATAAAGAGGTTGAGCGGTGTACTTGACGGGCCGTGTCCACAGCCGGAGTCAAAACTCCTCCAGAGGATGATTCTCACCTCTACTGTAGGTAGAGGCAAGTCCTTTAATTGCCAGTAAAGTCAATGTCCACACCAGCTGAAACTCCAACTCTTATTCTCTCATGGCAAAATAAACTGTACTCAGATAGAAAAGGTTAGAGCAAAGAAACAGGACAGCTTAAGGTGTGGAGGAGGTCCAGGCACAAACGTAGCACATTCACTTCACTGCTTAGGTTTCTCAAACAGTTTTTGGCGCACGGTCTCTGCCACAGACATTGAGGTTGGTCTCTGCCACAGACCGGGTGTACAAGGCCCCTGCCACGGGCCTGGAGAACTTTGGTCTCAGCCACAGACCAGGGTGTATAAGGCCCCTGCCACGGGCCGGTTGAATAAGGCCTCTGATACAGTCAAGGTGACCTTGAGCTTCTCCTTCTACGAACCTAGCCCATATCAAGGGAAAGACATCTCTCCAGGGAGTCAACAGACCATTCCTTCACCGTGACTCCCGCATCGGTCCATCAGAATGATCCTCCCTTCCCTGGAACAGGGTCCCCTACACGAGGCGGCTCTGGACTCCAGGCTTTACTCCCGCCCCTAGGCCTCCATACCCAGGGCAGCAAGAACTCCAGGATAGTACCTCCCCCTGGGCTAAAGGTGCCCGAGATGGAACAGGAACACATGCACCCAGGCCGAAGGCACCTGGGCGCGGACCCCACTGGACATCAGCCCCCAGGCCAAAGGTCTGCCCCTTTTATATGCTCTCCCGGCATGCACAGCAGGTTCCCCGCCCCGCTGTACTACTGCCAAGAGGGGACACAAAAGGCGCCACCTGTAGGCCGCAGGGAACTGCACACCAATACTGTCCCCCGAGGACAAAATGGTCCATGAATCCTACAGAATTAGGGTATTTGAGCCTATTTACCACTCAAACACTTTCCTTAAATTTAGCACCCTGCTACATTTTTATTTCAAAGTATTTTATTTTCCCACTAGCTTATCCATTAAATTAAATAATTTATTCCAGAAAGGGCGTATTCTGGGGCATTCCCACCATATGTGTGGCATTGTGCCGTTGAGTTTCTGAGGTTCTTAATGACTTCCTGTACCTCTTCTGCTGAAAAGGGGGCCTCCAGCATATTTTTTTATTTTTTAATTTTTTTTATGTTCTTTTAAGTTATTTCCTATCCACATTTGTTTGCAGAGCACTTGCCATGTTCTTAACAACATTTTGCTGCCATTTGCAGCCCTCTCCATTACTTTTTTAGAGCCTTTTTAGTCGTCAGAAGTCCGGGTCCCCATTGAGGGTTTAGGGTTAGGGTTAGGGTTAGGGTTAGGGTTCTCCCTTTAAGAACAAGGCTAGGACCCAGGCTCTTGAACAGGGACCTCCCCCAGAGGTCAAAGGTCAGAGGGCGGGTCCCCAGAGGTCAAAGGTCAGTGGGCGTGGCTGACCCCCACCAAAGTGTACCGCCTACCCCAACCCGGGTCCGGGTTCGGGTTAAAGTTCGGTCCCGAATCCGAACTTTTTTCCGAAGTTCGGCCGAACCCGCCGGACCCGAATATCCAGCTACCCGCTCAACACTAGTCTCCTGTCAATTGCAATACATAGAAAAGTCATTGATACAAACATTGGGAAAGCATTGTGGTTCCCCCAAATATCCATACCAGGCCCTTCAGGTCTGTCAAGGATTTTAAGGGGAACTCCCCCACAAATTCCCTTAAAAAATGGCGTGGAGTCCCCCCCCCCAAATCCATAACAGACCCTTATCCGGCCCCCCTCCCTCCTGAACCGTACCAGGCCACATGCCCTCAACATGGGGAGCATGTCCCCATGTTGATGGGGACAAGGGCCTCATCCCCACAACCCTTGCCCGGTGGTTGTGGGTAGTGTTGAGCGGGTAGCTGGATATTCGGGTCCGGCGGGTTCGGCCGAACTTCGGAAAAAAGTTTGGATTCGGGACCGAACTTTAACCCGAACCCGGACCCGGACCCGGACCCCATTGAAGTCAATGGGGACCCGGACTTCTGACGACTAAAAAGGCTCTAAAAAAGTAATGGAAAGGGCTAGAGGGCTGCAAATGGCAGCAAAATGTTGTTAAGAACATGGCAAGTGCTCTGCAAACAAATGTGGATAGGAAATAACTTAAAAGAACATAAAAAAAATTAAAAAATAAAAAAATATGCTGGAGGCCCCCTTTTCAGCAGAAGAGGTACAGGAAGTCATTAAGAACCTCAGAAACTCAACGGCACAATGCCACACATATGGTGGGAATGCCCCAGAATACGCCCTTTCTGGAATAAATTATTTAATTTAATGGATAAGCTAGTGGGAAAATAAAATACTTTGAAATAAAAATGTAGCGGGGTGCTAAATTTAAGGAAAGTGTTTGAGTGGTAAATAGGCTCAAATACCCTAATTCTGTAGGATTCATGGACCATTTTGTCCTCGGGGGACAGTATTGGTGTGCAGTTCCCTGCGGCCTACAGGTGGCGCCTTTTGTGTCCCCTCTTGGCAGTAGTACAGCGGGGCGGGGAACCTGCTGTGCATGCCGGGAGAGCATATAAAAGGGGCAGACCTTTGGCCTGGGGGCTGATGTCCAGTGGGGTCCGCGCCCAGGTGCCTTCGGCCTGGGTGCATGTGTTCCTGTTCCATCTCGGGCACCTTTAGCCCGGGGTGAGGTACTATCCTGGAGTTCTTGCTGCCCTGGGTATGGAGGCCTAGGGGCGGGAGTAAAGCCTGGAGTCCAGAGCCGCCTCGTGTAGGGGACCCTGTTCCAGGGAAGGGAGGATCATTCTGATGGACCGATGCGGGAGTCACGGTGAAGGAATGGTCTGTTGACTCCCTGGAGAGATGTCTTCCCCTTGATATGGGCTAGGTTCGTAGAAGGAGAAGCTCAAGGTCACCTTGACTGTATCAGAGGCCTTATTCAACCGGCCCGTGGCAGGGGCCTTATACACCCTGGTCTGTGGCTGAGACCAAAGTTCTCCAGGCCCGTGGCAGGGGCCTTGTACACCCGGTCTGTGGCAGAGACCAACCTCAATGTCTGTGGCAGAGACCGTGCGCCAAAAACTGTTTGAGAAACCTAAGCAGTGAAGTGAATGTGCTACGTTTGTGCCTGGACCTCCTCCACACCTTAAGCTGTCCTGTTTCTTTGCTCTAACCTTTTCTATCTGAGTACAGTTTATTTTGCCATGAGAGAATAAGAGTTGGAGTTTCAGCTGGTGTGGACATTGACTTTACTGGCAATTAAAGGACTTGCCTCTACCTACAGTAGAGGTGAGAATCATCCTCTGGAGGAGTTTTGACTCCGGCTGTGGACACGGCCCGTCAAGTACACCGCTCAACCTCTTTATATAGGATGATACGGGCTGGTAGTGCGGTGTGCCTTTCTCCCTCCTGCGAAGAGCCAACAACATAAAGGCAGGTAAGGGGGAAAGGATCTGTGCGCTACAAAAAAATAAAATAAAAATTTTAATCTTGGCCTAGCAGGACGAGGTCCATATGGAGTAGGAGGTTGAGGTGGCGGTGGATGTGGCTGTGTAGGTGGAAGCGGCGGTGGAGGAGGACGAGGTAGCCAACACTGGTTCAAAAATACAACAATGGCTGGGTAAGGCCGGTGATGTGTCGAATTCTGTCCCCTGTCGAATAGTGTCCGCCCTGTACTGCGCTTGCTGAGTATGTAGGACAAGGGGATTTCAAAAATCTCCCAAGACTAACGGCGCCTGCGTGTTGAGTTCAGGTGAAGGCCACACCATCCGTGGTTCAAGCCGAGCCAAGCAAGGCCGCGATCGAAGCGAGCCCGTGAGGGGCCCTGTTACTATGTGCTACCGTATGTCCTCTTGGATGGTGGGGCTTGAACCTGCACTCACAGCGCAGGCGCCGTTCATCTTCGGAGATTTTGTGAATCTCCTTGTCCTCTGTACTGCGCAAGCGCTGCGCCTGCGCAGTACGGGCCGGGCACAATCCGATGGCCGGACAGTTTTTGTCACAACACCGGTATACATGTCTATTCTGCACAAGGTACGGACAAGTCCTGTGGGATCCATGCCTGGTTCATTTTAATGAACGTGAGCTTGTCCACATTGGCTCTGGACAGGCGGCTGCGCTTGTCTGTGATAACGCCCCCTGCCGTGCTAAATACACGTTCAGATAATACACTGGCTGCAGGGCAGGCCAGCACCTCCAAGGCATAAACGGCAAGCTCAGGCCATGTGCCCAATTTGGAGACCCAGAAGTTAAAGGGGGCAGACCCGTCATCCAGTACATGTAGGCCTGTGGACACATACTGCTCAACCATGTTGGTGAAATGCTGCCTCCTGCTAAGACGTTCCATCTCAGCTGGTGGTGCTGGTTGTTGTGGCGTGCTGACAAAGCTTTTCCACATTTCGGCCATGCTAACCCTGCCTTCTGAGGTGCTGCCGGTGCCCCGGCTGCGTTGGCGACCTCTTCCTCCTCCTCTGCCTTCGCCTTGTGCTTCCACCGTACGCCCGCTGTCAGGTGGGAATGCCACCAGCAGCGCGTCTACCAGCGTGCGCTTGTACTCGCGCATCTTACGATCCCGCTCCAGTGAGGGAATTAAGGACGGTACGTTGTCCTTGTAACGGGGATCCAGCAGGGTGGCCACCCAGTAATCAGCACCAGTTAAAATGTGGGCAACTCGGCTGTCGTTGCGGAAACACTGCAGCATGTAATCGCTCATGTGTGCCAGGCTGCCCAGAGGCAAAGAAAAGCTGTCCTCTGTGGGAGGTGTATCGTCTGTGTCCTCTGTATCCCCCCAGCCACGCACCAGTAATGGCCACGAGCTGGTCTGAGTGCCACCCTGCTGTGAACATGGCTCCTCCTCCTCCTCCTCCTCCTCCATCTCCTCCTGCACCTCGTCATCCTCCAGAACTGTGCCCTTTCTGCCGGACAATTGTGTACCTGGCGTTTGTTGGTGCAGGAACCCACCCTCGTAGCCACTTGTGAAAGACTGCCCTGAAAGCCTTTGAAATGATCCCGCTTCCTCCTCCTCCTCCTCATCCTCCTGTGCCACATCCTCTTCCATCATCGCACGAAGCGTTTTTTCAAGGAGGCATAGAACTGGGATAGTAACGCTGAGAACGGCGTCATTGGCACTGGCCATGTTGGTGGAGTACTCGAAACAGCGCAACAAGGCACACAGGTCTCGCATGGAGGCCCAGTTATTGGTGGTGAAGTGGTGCTGTTCCGCAGAGCGACTCACGCGTGATTGCTGCAGCTGAAACTCCCCTATTGCCTGCTGCTGCTCGCACAGTCTGGCCAGCATGTGCAAGGTGGAGTTCCACCTTGTGGGCACGTCACATATGAGGCGGTGAGCTGGAAGGCCGAAGTTACGCTGCAGCGCTGACAGGCGAGCAGCAGCAGGGTGAGAACGCCGAAAGTGCGCACACACAGCCCGCACTTTCTGCAGCAGCTCTGGCATATTGGGGTAATTTTTAAGGAACCTCTGGACCACCAAGTTCAGCACATGCGCCAGGCAAGGGATGTGCGTCAAACCGGCTAGACCCAGAGCTGCTACGAGATTTCGCCCATTATCGCACACCACCAGGCCGGGCTTGAGGCTCACTGACAGCAACCACTCATCGGTCTGTTGTTCCATGTCCCTCCACAACTCCTGCGCGGTGTGGGGATTTTCCCCCAAACAGGAAAGTTTTAAAACTGCCTGCTGTCGTTTACCCCTGGCTGTGCTGAAGTTGGTGGTGAAGGTGTTACGCTGAATGGATGAGGAGGCGGTAGAGGATGAGGAAGCGGAGAAGGAGGAGTTAGCAACAGGAGGCAAACTGAAGCGCCCTGCAATCCTCGGTGGTGGAAGGACATGCGCCAAACCGCTATCTGCCTCAGGCCCAGCAGCCACTGCATTTACCCAGTGTGCTGTTAGGGAGATATAACGTCCCTGACCGTGCTTACTGGTCCACGCATCCGTAGTTAGGTGGACCTTGCCACAGATGGCGTTGCGCAGTGCACACCTGATTTTGTCCCCCACCTGGTTGTGCAGGGAAGGGATGGCTCGCCTGGAAAAGTAGTGGCGGCTGGGCACGACGTACTGCGGGACAGCCAATGCCATCAGGCTTTTAAAACTCTGCGTCTCCACCAGACGGAATGACAGCATTTCAAAGGCCAGGAATTTTGAAATGCTGGCATTCAGGGCCAGGGATCGCGGGTGGCTAGGGGGGTACTTCCTCTTCCGCTCCAATGTTTGGGAGATAGAGAGCTGAATGCTTCCATGGGACATTGTGGAGATGGTCGGTGACCCAGGTGGTAGTGTTGCTGGCAGATCCTCTGTTTGCGTGGTGACAGGTGCCACTGTCACTACAGAGGTGGATGAAGAGGCCGAGACTGCAGCAGAAGAGGAAGCAGGAGGAGCCAGAGACCTTTCTTGGTTTCTGAGGTGTCTACTCCACTGCAGCTCGTGCTTTGCACTTAGATGCCTGGTCATGCAGCTTGTGCTCAGGTTGAGAACGTTTATGCCTCGCTTCAGGCTCTGATTGCACAGCGTGCAAACCACTCGTGTCTTGTCATCAACACACTGTGTGAAGAACTGCCACGCTAGGGAAGTCCTTGGACCTGGCTTTGGTGTGCTCGGTCCCTTGCTGCGTTGGGCAGTAGCAGATGTACTGTCTAGGGGACGAATGCTCCGTTTTTGCACCCTGCTCCCTTTTCTGCTGTGCTGGTGGCTCTGTGCGACCACCGCCTCTTCCTCCGAACTACACTGGTCACCTGCATAACGTTGATTCCATGTGGGGTCGAGGACCTCATCGTCCTCCACATCATCTTCCACCCAGTCTTCACCCCTGCCCTCCATGTCTGTCTGCACAATTGCGAAAGCAGCAGCAGTTGGCACCTGTGTTTCGTCATCATCCGAGACGTGCTGCGATGGTCCTCCCATGTACCCATCATGAAACATAAGTGGTTGGGCATCGGTGCACTCAATCTCTTCCACTTCTGGGGCAGGGCTAGGTGGATGGCCCTGGGAAACCCTGCTAACAGAGTCATCGAAAAGCAGAAGAGACTGCTGCATGATTTGGGGCTCAGACTGCTTGGCTGATTTGCAAGGGGGTGAGGTGAAAGACTGATGGACATGGGCTTCAGGTGCCAACTCTGATCTTTCAGCAGAAGAGTGGGTGGGAGACAATGTGAAGGAACCCGAGGCACTGTCAGCAACCCAATCTACTATCGCCTGTACTTGTCCTGGCCTAAACATTGGTACAGCCTCATTAGGCATGACAAAATACCGCCGCAGGCTCGGTCGCCTACTCGCACCTGAGGAAGGTGTTTCACTTGTGCGTGTAGCTGGCACAGATCCACCACGTCCTCTCCCTGCAACAGGAGCTCCACCAGCAGCACCACGACCGGGGCCACCACGTCCCTTTGACCTTCCCCTCATATTTTCCAAATTTAGGATCTTGCCCTAAATGGCGTTTTTTGGAAGACCACAACACACCCACAGTACGTAATGGCTGAAACGCACAGCTACAGAACTGCAGAAAATGCTATTCAAAAAAAAAAGGTTGTTTTTTTTAGTATAGCACAGTACAAGGAAAATATATATAAATTGTTTTTTTACACACACCTCCAGATGTGTATTTCACACTGCAAAATATTTTCTGTGGCCCTAAATGGCGTTTTTTGCCAGACCACAACACACCCACAGCACGTAACCGCTGAATCGCACAGCTACAGAAAATGCTATTCAAAAAAAAAGGTTGTTTTTTTTAGTATAGCACAGTACAAGGAAAATATATAGAAATTGTTTATTTTACACACCTCCACATGTGTATTTCACACTGCAATTTATTTTCTGTGGCCCTAAATGGCGTTTTTTCCAAGAGCACAACACAACCCCAGTATTTAACCACTGAATCGCACAGCTATAGAAGTGCAGAGAATGCTATTCAAAAAAAATGTTGTTTTTTTTAGTATAGCACTGTACAATATATAGAAATTGTTTATTTTACACAGCTCCACATGTGTATTTCACACTGCAAAATATTTTCTGTGGCCCTAAATGGCGTTTTTTGAAAGAGCACAACACAACCACAGTATTTAACCACTGAATCGCACAGCTATAGAAGTGCAGAGAATGCTATTCAAAAAAAATGTTTTTTTTTTTAGTATAGCACTGTACAATATATAGAAATTGTTTATTTTACACACCTCCACATGTGTATTTCACACTGCAAAATATTTTCTGTGGCCCTAAATGGCGTTTTTTGAAAGAGCACAACACAACCACAGTATTTAACCACTGAATCGCACAGCTATAGAAGTGCAGAGAATGCTATTCAAAAAAAATGTTGTTTTTTTTAGTATAGCACTGTACAATATATAGAAATTGTTTATTTTACACACCTCCACATGTGTATTTCACACTGCAAAATATTTTCTGTGGCCCTAAATGGCGTTTTTTGCCAGACCACAACACACCCACAGCACGTAACCGCTGAATCGCACAGCTACAGAAAATGCTATTCAAAAAAAAAGGTTGTTTTTTTTTAGTATAGCACAGTACAAGGAAAATATATAGAAATTGTTTATTTTACACACCTCCACATGTGTATTTCACACTGCAATTTATTTTCTGTGGCCCTAAATGGCGTTTTTTCCAAGAGCACAACACAACCCCAGTATTTAACCACTGAATCGCACAGCTATAGAAGTGCAGAGAATGCTATTCAAAAAAAATGTTGTTTTTTTTAGTATAGCACTGTACAATATATAGAAATTGTTTATTTTACACACCTCCACATGTGTATTTCACACTGCAAAATATTTTCTGTGGCCCTAAATGGCGTTTTTTGAAAGAGCACAACACAACCACAGTATTTAACCACTGAATCGCACAGCTATAGAAGTGCAGAGAATGCTATTCAAAAAAATTTTTGTTTTTTTTAGTATAGCACTGTACAATATATAGAAATTGTTTATTTTACACACCTCCACATGTGTATTTCACACTGCAAAATATTTTCTGTGGCCCTAAATGGCGTTTTTTGAAAGAGCACAACACAACCACAGTATTTAACCACTGAATCGCACAGCTATAGAAGTGCAGAGAATGCTATTCAAAAAAAATGTTGTTTTTTTTAGTATAGCACTGTACAATATATAGAAATTGTTTATTTTACACACCTCCACATGTGTATTTCACACTGCAAAATATTTTCTGTGGCCCTAAATGGCGTTTTTTGAAAGAGCACAACACAACCACAGTATTTAACCACTGAATCGCACAGCTATAGAAGTGCAGAGAATGCTATTAAAAAAAAATTTTGTTTTTTTTAGTATAGCACTGTACAATATATAGAAATTGTTTATTTTACACACCTCCACATGTGTATTTCACACTGCAAAATATTTTCTGTGGCCCTAAATGGCGTTTTTTGAAAGAGCACAACACAACCACAGTATTTAACCACTGAATCGCACAGCTATAGAAGTGCAGAGAATGCTATTCAAAAAAAATGTTGTTTTTTTTAGTATAGCACTGTACAATATATAGAAATTGTTTATTTTACACACCTCCACATGTGTATTTCACACTGCAAAATATTTTCTGTGGCCCTAAATGGCGTTTTTTGAAAGAGCACAACACAACCACAGTATTTAACCACTGAATCGCACAGCTATAGAAGTGCAGAGAATGCTATTCAAAAAAAAATGTTGTTTTTTTTAGTATAGCACTGTACAATATATAGAAATTGTTTATTTTACACACCTCCACATGTGTATTTCACACTGCAAAATATTTTCTGTGGCCCTAAATGGCGTTTTTTGAAAGAGCACAACACAACCACAGTATTTAACCACTGAATCGCACAGCTATAGAAGTGCAGAGAATGCTATTCAAAAAAAATGTTGTTTTTTTTAGTATAGCACTGTACAATATATAGAAATTGTTTATTTTACACACCTCCACATGTGTATTTCACACTGCAAAATATTTTCTGTGGCCCTAAATGGCGTTTTTTGAAAGAGCACAACACAACCACAGTATTTAACCACTGAATCGCACAGCTATAGAAGTGCAGAGAATGCTATTCAAAAAAAATTTTGTTTTTTTTAGTATAGCACTGTACAATATATAGAAATTGTTTATTTTACACACCTCCACATGTGTATTTCACACTGCAAAATATTTTCTGTGGCCCTAAATGGCGTTTTTTGAAAGAGCACAACACAACCACAGTATTTAACCACTGAATCGCACAGCTATAGAAGTGCAGAGAATGCTATTCAAAAAATTTTTGTTTTTTTTAGTATAGCACTGTACAATATATAGAAATTGTTTATTTTACACACCTCCACATGTGTATTTCACACTGCAAAATATTTTCTGTGGCCCTAAATGGCGTTTTTTGCCAGACCACAACACACCCACAGCACGTAACCGCTGAATCGCACAGCTACAGAAAATGCTATTAAAAAAAAAAGGTTTTTTTTTTTTTAGTATAGCACAGTACAAGGAAAATATATAGAAATTGTTTATTTTACACACCTCCACATGTGTATTTCACACTGCAATTTATTTTCTGTGGCCCTAAATGGCGTTTTTTCCAAGAGCACAACACAACCCCAGTATTTAACCACTGAATCGCACAGCTATAGAAGTGCAGAGAATGCTATTCAAAAAAAATGTTGTTTTTTTTAGTATAGCACTGTACAATATATAGAAATTGTTTATTTTACACACCTCCACATGTGTATTTCACACTGCAAAATATTTTCTGTGGCCCTAAATGGCGTTTTTTGAAAGAGCACAACACAACCACAGTATTTAACCACTGAATCGCACAGCTATAGAAGTGCAGAGAATGCTATTCAAAAAAAATTTTGTTTTTTTTAGTATAGCACTGTACAATATATAGAAATTGTTTATTTTACACACCTCCACATGTGTATTTCACACTGCAAAATATTTTCTGTGGCCCTAAATGGCGTTTTTTGAAAGAGCACAACACAACCACAGTATTTAACCACTGAATCGCACAGCTATAGAAGTGCAGAGAATGCTATTCAAAAAAAATGTTTTTTTTTTTAGTATAGCACTGTACAATATATAGAAATTGTTTATTTTACACACCTCCACATGTGTATTTCACACTGCAAAATATTTTCTGTGGCCCTAAATGGCGTTTTTTGAAAGAGCACAACACAAGCACAGTATTTAACCACTGAATCGCACAGCTATAGAAGTGCAGAGAATGCTATTAAAAAAAAATGTTTTTTTTTTTAGTATAGCACTGTACAATATATAGAAATTGTTTATTTTACACACCTCCACATGTGTATTTCACACTGCAAAATATTTTCTGTGGCCCTAAATGGCGTTTTTTGAAAGAGCACAACACAACCACAGTATTTAACCACTGAATCGCACAGCTATAGAAGTGCAGAGAATGCTATTCAAAAAAAATGTTGTTTTTTTTAGTATAGCACTGTACAATATATAGAAATTGTTTATTTTACACACCTCCACATGTGTATTTCACACTGCAAAATATTTTCTGTGGCCCTAAATGGCGTTTTTTGAAAGAGCACAACACAACCACAGTATTTAACCACTGAATCGCACAGCTATAGAAGTGCAGAGAATGCTATTCAAAAAAATGTTGTTTTTTTTAGTATAGCACTGTACAATATATAGAAATTGTTTATTTTACACACCTCCACATGTGTATTTCACACTGCAAAATATTTTCTGTGGCCCTAAATGGCGTTTTTTGCCAGACCATAACACACCCACAGCACGTAACCGCTGAATCGCACAGCTACAGAAAATGCTATTCAAAAAAAAAGGTTGTTTTTTTTAGTATAGCACAGTGCAAGGAAAATATATAGAAATTGTTTATTTTACACACCTCCACATGTGTATTTCACACTGCAATTTATTTTCTGTGGCCCTAAATGGCGTTTTTTCCAAGAGCACAACACAACCCCAGTATTTAACCACTGAATCGCACAGCTATAGAAGTGCAGAGAATGCTATTCAAAAAAAATGTTGTTTTTTTTAGTATAGCACTAAACAATATATAGAAATTGTTTATTTTACACACCTCCACATGTGTATTTCACACTGCAAAATATTTTCTGTGGCCCTAAATGGCGTTTTTTGAAAGAGCACAACACAACCACAGTATTTAACCACTGAATCGCACAGCTATAGAAGTGCAGAGAATGCTATTCAAAAAAAATGTTGTTTTTTTTAGTATAGCACTGTACAATATATAGAAATTGTTTATTTTACACACCTCCACATGTGTATTTCACACTGCAAAATATTTTCTGTGGCCCTAAATGGCGTTTTTTGAAAGAGCACAACACAACCACAGTATTTAACCACTGAATCGCACAGCTATAGAAGTGCAGAGAATGCTATTCAAAAAAAATTTTGTTTTTTTTAGTATAGCACTGTACAATATATAGAAATTGTTTATTTTACACACCTCCACATGTGTATTTCACACTGCAAAATATTTTCTGTGGCCCTAAATGGCGTTTTTTGAAAGAGCACAACACAACCACAGTATTTAACCACTGAATCGCACAGCTATAGAAGTGCAGAGAATGCTATTCAAAAAAAATGTTGTTTTTTTTAGTATAGCACTGTACAATATATAGAAATTGTTTATTTTACACACCTCCACATGTGTATTTCACACTGCAAAATATTTTCTGTGGCCCTAAATGGCGTTTTTTGAAAGAGCACAACACAACCACAGTATTTAACCACTGAATCGCACAGCTATAGAAGTGCAGAGAATGCTATTCAAAAAAAATTTTGTTTTTTTTAGTATAGCACTGTACAATATATAGAAATTGTTTATTTTACACACCTCCACATGTGTATTTCACACTGCAAAATATTTTCTGTGGCCCTAAATGGCGTTTTTTGAAAGAGCACAACACAACCACAGTATTTAACCACTGAATCGCACAGCTATAGAAGTGCAGAGAATGCTATTCAAAAAAAATGTTGTTTTTTTTAGTATATCACTGTACAATATATAGAAATTGTTTATTTTACACACCTCCACATGTGTATTTCACACTGCAAAATATTTTCTGTGGCCCTAAATGGCGTTTTTTGCCAGACCACAACACACCCACAGCACGTAACCGCTGAATCGCACAGCTACAGAAAATGCTATTCAAAAAAAAAGGTTGTTTTTTTTAGTATAGCACAGTACAAGGAAAATATATAGAAATTGTTTATTTTACACACCTCCACATGTGTATTTCACACTGCAATTTATTTTCTGTGGCCCTAAATGGCGTTTTTTCCAAGAGCACAACACAACCCCAGTATTTAACCACTGAATCGCACAGCTATAGAAGTGCAGAGAATGCTATTCTAAAAAAATGTTGTTTTTTTTAGTATAGCACTGTACAATATATAGAAATTGTTTATTTTACACACCTCCACATGTGTATTTCACACTGCAAAATATTTTCTGTGGCCCTAAATGGCGTTTTTTGAAAGAGCACAACACAACCACAGTATTTAACCACTGAATCGCACAGCTATAGAAGTGCAGAGAATGCTATTCAAAAAAAATTTTGTTTTTTTTAGTATAGCACTGTACAATATATAGAAATTGTTTATTTTACACACCTCCACATGTGTATTTCACACTGCAAAATATTTTCTGTGGCCCTAAATGGCGTTTTTTGAAAGAGCACAACACAACCACAGTATTTAACCACTGAATCGCACAGCTATAGAAGTGCAGAGAATGCTATTCAAAAAAAATGTTTTTTTTTTTAGTATAGCACTGTACAATATATAGAAATTGTTTATTTTACACACCTCCACATGTGTATTTCACACTGCAAAATATTTTCTGTGGCCCTAAATGGCGTTTTTTGAAAGAGCACAACACAACCACAGTATTTAACCACTGAATCGCACAGCTATAGAAGTGCAGAGAATGCTATTCAAAAAAAAAGTTGTTTTTTTTAGTATAGCACTGTACAATATATAGAAATTGTTTATTTTACACACCTCCACATGTGTATTTCACACTGCAAAATATTTTCTGTGGCCCTAAATGGCGTTTTTTGAAAGATCACAACACAACCACAGTATTTAACCACTGAATCGCACAGCTATAGAAGTGCAGAGAATGCTATTCAAAAAAAATGTTGTTTTTTTTAGTATAGCACTGTACAATATATAGAAATTGTTTATTTTACACACCTCCACATGTGTATTTCACACTGCAAAATATTTTCTGTGGCCCTAAATGGCGTTTTTTGAAAGAGCACAACACAACCACAGTATTTAACCACTGAATCGCACAGCTATAGAAGTGCAGAGAATGCTATTCAAAAAAAATGTTGTTTTTTTTAGTATAGCACTGTACAATATATAGAAATTGTTTATTTTACACACCTCCACATGTGTATTTCACACTGCAAAATATTTTCTGTGGCCCTAAATGGCGTTTTTTGAAAGAGCACAACACAACCACAGTATTTAACCACTGAATCGCACAGCTATAGAAGTGCAGAGAATGCTATTCAAAAAAAATGTTTTTTTTTTTAGTATAGCACTGTACAATATATAGAAATTGTTTATTTTACACACCTCCACATGTGTATTTCACACTGCAAAATATTTTCTGTGGCCCTAAATGGCGTTTTTTGAAAGAGCACAACACAACCACAGTATTTAACCACTGAATCGCACAGCTATAGAAGTGCAGAGAATGCTATTCAAAAAAATGTTGTTTTTTTTAGTATAGCACTGTACAATATATAGAAATTGTTTATTTTACACACCTCCACATGTGTATTTCACACTGCAAAATATTTTCTGTGGCCCTAAATGGCGTTTTTTGAAAGAGCACAACACAACCACAGTATTTAACCACTGAATCGCACAGCTATAGAAGTGCAGAGAATGCTATTCAAAAAAAATGTTTTTTTTTTTAGTATAGCACTGTACAATATATAGAAATTGTTTATTTTACACACCTCCACATGTGTATTTCACACTGCAAAATATTTTCTGTGGCCCTAAATGGCGTTTTTTGAAAGAGCACAACACAACCACAGTATTTAACCACTGAATCGCACAGCTATAGAAGTGCAGAGAATGCTATTCAAAAAAATGTTGTTTTTTTTAGTATAGCACTGTACAATATATAGAAATTGTTTATTTTACACACCTCCACATGTGTATTTCACACTGCAAAATATTTTCTGTGGCCCTAAATGGCGTTTTTTGAAAGAGCACAACACAACCACAGTATTTAACCACTGAATCGCACAGCTATAGAAGTGCAGAGAATGCTATTCAAAAAAAATGTTGTTTTTTTTAGTATAGCACTGTACAATATATAGAAATTGTTTATTTTACACACCTCCACATGTGTATTTCACACTGCAAAATATTTTCTGTGGCCCTAAATGGCGTTTTTTGAAAGAGCACAACACAACCACAGTATTTAACCACTGAATCGCACAGCTATAGAAGTGCAGAGAATGCTATTCAAAAAAAATGTTTTTTTTTTTAGTATAGCACTGTACAATATATAGAAATTGTTTATTTTACACACCTCCACATGTGTATTTCACACTGCAAAATATTTTCTGTGGCCCTAAATGGCGTTTTTTGAAAGAGCACAACACAACCACAGTATTTAACCACTGAATCGCACAGCTATAGAAGTGCAGAGAATGCTATTCAAAAAAAATGTTGTTTTTTTTAGTATAGCACTGTACAATATATAGAAATTGTTTATTTTACACACCTCCACATGTGTATTTCACACTGCAAAATATTTTCTGTGGCCCTAAATGGCGTTTTTTGAAAGAGCACAACACAACCACAGTATATAACCGCTGAATCGCACAGCTGCAGAGAATGCTATTCAAAAAAAAGTTGTTTTTTTTTTTTTAGTATAGCATAGTACAAGAAAAATATATAGAAATTGGTTATTTCACACAACTAGAGATATACACTGCAAAATATTTTTTTTGCCCAAAAATAGGTCTTTTTTGCGCACAACAAAGTGCCGTTTTTCTTTTTGCAACAGCACAATAAAGTGCCTTTTTTTTTTTTTGGGGCCCAAAAATGGGTCTTTTTAGCAAAAGCACAATAAAGTGCCTTTTTTTTTTTTTTTCTGACCAAAATAGGTCTTTTAGCAAGAGCACAATACAGCCACAGTATGGAATAGGTGTATCACTCAACGTAATGCAGTGCTGGTGCACTGAGCTTGCAACACAAACAGATAAACCTATGCAGATCGCTGAGCTATTATATCTCTCAATCTGGACTCCTATCTAAATCTCTCTCCCTGAAAGCACAAACAGGATCCTGCCCCTACACTACACTACACTACACTGTCTCCCTATCTTTTCTATCAGTAGATTGCAGAATCAGGACTAACTCCTATTCTCTCCCTCACAGCAACAGCAGCCAGGATCCTTTCCCTACACTGTCTAAAAGCAGAGTGACGATCTGTGCTGTGTGCCTCTTTCTTATATAGAAGCTGGTCACATGCTGGGTCACATGTTGCACTGACCAATTACAGCCATGCCATTAGTAGGCATGGCTATGATGGCTTCTAAGGGCACACCAGCTAATCAAATGGTGATTGGCTGGCCCCTGAAGCATTTCTAACTGCGCCATTAAATTCCCGAATCCGAACCCGAACCCGGACTTTAGCGCAAAATCCGGGTCCGGGTCCGGGGTCGGGAAAACGCCAAAATTCGGTACGGACCCGAACTTTACAGTTCGGGTCCGCTCAACACTACAGGAGACAACAATTAATTATACCCAGGAGTGAATTTAGGGTTAATTTAAATTTAATAAAAAATGACACTTGGTGCAGGGACAGTTCGAGGTACTCCTTTATTTTTGGGGAGTCCATTTATTCACCCTATTTACAGGGCTTAATTTACTTAAATGGGGTTTGGGTTCGGGTAAAGTCAGGTCACGAACTTTTTACAAAGTTAGCTAAAAAGAGTTCAACACAAACATCCAGGTGTCCACTCAACTCTATGATGACTGATCAATTGCTACGTTAGTGGCCTATATATGGTTAGAAAGATTTGGAGTAGTCCTGACTGACATTCCTTTTTTGGTTTTGGGTTTTGAATTGAACAGATAATGAAGGCATTTAAGGACCCCGATTTTATGCTGGAATTCCTCCAAAGATGGAAGAATCTTCCAATTTTATGGGAGACTAAAAATAAAAATAATTAAAATAAAGAAGCCAGGAAGAGAGCACTGGAGACCTTGCTGGAATTTGTGAAAACTCAGATCCCCACAGCAACACTACAGGATCTGAAGAACAAAATTGGGACCATTAGGGGCACATACCGGGCTCAAAGGAATAAAGTTCAAAAATCCCTGCGGTCAGGAGCAGGTGCAGAGGACCGATACATACCAAATCTGTGGTACTATCAGCACCTGAGTTTCCTAGATGAACATCTGGAATCCAGGGAATCCCTTTCCAGCCTTCCACCCAGAACGACCTCCAGCCTTCCTTGCAGCCAACCCTCCAGCCAACCCTCCAGCCTTCCCTCCAGCATTCCATGCAGCCAAGCCTCCAGCCAAGTTGAGGTCTCTTTGGAGGAACAACCTCAAGTCCTGGAGGAGCCGGATTTAAATATTTGGAGCCAGGTATAATATTTCACAAAATATTTCACAAAATATTTAGAGTAATAAAAGTTGAATGTTGTAAAAGTTTAAAAAAAAGTGTGAAAAATGTTAACAGTTTAAAAAAAGTGTCTGACATATCAATAGACAGCAGTGGCCACAAATTAAGGGCACCAAAAAGATATATACTGGTGTCAGAATGATTTAATATTTAGTAGCATTCAATTACCAAATGTCATGAGGTGACAAATGTGTGTGAAAGATGAAGGCAAAACTAACTCGATGTACCTTTTTTTTACAGGATGAGGAGACAGGCCCCAGTGGGACACACGAGGAGGCAGGTGCCACTGGAAGCCAGGAGGAGGCAGGCCCCAGTGGGACCCAGGAAGAGGCAGGCCCCAGTGGGACCCAGGAAGAGGCAGGCCCCAGTGGGACCCAGGAAGAGGCAGGCCCCAGTGGGACCCAGCACAACACCAGGCCCCAGATCCCTCTGCTGCGGATTCCTGCAAAAAGATCTAGGAGGCTGGTTCAAATGGAGGAGGAGACACAGGCCCTAATTAGGGAGGCTACTGCTGCACTCCGAGAGCCCCCCACCGCTGCAGAGGGATTTGCTGCCCTTATTGGGGAGAAACTGCCACAAATGGGACTGGACCAGAGGCTGAAATGTGAAACCCTTATATTGAAGGTGGTCAATATGGGCCTGTTGAACAAACTAAAGGAGTTCACAGACGTTGTGGACCTTTCCTATTTTTTTGCACAAGTTCCTGGCCCACTCCATGCTCCTGCCCCACTCCATGCTCCTGTCCCAGGCCCTGCTCCCGTCCCAGTCCCTGCTCCTGTTCCAGACCCTGCTCCTGCTCCAGTCCCTCCTCCACGGACACAGCCTCCAAGGAAGGCTGCAGGGAAGGTCAAACAAAAAAGACGAAAATGAACCCAGGATATGTGCCTCACATGGGGCCAGTTTTGGTCTTCACATGCTTTGGTGTTTGCTGTGGTGATCTGGGTGTGCACTAATTTCAGCAGGGTATCCAGTGCTGTCTTCCTGGCTTCTTGATTTGTAGTTTACATATGGTTTTGTTTTGGCTTACCTTTTAATTTGTTATTAGGCCATAATAAATGGGAATTTTTTTTGAAGATACAAAATTAACATGTGTTTTTCTTCTAAATAGCCAGTTTGTAAGTGAGTAGGCAGGGACAGTGGATAAAAAATTGAGAAATTAACAAGGGACACTAACCTCATTGAGGCAAAATTAGAATAAAGAATAATGGTGTGGTAACTTGACACACTCCAAAATAGCAAATAATATGTAAAAACAGTCTAAAATCTAAGACCACAAATTAAAGCAAAAAAAAAAAAAAGGAAAAAAGTTTTGGGTATTTAGGGAGATCTGGCTCCCCAAAATAGAGATTAATCATGATAAAACAATAAATCATAAAGACCAAAGATTGTCCTAACTCTGGGAGAATATTCAGCAGCAAGAGAATTGGAATATTGCAGCATTAGAACGAAGAAAAGAATGCGCTGCATTAAACGATGTAATAATTTCATGCATGACGAATGTGCCATCTCCATTCCGAACAGTAGTTTTACCAGAACGAGCGCTCCCTTCTCCTCACTTGCTTCTGATCATGCGCGCTTTTTTAACGTCGTTAAAGCCTACACACGATCATTTTTCATGATGAAAAAAACGACGACCTGAAAAACGGCGTGAAAATTTAGAACATGTTCTAATTTTTCTCGTCGTTTTTAATGGCGTTTTTCTCGTTGAAAAAAACGACATAAAGCCCACAGACGATCGGTTTTCTCGGCGAGAAAAAAAAATGACGTTATTCTCGTCGAGAAAAGCGGTCGTGTGTACGCGGCATTAGACTCCGCGCCCTGGGAAATCTTGGCTCTAGCTTCCTGTAGGATCCCGGTTGTGCTCCTCTGGTCCCGCTTTCCACAACCACCCAGTTTCCTATCCGCAGCAGTCAGCCATAGGGTTCACTATCTTGCGGTGCACTCCTGTCCCCCTACGGTGTGCATCTGTCACCTGGCCACAGGTGACCTGACAGTTTGATCAGCCATGAACCCGGCTGACATGCCGCTCCCCGCGGATGATCCATTGCAGGGCATAGTTCGCAGACTTGAAACCCAGGAATCGAATCAGACTCAGGTGATGCGATTCCTCCAGGCTTCTCGATTCGAGCAGCTTCAGGCCTCCTTGGGAACCCGGAATCCGCAACCTCAAGTACAACCAGCGGCTGTACCTATCGCACCAGTCGCAGCCACACACTCACTAAAACTGCCAGCTCCGTTCCGTTTCTCTGGGGACTCCAAGGCCTGCAGGGGATTTCTCAGCCAATGCACGATTCATTTTGAGCTTCAGCCTCAAAATTTCCTGTCTGACCGGGCTAAGGTAGCCTATATCATTTCCCTCCTCTCCGGTGAAGCTTTAGCCTGGGCTGCCCCCCTGTGGGAGAGGAATGATCCGGTGGTTTCCAGCCTGTCCGACTTCTTGAAGCTCTTTCGTAATATCTTCGAAGAGCCAGCTCGGGCTTCTTCAGCGGCTAGTGCTGTCTTACGTCTTCGCCAGGAATCTAGTTCAGTGGGACAATATGCTCTTCAGTTCCGTATCCCCACAGCTGAATTGAGCTGGAATAATGAGGCCCTGGTCGCTACCTTTTTACATGGCCTCTCTGACCGAGTGAAAGACGAATTAGCGGGTAGAGACATTCCCGTCGGTCTGGACGATGTAATTTCGTTATGCAATCAGATCGACATTCGTTTTCAAAAGAGGTCCTTAGAAAAAAGACGCCAGCACTCTCTGGGTTCTAGCCAGTCTGAGCTCCCCTCCCTTCGTCCCGTGGAGCATCCTCTACCTGCTGAGGAACCTATGCAGCTGGGCCGGACCAGACTAACCCCCGAAGAACGTGCTAGGCGCAGAACTCTGGGCTTGTGCCTCTATTGTGGGGGCAAGGGTCATTTTCGTGACTCCTGCTCGCTTCGTCCGGGAAACGCTCGGGTCTAATACATTTGGAAGGTGGAGTATTGGACCCAGAAACATCGCCTTCTCTTGCCGGTGTTCCTTCATGTAGGCACTTCTCCTCAGTCAACCCTTGCATATCTGGATTCCGGGGCTGCCGGCAATTTTATGGATTGGAGAACTGCTTCTTCTATGAAGCTTACCCTTTCACCTCTCACTACCCCATTGGTAGTCTCGGCAATTGATGGCACTATTCTCCCAGGGGGCCCTATTCGCTTCCAGACGCTACCCATTAGGATGTCGGTAGGGATACTTCACCAGGAGTGGATATCCTTTCTTATTCTACCCAAGGCCTCTACCCCAGTTGTATTGGGCCTCCATTGGCTACAGCTCCATTCTCCACATGTGGACTGGGTCTCTGGGCAGATCCTGGCCTGGGGTTCCTCATGTTTCTCGTCGTGTCTTCTCAAAGTGACCCCCAAGGAGAGTCTTCCGGTTGCTGCCACTTCTGTTTCTTATGATCTTCCCGCTGCATACAGCGATTACCGGGATGTGTTCTGTAAGAAATCAGCTGAGGTGCTTCCTCCCCACAGGTCTTTTGACTGTGCTATTGATCTTGTCCCCGGAGCAACTCTACCCAGGGGTCGTACCTACCCTCTGTCCATCCCAGAGACCCAGGCCATGTCTGAGTATGTCGCAGAGAATCTGGAGAGAGGTTTCATCCGGAAATCCTCATCGCCTGCAGGGGCAGGGTTCTTTTTTGTTGCCAAAAAGGATGGTACCTTAAGACCCTGCATCGATTATCGGGGTTTAAATGCGGTTACTATTAAAAATCGATACCCCTTACCCTTAATATCTGAGCTATTCGATAGGTTGAAGGGTGCCTCCATTTTCACCAAGTTGGATCTCAGAGGCGCGTACAATCTCATTCGAATACGGGAGGGTGACGAATGGAAGACTGCATTCAACACTAGAGACGGGCATTACGAATACCTGGTGATGCCTTTTGGTCTGTGTAATGCTCCAGCCGTGTTTCAAAACTTTGTCAATGAAATCTTCAGAGATCTGCTGTACCAGTTTGTTGTCATCTATCTGGATGACATTCTGATCTTTTCTGAAAATCTGCTCGTCCACAGAAACCATGTCCGCACTGTACTTCAGCGTCTTAGAGAGAACAATCTCTATGCCAAGCTGGAGAAATGTTCCTTTGAATGTTCTGAGGTCCTGTTTCTGGGGTGCTTTGTCTCATGTTCGGGTCTTCGTATGGATCCTGGGAAGGTCTTGGCTATTACCAACTGGCCTCTTCCTGCTAGTCTCAAGGCCACACAGCGCTTTCTTGGCTTCACAAATTATTATAGGCAGTTCATAAGGAATTACTCTTCCATTGCCGCGCCTATTATCGCTTTGACCAAGAAGGGTGTGAATGCCAAAGACTGGCCTCCCGAAGCTTTCTCTGCATTTCACAACCTGAAACAGGCCTTTGTTTCTGGCCCCCTCTTGAGGAGACCAAATCCTGGGAATGCATTTTTTATTGAAGTGGACGCTTCCTCAATGGGGGTGGGAGCTGTGCTTCTTCAAATCTTTGAGAAGAGACGTCAACCATGTGCGTTCTTCTCCAAAAAATTTTCTCAGGCAGAGAGGAATTATGCTATCGGTGATCGGGAACTTCTCGCAATTAAATTGGCGTTAGAGAAGTGGCATCATCTCTTGGAGGGTTCCCCTCACTCCATAACGATCTTTACCGATCACAAAAATTTACAGTATCTACAGAATGCTAAACGTCTGAATCCTAGACAGGCCAGGTGGAGTCTCTTCTTTGCCCGTTTTAATTTCACGATTACCTACAAACCTGGTTCCTGCAACGGTCGGGCTGATGCGCTCTCTAGGTCATTTGACACTTTGGACGAGGAGTCCGCCCCTGAACCTGAGCCGATCATTCCAACCTCGTGCATTGTTGCCCACTCTACCACCCTGAAGTCAAAAATTCCGCCTGGTAAGACCTTTGTCCCCACTGAGCTAAGAGCTAAGATCCTTCGTTGGGGACATGATTCCAAGGTGGCAGGTCATTCTGGATTCCTCCGATCCTTCCTACTCATCAGTCGTCACTACTGGTGGCCTAATCTCCGCTCAGACGTCAAAGACTACGTTAAAGCTTGTCATGTCTGTGCTGAGTCCAAATCCTCCACACAAGCTCCTGCTGGTCTCCTCATGCCCTTGCCCATTCCTAAGGAGCCCTGGTGTCAGGGTCACCTGTGGCCAGGTGACAGATGCACACCGTAGGGGGACAGGAGTGCACCGCGAGGTAGTGAACCCTATGGCTGGCTTCTGTGGATAGGAAACTGGGTGGTTGTGGAAAGCGGGACCAGAGGAGCACAACCGGGATCCCAACGGAAGCGAGAGCCAAGATTCCCCAGGGCGCGGAGTCTAAGACCCAGCTGGTCTTCTCCAGGGCCTCTAGTGGTGAGGATGTTACGCTGCAGGCTGGGACCAGGTCGCGGCCCCTGGAGTTTCCTAGCTCACGCCCCGTAGGATAAGGGGAAGCAGCAGCACACGATAGAGAGAACCGAATAACAAGCCGAAGGTCAGGGGCCGCAAGCAGACAAGGATAACGAAGAACGAGCCGAAGGTCAAGGGTCACGAGCAGACAGGGATGGTCGGGGACAAGCCAATAACGTAACAGAGAGACAGACGTAGCACACGGCAGGCAGGAACCCAAACACACAATGCCTAACAAACACGTTGATCAGCAAAGCAGGCTTGCAGTGCACAGGTTAATATAGTGTTCAGTGATAGGGCCTGGGGTGGAGTCAGGCTGGGAGGAGATTATAAAGGAAGCCAGGTGAAGGAGGTCTGGTCTCTAGATGAACACATGAGGAGGAAGGTAAGATGGCAGACAGACATTAATGCATATCCATGACAGTACCCTCCATCTTACGAGGCCTCCCCCTTCCCCGCCTGGGCCCAGGTTTAGAGGGAAACTTCAGATGAAACTCCTTTAACAGACGAGGTGCAAAGACCTCAGATGCAGTGATCCAAGACCTCTCCTCAGGACCAAACCCTTTCCAATGAACGAGGTACTGAAGAACGCCTTTACAGAGTCGGGAGTCCAGAATTTGACTGATCTCGTACTCCTGATTATCCTCCGAGACAGGCGCCACGGTAGGAAGAGGACGAGAGAATTTATTGAGGACTAAAGGCTTTAGAAGAGCAACATGAAAGGAGTTAGTGATTTTAAGGCTCTTAGGAATCTGGAGTTTGAAACAAACCGGATTCAGTTTAGCAGTTACCGTGTATGGACCGATGAATCGTGGAGCAAACTTCAGAGAAGGAACTCGGAGCTTGATGTTCCTGGTAGAGAGCCAGACTTTGTCCCCTGGCTGAAGAGAAGGCGGTTTACGCCTGCGGCGGTCGGCAAAGCCTTTGAATTTTTCAGCAGCTGCCCGGAGGGAATCATGAACGTGACCCCAAACGGAATTGAGAGACTCCTGAACCGAAGCCAAAGCTGGAATGTCTGGAGAACAGATCATAGGAAGAGGAAGTTGAGGGTGTTTTCCATAAACTGTGAAAAAGGGTGTCTTCTGCGAACTGGTATTCACATGATTGTTATGGGAGAATTCTGCCCACGGGAGTAGAGAGGACCAATCGTCATGGTGAGAAGACACAAAGGTGCGAAGAAAGACCTCTAACTCCTGATTAACCCTCTCAGTCTGTCCATTGGATTGGGGATGGTAAGAAGAAGAAAAATCCAAGACAATATTGAGGGATTTGCAAAAGGCTCTCCAAAAACGAGACGTGAATTGGACTCCCCTGTCGGAAACAATATGAGAAGGGACCCCATGTAGGCGGAGAATTTCTCGAATGAAAATGGGAACCAAGGCAGGGGCAGAAGGAAGACCAGGAAGAGGAACAAAATGAGCCATCTTGGAGAATCGATCGATTACCACCCAAATGACTGTATTATTCTCAGACAGTGGGAGATCGGTGATAAAATCCATGGCAATATGGGCCCAGGGTTCCTTAGGAATAGGCAAGGGCATGAGGAGACCAGCAGGAGCTTGTGTGGAGGATTTGGACTGAGCACAGACATGACAAGCTTTAACGTAGTCTTTGACGTCTGAGCGGAGATTAGGCCACCAGTAGTGACGACTGATGAGTAGGAAGGATCGGAGGAATCCAGAATGCCCTGCCACCTTGGAATCATGTCCCCAACGAAGGATCTTAGCTCTTAGCCCAGTGGGGACAAAGGTCTTACCAGGCGGAATTTTAGACTTCAGGGTGGTAGAGTGGGCAACAATGCATGAGGTGGGAATGATCGGCTCAGGTTCAGGGGCGGACTCCTCGTCCAAAGTGTCAAATGACCTAGAGAGCGCATCAGCCCGACCGTTGCAGGAACCAGGTTTGTAGGTAATCGTGAAATTAAAACGGGCAAAGAAGAGACTCCACCTGGCCTGTCTAGGATTCAGACGTTTAGCATTCTGTAGATACTGTAAATTCTTGTGATCGGTAAAGATCGTTATGGAGTGAGGGGAACCCTCCAAGAGATGACGCCACTCCTCTAACGCCAATTTAATTGCGAGAAGTTCCCGATCACCGATGGCATAATTCCTCTCTGCCTGAGAAATTTTTTTGGAGAAGAACGCACATGGTTGGCGTCTCTTCTCAAAGATTTGAAGAAGCACAGCTCCCACCCCCATTGAGGAAGCGTCCACTTCAATAAAAAATGCATTCCCAGGATTTGGTCTCCTCAAGAGGGGGCCAGAAACAAAGGCCTGTTTCAGGTTGTGAAATGCAGAGACAGCTTCGGGAGGCCAGTCTCTGGCATTCACACCCTTCTTGGTCAAAGCGATAATAGGCGCGGCAATGGAAGAGTAATTCCTTATGAACTGCCTATAATAATTAGTGAAGCCAAGAAAGCGCTGTGTGGCCTTGAGGCTAGCAGGAAGAGGCCAGTTGGTGATAGCCAAGACCTTCCCAGGGTCCATACGAAGCCCCGAACATGAGACAAAGCACCCCAAAAACAGGACCTCAGAACATTCAAAGGAACATTTCTCCAGCTTGGCATAGAGATTGTTCTCTCTAAGACGTTGAAGTACAGTGCGGACATGGTTTCTGTGGACGAGCAGATTTTCAGAAAAGATCAGAATGTCATCCAGATAGATGACAACAAACTGGTACAGCAGATCTCTGAAGATTTCATTGACAAAGTTTTGAAACACGGCTGGAGCATTACACAGACCAAAAGGCATCACCAGATATTCGTAATGCCCGTCTCTAGTGTTACATGCAGTCTTCCATTCGTCACCCTCCCGTATTCGAATGAGATTGTACGCGCCTCTGAGATCCAACTTGGTGAAAATGGAGGCACCCTTCAACCTATCGAATAGCTCAGATATTAAGGGTAAGGGGTATCGATTTTTAATAGTAACCGCATTTAAACCCCGATAATCGATGCAGGGTCTTAAGGTACCATCCTTTTTGGCAACAAAAAAGAACCCTGCCCCTGCAGGCGATGAGGATTTCCGGATGAACCCTCTCTCCAGATTCTCTGCTACATACTCCGACATGGCCTGGGTCTCTGGGATGGACAGAGGGTAGGTACGACCCCTGGGTAGAGTTGCTCCGGGGACAAGATCAATAGCACAGTCAAAAGACCTGTGGGGAGGAAGCACCTCAGCTGATTTTTTACAGAACACATCCCGGTAATCGCTGTATGCGGCGGGAAGATCAGAAGAAACAGAAGTGGCAGCAACCGGAAGACTCTCCTTGGGGGTCACCTTGAGAAGACACGACGAGAAACATGAGGAACCCCAGGCCAGGATCTGCCCAGAGACCCAGTCCACATGTGGAGAGTGGAGCTGTAGCCAAGGGAGGCCCAATACAACTGGGGTAGAGGCCTTGGGTAGAATAAGAAAGGATATCCACTCCTGGTGGAGAATCCCTACCGACATCCTAATGGGTAGCGTCTGGAAGCGAATAGGGCCCCCTGGGAGAACAGTGCCATCAATTGCCGAGACTACCAATGGGGTAGTGAGAGGTGAAAGGGTAAGCTTCATAGAAGAAGCAGTTCTCCAATCCATGAAATTGCCGGCAGCCCCGGAATCCAGGTATGCAAGGGTTGACTGAGGAGAAGTGCCTACATGAAGGGACACCGGCAAGAGCAGGCGAGAAGGTGATGTTTCTGGGTCCAATACTCCACCTTCCAAATGTATTAGACCCGAGCGTTTCCCGGACGAAGCGAGCAGGAGTCACGAAAATGACCCTTGCCCCCACAATAGAGGCACAAGCCCAGAGTTCTGCGCCTAGCACGTTCTTCGGGGGTTAGTCTGGTCCGGCCCAGCTGCATAGGTTCTTCAGCAGGAAGAGGATGCTCCACGGAATGAAGGGAGGGGAGCTCAGACTGGCTAGGACCCAGAGAGTGCTGGCGTCTTTTTTCTAAGGACCTCTCTTGAAAACGAATGTCGATCTGGTTGCATAATGAAATTACATCGTCCAGACCGACGGGAATGGCTCTTCCCGCTAATTCGTCTTTCACTCGGTCAGAGAGGCCATGTAAAAAGGTAGCGACCAGGGCCTCATTATTCCAGCTCAATTCAGCTGTGTGGATACGGAACTGAAGAGCATATTGCCCCACTGAACTAGATTCTTGGCGAAGACGTAAGACAGCACTAGCCGCTGAAGAAGCCCGAGCCGGCTCTTCGAAGATATTACGAAAGAGCTTCAAGAATTCGGACAGACTGGAAACCACCGGATCGTTCCTCTCCCACAGGGGGGCAGCCCAGGCCAAAGCTTCACCGGAGAGGAGGGAAATGATATAGGCTACCTTAGCCCGGTCAGATAGGAAGCTTTGAGGCTGAAGCTCAAAATGAATAGTGCATTGGCTGAGAAACCCCCTGCAGGCCTTGGAGTCCCCAGAGAAACGGAACGGAGCTGGCAATCTTAGTGAGTGTGAGGCTGCGACTGGTGCGATAGGTACAGCCGCTGGTTGTACTTGGGGTTGCGGATTCGGGGTTCCCAAGGAGACCTGAAGCTGCTCGAATCGAGAAGCCAGATCCTGGAGGAATCGCATCACCTGGGTCTGATTTGATTCCTGGGTCTCAAGTCTGCGAACTATGCCCTGCAATGGATCATCCGCGGGAAGCGGGATGTCAGCCGGGTTCATGGCTGATCAAACTGTCAGGGTCACCTGTGGCCAGGTGACAGATGCACACCGTAGGGGGACAGGAGTGCACCGCGAGGTAGTGAACCCTATGGCTGGCTTCTGTGGATAGGAAACTGGGTTGTTGTGGAAAGCGGGACCAGAGGAGCACAACCGGGATCCCAACGGAAGCGAGAGCCAAGATTCCCCAGGGCGCGGAGTCTAAGACCCAGCTGGTCTTCTCCAGGGCCTCTAGTGGTGAGGATGTTACGCTGCAGGCTGGGACCAGGTCGCGGCCCCTGGAGTTTCCTAGCTCACGCCCCGTAGGATAAGGGGAAGCAGCAGCACACGATAGAGAGAACCGAATAACAAGCCGAAGGTCAGGGGCCGCAAGCAGACAAGGATAACGAAGAACGAGCCGAAGGTCAAGGGTCACGAGCAGACAGGGATGGTCGGGGACAAGCCAATAACGTAACAGAGAGACAGACGTAGCACACGGCAGGCAGGAACCCAAACACACAATGCCTAACAAACACGTTGATCAGCAAAGCAGGCTTGCAGTGCACAGGTTAATATAGTGTTCAGTGATAGGGCCTGGGGTGGAGTCAGGCTGGGAGGAGATTATAAAGGAAGCCAGGTGAAGGAGGTCTGGTCTCTAGATGAACACATGAGGAGGAAGGTAAGATGGCAGACAGACATTAATGCATATCCATGACACCTGGGCTCATATTGCCATGGATTTTATCACCAACCTCCCACTGTCTGAGAATAATACAGTCATTTGGGTGGTAATCGATCGGTTCTCCAAGATGGCTCATTTTGTTCCTCTTCCTGGTCTTCCTTCTGCCCCTGCCTTGGTTCCCATTTTCATTCGAGAAATTCTCCGCCTTCTCATATTGTTTCCGACAGGGGAGTCCAATTCACGTCTCGTTTTTGGAGAGCCTTTTGCAAATCCCTCAATATTGTCTTGGATTTTTCCTCTTCTTACCATCCCCAATCCAATGGACAGACTGAGAGGGTTAATCAGGAGTTAGAGGTCTTTCTTCGCACCTTTGTGTCTTCTCACCATGATGATTGGTCCTCTCTACTCCCGTGGGCAGAATTCTCCCATAACAATCATGTGAATACCAGTTCGCAGAAGACACCCTTTTTCACAGTTTATGGAAAACACCCTCAACTTCCCCTTCCCATGATCTGTTCTCCAGATATTCCAGCTTTGGCTTCGGTTCAGGAGTCTCTCAATTCTGTTTGGGGTGACGTTCATGATTCCCTCCGGGCAGCTGCTGAAAAATTCAAAGGCTTTGCCGACCGCCGCAGGCGTAAACCGCCTTCTCTTCAGCCAGGGGACAAAGTCTGTACCAGGAACATCAAGCTCCGAGTTCCTTCTCTGAAGTTTGCTCCACGATTCATTGGTCCATACACGGTAACTGCTAAACTGAATCCGGTTTGTTTCAAACTCCAGATTCCTAAGAGCCTTAAAATCACTAACTCCTTCCATGTTGCTCTTCTAAAGCCTTTAGTCCTCAATAAATTCTCTCGTCCTCTCCCTACCGTGGCGCCTGTCTCTGAGGATAATAAGGAGTACGAGATCAGTCAAATTCTGGACTCCCGACTCTGTAAAGGCGTTCTTCAGTACCTCGTTCATTGGAAAGGGTTTGGTCCTGAGGAGAGGTCTTGGATCACTGCATCTGAGGTCTTTGCACCTCGTCTGTTAAAGGAGTTTCATCTGAAGTTTCGCTCTAAACCTGGGCCCAGGCGGGGAAGGGGGAGGCCTCGTAAGAGGGAGGGTACTGTCATGGATATGCATTAATGTCTGTCTCCCATCTTACCTTTCCTCCTCATGTGTTCATCTTAGAGGCCAGAACCCTTTCACCTGGCTTCCTTTATTATCTCCTCCCAGCCTGACTCCACCCCAGGCCCTATCACTGAACACTATATTAACCTGTGCACTGCAAGCCTGCTTTGCTGATCACCGTGTTTGTTAGGCATTGTGTGTTTGGGTTCCTGCCTGCCGTGTGCTACGTCTGTCTCTCTGTTACATTATTGGGTTGTCCCTGAGTATCTCTGTCTGCTCGTGACCCTTGACCTTCGACTTGTCCTTCGTTATCCTTGTCTGCTTGTGGTCCTTGACCTTCGGCTTGTTATTCGTTACTCTTGTATCTTGTGCTGCTGCTTCCCCTCTTTTCCCCTTATCCTACGGGGCGTGAGCTAGAAGACTCTAGGGGCCGCAACCTGGACCCAGCCTGCAGCATAACATCCTCACCACTAGAGGCTCTGGAGAAGACCTGCTGGGTCTTAGACTCCGCGCCCTGGGGAATCTTGGCTCTAGCTTCCTGTAGGATCCCGGCTGTGCTCCTCTGGTCCTGCTTTCCACAACCACCCAGTTCCCTATCCGCAGCAGTCAGCCATAGGGTTCACTATCTTGCGGTGCACTCCTGTCCCCCTACGGTGTGCATCTGTCACCTGGCCACAGGTGACCTGACACACGATCGCATGTGGCCAGCGGTCATCGCGACCAATGGCCACGTGCATCCGCACCCCCGCAGTGCAGCGCACGCGTCTGCTATCCCCGCTTAAAGGAGCCGACGTACAGCTACGACGGTTCGCGGGAACGTGCCGACCTGCCGCAGTATAATGACCGCGGCTGGTCGGCAAGTGGTTAAATAATAAGCATTGTAATAAAATACAAACATTAGCTAATACAATATAAGCTTGCTTGAAAATCTCCTTTTATGTTTTGAGTGCTATGTGTCTGCTGGACATCTCTTTCCACAACTTCCAGGATTCCCAGCATGCTTTGCAGATTCTCCTCTGCTGCTTACTTTCAAATTCTAAGGACTACTATACTGACTCCACCTTCTGAAAATCCTCCCCTTAGCATCTCTGTAGTTCAGAAGGCAAGCTTTGTGAGTTCTGTGACACAGCAGTGCTTACTAACAGGGTATAGTAAATATGAATAAAGCCTGCAAGCAGCAACTCCCCAGAGACCCTGTCCTTCATAATACCACATATATTTTTATGACAGGAATTCTAAATCGCTGTCTTTTAAATGGTCGAAATTTGGGGATTTTTAAATTTATGTGAACAGACAAACATTTTTTTTTTTTTTTCGAACAGTGCCTAGAGGTAGAAGTAATATACGTAAATAAAAACACAAGGAAATTTTGCTTTTTCGATCATTTATTAAACAAAAATATAAATATATTTAATGGTGTACTGTGAAAGAAACAAGTACAACCTTGACCTCAGAAGTTAGTAGTGCCTCATTTTGAAGAAATTACTACTTGTAGGTATTTTGCATACAAAACAACATATAGCTGGCGCTACAAGAACCCTTACCTATAAAAGGACTCATTAAACAATGAGAAAAAAGATACGAAAATAAATATACTGAACTCCTCTTCACTACAACTTACAGCCGATATGAATTATTGTCCAAACAACGGGAGAAAATAACACTTGACTGTCCACAAAAGGGTCCATTAAACTTTATAAAAACTTTCTAAGAAGAAGCTTCTTCTAAATATAAAAATAATCCGGCTAAGTAATTAACCATTTGAGATTGTCTTGATTGCAGCACAAACCATTTTGACTCTGTAACAGGAGAAGGCAACACTGACAGTACACAAAACAGATAATAAACACTTTCTAGGAGAAACTTCTCCTAAATAAAACAGTAATCCTGTTAAATGGATAAATGTTTGTCTCACTGGCAACAGGAAAAGTTTTGTCCACTTCACAGATCAGCTCTTGCAGGAATCTCTGTATCACACATTGGGACCGTTGTTATAAGGTACAAAACATAACTCTCTTGGTTTGTCTGATCATGACATCTTTCTCAATCAGCATGTCTCAAAAAAAAAAAAGCCAACATAGTCTGCAGCAGATAGTGGAAATGAAGCTCTGTCCCTCCTGTGTTGCAGATTTCTTCCTCCCTCAGGTCAGGACTCACACTCAAATTTCCTTCTGCTCTCCATCCTTGCAAAATAAAAAGAACAGAGTGCTCCACCTTGTGCAGTAAAAATATTTTGTAGATGCCTGGATCGACCGCAGAATATAGTTACTTATATAACTTAATAGATTCAAAAGTTATGCAATTTCTCAACCTTTCACCTCATGGATTAACCATAAGGCGCAGTCCACGAGACCAGAAAAACGCATATATCAAAAAGAGGGAAGTTCCCCCAAGAAGGCCACGGCTATAGGACACTATGGTCAATTAAGTAGATTTATTAATAGAAAAAATGCACACCATAATTTCTAAACAAAAGAAAAAGACTAAAGATATACCTTACAGATTAATTAAAAAGACAACGTTGTCATTAAAAGAGGGATTTGCAGCTGCACATGCATCACACACTCACACAGTCACTCTGATTATCTAATAGCTCCAGGTTGTCGGGAATAAACATTAATAAAGTCTTTAATATTCAAAAATAACTTTTTCCATTTTCCCAGGACACTCCCAGTCGCTTATTAGGGATATTTATCAGGTGGCTAATTGGGGTGTATATGGTGTTGAACAGGAAGGTTATCCAATGGTGTTGAACAGGAAGGTTGTCCTAAAGTCCTATATTAGACATCTATTTACAGTCCAAGAGGAATGATTGTTAGTCCTTTTAGTTAGGATTAGAATTAGAGGCATAGAGGTGGGTTCACAGATGCATAAAGTGTCCAAAAAGGGTAGGCAGGGGGTCACTTAATTCAGGAAATTGTGCCTGAAGTGGGCTATGCATCCAAGAGGCGGAAGATGGGGGGGTAAAAATAAGGCAAAAATCAGAACTGTGTAGTGAAGCAGATAGAGATACTCTCACCATTTCCTCTGCCTCAGCCGTTCTCATATACCTCCACCCATCAATCCGGTTCGAGCTGCGCTCTGTCAGATACCAGAATATCGCCACCAAGGCTGCCCACTGTAGATAAAGTGCAGTGCGTGCGTCCTATGAACTGCGTCCTGTAAACTTGTAGCCACCGCTCCACTACTGCCTCCAAGTCCCGCTCATGCTGTGAGCTACGATCCCTCGGTCATCACCGACGTGCTGACGTCATGCTGACGCGTTTCGTTAGCCAATGACAGCTAACTTCCTCAGAGCTAGGAGGAATTAGGGAAATGGGCTTAAATAGCCACATAATTCACCTGCTATCGCTCCTATCGGCCACTAGATGTCATCCACACATCCACCTCCATACAACTTTCAGCACAGGGATCATTGAGTACATTGACTTGTCTGTTTACACTGGGATAGTAGAAAATAGGATTCTGACTGAAAACTAAACCATAAATTGTATCGATGTTCACTCCTCATCTTATAAACTTTAGTTTTGGTTTTGGTTTTCCAAAAAAGGCTGCAGATTGCACTCAATGTTGAGGCCTTGCGGCGTCATAGAATTCAAATAATAAATCCAAATTTTTTTTTTTCTGCAGAAGAACTGTGTCAAAGTCGCCTCTCCTTAGGGGCAAATTAAGGACATAAATCCCTTTCACCTTAAGCTCCTTTGGGTCACCTCCGTGGAATTGTGCAAAGTGCAGCGAAATTGGACAATCATCGTCCTTGATACTACCGATGTGTTCACCAATTCTGATGCAGAGTTGTCGCATAGTTTTGCCAACATAAATTTTGTTACATGGACAAGTAAGCATATAAACTACTCTAGTTGTAGAGCAGTTCACAAAATTGCTTGATTTTGTATTCTTTAGTTCCACACGAATTGGCGAACAAATCGGTTTTCTGCACATATTTGCAGATGCTGCAATGCTCACAGGCGTGCATGCCAGCAATGGGTTTAGAACTAGTAAGCCAATTTTTAGTCTGTGTTCTCTGATATTCGGAATGGACCAATGTGTCATTTAGGTTCCGTTCCCTCCTTGCCGTCATAAGGGGTCTGGAACCCAATACATCAGCAATTAAGGGAGTCGAGTTCAAAACATGCCAATGCTTTTCCATAATACCTATAACTTGATGCCATTGGTACCCAAATTTTGTAATAATTCTCAGATAGGATTCTTGTGCTATTTTAACTTTAGTTTAAGTTTTTAAAAGGCTCTCACATTTACATTTCATAGCTTTAGTCTTAGCATTTTTTAGAGGCTTATGGGGGTATCCCCTCTCTCTGAAACGTTTGTACATATCCTCCGCTTCTTCCAAAAAGTGTTGGTCCTCAGAGCAATTCCTCCTAATCCTCAAAAACTGCCGATTGGGATTCCGTGAATAAGGGATTTTGAGTGGTGACTCTGGGCCAGTAGAAGGGTATTAGCTGCAGTTTCTTTGCGATATGTTCACATCACAATCTTATTATCAACCCTAGTCAGTTGCAAATCTAGGGAGGGCAGCATGTCCCCATGACATGAATAGGTAAGTTTGATATTTCTATCATTTACATTAAGTTGTGACAGAAAGCCCATCAATTGTTCTACTGTACCCTTCCAAATCATGAGGACATCATCAATGTACCTCAGCCACAACAAGCAGTGGCCGACGTACATCAAGGATTTAAACACCACCTCCTCCTCCCAAAGTCTCCTATCTTAAAGTAGAAGACTTCACTATCCCCACGTTCTATACCATACCGAAACTATGTAAGTCAACAACGTAACCACCAGGGAGACCTAGAGTCTCCGCTATCAAGGGTCCCTTAGAGAACGTGGGGAGATATGTAGATTCACTTATAAAAGATATGGTTAACCGACTTCCTTCTTTTGTAAGAGACACCAGAGATGTCCTCCTGAAAATACTACATCTGTCCTTACCAGACAGAGGGTGTGCTTCTGGTGGGCATTGATGTTGAAAGTTTGCATACTTCAATCCCCCATAACTGGGGGATTGCAGCAACAGTACATTTCCTGGAACAGGAATACCCCCTGATGGGGGCACATAATGAATTTGTAGCTGAATTGCTAGAATTCATGTTACATAACAATTTTTTCCAGTTCCAGGGTATGTACTATCACCAACAGAGGGGCACGTATATTGGGGCACCTTGGGCCCCAACATACGCGTGCCTCCACTTGGGACTTTGGGAGAAAGAGGTGGTGTTTAAATCCTCGATGTACCTCGGACACTGCTTGTTGTGGCTGAGGTACATCAGCCACAACTTGTATGGAATCAGTGATTCAGAAATAGAGATGAGCTCAGGCGAGCATGTTCAAATCCTGGTCCAAACCCACCTAAGCAAGCCTGCCATGAAGGTGTTACTTGTAATGGGCCAATCATAAGGGGCTGAGGCATTCCCTGCGACCAAATGTGTATACATGTGGTTGTGTGTGGGTAATGCCTCCACCGCTAATGAATGTCCCAGTACAGTAACAGCTTCCTGGCATGGTCTCTCATGTGGGTTCGGACTAGTATCCAAACACACCTGATTTTAGCCCTACTCAGAATTTATTGAAAGCAAATAGTGAGCATGACAGCCAGGCAACTAGGGTTTTAAAAGGTAGAGGTCAAAAGGTACATGTCTTCTTTTAAATGGTAGGTTCATTTTAAACCAATTCTAATGAAGTGGAATGCTTTTCAGAGGATACTTGACGAATTGCAACGCAAAGCATCCCGGCCTTGGTATGTGTATACCCACTATGATATTGCTAGGCCAGGCCACTGTGTGAGTATAGGCATAAGACACAAAGGGTTCTCAAAGATACAGCTTGAGGGGTTCCAGAGTGTTGTGTCTGAGTGGAGAAGACAGAGTTTTTAAGTTTTCTCTGGGTTTTGTAATCCCAGGTCAGGGTCTGGAGCCCAAATGTTTCAAAGAGTCTTGGGTGGGACAAAGTCTTCAATCCTGTGTCCAGGTCTTACTTTTATAAGTGAGTCCTGGCCAGAGTGCATTACTTCCTAAAGCTGAATGAACACAGATGTCTGAAGGACCAGCCAAAAGCCAAGGTTAATGCCTAAGCAGTGGCGCTGCTGAAGAAGTAGCCAGGTGGCTCAGTAATTTTTGTTACCTGTTTTTGAAGGTGAAAATCCCCTACATGGGCAACTGTTTTGCAGAACTTTTGTTTAATAAGCGTGGACTGACAAGCCTGACACACATTTCTGATTGGTATGGACTGACTCAATAAGCTACTACCACTGAGCTAACAATCCCCCAATATCACACCATGTACAGCTGGGGGTTGGTAGAAACGTGTTTCAACTGCCTGTTTTTCGCCACCCATGAACCAAAATTATAAACTATGCCGTATGCAAGTATTGCATAAAGCTTTGTGATTTTCCTGGAATACTGAACATGTTGCTGACTTCCTGAGATGCTTTCTAAGTCAGACAGCTTCCATAGAGCCACAATACACTTATAAAAAGATTTTTTAACAAGTACTATTGGTATACTCTGTATAGGGCTTATGCTAAATGTGTGCTTTTTTATAGACACATATAGAAACACATCTCTCCATACCGTTTTACTGGTTGTTAAGTTCTGCTAGCAGCAGAGAACATAGTAACAAATGCTATGATATTTTTTTATAATAATCAGATGTTATTTGTTTTTCTCTTTCATTCAGGATTGGAGTACTTGAAAGTAGCAATCCATAGTCTGTGCAAGCATTCTATTTTGAGAAGGCATAACAGGTCAGGACAGCTGTGGCTAATTGAACAGGAGAGAGAACTCAAGAAAGAAGAGGGCTTTTTAGCAGTGCACATTTGTTATGCACAAACACAAAGAATGATGTTTCTCATACATAGGAAATGGTGTTTTTCATAAATGGACGTCATAGAAGCTTTATATCAACTATACCTCGCAGCTACAGTTCTTAAATTAAATAAGCTATCAAAATATAAAAAGAAGCTACACAACTCTCATGGAATAATTAAATGTCTCTTCTAATCGTAAGATCCATCATTAGATTACTGCATTATTTTCAGTTGTTTTCCATCATTTGTGTGTAAAAGGAGCACACAAGTTGACATGTTTACTTCTGTCTTCTTGAAATTAATAATTTGTTATTATGCAGCAACAACATCCATAATAAGCTGTTATGTTGGTAAAGCCATATTTTTTTCTTTTACTCTAAAGTTAGCTTAGCTTCATCATTCCATCCACATTACCCCTGCATATACTGTTTTTCCATAGCAATTGCTATTTTTAAAATGTCAGAAGGAAGGAGAGCCCGGTGTACAGAAAAATGCAACTCTTGATGTAGGGTTCACAAAACAAAAAGCCAAAAAGCCAAAGCGTTTATGGGGGAATGGACTCCTCCTTCTTCAGGGCTGTAAGTGCGTACTTATGGGTGAGGGTGGTTCCCATAGGGATTTCTAAATTTTGAGCTTCAGTTTGGCAGAGTGCTGGCTCGTAATGAGGCCGCAAGAGCTCTGTGAACCACCCCCACCCAAAAGTATGCACTCACAGCCCTGAAGAAGGGGGGTTCATTCCCCCAAACCAAATTGGCTCAATTTACATGTTTACATTTTCAAGAAATGTTTTGTGAATCCTACAGCAAGAGTTGCATTGCTCTGAACACCAGGCGCTCCTTTCTCCTCACTCAAGTCTTCACGCTGAAATGACCACCTGTTGTACCAGAGTGATAGCAGCCCAAGCCCCCAAGGGCATTTACCACCACCATCTACTGTTGGGCTCAACCTACTGGAAGTGATTCCTTCCTCACTGCCCAAGGAGCCACCTACCTACGACTAGTGACCAATCCAGTAAATCCACTGTGGTCTACAGCCCAAACCAGATTTTTTTAAATGTGGAAAAGTAGTTAAATACTGTACATGATACAGAATAGAGCTAAAAGTTTGTGGACACCTGACCTTCACACCCACAGTATATGAGCTTGTTGGACATTGCATTCCAAACCATGGACATTCTTATAGAGCATGGGTGTCAAACTGAATTTTATCACAGGCCTCATCAGCAGTATGGTTGCCCTCAAAGGGCTGGTTGTATCTGGAGTGTGCTACATACAGAGTGCAGGGTTGCCGAGTGCGTTGCATACAGAGTGCAGAGCTCAAGAATATGCTACGGAGAGAGTGCAGAGTTTAGAAGTGCACTGTGTATGGAGTGCAGGGTTCAGGCATGTGTTATGTACAGAGTGCAAAGTTCAAGAGTGCGCTAAACCCAGAGTGCAAGGTTAAGTTCAGGGGTGTGCTATGTAAAGAATGCAGGGTTCAGGAGTACATCACATACAGAGTTCAGGGGTGTGCTGTGCACAGAGTGCAGGGATCAGGGGTACGTTATGTACAGAGTGCAAAGTTCAGGAGTGTGCTAAGCACGGAATGCCTAGTTTAGTTCAGGGTTGTGCTATCTCCCTTCCCCACCTTGCCTAGCTTTAGTACCTCCCTCTGTAGGTGGCTCTGTCTCATCTGCAAGAAGATCGTTCTCTCTTTCAGATTCTGGAGATCTGTCCCTGCATTGAGTGTGTGCAGAGATCTATTAGTTTCAGGATCTGCTGAGAGCAAATCTGTCCCTTGTAAACACAGAAGGCTTCTGTGTTTACATGTGACAACAGGAGCAGAGGGATATGCCGTGTACACACAGTCGGAATTTCCGATGGAAAAAGTCAGATGGGAGCTTTTGGTCGTATATTCCGACCGTGTGTATGCCTCATCTGGCTTTTTCTGTCGGAATTTCTGATGGACTTAGATAGAGAGCAGGTTCTCTATTTTTCCGTCGGAAATTCCGACGGAGGTTTTTCCGGTGGCAAGTCCGGCCGTATGTACGCGGCATAAGAGCTGGAAATGGCGAAATGGAGTTCCGACATGTCCCAGCTGCAAAATTGGGTGTGAGGGCCACATGACAAGGCCTGGAGGGCCAGATTCAGCCCACAGGCCTTGTGTTTGACATATGTGTTATAGAGTCTCCTCTCCTACATTAGAACTATAACATGCTCCATTCTTCTGGGAGTGGGTTCTTCAAGAATTTGGAGTGTGTCTGTAGGAATCTGTGTCTGTTCAGCACAGTAGAACCTTTGGGTAGGCAGATGCTAATGTTGGACAAGAAGACCTGGCTTGCCATAACATTCCAATTCATTCCATAGGTGTTCAGGAGTGTTGAGGTCAGGGCTATGTGCAGGCTTCTTGATTTCTTCCCCAACAAACTCATTAAATCATGTCCATAGAGGATGAGGAGTCATTTGCTCCTTCCTTCCTCCTCTTCTTCTTCCTTCATGCCCAGTCTACCCATCTGTTCTTCCTTTTTTCTTACCTGTTCCCCTTTTTTTTATCTCATAAAAGTCCTTTCACCTCTAGTCTTTCTTTACAGACATTCTTGGTGACATCATAGCTGGAATCACGACATTATTTTGCAAGAAATACCTCCTATTGGTAGTTGGTCCTATTGCTATTATCATATGTTCTTTTTCTTGTTTTGTAGCACAGCATATGTCAATACATTTCTTTAATGGTCATGCAAAGAACCTGAAAGTCTTGCTATTGTCTCAAGCTGTCCTTTTCCTGCTCTATATTTTTCAAATTAAACCATTGAATTGGGGGGGCGTGGCCTAGCGCGGCATGTAAACAGACCTGTTCCACAGAGCTCCTGCTGTTGATCCTGCATAAGATCCTCTCCTTGCCACCGGTAACGCCTGAATTTAACCTGTACTGGTGCCTGAAGACCCCCTGCGGACCCCGGATCCTGCGGTACTCAAAATACCGGACATGATGGAAGCAAAGGAGACGCCGCGGCTGCGGCCTCCCAGGATTTCCAAGATGGCACCGGGATGTCTCAGCCTCAGAGAACACCACGAGGCTCGGAGAGAAAAACTGGAGCAGGGGGGTAAGTCAGCAAAAGCCCCTAAAGTAAAACACCAGTCGAGAGACATGCTTTACTATGCTAAGAAGCTAGCAGGCCCAGAAGATTCACTGCAGGCTGAATCTCAACACCCTGCAGGGTCCACGGAGCGAGCTGAGGGGGAACACTCTGACATGCAGGACAATGACCATGTGTTTATGGAGTCAGACCCTGATCCCATGCCAGCCCTGTTTATGCAGCAGACGGAGGATAGCCCCCAACCTACGCTTAGTGAAATGCTGCATGCAGTCCATAGGTGCACCGCTTCTGTGGATGCTTTGAAGAAGAGGTTTGGGGGCTGGAGGAGAAGGTATCTCTCCTCCGACATGACATTCAGAAAGTCAGGCAGCGGACCACTGCTGTGGAGGGCAGAGTAAGCGACATAGAGGACCAGATGCCCCATATAAACCGAGAAGTGAGAGTGGCTACCCAGCATGCATGCCAGGCCTTTGACAGACATGATGAAATTGAAAACCGTTTGAGACGTAACAACGTCCGCATAGTGGGGCTCCCAGAAAAGGTGGAGGGCAGGGACCCCACTGCTTTCATCGAAGGATGGCTACAGGAGGTATTTGGCAAAGAAGCTTTCTCTCCTCTCTACACAGTGGAGTGTGCACACAGGGTGCCCCCACGTTCCCTTCCTCCCAGCAACCCCCCGAGATCAATGCTTGCCAGACTCCTGAACTACAGGGATCGTGAGGTGGTACTGCGACTTGCCAGAGAAAAGGGTGCTGTGCAATACAACGGCACCAGAATATCCTTTTATCCTTATTTCTCGGGGGAAGTGCAATGCAGAGGATCCAAGTTTGTACATGTTAAAAAGCGACTACAGAGGCTTCAGCTGCCATACGCCATGCTATACCCGGCCAAGCTCTGCATAACTGCCAGGGACCAGAATCACTTTTTTGAAAATGCACAGGATGCCACAGAATGGCTGGACCGAAATGAACAAGGTATCCGCAGACGGGGCCGAGAAGATGGCGAAGGTTGACTTTGTCCTGCTTATCTTTTACAGGTGAGACGGGCGCACAATCACAGTTGGTAATATTATGTTGCCACAAGAGGGCCTTTACCTACTTGCAGTTGCCAGCGAATGGTTTTCCACAAACTTTTACTTTTACCTTGCTGGTTCATGTGTATAGACGGAGTGCGACTGAACACTCCCCCTGTGTGTTGCCTGTTGCCATGGCTGACATGGCTCCAGTTTCTGTGCCCTGTTGGCATTTGGATGACTCCTGAACACAACACCTTGCACCGGTGGGAAGTCCCATGTTGCGCCCCATTGGCAGACCATCGGCCACCGGCCAACTGTTATTTTTCTTTATGTTACAGTTTCCACTGTATTGCGCAGTTGCGCAGGAAGTTTTACCTCAGTTTCCAGATGATTTGCCAACTTACACTGTACTTTACTGTTCTAGCCTATGCACTACAATATTTACTGACTGATCCAGAGTTCTTACTGATACTTAGATGGTGGGGTACGGGACTGTCATTTTTTTCTGAGACTCCCCTTCGCACATACAGATTGATGTATTTATGCTTACCATGTCTTCTACACCCATAGTGTCCTGGAATGTCTGGGGGGTAAATGATCCACTGAAAAGAACTATGATTTCTGCAGGTTTGCGCAAATTTCATCCGGCCATAATTGGTTTGCAGGAGACCCACTTGCTAAAGGACACGGTTGGTTTCTTACAGTATGCATGGGTCGGGAAGGCTGATCACTCCACTTACTCCACCTTTTCACGTGGAGTGAGTGTATTGATCTACAAGGCACTTGCATACCAGGAGCTAGACTCCCTCATTGATATATCCGATAGATTTGTATTTCTGTATTGTAAGCTGTATACCATTACTATGATTTTAGCATTTGTGTATGTACCTCCACCATTCTCACGGGAGGTATTACAGTTGCTGCTGTCCTACCTGGTGAACAAGCCTGATGTTTCGATACTGATTTTGGGGGACTTTAACTGCTATTTAGATCCCCGATTGGATAGACACCCCCCCCCGGTGGCAACCCCTAAGGTACTAAGGCACTAAGCCGCCTGATGGAAGAGGTGGGATGGGTTGACATATGGCGCGTCCGTAATCCGGACTGCAAACAATTTTCCTGCTTTTCCAAGAATCATGGCTCCCTATCTCGTATAGACCTATGCATGGGCACCCCTAACATGGTCGGTTACACCTCTAAGGTGGAATATTTTCCACAAAGGGTTTCAGACCACTCCCCGCTGGCGCTGTGGCTGGTTGCCCAACCGCCCAGTTCTTTGCCCAGGACCCCATGGAAACTGAATGCCTTTTGGCTCAAACTATTCACATCACAAGAACGTATAGAATCACAGATTAAAGTCTTTCTTCAGTCACATCGGCGCTACCCTGACCTACTACAAAAATGGTTGCCCACTGTCTCCCCTGCTCTTTAGCGATTGCTATAGAGCCACTGGCGGCCCTGGTTCGGGTTAGCACTCGCGTCCGGGGGTTCCGATACGGCCCATTACAGGAAAAGATCATGTTGTATGCAGACGACATGCTACTTTTCCTGGGGGATCCCACACATTCCCTTCCGGGGGTTATGTATATTATCACACAGTTTGGCCATTATTCCGGTTTGACCATTAATTGGTTAAAGTCAGCCCTGATGATGCTGGATGAGGATGGGGAGGTAACCCTTCCTGACTCTTGTCCCATTCCTGTGGTATCCAGTTTTAAATATTTGGGGGTGCAGATATCGGCCAGACTTGGGGATTACTTAATGTGCACCCTTTCCTTTCCTGGTTCAGGGATAAAATTAATACATGGAATACCCTTAAAATGTCGATCGCAGGCAAGGCCAATTTAATCAAAATGATCTTAATGCCCCAATTGCTTTATTTCCTTCACAATTCACTAGTTGTAATACACCTGAAAATCTTTAGAGTAGTGAACACTCTCTTTAGGCGGCTGCTCTGGCATACCAGGCCCCCTCGAATTCGACTGGAGCAGTTGCAACAGTCCAAGGACAGTGGAGGGTTGGCGGTACCCAACCCCTGGCTGTACTATATCGCAGCCCAGCTGCAGCATTTGATCGGTTCAATGTCCCAAGACCTGGGGAGCTCGGCAGCGCAGCTGATGCTGCTAGCCACTGGTGCCGAGACCATCCCAATGGGGCTGGAGGCGCAAATGTTCTTGAAATCCAATAAACAGTCCCCGGCACTTTCGCTTATACAAAAGACTTGGGATAAGGGCCGACAGCTCCAGGGGGTGCAGGGTTTCACGGAATATAGCCCGATCTGGGACAATCGGTCATATGTGGAGCTGGTCAAGTTGCAACAGGGGCCCAGATGGCGTGCCCATGGTGTAACTATACTGTCCCACATATTTGCAAATGTTAGGCTGCTGACCTTCCTTGAGCCAAGTTTGACCTACCTGCTACCATGCATTACTACTACCTTCAGCTCCAACATAAGGTTGCTGCACAGGGAGACGCGGTGGAATGGGTTCAGTCACCTGCCCCCGTGTTTCATGTGTTGCGCTGAAACTAAGGGATTCATCTCCCAATGCTATCAAATGCTGCTGGCAAAACACCTGCGAGCATTTCCCTGTAAGGCGAAGTCCTTGTGGGAGAGGGATCTTGGCCAACTTACGGGTGATCAGTGGGAGGAAGCCATGCAATCCGTAACCTTATGCTCCTTAAATGTAGCGCAGAAAGTGTCCCAACTATATATCTTGTTGAGAGTTCATTACACCCCGGCAAAACTCCATGAGATGGGTAGGTTGCCGGACCCTTTGTGTTGCCTCTGTCGACGGCACAGCGGAGACCTCATTCATCTCCTGTGGAGGTGTCCGAAGCTTCACAGGTATTGGAATGAGGTGGTGGGTACACTTAACGGAGTGTTTCAAACAACAATCCCCGTAGATCCTTTGTGCTGCTTGCTGGGGGTCCTGGAGGATATGATTCCTGAGGAATTGACCAGGATCGCAGTCTCTAGAGCATTATTTCAGGCCAAAAAGCTTATATTGATGGGATGGAAATCAACCTTACCACCTACCACCACCTCATGGATAGCCCACATGGGGAATACTCTCATTATGGAAAAGTATATATACCAGCACAGGGGAAGCCCGGGCAGGTTTGAACGAATTTGGCCCCAATGGCTGGATACTCCCGGTTTGAGCCACAGGGAGCTAGTGTTGTCCAGAAAATCTACAATGTCCATAAAACTAACCTATACAGGTGTGCTGAGCTTAGAAATGCAATATTGTAGTGCTACACCTAGGCATTTATCTGGTGTTTGTCTGCGGAGTGAAATCTCTGCATGATTTTGTACAATGGAAACTGTTGTGATATATCTTATGTTCAATAAAAACCTTTTTGATAAAAAAATAACAAAACATTGAATTGGAGCACAATGTAGAAATTTAAGACGTTAACACAACGGGACAGGAAATCAGCCATTTATTTTAAAAAGTTGGTAAATACCTAGCTTAGCTGTACATGGATCCCATCAGATCAGGGTTCACTGAACTACTACCGGAGGCTTTATTAGTTTGTGTATTTCTCTTCTGTCCATGGTTTCCTGCAGTTACAATATCATTCTCAGTTTCTCAACATTTCAAAAAAAAATTTTTTATCCATTAATACTGTTTTATTTTATGTTTTTTGTGTATTATGTTTATTTTGAAGAGAAGACATGAGTTATTTAAGTATAGTTTAGACATACAAGATATAGGAGTATCCGCACACAAATACACAATTGTAAAGCATTACAAAAGTAATCAGGTCTTAAAGTAGGAAAATACTTGCCAACAGACGTGATACAATTATTAATTTTCAGAGTATTTAATTGTTTACGGATCATGTATAAATGACCCAGCAGGTATAAATCTGTTAGGGGAACGTTGTTCCTTTGAAATTACAAACAAAATGATTTAAGATAAAAGAGGGGGTAGGGTAGGGTGACGAGGCAGGTTTTGTGAGGGGCAGGGTAGGGAATTAAAGAATCAGGATCACCCAATTTTTCTGGTAAAAAATAATAGTGTATGAGAGTCAACAATTTGATATAGAATTTGTAATAATTGTATTCAGATACCCAAAGAAAATATTTTAGAGCAAGACATTATTTTTAGGAACAGGATTGAAGATTTTATTCTAAGTTTTAATACTTATTGGTCGTGGGTAATTCTTTACATTGTAGATTAACCTTAGTGGTAATGCATATACGTATTGTTTCCTCATAATACCCACCACCCTAGCATCAATCACTGAACCTGTCACTAAGCCATGACAGATCATTTTATTTTTTTGACCTAATAAACCAAGCACACTGCAGTCGTGCAGAACAGCTGATCAGTCATGTAAACAGAACACATCACAGAACTGACCACCTTAAACATACATTTCAGAATTCTTTCCTTTGAAAACAAGCAGCACCGAGCCATAGTCACACAATGTGAGCATTTTTGTACAAGAAAAATTTGAAATCCTCTTTTTCAAGTCCAGGAGCTGTGGCCCCAGTTAAACAATTGTGCATTTTTAGTGTACAGTTCATATGATTCCATACAACAGAAACATTTGTAAAAGCTATACTGTATACATACTAGACATACACACTAGATTAATATATGTGACTGTGTGCGATACATGTAGAAGTTATCTACAGCGTGGTTTTACAAAAGAAGAACTTTACATGTGTTTTTTTGTGTGTAAATTAATATTACATCTGTTTCTACCAAAAAAATTCTATGTATCCCATGCAGTTCTATCTTGCTTGATTGCATTCCATATAACATACCAGCATTAGCTTATTCCATTTTTTAACCACTAGTCAACCACCCACCGTCAAATGACGGCGGGCGGAAGACCCTCTTGTTCTGGGCGGACGTCATATGACGTCGCGCCTTTAAAAGCCACTAGGGGGCGCGCGTGCGCCGGCCCGCCGCGTCACTGGGGACCCGATGCGCGATGGCCACCGGGCACCCGTGATTGCCCAGTAACCAAGCAGGACCGTGGATCTGTGTGTGTAAACACACAGATCCACGTCCTGTCAGGGAGAGGAGACCGATGGTGTGTCCCTTGTACATAGTGACGATCAACGGTCACCTTCCCCAGTCAGTCCCCTCCCCCCACAGAAAGAATCACTAATAGGGAACACATTTAACCCCTTCCACGCCCCCTAGTGTTAACCCCTTCCCTTCCAGTCACATTTATACAGTAATCAATGCATTTTTATAGCACAGATCTGTATAAATGTGAATGGTCCCAAAAATGTGTCAAAAGTGTCCGATGTGCCCGCCGCAATATCGCAGTCATGATAAAAATCCCTGATCACCGCCATTACTAGTAAAAAAAATAAAAAAAAATAAAAATGCTATAAATCTATCCCCTATTTTGTAGACCAGGGGTCTCAAACTGGTGGCCCTCCAGCTGTTCTGAAACTACAAGTCCCATGAGGCATTGCAAGGCTGACAGTTACAAGCATGATTCCCACAGGCAGAGATGATGGGACTTGTAGTTTTGCAACATCTGGGGGGCCGCCAGTTTGAGACCCCTGTTGTAGACGCTATAACTTTTGCGCAAACCAATCAATATACGCTTATTGCGATTTTTTTTACCAAGAATATGTAGAAGAATACATATCGGCCTAAACTGAGGAAATTTTTTTTTTTTTTAAATAGATATTTATTATAGCAAAAAGTTAAAAATATTTTTTTTTCAAACTTGTTGCTCTTCTTTTGTTTATAGCGCAAAAAATAAAAACCGCAGAGGTGATCAAATACCACCAAAAGAAAGCTCTATTTTTGGGAAAAAAATTACGCAAATTTTGTTTGGGTACAGTGTCGCACGACCGCGCAATTGTCATTCAAAGTGTGACAGCGCTGAAAGCTGAAAAATGGCTTGGGCAGGAAGGGGGTTTAAGTGCCCTGTAGGCAAGTGGTTAAAGACCAGATCCAGTTGGGTAGGTTTAGAATGTCTTTAAGGTTTTATTGCAGTGTTCTTTTTGGGAAGATTTCCCCTCACTTCCTGTCCTGGTGACAAGTCATAGGTGCAGGAAGTTAGGCAAAATTGCACCAATGAGGACAATGAGATGGCAATATAAAATAACCGTTATGTTTAGAAGCAGGAAAACTGTTAGAACATATTATGTATTTATTGATACCTGTGCATCCACTGGAGAGATTTTCTACCACTTCCTACATCAGTGTTGCTACATTCAGCTGCCTAGCACAGAGTCACTCCTTACATCAAAATCTGCAAGGTTCCCCTTTAAGAGTGCAAGGGGGGATTTTGCAGACCCTGATGTAAAAAGGAACACTGTGGACTCTAATGTAAAGGTGAACTCTGGGGACACTGATGTAAGGGGGAATGCTTCAAACTCTGGTGTAAAGGGAAATGCTGATGTCAGGGGGTCTCTGGTCACCAGGGCCCCCTCCCCTTTCACAAGACTCCACAGAGCTCTCCTTTACTTCACAGTCCACAGAGTTCCCCTTTACATCAGAGTCCACAGAGTTCCCCTTTACATCAGAGCCCACAGAGTTACCCTTTACATCAGAGTCCGCAGAGTTCCTCCTTACAGTTGCAGACCCTGATGTAAAGGGGAACACTGTGGACCCTTATGTAATGAGGAACGCTCTGATGTAAGAGGGTCTCTGGTTACCATAGCCCTCCCCCTTCATCTATACACAAGAGTCTACAGCATTTCCCTTTACATCAGAGTTCCCACTTACATTGCCACATCAAGGCACTTTTAATAAATATCTGAGTATCCCAACTTTAGGAACATATTAAGCAATGTACAAACAGAGAACATGCTCACCTGGAGGCAGGCCTCTTCCTTAACCCCTTTCATACCGGGCCATTGTAAAATGATGCCGGCAGGAACCCTCTCTCCCTCTGGGTGGACGTCATATGACGTCCTGGGTTTGAGGGGGGATATCTGAATGATGCCTGCAGCTAGAGGCATCATTCAGATATCCTTGTTTTCAGCCGGCGATCCTGCGCACCATAAGAATGATCATAGCGGCGGTTCCACCGCTTGATCCTTCTTATAGGCGGCGGGAGGGGACATCCCCCCTCCTGCCGCCAACCGGTGCTTCTCCTGGCTCTCCCGTGCCATCGGGGACCCGGAGAGAATCGTCCGGCGCCGGTGGTGGGTCACGTGACGAGCATAGAGATGACTGGTGACCAGATGGTCACCAGTCATCTCTATGACCGCCGGAGGCCCGGGCGCGATGTCATGACGTCACGCCCGGGTCCTCAAATGTAAACAAAGCCGCCATTGCGGCTGTAAGAATGAGATCAGTGAATTATTTTTCACGATCTCATGCTTTCCAGCCTGGAGGAGAGATATGGGTTCTTATTGACCCCGCATCTCTCCATAAAGAGGACCTGTCACACACATTCCTATTACAAGGGATGTTTACATTCCTTGTAATAGGAATAAAAGTGATCAAAAAAAGTGTAAAAATAAATAAAAAAATAAGTAAAAAAATAAAAAATAATAATATTTTATTTTTTTTAAAACGCCCGTCCCCAATAGCTTGCGCTTAGAAGCGAACACACACGTAAGTCCCGCCCGCATATGAAAACGCCGTTCAAACGCCGCGTGCGTTAGAGTGCATGCAACAATTCTAGCACTAGACCTCCTCTGTAACTCTAACCTGGTAACCTGTAAAAAATTTCAAAGCGTCGCCTATGGAGATTTTTAAGTACCGAAGTTTGGCACCATTCCATGAGTGTGCGCAATTTTAAAGCATGACATGTTAGGTATCTTTTTACTCAGCGTAACATAAGCTTTTATATTTTACAAAAAAATTGGGCTAACTTTACGGTTTTGTTATTTTTTAATTCATGAAACCATTTTTTTCCCCAAAAAAAAGGCGTTTGAAAAATTATTGCGCAAATACCGTGCAAGATAAAAAGTTGCAATGACCGTCATTTTATTCCCTAGGGTGTCTGCTAAAAAAACATATATAATGTTTGGGGGTTCTGAGTAATTTTCTAGCAAAAGAATGATGATTTGTACATGTAGGAGAGAAGTGCCAGAATAGGCCCGGTATGGAAGTGGTATAAAAAGCCCTGTATGGAAAGGGTTAAAATACAGCAACACACCAGAAGCCCATACATCACTTTTACAAAGCAGATGAAGACTTGGTACCAAATCCAGAAAAAAGAAAATATGACAGCTGCTCTGTTCTGTTTATAACTAGCAAAAAGGGAGAGGCAAACATGGGCAGGGTAAACTACAATACAGTAGAAAAGGGGTCCCCAGCACACTTTCCTAAAAGTTTGCAAGTCTACCGCTAGAATCAAGGAACAAACCTATTATGGCATAATAAAAGCATCTTTCTGGTCAGCTTAGTCACAAGAGTCAATAGATTGAAGGCATGACAAAGCAAGCCCCTTTCTATAAAAGGGTGGGCTCACAACAGTCATATTGTCAGTGTGTGCTAGAGCTGTCTTGGAAAGCTGACAATTTGTAGAGGGGGATATTCTTTTTTTTTACCTTTGTCATTGGTACATCTCCCACATGGCAGTGCCCAGCTTCCCATGGCCTTTGTTTGACAATAGCTTGCTTATTAGTCCTAGCCAAAATTAAATAACTGAGCAAGATTTGCCAAATTGCTTACAAACTGCACACAGGCGATTATAATGTCCTAATATTCCAAGTTGCCACTGCCAAGCACTGCCCAACCTTCCACTCTGCCATTACACTATCTAATACTATATCTGCAAGAACATACTATCCTATCCCCTAATTCCATGCTTATTAGAAAGAAAAAAAATCTGGAAATAAATAAAATTGTGTGTTGGAGAGGAATGTATTTCAGAACCAATTAATGTACACAACGGCTAATTTTAGTTTGTTATAAGCAATCACAAATCACAATGAAAATGAAAAGCTGTGTAGAAATTCAGCCACACTTTATTCTTTATAACCTTAGCTTTTTCCTTATTCAGGGCTTTTATTTCTGCACAATATTTACTTCTCATACTTGTGTTTTTATGATGAACAGCTACCTAAAATGCTATTTAACAAAGACAATTATTTTAACACAGAAATGTGATAAAAATTTAAAAGTGTATAAAATAAATCAGCTCATATAATCCTTTACATAAAAAAAAAAAAAAACAGGCACATCACTATGATCGCTTTCCCAATTTTTTCATTTACTATGCAATTGCTAAAAATAAATGAATCGTGATCTGACCCCAGACATGTTGCCTTCACAGTTAGAAAGGGTTGATTGGAATCACAGATTGCTTGGCCACTGAGCAAATGGAAATGTTTTCTGTTTCTAAGCAGTGTTGTCAATATGGATACGGTCCGTTGCATCCAAAACATCTGATAATGAACAAATTTGATGTAAACCTACAATGTGTTTAACCCGTTCGCTGTGCCTTCTGAGCAGTTTATACTAGCATTCTAATCATGCACAGCATGTATACCAAGATAAATCATCTTAATTAATAGATGTCTGATAGATGGACTGCGTGACAAATACAGCATTTTAAATAACATGGCACCAAAAATCATGTTCTCAATACAGAGAATATGTGAAACACACAGCAGACAAAATACAGCAGGTCACTTTTTAAAAGGCCCTTAGGTTTGAGTGGATAGCAGGACTTTTACGTAATTGTAAACCATTTACAAAAGACCTGGCTCCCACCTTTTTTCTATATAAACATTAATATTCCAACAATCATCCATGGATGAGAAACACAGGCTCCACTAGAACAGCTTCTACTAGATGCAGTAAATAAAAATAAAAGTGCCATAAATTGCCTGGGCCTCCTTGTTATTTGTAGTGGATAGGAGTTTAGGGAGTTGGTCCTCCTTGTACTTTATAGTGGGGTCACTCCATAATTAGAACACTCTAGGTAGAATGTCAGTAAGCAAGTCCTGGAAATGTCATAGTGATAATGTTTGAAGCTGGCATAAACACTGCAGTGGGGAAATGCAACTAGGAAGGTCTCTGACTCTTATGCTGGTTACGCACTTTTTTGCAATTTTTGCAAGCCGTCAATTGCAAAAAACAACCAAAATGGACAATTGCATCCTACCACCAGCAGTTTCTGTCAACAATCTGACATCATCTTAAAGTGTTGGTTGCAATTTAACTGGAGGGGGCGGCAGAGTGGGGGGCGTGTGCTTTGTCTACTGCATTGAGAGGGGTGCTGCCGAGGGCTGTCAGCATGTAGAAGAAGGTCAGAAGGCGGAGGGAGTTGGAAAAGAATGGCTATATTTATGTTACAGCCTGTGGGTCAGCAACCCATTGGAACCTAAAGAGGAAAGGTGGCAGAGGCAGCATTGAGTGGAACCCATGGGCTATATTTTCCTCCTGCAGCAGCTAAAAACCCAGTTCTTCTCCTCTCCCTCCCGTTGGCATTCAGCTGCTGCATCGGTTCCACTAAATGCTGCCCGCGCTGCCCCTTCTTTCCAGGTCCCCATTCCTACTGCTGCCCCGCTCCACTGTGAGCTCACTTGGCTCTGTTGCAGCTCTCCCGGACCTGCTCCTCTCCTCTCCCACCTGCTCCTCTCCCACCTCCTCTCCTCTCTACATAGATGGTCTGATCTACCTTTGCTGTTTCAACACGCCCTTCGAAGTAAGTACACATAATAAGCTTGTATGAACTCTATTTTCAATATTGAACAATGCCTCAGTTACATATGTTTCCTATAATATAACTATGGTATATCTAAACACCTGCTTATAATTAATATATATCTATATATGCCTCAACCTTGGGGTCATTCCCTGGCGCCGTGGGCATGTCCCTATGGTGGGGGGGGGGGGGCGATGCTCCATCACATGGTCAGTGTAATGTATCTCTGCTTAGATTAATCTTTGTGTATTAAAAATGTTCTTATGTGTTTTTATATAGTTTTTCTTATTATTATTTTTTTCTCTCTGTATGTTTTTATAGAATTATGTATATATGCTCCTGAGGAAGCGTTCATAGCAACGCGCAACATGTCGAGCAAGCTCTCCATCTCCTCTGGATCCACTTGCCGGTTATCAATTTTATAGCTACAAAAATCTATTTCCCCTTGTACTCTGTTGAGTTGCTGTAAGGAGAATGTACTGCATTGTATGATATTATTATGATAATCCTTGTGGACCAGTCATAATGATTGATCAACTAGTTTGATATTTTATGATTGTCTTATATGCCAACCTTTTCTATATCAATAAATCTTTAGTTTTTTTTTCCTCTACTTACCTGTGTGCCTATAAAGTCCAAATTACTAGTTCCTAGTTTAGAAATTCATATATATCGGGACGTTGGCACACCTTTATGAGTGTATCCACAGTGTCACCCTGTAGCAGGATACACGTTAAAACACAATTTTCTCATTACAAACTGGAACGTATAGTCAGACAAGCCAGGACGTCAAGAAGCCAGAGATCAGGGTACTTCAGGACAGGCCAGGAAATCAGGAAACCAGAGAATTAGCATAGTGGAACAGTTAGCAGGATCAGGAACCAGAAGGGACGTCAGGCAAGCAAGTCTTCAACAGGTATACAGGAGAGAGTCTCTGGATGTGTTGACAAGGTAAAGGCAGAGAGGAACTGAACTGAACAGCTTAAGTAACTAGCAGGATTGACGAATAGGATATCATCATCAGGTGAGTCACTGTGAAAAAGATTGGAGCTGGCAATTAACTGACAGCTGAGCGGCCTGCTCTGAGAAGAAAGGGCTGAGCCTAGCCCCGACAGTACCCCCTCCTTAACGACCTCTCCCCCTTGGAGGACCACCAGGTTTGAGGGCAAAACGTCTATGGAAATCACGGAGGAGGATAGGGGCATGTACGTCCGAGGATGAGACCCAAGAGTGTTCCTCCGGACCGTACACATTCCAATGCACCAGGTACTGTCAACAATGGACTGTGCTTCATACTCCTCATGGTTCTCAACCTCTACTGGGTTAGGACGTGGCACAGAGGTGGTAAAGCGATTGTAGACCAAAGGTTTTAATAAGGAGGCATGTAATACATTTGAGATATGCATATTAGAAGGAAGGTCTAAAGCGTAAGCCACTGGGTTAATTCTGCGGAGAATACGGAAAAGCCCAATAAACCAAGGTGCCAACTTCAGTGAGGGAACACAGAGTCAGAGGTTGTGAGATTACAGACAGACCCTTTCCCCAACCTTGTAGGAAGGCGCAGGCATGTGTCTGCAGTCAGCATGGAGTCTGTACCTAACATTGGTTTGTTGCAAAGCCTCCTGGACTTGTGCCCAAGTGGAACGAAGACCACAGAGATGCTCCTCTAAAGCAGGGATGCTCTGCGGAACAAATGAGTCTGGCAACATGGAAGGTTGGAAACCATAGTTTGCCATAAACGGGCACAATCGGGGAGCAGAATTCAAGGCACTATTGTGAGAAAACTCCACCCAAGGTAAGAGGTATGACCAGTTGTTATGATGGTCAGAAATATAGCAATGTAGAAACTGCTCCAAGGACTGGTTGGCTCGTTCTGCGGCCCCATTAGACTGCGGGTGTTACACAGAGGTGAAAGAAAGCTAAATTCCCAACTGTGCACAAAAGGCTTGCCAAAACTGGGATACAAACTGACTACCCCGTCCGAGACGATCACCTTGGGTAGCCCATGTAAGCGAAAGATCTCCCGAGCAAAAATGAAAGCCAGTTCCTTAGATGTGGGCAACTTCTTAAGTGAAAATACAATGAGACATCTTCGAGAACCGATCAACCACCATAAGGATAACTGTGTTGCCCCAAGAGTTGAGTAACTCCACAATGAAATCCATGGACAGGGGAGTCTAAGGCCTCTCTCCATTGGGTATGGGTTGTAGGAGGCCCACTGGAAGGTGTTGTGGTGTCTTACTCTGAGCACACACGGAACAAGCAGCTACGAAGGCGGCTACATCAGCACGTAGACTAGGCCACCAGAATTGTTGGGAAATGGCTCAAAAGAGTTGATTCTTTCCAAGGTGGCCAGCAGCCTTGGGAGAATGGTAAGTCTGGAGCACGGCAGTATGGAGACTCTCAGGGACAAAGCAGCGGTCACATGGTTTCTCAGGAGGAGCATGGACCTGAGTGGCAAGAATTTTGTCACCTAAAGGAGACGTGAGATTGGTGCGAACCATAGCCAGAATACGATCAGAGACGAGAAGCTACAAAAAAACTTTTGATAATAATTGGAAAAGTCAAGAAAACATTGCAGAGGACGTATACCCACGGGTCTGGGCCACTGTAGGACTGCTGAAAGGTTCTCTGGGTCCATCGAAAAACCGGCAGTGGAAATTACATACCCAGGAATTCCTGTTCACAGGAGCAGGTTACCTGTTCACAATGGAACTCGCATTTCTCCAATTTACAATAGAGATTGTTCTCTCTCAGTTTCTGAAGCACACGACAGACATCTGTGTGGTGGCTCTCTAGGGACTTGGAAGAAAATCGTAAATTCTTGGAAAACTGCTGTAGTGTTGCAAAGGCCAAATGGCATTTCGAGGTACTCATAATGGCCTGTTCTGGTATTAAACACAGTTTTCCATTCGTCGCCCTCATTGATCCTCACGAGATCGTATGCTCCTCTCAAATCCAGCTTCGTGAAAACAGTTGCTCCCTTGAGGCAGTCAAATAGCTCCATAATCAACTGAATTGGATAAGAATTCTTAATTGTGAAACAATTGAGACTCCAAGGACTTGCGGATGAATCCTAGAGAAAGTGCGTCTGCAACATACTCCTCCATGGCCTTATCCTCCTAGAGCGACAAAGGGTAAACCCGGCCACGAGGGGGTATGGCACCAGGTTGAAGGTCAATTGCACAATCATATGTTAAATACAAGGGAGGTTGGGATATACATGGGGCATAATGTAAAGTACTATATGCAACAGTAAAATAAAATAAAGAAATATATGGAAATAATCCAGGGAATTAAAGTGTTGCTAAACCCACAACAGTAAAATCAGTCTGTATATGCAATAAAGAATGCTTGTTATACTTACTGTGGAACCTAAGGAGTTAATCCTCTGTGTTGTGTTAAAAGACTGTTTGATCCTGTCTTCTCTGATCTTCCCCTTCTTCCACAGTCCCCAAACCATCTCCTGATGGAACAGAGCCTTGGACAAGCTGCACATGCTACGTTTGGTGTGTATTGCTAGAGAGATTTTTTGTTCTTGGGAGAGTGCATGTGATCAGCACAGGGCCAATTAGCACTGTCCAAACAGAGGGTCATAGAACAATCAGGGGAGAATGAAAACTCCTCCTACAAGCTTTAACCAGACTAGAGATGGGCCAAACACCCCCCTGTTCGATTCGCACCAGAACTCCAGAACAGAGAACCCTATTAAAGTCTATGGGACCTGCACTAAAATCAAAAGTCCTCATTTTGAAGGCTTATACTATATGCAAGTTCTTGGCCATAAAAATGGTATGGGGGACATGTATCAATGCAAAAAATTGTATTTAAAAAGATAGTTTTTTTCAGGAGCAGTGATTTTAATTATGCCCAAAGTGAAACAATAAAAATGATTAATTCCTTTAATTATAGTGCCTGGGGGCTCCCCTTAGTCTGCCTGTAAAGTGGCACATGTATAGAACCTATTTCAGCAAAACTGACATTTAAAAAAAAAAATGAGGCTATGTGAATATGTGCTATTTGATAGTTCTTATATAGGTAAGGGCATGGCCATCTGGTGACAACACCTGGTGGCACTTCCCCCTTGTGACGTCACCGACCCAGCATGCACTGGTCGGTGACGTCACCTAGGGGGCCCCTTACCTAATATAAGAACTGTCAAACAGCATGCCAGGCATTCGCCGGTTTGCCTTAGTTGACAGCGGAGCGTTTTTTTTCCCGTCGTGATTGACGATAGATCTACATGGGGAGACACTGTCTTTTTATTTTATAATAAAGGATTTGTCAAAAACTGTCTGTGTTTTCATTACTTTTTGACACTTTTTTGGTGAATGGGTAGGGGTACTATGTACCCCATACTCATTCACATGGGGGGGCAGGATCTTCTTAAAGAGGGCTTCCAGATTCCAATAAGCCCCCCACAACCACCACCCAGGGTTGGCAGGAAGAGGCCCATGTCCCCAGCAAAGCACCCCCTCCATGTTCAGGGCATGTGGCCTGGTATCATTCAGGAGGGAGGGGCACTCGCTCACCCCCCCTTTCTTGACTTGCCAGGCTGCATACTCAGATAAGGGCCTGGTAGGGATTTTGGGGGGACCCACGCGTTTACATTTTGGAGTGGGGTTCCCATTAAAATCTATATTGGGTGTTCCCATTAAAATCTATATTGGGGGGACCCCCACACTGTTTTTACTTTCACTCTTTTATTGTCCCTGCGATTTTTTTTATTCTAGAGAATGCAGGATTCTGGGTTTAGTAACACTTTAACTGATGCTTCCTGTGCTATTATAATATCAGTATTGGCATGGGCCACATTACCTAAGCAAATAAACCTGTTTCAGGTCTATCTGCGCCATCTGCACCAGTTTACATTTCAAAGTGAAATAGAAACTAGCAAAGGTCTGCTCCTACTTAACGGAGGAAGTAAGGCAACTTTCCATATAGAAAACTGCCACACATTCCCACCAGGTGCCACCTTGTTGTACAGTAGTGATGAGCCGAACACCCCCGGGTTCGGTTCGCACCAGAACCCGCGAACGGACCGAAAGTTCGCACGAACGTTAGAACCCTATTAAATACAATGGATGCGAACGTTCGAAATCTAAAGTGCTAATTATAACGACTATTATGCATGTTATTGTCCTAAAAAGGGTTTGGGAACCCGGGTTCTGCACCAGGGGACATGTATCAATGCAAAAAGAAGTTTTAAAAACTGCCATTTTTCGGGAGCAGTCATTTTAATTATGCATAAATTGAAAAAAAAAAAGTCAAATATTCCTTTAAATATCGTACCTGGGGGTGTCTAAAGTATGCCTGTGAAGTGCCACGTGTTTCCCCGTGTTTAGAACTGTCCCTGCACAAAATTACATTTCTAAAGGAAAAAAAGCCATTTAAAACTGCTTGCGACTTTAATGTAATGTCTGGTCCCGGTAATATGGATGAAAATCTTTAAGAAAAATGGCATAGCTACCCCATCACACCCCCCCCCCCAACCCAGCCCATTACCAGCCCCTTTGGGTCTTGTATGGATATTAAGCGGAACCCCGCACACAAAATAAAAAATGCCCTATATACTCTGAACAGCCGTATACAGGCGGTGCATACAAGACAGGGACTGTAGGTTTGTTCTTATGTAGAATCTGTTTGTAATTTTGAACAGGTACATTGTTTAAGTGCAGCTCCAGCCAAAAAATCTATTTTTAAGCTTTTTGGAAAACATAGGGAAGGGTTATCACCCCTGTAACATTTTTTTTGCTGTCTGTGCACCTGTTCAGAACATTTCACCTCACTTTCCATCCTAATGACAAATGTTTTTTGAAAATTTGTTTTTTTTATTGAAACAAGAATTGGTGATAAAGCATCAGTGGAGAGGAGACACTTTTTTTCCCATATTAACTCTTACAGGAGAGAATTTGCCTTCCTAGGGGTAGATTTCCTCTCACTTCCTGTTGTATCCTTCCGTTTGCAGGGAGGAGTCGTTTGTAAGTTGGATGTTTGAAAGTAGGGGCCTGCCGTATATACTCTGCTGAAATTTGCCCCTTACATGTTGGTGTTGACACAACACTGTAAGGCCTCACAGTTACTCTTGGTGGGCGCAGGAATGGGCCCTGCTGTGAATTATTAGATCAAGAATTGTAATTACATGCCCCTGTTAAACAGGGGCAGAAAAATTGGGCCTTAGGCACTGGTGCCACAACACTGCAACCCCTCACAGATACTGTACTTGGAGCACAGCAATGAGCCCTGTTGCAAAGTATTGCATCAAAAATTGTAATTACACGCCCCTGTTAAACAGGGGCTGAAAAATTGGGCCTTAGGCACTGGTGCTGGTGCCACAACACTGCAACCTCTCCCAGATACTCTAGTTGGAGTGCAGGAATGAGCCCTGCTGCAAAGCATTGCATAAAAAATTGTAATTACATGCCCCTGTTAAACAGGGGCTGAAAAATTGGGCTTTAGCCACTGGTGGCGGCACCCAGAAACAAAAATGTTCTTCCAAGCTATCATCATCAATCGGATCATTGAGGAGGAGGAGGATAGTCAGTCAACATAACAGGACAGTCTCTCAGTATCAGCATCAGTCTTGAAGGGATGTGACATTTGAAAATAAATTAGTCTGTTATATCAGCTTCAGGTGTTTGGTAGCTGGTGGTGATCCAAGACTGGTTCATCTTTATGAAAGTCAGTCGATCAACCGAGTCGGTGGACAGGCGCACCCTGTGATCCGTGACAAATCCTCCAGCAGCACTGAATGTGCATTCTGAAAGAACACTGGATGCAGGACAGGCCAGTAGCTCAATTGCATACTGTGCAAGCTCTGGCCAGTGATCCATCCTCAAGACCCAAGAAGCCAGAGGATTTTCGGTGGGGAAGGTGTCCAAGTCTGACCTTGCCCCTAGGTATTCCTGCACCATGTATATCAGATGCTGGCGATGGTTGCTGGAACCGATCATACCTTGGGGCTGCGGACTAAAGAATTGTCTGAACGCATCGGTCAGACGGCCACCTTCCCCACCGCTCCTTCTTTGACTGACCGAAGCCTCAGCAACTCGTTGTCCAGGACCAGGAGTTTGTAACCTCCCAGTCTCTGGGAACGCGTTGCACAGACCTTTCTGCAAGGCCTCCCGGAGTTGTCTCATCCTCTGCTCCCTCTGCAACGGTAAGATAAGGTCCGCAACCTTACCCTTGTACCGTGGATCAAGGAGAGTGGCCAGCCAATAATGGTCCCTCTCCTTGATCCGAAGAATACGAGGATCCTTCCGCAGACTTTGCAGGATCAGGGAGGCCATGCAGCGTAGGTTAGCTGAGGCATTCGGTCCGGAGTCCTCTGGGTCACTAAGGACGACATGATCCGCAGCTACCTCCTCCCAGCCACGTACAAGTCCACGGGTTTCTTGGGACTGTAAATCATCCCTAAAAGACTGCTGCTGATGATGCTGAGTGCCAGGCTCCACCTCCATGCTGACACAATCCTCCTCCTCCTCCTCCTCTTCCTGTGCGATGGGTGGGACAGAAGGAACACTGTCTGGGTAAAGGGGGCCTTGAGAGGCAAGGAAGTCCTCCTCTTCCTGCCTCTGTTCTGCCTCAAGTGCCCTGTCCATTATTCCACGCAGCGTATGTTCCAACAGGTGGACAAGAGGTACAGTGTCACTCATGCATGCACTGTCACTGCTCACCATCTTCGTGGCCTCCTCAAATGGTGCCAGGACAGTGCATGCATCCCTGATCATGCCCCACTGGCGTGGTGAAAAAAACCTGAGCTCCCCTGACCCTGTCCTGGTGCCGTAGTCGCACAGGTACTCATTGATGGCCCTCTGCTGCGTGTGCAGCCGCTGCAGCATGGCCAACGTTGAGTTCCACCTGGTGGGCATGTCACATATAAGGCGGTTCTTGGGCAGGTTCAACTCCTTTTGCAGCTCAGCCAGGCGAGCACTGGCATTATAAGATCTGCGGAAATGCACACAGACTTTCCTGGCCTGCCTCAGGACATCCTGTAAGCCCGGGTACCTGCCCAAGAACCGCTGCACCACCAGGTTAAGGACGTGAGCCACACAGGGCACATGGGTCAGTTGTCCCTGTCGGAGGGCGGAGAGGAGGTTGGTGCCATTGTCGCAAACCACCATTCCTGGCTTAAGCTGGCGTGGCGTCAACCACCTCTCGGCCTGCCCCTGCAGAGCAGACAGAACCTCTGCCCCAGTGTGGCTCCTGTCCCCCAAACACACCAGCGCAAGCACGGCATGGCATCTTTTTGCCTGCGTACTTGCGTAGCCCCTTGAACGCCTATGGAGCACCGCTGGTTCCGAGGACAAAGCACAGGAAGAGGCCATGGAGGAAGAAGAAGAGGAGGGGGTGGAGGAGAGAGGTGTGTCACAACCAGTAGTAGCATTTTGGAGGCGTGGCGGCGGAACAACCTCCAACACTACTGCACCTTGTCCTGCATCCTTCCCAGCTGCCAAAAGAGTGACCCAATGGGCCGTGAAAGAAAGGTAACGTCCCCGTCCATGCCTGCTGGACCATGAGTCAGCGGTAATATGCACCTTACCGCTGACCTCCCTGTCCAGCGAGGCCAAGACATTGCCTTCCACATGCCGGTAGAGAGCCGGAATCGCCTTCCGTGAGAAAAAGTGGCGTTTGGGAACCTGCCACTGAGGAACCGCACATTGCACAAACTCACGGAAGGGGGCCGAGCAGTGGCGGTGCGTCCATAGAGGGCGCCGGAGCGCCGCCCCCTCTCGCTCCTGCACCGCCACTGAAAGACAATACACAGATTCATGCATTGCATGAATCTGTGTATTGTCACCACTGCCGCGCTGCCCACTATTCATATGGCCGGCCTCCTGGTGAGCGCCGGCCATATGAATTCGAGCGGCGGCCGGTGGTGGGTGTGACTTTGAAGTGTCTATCAGAGCCAACGGCTCTGAAAGGCTTTCCGAATACAGCTCTCACGCTGTATTCGGCTTCCAAAAACTCCTCCTAGGTACGCACGGGGGTGCGTTCCTTGGAGAAGACTGTGGGGGTTTCAGCCAATCAGGTTCACCGGATCTGGTTACCGGTAACCTGATTGGCTGAAGCGACATAGAGGGCGGGAGAAGACATCGAGGACGGCGCGGACTGAGGAAGGTAAGTGCAGGGCTGGGGGGGGGGGGGTGGGACAGGCTGCATTTGGGGGACACACTGGCTATACATGAGGACACACTGGCTGCATTTGGGGGACACACTGGCTGTATATGGGGACACACTGGCTGTATATGGGGGCACACTGGCTGTATATGGGGACACACTGGCTGTATATGGGGACACACTGGCTGTATATGGGGGACAAACTGGCTGTATATGGGGACACACTGGCTATTTATGGGGACACACTGGCTATATATGGGGACACACTGGCTGTATATGGGGACACACTGGCTGCATTTGGGGGACACACTGGCTGTATATGGGGACACACTGGCTATATATGGGGACACACTGGCTATATATGGGGACACACTGGCTGTATATGGGGACACACTGGCTATATATGGGGACACACTGGCTGCATTTGGGGGACACACTGGCTGTATATGGGGACACACTGGCTATATATGGGGACACACTGGCTATATATGGGGACACACTGGCTATATATGGGGACACACTGGCTGTATATGGGGACACACTGGCTGCATTTGGGGGACACACTGGCTGTATATGGGGACACACTGGCTATATATGGGGACACACTGGCTGTATATGGGGACAAACTGGCTGTATATGGGAACAAACTGGCTGTATATGGGAACAAACTGGCTGTATATGGGAACAAACTGGCTGCATTTGGGGACAAACTGGCTGCATTTGAGGGGACAAACTGGTGGCGTTTGGGCACAGTGGCTGCGTTTAATGGGCACAGTGGTGGCAATTGATGTTTTTTTTTTCAGTTTGTTTGCGCCCCCCCAAAAATTTTGAGCACCAGCCGCCACTGGGGCCGAGTCTACCAACTGAAAAGGCAGCAGTTGAAGCGCTAGCAATTTAGCCAAGCTAGCATTCAACCGCTGGGCATGTGGATGGCTGGGAGTGAACTTCTTTTGACGGTCCAACAGCTGGGGCAGGGAAATTTGCCTGCTAGAATCGGACGTCGGTGTACTGCTAGCAGAGTGCCCGCAAGTACTTGGCTGTGACACACCTAATTCTACACCTTCATTCCTCTCAGTGCAGGTTTCAGAGAGGACTGAAGGTATAGTGGGGTTGGAGATCCCAGCTGATGCGGTGCAAGGAGAGGTCCGCTTTGTTCTTTGGTGTGGGTCTTTAAGGTAGGCTTGCCAACGAGCTGCATGGCAGGTCAACATATGTCTGGTCAAGCATGTGGTGCCCAAGCAGGTGATGTTTTGGCCACGCGATATACGCTTGAGACATATGTTGCAAACAGCAGCTGTGCGATCTGATGCACTCGACTCAAAAAAGGCCCATATCAAAGAACTTTTTGAATAACGGGCAGAGGCAGCGCCCTGCACAGGCGGAGCTCTACGGTGTGATTCCGTCGGTGTGCTGCCCTTACGCTGGCCCCCCGAGGGCATCCTGCCTTGTTGGAGATGTGCCTCCTCCTCATCCTCCTCCTCCTCCTCCTCTCTCCTATTAGGCACCCACGTGGAGTCAGTGACCTCATCACCCCCCCCCCCTCCTCATCACTGGAGCCAATCTGGCAGTATGCTGCAGCTGCTGGAACATGACTGCCAGATTGGTGTCCTTCTTGAGCATCCCCTCTCTCTGCTCTCACGCTACTGCCTTCCTCTAGCTGGGTATCATCATCAGACCCTTCGAAACGCTGGGCATCCTCCTGGAGCATGTACCCAACAATGTGCTCAAACAGTTCGGGGGACTCCTCAGGAGGACATGGTTGGTCTAGGGAAGGAGTGACTGATGATGACATTGATACCAGGGAAGAGGACGCTTTGGCAGCTGCTTTGCCAGTACCCTGAGCCTGGGTGAGAGAGGATGAGGAGGATGAGGAGGGCTTGGTCATCCACTCTACCAAGTCTTCGGCATGATGCGGCTCAACACGTCCAGCTGCCGAAAAGAAGGACAAGCGTGTCCCATGGCCACGTGCTGATGGCGATGCACTGCGTCCACGACCAGCACTGTTGTCTCTAGACACAGAGCCTGCTTGCCCTCTTTTATTGGCTCCTGACTGTCTGCCTCTCCTTGTTTGCCTTCCAGACATTCTAATGGCCTGCAGGGAGATGGGAAAACCAGCAATAAGGCCTAACTTCAGGTGTATAATGTGCAGGAGGCACACTCCGCCTGCTGTAAGTGCTGCAAATGCCTGTTGGTGTAAAACACCAGGAAAACACAGCAATACGGGCTAACTTCAGGTGTATAATGTGCAGGAGGCACACTCCGCCCGCTGTAAGTGCTGCAAATGCCTGTTGGTGTAACACACCGGGAAAACACAGCAATACGGGCTAACTTCAGGTGTATAATGTGCAGGAGGCACACTCCGCCTGCTGTAAGTGCTGCAAATGCCTGTTGGTGTAACACACCAGGAAAACACAGCAATACGGGCTAACTTCAGGTGTATAATGTGCAGGAAGCACACTCCGCCCACTGTAAGTGCTGCAAATGCCTGTTGGTGTAAAACACCAGGAAAACACAGCAATACGGGCTAACTTAAGGTGTATAATGTGCAGGAGGCACACTCCGCCTGCTGTAAGTGCTGCAAATGCCTGTTGGTGTAACACACCAGGAAAACACAGCAATACGGGCTAACTTCAGGTGTATAATGTGCAGGAGGCACACTCCGCCTGCTGTAAGTGCTGCAAATGCCTGTTGGTGTAACACACCAGGAAAACACAGCAATACGGGCTAACTTCAGGTGTATAATGTGCAGGAGGCACACTCCGCCTGCTGTAAGTGCTGCAAATGCCTGTTGGTGTAACACAACAGGAAAACACAGCAATACGGGCTAACTTCAGGTGTATAATGTGCAGGAGGCACACTCCGCCTGCTGTAAGTGCTGCAAATGCCTGTTGGTGTAACACACCAGGAAAACACAGCAATACGGGCTAACTTCAGGTGTATAATGTGCAGGAGGCACACTCCGCCTGCTGTAAGTGCTGCAAATGCCTGTTGGTGTAACACACCAGGAAAACACAGCAATACGGGCTAACTTCAGGTGTATAATGTGCAGGAAGCACACTCCGCCCGCTGTAAGTGCTGCAAATGCCTGTTGGTGTAACACACCGGGAAAACACAGCAATACGGGCTAACTTCAGGTGTATAATGTGCAGGAGGCACACTCCGCCCGCTGTAAGTGCTGCAAATGCCTGTTGGTGTAACACACCAGGAAAACACAGCAATACGGGCTAACTTCAGGTGTATAATGTGCAGGAGGCACACTCCGCCCGCTGTAAGTGCTGCAAATGCCTGTTGGTGTAACACACCAGGAAAACACAGCAATACGGGCTAACTTCAGATGTATAATGTGCAGGAAGCACACTCCGCCCGCTGTAAGTGCTGCAAATGCCTGTTGGTGTAACACACCAGGAAAACACAGCAATACGGGCTAACTTAAGGTGTATAATGTGCAGGAGGCACACTCCGCCCGCTGTAAGTGCTGCAAATGCCTGTTGGTGTAACACACCAGGAAAACACAGCAATACGGGCTAACTTCAGGTGTATAATATGCAGGAGGCACACTCCGCCTGCTGTAAGTGCTGCAAATGCCTGTTGGTGTAACACACCAGGAAAACACAGCAATACGGGCTAACTTCAGGTGTATAATGTGCAGGAGGCACACTCTGCCTGCTGTAAGTGCTGCAAATGCCTGTTGGTGTAACACACCAGGAAAACACAGCAATACGGGCTAACTTCAGGTGTATAATGTGCAGGAGGCACACTCCGCCTGCTGTAAGTGCTGCAAATGCCTGTTGGTGTAACACACCGGGAAAACACAGCAATACGGGCTAACTTCAGGTGTATAATGTGCAGGAAGCACACTCCGCCCGCTGTAAGTGCTGCAAATGCCTGTTGGTGTAAAACACCAGGAAAACATAGCAATACGGGCTAACTTCAGGTGTATAATGTGCAGGAGGCCCACTCCGCCCGCTGTAAGTGCTTCAAATGCCTGTTGGTGTAACACACCAGGAAAACACAGCAATACGGGCTAACTTCAGGTGTATAATGTGCAGGAGGCACACTCCGCCCGCTGTAAGTGCTGCAAATGCCTGTTGGTGTAACACACCAGGAAAACACAGCAATACGGGCTAACTTCAGGTGTATAATGTGCAGGAGGCACACTCCGCCTGCTGTAAGTGCTGCAAATGCCTGTTGGTGTAACACACCAGGAAAACACAGCAATACGGGCTAACTTCAGGTGTATAATGTGCAGGAGGCACACTCCGCCTGCTGTAAGTGCTGCAAATGCCTGTTGGTGTAACACACCAGGAAAACACAGCAATACGGGCTAATTTCAGGTGTATAATGTGCAGGAGGCACACTCCGCCTGCTGTAAGTGCTGCAAATGCCTGTTGGTGTAACACACCAGGAAAACACAGCAATACGGGCTAACTTCAGGTGTATAATGTGCAGGAGGCACACTCCGCCTGCTGTAAGTGCTGCAAATGCCTGTTGGTGTAACACACCAGGAAAACACAGCAATACGGGCTAACTTCAGGTGTATAATGTGCAGGAGGCCCACTCCGCCTGCTGTAAGTGCTGCAAATGCCTGTTGGTGTAACACACCAGGAAAACACAGCAATACGGGCTAACTTCAGGTGTATAATGTGCAGGAGGCACACTCCGCCCGCTGTAAGTTCTGCAAATGCCTGTTGGTGTAACACACCAGGAAAACACAGCAATACGGGCTAACTTCAGGTGTATAATGTGCAGGAAGCACACTCCGCCCGCTGTAAGTGCTGCAAATGCCTGTTGGTGTAAAACACCAGGAAAACACAGCAATACGGGCTAACTTCAGGTGTATAATGTGCAGGAGGCACACTCCGCCTGCTGTAAGTGCTGCAAATGCCTGTTGGTGTAACACACCAGGAAAACACAGCAATACGGGCTAACTTCAGGTGTATAATGTGCAGGAGGCTTAGCAACAATGACACTGACACTGTCCCCTGCCTATCCTTCTCTCTCCCTGCACACATGGTTTATCAAAGAATATGACACTGACACTCTCCCTGCCTATCCTTCTCTCTCCCTGCACACAAGGTTTAGCAAAGAATATGACACTGACACTGTCCCCTGCCTATCCTTCTCTCTCCCTGCACACAAGGTTTAGCAAAGAATATGACACTGACACTGTCCCCTGCCTATCCTTCTCTCTCCCTGCACACAAGGTTTAGCAAAGAATATGACACTGACACTCTCCCTGCCTATCCTTCTCTCTCCCTGCACACAAGAATAGCACAAAGAATATCAACACTGTCCCTGCCTATCCTTCTCTTTCCCTGCGCCGGAACACACCACACAAGGCCGCCGTGCTGGCGGCCTTTTATAGTGTGGGGCGTGTGCTAAACCCCCTGAGCTATAATTGGCCACAGGCAACCTGCCTGTGGCCAATTATGTCTCTCCTAGCTGCCGGCGCTGTGATTGGCCAAGCATGCGGGGTCACAGTGCATGCTTGGCCAATCACAGCGCCGGGATTGCACTGCGATGGCGCAGTGTATTGTGGGCCGTTCGCGTCACTCGAATTTGGCGCGAACGGCCCAAATCGTTCGAAGTTCGCCGAACGGTCGAACAGCCGATGTTCGAGTCGAACGTATGTTCGACTCGAACACCGAGCTCATCCCTATTGTACAGGATATGAAATGTCAGTAGACAGCACAGATCCCTCTCTCTGCCTGTGCAGTGATTAGACTACACAAGCAGAGTCTGCAGAGTTAAAAACTCTCCACCTCCCTGTGGCTCTGAGCTGAGCATGGGGGCAGTGCCAGGTAGAGAAGCTGGTACATGCAGTTCCAGCTCTCATGTTCTCTATACTGCCGCTCACAGATACAGCAGAACAGAGAACTGATCGCTTCTAATGCCCCTTTTGTTAATTAGGAACAGCCTCTGCTCCATTTTTTGTTCAGAATAGTGGTGCAGGCATTGTGCTTGTGCCACACTTTGTTAATTTCCCCATGATCTCTTAATAATAGTCTTTAGATATTTACAGTCTTATGTACACTATATACAATATGCTCCAATTTCTCCCAAATCAGTATTCTTGTGCAACAAATTGGAAACACATGCACAGATTTTATTACCTTCCCACCATAGAAATGTATGTTTTAAGTGAGCTTAATTGATAATCTATTTTCGATCGGTACGAATTTTCCTTCATTTTACAACCAGGTAAGATTGTTTGACCAATCCTTTTATAATATTAATAAACATGTCATAAATATATCCCCTATTTTGTAGACGCTATAACTTTTGTGCAAACCAATCAATATATGCTTATTGGGGGTTTTTTTTTTCGTGAGTGTGTTTGCTTCTGCTCCCCCAGCTTCTCCTCCCCCAGCTCTAATGCTGCTGAGAGTAGAGGGAACAGAGGAAGTGTCATCTCTTTAAAAAAAAGGTATTTATATATATATATTTTTTATATCTATACACAAATGCTTTGCCTTTCATTTTAAACAGGATGGGTTGTTGTGCAAGGCAATTATAAATGCAGGTAAAAAAAAAAAGTGCATTTTTTTTTTTACTTGGAGCCTGTAAAACATTGCACCCGCAATCAGCAGATCGCAGGTGCTATACAGTGCTCCTGCAGACTTATCAGTGTATCTGTCTGCTTGTACCTTGTACAGGCAGGCAGATACACACTGACAGGAAGAGACAATGAACTACGAGAGCACTCAACAGCACCATAATAGTTCACTGAGAACTACAAGCTGACAGCCGCAAAGGCCGTTTGTACTTGTAGTTTCCCATTCACAGAAATCTGTAAATGTCTGATGCAGCCAGGCAGGCGAAGCCCTGCACAGCCATGTTATTTTCAAAAAGTGACAGCGGGTGCCCGAAGAAGATGCCCGCTCGCTGTCATTGGCAGGGGAGAGGCTGCATCTGCTGGAACATGTTACATGTTTCACCCTAAATACGGGTGCAACATTAAACATGTTCGAAATATTGGTGCACATGCGTGAGGCTATATAAATGGCTGCTTAAGCCGTGAGCCCAGCACCAGCCTCACACACTGGCACCCTTTACAGCCAGCATGGTGAACGGAGTTTCACCAAACTTCACAGGCAGACACCGGAGAGGCCTGGGTACAACACATTTTTACTCAAATTTAAAGTACCCAAAAGCCGTAATTTGAGCCTGTGGTCGCGGCCGAAAATCAAAGATGGCCGCCGCAGCACAGCCTCCTGTGTCAGGTACGATTTGCCTCACAGACCACAGACAAAATATCCCCTCAGAGGGTCTGAATCTTTCCTCGGAACTACAAGAAGGTCCACCACAGACACCTAATTCCTCCTCAGCCATTAGTGAACCCCTATTTTACCTCACAAAGCCCGACAGTATCCATTCTTCCACAGAACATATTATTTTTACTCATCCCAGCCCCATTACCTCAGAAACTATCCCAAGAGACCAGGCATTTCAGATGGCAGACCTGTTCCAGGGGTTTAGCTCAAACTGCAGCCAAAATTACTAGTGACTTAAAAGCTGACTTCCAAAATCTTGGAACAAGAATAGATTCTATTGAACATAAATTGAAGGAAACGGTGGCTGCCACTAACCAAACTGCTAAACATTTATCCTTGGTACAGGAACAACTGGACTTTGCCATTTCTAGAATCGATGACCTTGAGAACAGGTCTCGCAGGTATAACCTCAGAATCAGGGGTACCTGAATCTGTGCTGGATGTCTCACTAGCGGTACAAGACCTATTCAAATCACTTCTACCTAATATCCCCCAGCACCGCCTTGAGCTGGATAGGGTTTACAGAGCTCCAGGTCCCCCTAGAAAGGATGGAAAGCCGAGAGATATTATTGCAAAGCCCCATTTCTTCTTAGTAAATGAAGAGGTCATGAAACAAGCCAGAATAGCCCCTCAAGTCTTATGTGAAGGATACCCAATTCAACTTTTTGCTGATCTATCTCCTCCTACAATCCAACGCAGAAGAGCTCTTAAACCCTTACTACTGATCTTGACTCAGAAAGACATTGGGCCTTTCCTTTTGCGGTGAAATTCTCTGAAAATGGAAGATCTTACTCCTTTTCTTGTTTAATATAATTATTGAAATTTTACATCCTTTTCAAGCCTACAGGAAAGAGAGCGAATTCTACTTCAACTCAAACTTATTTCTACCGAAGCTGACATGGACACCTCCACAACCAGTACTGGCTCATCCAAAAGACCTACTCCAACAAGTCCACAATCCCCCCTTTGGAACAAAGGAAAGAAAAAGAAGATTAAAGACAATGGCCCTACTCGACTTTGCTAATTTTCCCCTTTTTTTTTGCAACCTTTCTTTCCTCGGATCTAGAATCCGAACATAGATTCATCTGTGTCTAAGGTTTTAGGATAAATTCATCCTAAAATCAACCTGTTCTCCGGTTTACTGTTCACACTCTTTTTTTTTTGTAGCTCTATGGACTTATTTTTCTTTAGTTTTTATGTATTAATATGCTATTATACAAAATTTTTACAATAACCATACCCCCGAATAATAATATCGGGGTCATAGAGCATAATCTAAGCCCACTCTTGCTTTTCCGTGCAAATAGTTTTCTGAAATATTAAATTTTTACTATGGGCGCCCACAAGTGTACCCACCTATCCTTTGGAAATCCTCGGGTCTCCAGGGGATAGGTTGTCTGGTCGATTTAGTATAGACTCCTTTTGTTCTGGTCGAAAGGATTTGGGAGGTGTCTCCTCTCCCGAATCCTGACCTCATATGTTAGGAGACTTCTTTTCTACCTTACATCTTTCTTCTTACTTTTTTTTATTTTATGTTGTTCTTTTCTCCCTTTTGTGTCTAACCCAATTGTTTTTTTTTTAGAGTTTCCTGTTATCAGATCCATGCTGATCGTTAAGCACCTTGTCATGGATATGCGGTAATGTTTGTCTGTCAGCTTTCCTCCCTCTCCATGTGTTCACCTTAGAGGCCAGACACTCTCACCTGGCTGCTTTTATAATCTCTGCTCCTAGCATGGCTCCACCCCAGGCCCTATCAGAGAACTCTATATTAACCTGTGCACTGCAAGTCTGCCTTGCTGATCAACGTTGTTTGTTAAGCATTGTGTGTTTGGGTTCCTGCTTGCCGTGTGCTTCGTCTGTCTCTGTGTTAACGATATTGGCTTGTTCTCGACTATCACTGTCTGCTTGTGACCTTGACCTTTGGCTTGTCCTTTGTTTATCCTTGTCTGCTTGTCTCCCTGACCTTGGCTTATCCCCTCACTATCTCTTGTATCCTGAGCTGCTGTTTCTCCTTTATCCTCTATACCCTAGGGAGCGTGAGCTAGGGGACTCTGGGGGCCGCGACCTGGATCCAGTTGCAGCTTAGTCCATCCTCACCACTAGAGGCTCTGGTGAACAGCTGCTGGATCTTAGACTCCGCGCCCTCGGGAATCTTGGGCTCTAGCTCCCTGTGCGATCCCTGTTTGTGCTCCAGTGGATCTACCTTCCCTAACCACCCAGTGTTCCATCCGCAGAAGTCAGCCATAGGGTTCACTACCTTGTGGTGCACTCCTGACCTACGGTGTGCATCTGTCATCTGGCAACTCAGGTGACCTGACACACCTCAACTTCTACTTGGGAGTATACTTGATCAAGTTTTTGTACCAAGGACCTCTAAGGGTGAGTGGGGACAGTAGTAGCGGATATGCCTCTCCTGTTCTTCATGGCTAACAACCAACAGACACACCTTAAAATAGCTTCTCACAATGTTCAAGGCTTAAATTCTCCAATCAAAAGGAGAACATTTTTAGATTACTACAAATCCCTCAAGATAGATGTTCTTTTGCTCCAGGAAATGCACTTTCCTGTACGGTACAGTCCTAATTATATACACCCTCACTTTCCACAATTCCACCTAGCTAGTGCGGAAAATAAAACCAAGGGAGTAGCCATTTTCTTTTCAAAATTCTGTAAATTTTTAGAAGTCTTTTGAAAATGTTGATCCAGAGGGAAGAATTATGTTATTACAAGGTTATATTGATGGTCACCTATATACCCTAATCTCATATTATGCCCCTAATAGAGGCCAAACTTTATTCTTTAATAATATGATGAACACCCTGAGCCCTATGTTATTAGGTATGGTCATTTTAGGGGGAGACTCGAACGTAGCTTTTGACCAGGCCTTGGACAAATCCAAACCCCCCAGAGACCAAATGACCCGTCCGACCAATGAAAGCCGCAAAATTGCCAAAATACTTTCAAATCATAATCTAGCAGACACTTGGAGGGAATTAAACCCTTCCAAATGGGACTTCACACACTATTCACACCCCCACAACATATACCCAAGAATAGACCACATCATTAACCCCACACATCTTATTTCGCTTATACGAAGTGCCCACATCAAGGATATGGCCCTATTTGATCACTCGATAGTAATTATATCTCTAAATTCCAGTATACTTGGAAGGACACAAGGCTTTTGGAAACTCAACGAATCAATCCTTTCAAATCCAATCTCAAATGAGATAATCAATAAAGCTTTACAGGAATATTTTTCCCTCAATGACACGGAGGACATCTCCACTGAGACGCTTTGGGCGGCTCATAAAGCCTTCATCCGGGGAAAAATTATTCAAATTTCTACCCAAACCAAAGGAGATCGCAAAGCTCAACTAGAATTTTTAGAACAAGAATACATAGCCTTAAGAGCTCGTCACAAACAAAATCCTTCCAAAATTCCCATAACACTCATAGACAAGGCCAAACATGAAATAAACTTAGCCCTTACAACGCAAGCCGAAAAAGTGATCAGATGGAGTGGCAACAAATTTTACACAAATGGAAACAAAATAGGGTCATTACTAGCCGCAAAACTCTCACCCAGAGTTAGAATCCACACTATGCCTAAAATCCGAATTTCAGGTCAACCTCCTACAGCAAACCCCATCAAAATCCTAGAAGCATTTTAAGAGTTTTATTCTGAATTGTATAAATCTCACTCTCAGCCTGACAAAGATTTTCTCTCTAGGTTTTTGGACAATCTTCCCATTCCTTCCTTAACCCCCACACATAAAAGTTTACTTGAAGCTCCTTTCACAATAGAGGAGGTTTTGGAAGTTATTAAAAACGGATCGGCACCTGGCCCTGATGGACTATCTATACCTTATTATAAGACTTTCGCAAACACCTTAGCCCCCTATTTAGCCAAATTTTTTAATGCCAAAACACACGGCCTACCATTAGACACACACCTTAATACGGAATTTATCACAGTTATACCCAAACCAGACAAAAATCCTGAAGACATCAGTAATTATCACCCTATTTCCCTAATAAACAACAATATTAAAATTATGACAAAGATTATGGCCTGGGACCTCGTCTGTGTCTGGCGTTGAATCTTCCCACTGAGCTATCTGGGATGCTGGACAGCTCCCTGCCTGATCTGCTGGACAAACCTATCTGATCCATATTAGACTACTCTGCTTTGATTGCTGTTGAACCCTGAACCCCTTGCTCCTCCCATGAACTTCCTATATAAGCCTTGTCTCAGCACTTCCTCTTTGCCAGGTTATTGTGCCTTCCCTGCCGGTGCCTTGCTGTTGTCTTTCCTGCTGCCATCTGTACCTACAACCACACGTGATTGACCCTTGGCTTGTTCCTGGACTTCTCTACTGCCTGATCCCAATCTGAAACCACCCGTGTTTGACCCTCGGCCTGTTCTTTGACTACTCTACTGCTTGATCCCAACCTGCAGCCACTCGTGATTGATCCCTTGGCTTGTTTTCTGACCACGCTGCTGTTTCATCCTTGTCTGTTATCCGCTATTGGACCCCGGCTTGCTTACACCCTGGTGGGGCAAACTTGAGGACCGCAACCTAGTACTAGCTTGCAGCTAAATCCCTCTCCACCATCCGGAGCTCTTGGGAAAACCAGCTAGTACTTAGACTCCGCACCTCAGGTGAGCCTGTGTCATCTGCCAGAAGTGACTGCCTGTATGCCTGTCCTGCCACTGCTATTGCTATTGGTCTTCAAGCCCGACGCCTGATCGTGACATGGCCAATCGTTTAGTACCTTTTATTAAAACTTATATAGACAAAGACAAAGTGGCCTTCATCCCAGGCAGACAAGGCCCCGACCAAATTAGACAAGCAATAGATATTGTATCCATTCTGCAGTCCAACTGGGAGGGAGGAGAGAAACAACAGGGCTTGCTCTTGTCACTGGATCTTCAAAAGGCCTTTGACACAGTGTCATGGCCATACCTGTTTTCCTTAATAGAATGATGGGGTTTTGGAGACCGCTTTAAGGGCCTCATTCCCTTTATTCTCATCCTAGGGCTCTCATCCGTTTACAGGGTCATTACTCCAACCCAATCAATATAGCACGAGGCAGTAGACAGGGATGCCCGCTTTCTCCTCTTATATTTGCTATAGCCATAGAAACCTTAGCGATAACCATCAGACAAAATCCCAATATTAAAGGAGTATCCTGTGCTAATCAAATACACAAATGTGGCTTTTTTGCACGTGATATTCTATTATTCTGACGTCTCCGCTGATATCTCTTCCCAACATCTGTCAGGTTCTAAAAACCTTCTCTGAGGCCCCAGGCCTCAGAATAAATAACTCAAAATCACAAGCCCTTAATGTCTCGCTTCCCCTGTCTAGTGTCTCGTTGCTTAACCACTTCAGCTCTGGACCATTTTGTTGCTAAAGGACCAGGCCCCTTTTTGCAATTCGTCACTGCGTCGCTTTAACTGGCAATTGCGCAGTCCTGCGACGTGGCTCCCAAACAAAATTGACGTCCTTTTTTTCACACAAATAGAGCTTTCTTTTGGTGGTATTTGATCACTTCTGCGGTTTTTATTTTTTGCGCTATAAACAAAAACATAGTGACAATTTAGAAAAAAATGCAATATTTTTTGCTTTTTGCTATAATAAATATCCCCAAAAAATATATAAAAAAAGTTTTTTGCCCTCGGTTTAGGCCGCTACGTATTCTTCTACATATTTTTGGTAAAAAAAATCACAATAAGCGTTTATTGATTGGTTTGCGCAAAAGTTATAGCGTCTACAAAATAGGGGGTAGTTTTATTATTTTTATTTTTTTTACTAGTAATGGCGGCGATCAGCGATTCGCGGATTCCTCTCCATTCCAGTCACGCCGGTGTGACGCTGGGGATGCATCCCTGGGTTCACTTGGGCCTCTCTCCCGGCTCCCCTCATGGTATGGGCATCCTGGCTGGTCGCTGGTGCCAGTTGTGCTCCCCGCACATATCATGTTTTTTTTTCACTCACATATACCAGGTAAACACAGTGACCCCAATCGGAGCCTCACGCTCCCCCCCTCCATTCCCTTTTTCTTGTCTTCCATCCTCACCTTGTGCCCCATTCCTATTTCTACTTTTTCTATTTTCACCCATCATGGATTTTTTAGTCACTTACACCAGGTAAACACAGTGACCCCAGTCGGAGCCTCATTCTTTCCCCCCCTTCCATTCCCTTTTCTTGTCTTACATCCTCACTTTGTGCCTCGCTCTTATTTTCACTTTTTCTATTTTCACCACTTTTTTTTTTTTTTCCTCACCTTTTCTCATTTTCTCACTCACTCATTCAGATTTTTACCTCTAGCTATTTTTTACTTTCACTCACTTCTCTATCCCTACGTTTATCACCACCAGCCCCTCCATTTCCTCCTAACCATTCCCCACATTTTTTATTTTTTCCTTTTTTCCAGACACTTCCCAATTCATCATCACCGCCAGTGTCAGTGTGGGCACCTTTGTCAGGTTGGGGGCCTGGTTCTGCCGCCTGGTCTCCCAGGGGCTGTTCGTCCCCTCAGCTCCCAGTGGGGCCACTTGATTTTTGCCGCCGGCTTGGCGCCACCTGTTGACCATGTGCTTGCTACATGTAAGTAGGAGGGTGAACCCCCTTACCTATGTCTACTTCCTTATTTTGTCTTTTATCCCATTGTTCTAAGAACCAGTTATCGGTCCTCATTTTTGTCTTTCAAATTTTTTCAGACTAAACGCATCTGCTCTTGACGAGGCGATTAGCCGCCGAAACGCGTCTAGCCAACGAGCCTTTCAGTATCCTGGGCTCTCCTAGATGCATTATGTTATTACAACATGTTGTGATTTAATTATCTTGAAGTATCCTCGTTAACTTATGTCTTTACATGGAGCCGTTTGGCCAAGATATATGTATAACCTATGTGATCAATTTTTTTGACTTTTTTGGAACGTGATGAAATGGGAAAGTTCATTGTAAACATTTGAGCTTTTTTTCCCTTTTGGCGCTACATTGCAACGTACACACGGGGGAAAACAGTTTGCATAAATTGTTAGTGTAACATTAAGATAATTTTTTTTTACTTTTCTCTTAATGGTGGGTCTTGGTCTGGTTAATGGAGACTAGATCCAGACCCCCATACAGTTGTTTAGCAGCAGATCACGTCTAATAGTGATCTATTGCTGCAGTGAATGGCAAAACAGACATCTGCAGTACATTGGAAACCAAGGATCTGAATGTTTTAGCTACTAGGGTTAGCGTTAAACTCTGGCTGTCACTAATAGGTGGCGGCCTCCTGCACAAGTGTTGGCAGGGGGTAACAGGAGCTGCTGAGACTGGTCTCTGTTTTAAAATGCTGCTGTGATGAATAGTCACTATACCAGTGCCATTTTAAAAAGTAACTTGGTCTCAAGTGGTTAATCAAAGTTACAGATTTTTTTAAAAACTTTTAAAATGTCTTTAGAAACATATAAATTAAAGCTTATATGATATTCATATGACTGTAATTAACATAAAATAGTATTACATTACTATGTACTCTATACTGTGTGTGTATATATATATATATATATATATATATATATATACATACATACACACACATACACACACACACTGTATATATTGCATTTTGTAAGTATACATATTTTAGATTCTTTATCATCCTAATTGTTTTTATTTAAAACAATGTTGAAAATGTTTGATTAATGGGCATGGCAGTAAATCTGTTTAACTAAAAGGCATGACAATACTTTGGCTACATTGATAAATATCACAAATTGACTGACCCACCCAAGAATAGTTTGATCCTAATTGATCGCACAGCAAATACATTTGGCAAATGACAAACTGCCATCATTTGCCAATAGCATTAACAGCTGTGCATTTTAATCCAGCTGGAACTTCTCAGTATAGCAAACCAAGTGTGAAAATGTATTCATTTATACTGTGCTATAGGATTAAGTTGCAATTGCTGGAAATAGTAATACTAGGAGTTTTGTTTGTTCGTTTCCCAAAACACAATTTATCTCCCAATAAAGTGGTTCACCACCTTTGCACCTAAAAGTATCCATAACTAAGGATGGGCAAATCTGCCCAGGTTCAGTTTGGGGGTGGGGGGGGGGAGGGCCATTAAACTGTATAGGGGTGGAAATCTTGATACTAAGTTCTGGCCATTTTCAAAGCTAATAGGCATGTTATTGTCAAAAAAAAAAAGGGCATGGGGAGCTGGGCACTGTCACAGGGGACATTTAACAAAGCAAAACACTTCATTGATTTTTTTAACTTTTATATTTTTCTTGGCTTAAATACAGCAGCAGTACCTCAATCTTATTGATTTTTATTTTATTAAGCAGTAATAGGTCTGAATTGACCAATAGAAGTAGCAGCCAAAACAGATCTAAAAAAGCTATAGGAAAGTTTACGTTTAAAAAAATAACATTGGTTAACAGCAGCGAGATTGGTTATTCCGCGAAACTGGCGGTCAATACAACCTCCATCGGTGAACAAATGAGCTATAGAAATGGATTGTATCGAGAGGATGGAAACTCTCTTAGCACATGATTTGGACATACACAAAAAATGCCGATAGATATGGGCCCCCTGGAGGGTGTACAGGGAATCAACAAGAAACGAAAAAGCTTTGAGGTTAATAAAGTAAGGACTATGGATGTAATAAGTAAAGTTTCAATATAGGATGTTTTATTTCTTATTTTTTGCTTTGTTTTCTTAGATGTGTGTATTGTTTTGTAATCTGTTTGATGATATGACTATGCCATCTATGTATGAATTTGTTTATGTATGAATTGGTCTGTATAATAATTTTCAATAAATTTAGATAGAAGTAAAACAATAAATAAAGCAAAAGCCCCCAGCTTCATAAAAGCTGGCTAGTGACAAAAACATTTATAGTATAGTTTGTGAGCTTCTTTTTTTTGCACTACTGCATTGTTTTAAAAATTATGAAAATGTCAAAACAGAGTGCACGAATAACCCACGGCCCTACATTCCCCAAACCCCTATCCCATTCCTGTATCCCAAAATATTCAAAACATAAATCAATTAATAAAAAATTGGTAGCTGATGTCTAGCTTTGGAAACATTGTGCAGCACCTTTACAGTGCCTGGGCACTTAGGCTGCAAACATTGAGACACAAAGCAGAATTTTCTCCTGCAGAAAACTTTAGAAGTTTGTCACATCCAAATACAGAAACATTGCGTGACACCTTTTCAGTGCCAGAGCACCAGAAAAGGCAAAAAACTTCAAGGCACAACACTGAATTTACCGTGCAGCAACAATTAGATATTTGGCAGTAGTGTTGGGTGAACAGTTTGACCCGAGCATGAGTTTGGGCTGAACATTTGCCTGTTTGACAAACACCCGAATTTGCAGGGTGTTCACCCCGCCAAACACCCTATAATGCACTGCGTGCTGCACAGTGCTTTCTGCGTCATGATTGGGCAAAGCTTTGCCTAATCAGGGCACAGTGTAAGCTGTTTGTTAAGGAGTGGGGCCGGGAACCTGGCCGCAGCGTCCTCAACAACTGATGAGTAATCAGCTGTAAATGGGTTTCCCCCGTTACCGGCTGAATAAAAAAAAGAAAAGTGCTGTTGGCCCTGCCCCCTTGTAGTGTCACAGACCGGTGCATGCTGGGCCAGTGACATCACAAGGGGGGGTCCACCAGGTGACTTTGCCAGTTTGCCCCTTCCTTATCTATATAAGAACTGTCAAAGCGTGGAGGAGGCATCCAGCTGGCGGCCGTCCTATAAGGCGGAGCGTTTTTTTTCAGGCGGCTTGATTAATGAAGGATTTACATTGAGGGACACTGATTTTTTATTTTTAATAAAGGATTTGAGGGCATGTGGCCTGGTATGGTTAAGAAGCGAGCGCCCCGCCCCCTTCCTAAAACTGCTGGGCTACATGCTTGGATAAGGGTCTGGTATAGATTTGGGGGGCCCACAACATTCATTTTTTACATTTTGGCGTGGGGTTCCCCTTAAAATCCATACCAGACCTGAAGGGTGCACACTACGTTATTACACAAGTATGTGGTAACATGCTGCACACAAAGGACAGTTTTGCCTAGACATGTGCAATTCGTTTCATAACAAATCGCAATTCGGACAAATTTTGCATCTTCCGGACATTCGGAAGCATCCGAATGTCCGAAGAAAAAAATAACGAATTTTAACTAATACGAAAGAAATTATAGCGAAAATAACAAATTAATTCAACATGATTCGTTCATTCATTAAAGGTCTGATATAACTGTAGTGCTACCCCCAGTTAAGAGAGCCGCTGATATTGATTTGGGCCCTGTAGTGCACTGCTGTCAACCCCTGGCAATCGGCTCTAACCTCCCGTGGCACAGCTGGTGATAGAGGGATAGGACCGCGTGACCGCAACTGTTGGTGACGCAGTCCTATAACAAACATACACAGAATATACTTTAAAACTCCTATTAAAGTAAGCGGAACTGACACCAAATGTACTTTACCCAGATATTTTACTGAGGCTAATGGGCAAGTAATAAACAACAGTATAACAAGTTGCAGATCCCTGCAATAAACAGTAATAAAGATAAACAGAGTAATCAGAATAATAAAGTATTGCTATGCAACTCTAGCGCTGCCCTTTTACAGCTACTTCCCCTCATGGGTAGACTAACACCCAGCAATGTCTACCTATGCAGTCAGGCCTGACTGATCTAGATGGAAGTTCAGTGAAACAATATTCGCTAGCAATCTTTTCGGTGGTGCACTTGAAGAACAACTTTGTAATCCCAACGAATAGTAAAGATAAAGGTATCTGTCTTTAAACAGCTCTCACCACCCGGGCAAGTCAAAGTCCGTTTCCTCCATCGATTCGTCTAGGAACAGGAATCCACCGACATCCAAGTCTTCAATCCTTCTGGTGTACTGCAGCAAGGAGGATTAGATGTCTCTAAGGCTCTGCTAGGTTGGCAGAGGGCTCTTTGGAAAGGAGCACACGGCCCAGGCTTCAGGCCTTGTGCACACAGCAGTTCAGCACAGACATCCTCTTGCTAGGAGAGGGGTGTCCAAAGAGACCGACCAAAACTCCGCCTCCCCTTTATAAAGTCTCCCCCAGCAGTCTCTGTTCTGGAGCAATGCACCCTGGGTGCTGCAAGATGTACTGGGAGATGTAGTCTCTCTCTCCTCTGCTTTCACTTCCATAATGTCTCTTTACTTCCTCCCGACTCACCTCTCACCTGGAACTTCTTGTCTCTCTGCATTAAAGGGGAACACCCCGCTACACACTCCCCCCACTTGAACTCTTTGGTCCCCAAAGATAAACTTCAACAAATACTGTTTACCATTTTGGACAATGTCGAGCATGATGTTGGCATAGGGAATTCCCACCAAAACTTTGGGATGGAACTCTCTTGCCCACAGGTCACACTACCATGAGTGGCCTGCCTAACTGTGCCAGAGAGTGAGCTGGGGTTGCCCTCCACCAAATGGACGGTGGAAGGATCAGGTTGTTCAACACTTCTCCTAGCCGTTACAACAGAGTCCTCTGAGCTCGTCCCCATTTGGGGGTAAGTTAGTTTCTTGGGAGGCCTGATGACTCTGCGAGCCCTCTGCTCTCTTGGTGCTTCTGACTCTGGCACCACAGGCTCTTCTTCAGGAGTAAGTTCAGGTAACATTGCTGGTTCTGGAACCTCTGATTCAGAAGTCGACTGACGTATGGAATCTCTAGAGTCCTCCTCTGCGCAAGTGTCAGGAACATCTTCCCAGTAATCAGCTGAGGGACTGAAAGGTATGAATTCAGTAGCCTCCGGATTCAGCGTTGCATCTGGGGTATCCCCTCCATTTGGGAGATCTATGGCGGACGTTCCCAGAGTCGAGGGAGGCCACAGCCAGTCCAGTTCTCCACCTTCTTCTGTACTCAATTGGGAGGCCTCCCCATCTTTGGCTCGAGAGGTCTGGGACCGAGTGTTCGGCCTAGGAATATCCAGGATAGAGGCCGGTTCAGGGGAGTCTCTCACGGGAGGTATTCTGACTGCCTCAGCAAGTGGGAGCAGGTGGTTCCGATGCCACGTCTTCAGTGGACCCACCTTTCCTTCTGGCTTTAGTTTGTAGACAGGCAAACCGGGCAACTTCCTACAGACAACATAGGGCTCAGATCTCCACCTGTCGGCAAGCTTGTGTTTTCCAGGGACCCCCAGATTGCGTAGCAGTACTCGGTCCCCGGGCTGCAGATCTTGCACTCGAACCTTCAGATCAAAATTTCTCTTGTTGCGGGCCCCCCTTTGATCCGAAGCCGCCTGGGCTTGTTCATAGGCCACCTGCAAGCTACGTCTAAGTCTGTCCACGTATCCCTTGTGGGATGTAGCTGAGGTATTGTCTATAGAAGTGCCAAAGGCCAGGTCCACAGGTAGCCTTGCTTCTCTCCCAAACATAAGTCGATAAGGGGAGTAGCCAGTGGCGTCACTTGTGGTACAGTTATAGGCATGTACTAGGGCTGATATGTGCTGACTCCAGTGTTGCTTCTTCTCTGTTTCTAAGGTTCCCAACATGTTGAGCAGGGTCCGGTTAAATCTCTCCGGCTGAGCATCTCCTTGTGGGTGGTAAGGCGTGGTTCTGGTCTTCTTTATTCCTAATGAATCCAAAAGTCTTCGGATCAACCGACTCTCAAAGTCCCTTCCTTGATCTGAGTGGAGTCTCTGTGGTAGTCCGAAATGGACAAAATACTTCTCCATAAGTATCTTGGCCACGGTGGATGCCTTCTGGTCTTTGGTTGGGAAAGCTTGAGCATAGCGGGTGAAATGGTCGGTTATTACCAGAACATTCCCCAATCCACTCAGGTCGGGTTCGAGGCAGAGAAAGTCAATGCATACCAGATCCATTGGGCCTTGACTCTGTAAGTGGCCCATTGGGGCAGCTTGATGGGGTAGGGTCTTTCTCTGAATGCATCGTGCACAGGAATGGCAATACTCCTCTACTTCTGCCCTCATGCAGGGCCAATAGAACCGATTTCTGACGAGCTGGAAGGTCCTTTCTGCCCCTAGGTGACCATGATGGTCATGCAGGGCAATTAGTACAGTCTCTCGGTGCTTCTCTGGAAGAAACAACTGCCACTTATCTTCTGAGTCATCAGAGGGGCCCCTTCGGTAGACCACTCCCTGATGTACCTGTAGCCTGTCCAATTCCTTCCTCAACAGGCGAGCCTCCTTTGAGGGGTGATGTAGGAATTTGTTGGGATCCTGATTCTCCAGGGCTTCGAGGACCAATCTCCCCATGGGGTCTTCCAATTGGTCACACCTCAACTCCTTCTTGGACAGTCTCGGTAGGTTGTCTTCCTCCAGTTGAGTTACCCCACAATAGTGTTTGGGGACTCCTACCATGGTAACCCCTATTTCTTCTGCTCTGGAGCCTCCTCTGGCTTGGAATTCAGCCCCTTGACAAAGGGCCCGCACCCCGTCCGGTGCCACTTGGGTCCAATCTTCCCAGTCATTTGTCGTGGCATGAGACCTCCGGGACAGGGCATCTGCATCCCTATTTCCGGCTCCTGGTCTGTACTTCAGACTGAAGTTGAATCCAGACAATGCGGCCAACCACCTGTGTCCGGTGGCATCTAGTTTCGCGGTGGTGAAGAGGTAGGTCAGGGGGTTGTTGTCTGTCTTCACAGTAAACTCTGCCCCATACAAGTAGTCTTTTAGCTTGTCTACTACCGCCCATTTGAGGGCCAGGAATTCCAGCTTATGAGTGGGGTAATTCTTTTCTGAGGGGGTCAGGCTCCTGCTCACATAGGCCACTGGTCGCAGTTGTCCTTCATGTTCTTGGTAGAGTACACCACCTAGACCCTCATGGCTGGCATCCACATGTAATTCATAAGGTCTGGTAGGGTCGGCGTAGGCCAGGACTGGGGCAGTGGTTAAGCTCCTCTTCAGAGCATGAAAGGCCTCTTCACACCTTGGGTTCCACTGATCTTGAACTGACTCACCAGGCCTCCTGGGCCCTGAGTCATCCTCTTCCCCTTCTGCCTTTAGCAATTCATTCAACGGGCGGGCAATCCGAGCAAACCCCTCCACAAACCTCCTATAATAGGAGCAGAACCCCAGGAAGGATCTGAGCTCTGTTACTGTGGTGGGTCGTGGCCAGGAAGTGACTGCTTCCAACTTCTCAGGATCTGTGGCCACCCCTTCTTCAGACACTATGTGCCCCAGATAGTTCACAGAAGACTGGTAGAACCGACACTTCTCGGGGGAAAGCTTAAGTCCCTCTTCGCTGAGTCTTCTCAATACTTTCTCCAACCTGGCTTCATGTTCTTCCAAGGTTCTTCCAAAGACAATGACATCGTCCAAGTACACAAGGACTTCTATAAGATTCATGTCTCCAACAGTCTTCTCCATAAGGCGTTGAAAGGTAGCAGGAGCTCCAGACAGACCCTGAGGCATCCTATTGAATTCGAAGAATCCCACCGGGGTTATGAAGGCTGTCTTCTCCCTGTCTTCTGGGTGCATAGGGATTTGATAGTACCCACTCTTGAGGTCCATCACACTGAACCATTTGGCTCCAGACAAACTTTGTAGGGCATCTTCTATCCTTGGCGTGGTGTATTGGTCAGGGATGGTTCTCCTGTTGAGAGTCCTGTAATCGATACAAAGCCTCAACGACCCATTCTTCTTTCTGACCACCACGATTGGGGAGGCATAGGGACTTCTAGACTCACGGATAACACCAGTCTTCTTTAGTTCTACAAGTTGTTCCCTCAGATCCTCCAGATCTGCCAGGGGGACCCGCCTGACCCTCTCTCGGAAGGGCTTATCTTCTTGGAGGCGGATCCGATGGGTGGCACTTCTTGCACACCCCACATCGAATTCATCTTCGGAAAAGATCTTCTCCCACCTGGTCAGCTGGGCCTTGGCTCTTTCTTTCCAAGCCCTGGGTAGGTTCGGGTTTTCCACGGACAGTTTCTCCCAAACATCTCCTCCGTCACCCGTCCCCTTGACTTCGGACCAAGTGACCGGGGCAGCAGGGCTCACCTGACCAAGCAACACTCTGGCAGGGATCTCCATGGGTCCTCCCGTAGTGTTCCTAACACTCACCGGAACTCTGCCATGGGCCTTCTTCAGGGCCTTGAACGGAATCACTTCTGGTATCACTTCCAGGCCTGAGGACTCTTCCCTTGGGTCTGATTCCAGCATGACAAAGGGGCCAGGTTGTTCCCACGAAAGCTTCACAGTGGCCCTAAGACAGGTTACTTCTCCGGGCTGTAGCACTACTCCTTCTCTGCCAAGTCTCCACACCTTCCCTATCCCCTCTCCCGGGGTCTTCTGCTCTAAGACCAGTCGTTGGTAGGCCGTCTTTAGCATGGGATGGATTTTGGTGGCTGAATGGTTTCTCTCTTTCACTAGAGGGGTCAGGAGTCTCCTGACTAGATCCGTGTTTATCCCAATGATCAGGGAAATCTTGCTGGCTCCAGGCGGCCGGGGACACACAACTGCCAGGGTGTCAAACACTTCAGCCTTCCCAGCCACGGATGGGTCGAAAGTCATCTTTATGGGCAGGTACCCATCATAAGGGAAACTCTGGGTTCCAAGTCCCCATATCTCCAGCTCTTCTATCTTCTGGATAGGCAGATGACTCAAGTGCCTATCATAGAAGTCCCGGTATAGTAAAGTCACCTGTGCTCCGGTGTCCAAAAGAGCTTTAGTATAGACTCCTTCCACTTGAATGGGCACAGTAGGAGACGGGCCCACCAGTTCCTTTGGGTATGGCCGGACTGGGGTCACCTCTTTTTTTTTTTTTCCGACCCTTGCCCTGCTCCTTTTGGACTTTAATTTTTCCTGAGCCTGGCATGCATTGACTTTCTCCCTCTCAATGGGGGCACAAACCCGCTGAGGGATGTTATTGTTCCTTTTAGGTGGATGTTCCTTCTTTGGGGTGCTGTACTTCCACTGAGGGGTCTTGCCCCCTCCCTCTGGGGTACATCTTGGTGGGGGTGTACTATACCTCCTCCTAGGAGTTTTGTCTCCTCCATTCTTGGCCTTTTTTTTTAGTTTGGAGCGCACTGAAGATGATGGGCACCCGGTTGACTCCTTCACCGGGGCCCCTTTGGAGTTTCCCGCCGGCTTGCAATTATCTGTTCTCTTCTTCTTTGGGCTGGAGCATACGTTAGCAAAGTGGCCACTCCCTCCGCAGTTATAGCAAATCACCTCTTCTCGGTCCTGTAGGGAGGCCGGTGCTGAGGTGTTCGGGAACAACTCCTTTCTTGGGCTTGGTTTCTCTCGTCTTCTCTGATCTTTCTCCATCAAAGAGGTCAGCATCTCCAACACTTGGGCCATTTGCGATTTCAGAGTGTCAACCTCCGCATCTCTTTCTGGGCTCTTGACCGAATGGACCAACACTGGTACAGGTGTGACATTCGCCTTGGCCACCTGCTGATCTTCCTCCAGCGCCTCTTCGTCCCTAATAATTTTTATTAGATCAGAGTAGGTTAGTGACATTCCTCCTCCTGAGGTTTTCAGGTGCAGCCAGACCGGGTCTGAGCGCCGCGCTCCCCTCATGATCTGCTTCATGCGTGCTTCATCTGCATCTTTGGGCAGCATTCCCTTCTTCAGTACAATCTTGCATAACTGCCTGTTCAGCCTTCTAACATATTCTGACAGTTTCTCATTCGGCTGCTGGAGAGTGTGTTCAATTTAATAAATCATCTCTGACACCTTCTCCAGCTGACCAAACTCTTCCTGCAGCATGGCCAGGCAATCTTGAGCTGTACAGTTTTCATTTCCAAACCGGAAGCTCTTCACCGCTTCTGCCGCGGCACCTTTCAGACTTTCTAAGACTCGCTGTCTCTTCTGTGCCTCAGGCACCTCCCATGCTTCTACTGCCTGCAATGCCTGTTCCACCCAAGTGTCAAAATCTTCCTCCCCCGCAGGGACGGGGAGCTTCCCTGAGAAGGTGCTAAGCTTCCGGTAACCGGCCTCCACATGCACCGTACTGCTTTTCTGGCACTTAATTACAAGGTCTCCTAGAGCATTCAACAATTCAGGCCCTATAGCGGCCAGCGGTGATCCCGGGCTTAATAGTTCCTTAAGCTTTTCTGCTTTAGGGGATAGTGGTGGAGATAATTGTGGGAGTGATGGCTTTGGTGTCTGAAACCATTCTTCCTTCACTGGCAGCGTATGTATCAAGTGATAGATCTGATTATCTATGGCTTGTATACTCTGACTTTTAAAATGCTCTGGGATTTCGTTTTTCCATTCTACCAGTGCGTATGTAAACGAGATCACTGGATCTGGCCTAAAATCCATCACCCATGCTTTGTGGCTCGGAGACAGTAACAATACGAGCTGTTTTATCTCCTCTTCCTTCCATCTTTCCCCCCGGGAGTACAATGACTACCGCCGCGGTTGGATCGGCGCCAATCGCTGCGCACCACTGTGACATTGCCAGCGGGTCCATGCTGGTACTTCTGACCAGCTTGATTGCAGCGTGCAACGTACAAGGATCCCGGACTCGAGCCCCCACGTGTAGCGCTACCCCCAGTTAAGAGAGCCGCTGATATTGATTTGGGCCCTGTAGTGCACTGCTGTCAACCCCTGGCAATCGGCTCTAACCTCCCGTGGCACAGCTGGTGATAGAGGGATAGGACCGCGTGACCGCAACTGTTGGTGACGCAGTCCTATAACAAACATACACAGAATATACTTTAAAACTCCTATTAAAGTAAGCGGAACTGACACCAAATGTACTTTACCCAGATATTTTACTGAGGCTAATGGGCAAGTAATAAACAACAGTATAACAAGTTGCAGATCCCTGCAATAAACAGTAATAAAGATAAACAGAGTAATCAGAATAATAAAGTATTGCTATGCAACTCTAGCGCTGCCCTTTTACAGCTACTTCCCCTCATGGGTAGACTAACACCCAGCAATGTCTACCTATGCAGTCAGGCCTGACTGATCTAGATGGAAGTTCAGTGAAACAATATTCGCTAGCAATCTTTTCGGTGGTGCACTTGAAGAACAACTTTGTAATCCCAACGAATAGTAAAGATAAAGGTATCTGTCTTTAAACAGCTCTCACCACCCGGGCAAGTCAAAGTCCGTTTCCTCCATCGATTCGTCTAGGAACAGGAATCCACCGACATCCAAGTCTTCAATCCTTCTGGTGTACTGCAGCAAGGAGGATTAGATGTCTCTAAGGCTCTGCTAGGCTGGCAGAGGGCTCTTTGGAAAGGAGCACACGGCCCAGGCTTCAGGCCTTGTGCACACAGCAGTTCAGCACAGACATCCTCTTGCTAGGAGAGGGGTGTCCAAAGAGACCGACCAAAACTCCGCCTCCCCTTTATAAAGTCTCCCCCAGCAGTCTCTGTTCTGGAGCAATGCACCCTGGGTGCTGCAAGATGTACTGGGAGATGTAGTCTCTCTCTCCTCTGCTTTCACTTCCATAATGTCTCTTTACTTCCTCCCGACTCACCTCTCACCTGGAACTTCTTGTCTCTCTGCATTAAAGGGGAACACCCCGCTACATAACAAAATGTCAACTCAGAGTAAATCTTACAGTCCAATCAGCTCATTCATTTTGTGCTGAAGGTTGGATTACTGCCAAAGTGCATTCCTGAGAACTGAGTGAGAAGGGTGCAGGGGCGGATCCGGGGTGGGGGCAACGTGGCAATTGCCACCCCCGAGAAATTAGTATTAGTTTCGGAACTTGCGGGCGGCTGAGAGTCTGAGTGGGCGGTAGTTGCGGAACTTGCAGTGCCTGAGAGTCTGAGTGGGCGGCTCGGCGGCGAGTGAGAGTCAGAGAATGGGCGGTCAGCTGGTCAGCTCTGTGGGTGAGCGGACTGCTGGCCAATCAACAAGCCCACAGCCGGGGGAGCAGAGAGATGACATCATCTCTCACCGCCCTGCGCCTGCTCTGCATCCCTTCAGTAACTTCCGCCCTCACTGTGCAGGCAGCAGAGAGATTACATCATCTCTCTGCTGCCTGACTCTGACAAGTAAAACGGCACCTTAGCAAGTGACAATCCGCAAGGTGTGGCAGGTGAGGTGGCAAGTGACAATCTGCATCTGGTGGCAGGCAAGTGACATTCCGCAACTTGTGGCAAGTGACAATCCGCAACATGTGGCAAGTGACATTCCGCAACATGTGGCAGGTGATGTGGCAAGTGACATTCCGCAACGTGTGGCAGGTGACAATCCGCAACACGTGGCAGGCGACGTGGCAAGTGCCAATCCGCAACGTGTGGCAAGTGACAACCTGCAACGTGTGGCAGGTGACGTGGCAAGTGACAATCCGCAACGTGTGGCAGACGACGTGGCAAGTGACAATCCGCAACGTGTGGCAGGTGACGAGGCAAGTGACAAACTGCATCTGGTGGCAGGTGACGTGGCAAGTGACACACTCGGGGCATCCACTGATTCTGCATTATGGTGAGTTGAACCATTTAATTTTATATTACAATGTAATAATATAAATAATGCGCTTCAATCATCCTGACACCATAACAACCATGGTGCCGTTATCATTAAAGGGCTAACACCAGTCATTTCCCTGATAAATTCCCTGCAAAAAAATATTTTCTGGTAGTGCCCCTCCCGAGACTAGACTCTGGATCCGCCCATGGAAGGGTGTTGTATTGTATTTCAGCATAGGAGAAGAGATATTGTCATTGTGTGTGTTAAAGGATTCAATATACAAGCAACTTTCAAAACTATGAATCGTCATCATGAATATATATATATATATACTGTGAGGGGGTTAGCTCGGCAGCGGGTGTGTGTGACCCCCGGGATGGGCTCCCCACACAAAAACAGGCCCAGCAAACGGAGGTTGTGGTTTTCAAAATCAAAAAGGTGCGGTTTATTTTCTATTTACAGTGACAAAACACAACAAAGCAAAAGAAACATAAATAAAATAAATCCTGGTCAACTTGACCTCTGACTAAACATACAGGTTTCCTAACTAACAACTGGGATCAGCCTAGTGCTGTCCTAGTCCCTAAGTCCCTGATTTTAAATGTCCAAGCAAATAGCCACACAGGCTTTGTCTCACCGCACAGGGGTTCACTCTCCCTAGACAGTCCACACAGGTCTGGGTCCAGGCATGAGCAAACACCTAATGAATCTGGGAGTTCTTATAGAGGCCTAAATGAGCTGACAAGCTTCAGCTGGTCTCATCAACTCCCTGTCTGCACGACGCCCCACACTCTCCCTAGAGGTATGAGTCATCCATGAGCCCACTAGCCTCAGCTGGGCTTATACAACTCTCCACCTAGTTGTATAAGTCGGCGTAAAGCCTGAATCTGGGCGAAATATATCTACCCCCCTGGATGCAACCAGGTGACTTTACCTTCCTGCTGTCACATACCCCCCCCTCTTGTTTTAACCTCGGGGTTGGAACACCAGCAATCAGGCATTCATGTACTCGAGACAAAGCATCCACATTCCCCATTTGAACGCCAGGGCGATGCTTTACTGTGAAGTTGAATTCCTGGAGGGCCAGGAACCACCTATTCACTCTTCTATTTGTTTCCTTGTTTTGAGCCATCCACTTTAACGGAGCGTGATCCGTAACCATGTCAAAGTGCCTACCTAGCAGGTAGTACCGAAGGGAATCTAGAGCCCACTTCACCGCTAAACACTCCTTTTCAACGGTGGCGTAATTTACCTCATGGGACTTCAACTTCCTGCTGAGGTAAATGACTGGGTGCTCTTCCCCGTTCCAGACCTGGGACAATACTGCTCCTAACCCCACATCTGACGCATCACTTTGTACGACAAAGTCTTTAGAGAAGTCGGGTGAGTACAACACTGGCTGGCTACATAAGGCTTGTTTCAAGAATTGGAATGCTGCCTCAGCCTCGGGGGTCCATTTAATCATGACCGACCCTTTCCCCTTCGTCAGGTTGGTTAGGGGCACAGCCTTAGAAGCAAAGTGGGGAATGAATCGCCGATAATACCCAGCGATTCCCAGAAAGGCTCGTACCTGCTTCTTGCTGTTGGAACGTGGCCAACTCTGGATGGCCTCGACTTTGTTGAGTTGGGGTTTTATTACTCCCCTCCCAATGGTGTACCCAAGATATTTGGCCTCCTCCTGCCCAATGGTACACTTCTTGGGGTTAGCCGTAAACCCCGCTTCCCGAACAGAGTCCAGGACTGCTTGCACTTTTGGCAGATGTGAGGCCCAATCTGTGCTATGGACAATTACGTCATCCAGGTAAGCCGCAGCATACTTCCGATGGGGCCTCAGCATCTGGTCCATTTTCCGCTGGAATGTGGCCGGCGCATTCTGTAACCCGAACGGCATTCTTTTATATTGGAACGCCCCGTCTGGGGTTACAAATGCGGTTTTCTCTTTGGCCGACTTGGCCAGGGGGATTTGCCAATACCCTTTTGTGAGGTCAAGAGTCGTCATGTATCGGGCTGTTCCCAGCCGGTCGATCAACTCATCTATACGTGGCATGGGGTAGGTGTCAAATTTTGTAACTTTGTTCAACTGACGAAAATCGTTACAAAATCGCCAGCTCCCATCCGGTTTAGGCACCAACACAATGGGACTAGACCAATCACTTTGGGACTCCTCTATCACCCCTAAGTTCAGCATTTTCTGTACTTCCTCCCGTATTGCCTCCCATCGGGCCTCTGGGATCCGATAGGGTTTTAACTTCACCCTTTCACCGGGCGGGGTAATGATGTCATGCTCTACCCCAGATGTTTGTCCCGGCAGCTCAGAGAATACCTCCTCGTTGCGAAGCACAAACTCCTTAACCTCCTGTTGTTGGGGTTGTGACAAGGTGGCTGCTATTCCAACCTCAGGAATCACGCAACCAGTTTGAGCTGGTGACCAAGTGTCTGCGACTAGGGACTCTCTATCCCTCCAGGCTTTCAACAGATTAACGTGATAGATCTGTTCGGGCTTTCGCCTTCCTGGTTGTCTGACCTTGTAATTCACTTCGCTCACTTTTTCCATTATCTCATAGGGGCCTTGCCATTTGGCAAGGAATTTACTTTCAACCGTAGGGACAAGTACCAGTATCCTATCCCCCGGGGAAAAGGTACGGGTCTTGGCTCCACGGTTGTACACTCTCTGCTGTGCTAACTGCGCTTGGGCCAAATGTTCCTTCACGATGGGCATTACCTGTGCAATTCGGTCTTGCATCAGGGCGACATGCTCAATCACACTCCTGTGGGGAGAACTCTCACTTTCCCAAGTTTCCTTGGCAATATCCAACAGCCCTCTTGGGTGTCTCCCATACAGTAACTCAAAGGGGGAGAATCCCGTAGAGGATTGGGGCACCTCCCTAATAGCAAACATCAGATAAGGAAGTAGACAGTCCCAATCCTTTCCATCTCTATCCACCACTTTCTTCAACATTTGTTTTAGGGTTTTGTTGAATCTTTCAACCAGCCCATCGGTTTGGGGGTGATACACAGATGTACGTAATTGCGTCACTTTGAACAATTTACACAGCTCCTTCATAACCCGGGACATAAAGGGTGTACCTTGGTCCGTAAGCAGTTCTTTACAAATACCCACCTGGCTAAACACAAGAGATAGCTCTTTGGCTATGGTTTTGGCCGAGGTATTTCGGAGAGGGATCGCTTCTGGATAACGGGTGGCATAGTCCATTATAACTAATATGTACTGGTGCCCCCTAGCGGACTTGATTATAGGACCTACCAAATCCATTGCGATCCTCTCAAAGGGGACCTCAATGATGGGTAGAGGGACCAGCGGGCTACGGAAATGTGGCATCGGGGCCAACCTCTGACACACAGGGCAGGAGGAACAATAATTTTCTATGTCCCTCATCACCCCCGGCCAATAGAATCTCTGTAATACCCTCTCTCGGGTTTTCTCTGTCCCCAGATGACCTCCAAGAATGTGCCCATGGGCCAACTCCAACACCAACTTCCTGTAAGGTTTGGGCACCACAAGCTGCTCAACGGTTTCTTCTGCCCTTTTTGCCACCCGATACAGTAGGTCCTTCTCTACGCTGAAGTATGGGTAAGTGCAGGTATTATCTGGGTTCACTAACTCGCCATCTATTTTCACTACGTTTTCCCGTGCCTTTATTAGGGCGGGGTCTTTCAACTGTTCTGTGGCAAAGTTTTCCCTGTGAACCTCAAGATCAGAAAACTACACAGACGGTAGGTTTTCGTCTGAGGAGGTGGGCTCCTCTCCAGTTTCTTGAGTCTCCCCTGCCAATACTGATAAGGGAAATTCCGGAGAGTCCTCACCACTCTCAGGGGAGTTCTGGCTATCACATTCCTGGTACATAGGGGCACCAGTGGGGGGCTCAGGATCATCCCACAGTTCCCAGAACTTCGGAAAATCCCTTCCCACAATGGCGTCATGCGGTAACTGAGATACTAAGCCCACTGGATGAGAGAGGGTACCTTTGGGGGTCTCGAAACACACTGTAGTCACTGGATACTCTCGGGTGTCCCCATGCACACAAATAACAGCTACCTTGCTATTCCCAAAGACCTCTGTTTTAACTAACTCAGCCTTTATCAGGGTCACAAGGCTACCTGAATCCAGCAATACCACAACATTTCTACCATTAACACACATTTTGCATAAATGTTTCTCAGTTCCTCGAATGGCAGTGCATGCGACTGTCGCACACAGCGACTGACGTCTGCCCGTCAGAAAGTCACACTGCATGGGTTCCTCCACAACCGGGCAATTGGCTGCAATATGTCCCGCTTGCCGGCAGCGGTAGCAAACGATCCTTCTTGCCGCCTCTTGAGCCGCTGATTTCCCAGGCTGTTCTCGCCAAACTTGGGGTAGAGCTCCCACCCTCTCACTCTCTCCACCCTCACCCCTTGGAATCCTCTTATCCGCCCCTGGGGATGGTCTGGTCTTAGGGTGGAAAGTCCGAGTGTCTCTGGAAGAGGCCGTCAGGTTCTCTGTAGCCAAGTATTTCTCCACACGATCCACAAGACCATCGGCCGTCTCTGGGTCTCCATGGCTTACCCACTTTTGGATGGCAGTAGGAAGAGCTCTCAAAAACCGATCCATTACAACACGTTCCACAATCTTTGGTGCGGACAAAGTCTCTGGCTGTAGCCACTTTCTGCTCAGGTGAGTGAGATCATACATTTGAGACCTGGGGGGTTTTCCAAGCTGGAAAGTCCAGTTATGCACACGCTGAGCCCGGACAGCCTGGGTGACACCCAGCCTTGCCAAAATTTCAGCTTTTAGCATCACATAGTCTTTTGCTTGGTTAGGCTCTAGGTCATAGTAAGCTTTCTGCGATTCACCAGTTAACAGAGGAGCCACCAGTCCAGCCCACTGCTCCTCAGGCCACTTTTCTCTTTCAGCGGTCCTTTCAAATGTGGTCAAAAATACCTCTGGATCATCCTCTCCAGTCATTTTTGTCAATAAACGACTCACCCCAAAGGACGCGGTATTAGTGGGACGGCTTTCCTCACTGGTCTGCGGACGTTGCTGCATTACTGCTTCCATCTGTTGTTGCAGTCTCTGCTCTTGCTTCTGCAACAGGTCTATGAAGCGGGCCTCAGATTGCTGCTGGGCTTGTTGCTGAGCCTCCAGACTCTGTTGCAAAGTTGCGTTTGTCTGCTGCTGGGCTGCAAGGCTCTGTTGATGAGCTTGCTGCTGGGCTGCGAAGTTCTGTTGTTGAGCTGCAAGGCTCTTTTGCAAACCTGCATTTGTCTGCTGTTGATTGGCATTTGCTAGAGCCAGCTGCTTCAGTATCTCCTCCATGCTGGCTTAAAAAAAAAACTGCCACTGGTTCTCCACCAACTGTGAGGGGGTTAGCTCGGCAGCGGGTGTGTGTGACCCCCGGGATGGGCTCCCCACACAAAAACAGGCCCAGCAAACGGAGGTTGTGGTTTTCAAAATCAAAAAGGTGCGGTTTATTTTCTATTTACAGTGACAAAACACAGCAAAGCAAAAGAAACATAAATAAAATAAATCCTGGTCAACTTGACCTCTGACTAAACATACAGGTTTCCTAACTAACAACTGGGATCAGCCTAGTGCTGTCCTAGTCCCTAAGTCCCTGATTTTAAATGTCCAAGCAAATAGCCAAACAGGCTTTGTCTCACCGCACAGGGGTTCACTCTCCCTAGACAGTCCACACAGGTCTGGGTCCAGGCATGAGCAAACACCTAATGAATCTGGGAGTTCTTATAGAGGCCTAAATGAGCTGACAAGCTTCAGCTGGTCTCATCAACTCCCTGTCTGCACGACGCCCCACACTCTCCCTAGAGGTATGAGTCATCCATGAGCCCACTAGCCTCAGCTGGGCTTATACAACTCTCCACCTAGTTGTATAAGTCGGCGTAAAGCCTGAATCTGGGCGAAATATATCTACCCCCCTGGATGCAACCAGGTGACTTTACCTTCCTGCTGTCACAATACATACATAAATATCCAATCAAATCGATATATATGGAAAACGAATAGATTCGGTATAACAAACATCGACACTCTACAGAAATAACAAATTATCCAAAAAAGAAATAACGTAACATAACGAATATAACAAAAATATATTTATGAATGAAAACGAAACTAAACAAAATTTTCTGTTGTGCACAAGTCTAGTTTTGCCTGTCTTATCAACAAGTGTACGCCGTAAACCCCAAAATGAAAAAAAGCTCTAGTAAAATAAAATAAAATATACCTCCTTCAAAAAAAAGAAACCCTGAAACACTTAACCCCTCCCAATTAATTTTTAACCTAGATAATAATAAAACATGAATTATCGTACAAAAGAAGATTTTTGGGGTGGAGCAGATACAGTTGACAGCAAACTACAGTTGTTGTTGACACACATATAAGAGGAGGTCCTAAAAAGGACTGTTAGACTACTATTTCCACCTATATAGCCAAAATTGAGAAACCTCCAGTATATGTTTGTTATGTTTACCCAACCCATTCAACACAGCATATCCAGAAATAACTTTAAAAAAATATACTTCTAACCTTGTTATACATAAAACTCTACAGGCAGCTCTTGATGTTCAGAATAACCAGCAATGTGCTTATTTAGTGCAATAAAAGTGCATTAACCTTTGCATTAGGTTACCTAATGTATGTATGATGTTTTTTTTATTTCTTGAAAATAAAATACTTTGAAAGTAAAAAGTGCATTAACCTCTTTGGCACCAGAAGAATTTACCCCCTTCTTCACCCGGACATTTTTTGCGATATGGCACTGCGTCGCTTTAACTGACAATTCTGTGGTCGTGCAACGTTGTACCCAAACAAAATTGACGCCTTTTTTCCCCACAAATAGAGCTTTCTTTTTGTGGTATTTGATCACCTCTGTGGTTTTTATTTTTTGCACAATAAACAAAAAAAGAGCGACAATTTTGAAAAAAAAGCACTATTTTTTACTATTTGCTATAATAAATATCCCCCCAAAAATATATAAAAAAATTATAATTTCTTCCTCAGTTTAGGCCGATATGTATTCTTCTACATATTTTTGGTAAAAAAATAAATAAATAAGCATATATTGATTGTTTTTTCCGCAAAAGTTATAGCGTCTATAAAATAGGGGATAGATTTATAGCATTTTTATTATAATTTTTTTTTTAATAGTAATGGCGGCGATCTGCGATTTTTATCGGGACTGCGACATTGCGGCAGACAGATTGGACACTTTTGACACTATTTTGGGACCATTGACATTTATATACAGCGATCAGTTCTATAAATAACCATTGATTATGGTATAAATGTCATTGGCAAGGAAGGAGTTAACACTAGGGGGCGATCAAGGGGTTAAGTGTGTCCTAGGGAGTGATTCTAACTGTGGGGGGGGGGGGGTGGGACTGCCTGGGGGAGGAGACCGATTGTTGTTCCTAAGCATTAGGAACAACAGATTGCTCTCCTCACCCCTGACAGAATGGAGATCTGTCTGTTTACATTGATAGATCTCCGTTCTGTCCTTCTCCGGAGCAATCGCGGGTAGCCGGTCACCGGCCACGCGCATTGTCTCCTTCGTCGCAGGCGCGCACCACCTATACTCCTAAAAGCGTCCACCGTACAGCTACGGCGATTTGCGCAGGAGTGCCATTGTGCTGCCGCCAATAGACGGCGATCAGTCGGCATGCGGTTAACATACAGTGTACCACCCAAGTCCTTAGGACAGACATTGCATACATCTAGTTTACAACTGATCTTCCCTCACAGTACAGGTAGGGTTAATTGTGGTCAACATAACTTTCCAGCCTCCTCAACATTACCTAGAAGGGAAAAGCCAAATAGATATTTCGGGATATTAAGCCCCGTACACATGAGCAGAATGTCAGGAGACATTTGCCGGTTAAAAAAAACGGCCGACATTCTGCCTGTGTGTATGTCAGTCTATCTTCCCTCCCCGGTGTCATGTGACTCATTAGTGCTACAAGGTCTCAGGTGTGAATGGGGAGCAGGTGTGTCAAATTTGTTGTTATCGCTCTCACTCTCATACTGGTCACTGGAAGTTCAACATGGCACCTCATGGCAAAGAACTCTCTGAAAATCGAAAAAAAATAATTGTTGCTCTACATAAAGATGGCCGAAGATTGCCAAGACCCTGAAACTGAGCTGCAGCACGGTGGCCAAGACCATACAGGACAGGCTCCACTCGGAACAGGCCTCGCCATGGTCAACCAAAGAAGTTGAGTGCACGTGCTCAGCATCATATCCAGAGGTTGTCTTTGGGAAATAGACGTATGAGTGCTGCCAGCATTTATACAGAGGTTGAAGGGGTGAGGGGGTCATTCTGTCAGTGCTCAGACCATATGCCACACACTGCATCTCCTCCCTTCGGAGACTGGGCAGTATTCCAACATGATAACGACCCCAAACACACCTCCAAGATGACCACTGCCTTGCTAAAGAAGCTGAGGGTACATATGATGGACTGGCCAAGCATGTCTCCAGACCTAAACCTTATTGAGCATCTGTGGGGCATCCCAAAACGGAAGGTGGAGGAGCACAAGGTCTCTAACATCCACCAGCTCTGTGATGTAGTCATGGAAGAGGACCCCAGTGACAACCTGTGAAGCTCTGGTGAACTCCATGCCTAAGAAGGTTAAGGCAGTGCTGGAAAATAATGGTGGCCACACAAAGTATTCCCATTTTATGCCCAAGTTGGACATTTTCACTTAGGGGTGTACTCATTTTTGTTGCCAGCTGTTTAGACATTAATGGCTGTATTGAGTTATTTTGAGGGGACAGCAAATTTACACGGTTATACAAGCTGTACACTCACTACTTTACATTGTAGCAAAGTGTCATTTCTTCAGTGTTGTCACAAAATATTTACAAAAATGTGAGTGATGTACTCACTTTTGTGAGATACTGTAAGTATAACATTTAAAGGAGAACTATAGTCTTTCGAACGTTTTTTTTTTTTTTTTTTACATATACTAAATGTGATCTTAATACAAATAAACGTATCATGTGTTAATGTTTCAAAAACTATGTTTATATGTATAGTTTGTAATTATCTTTTTACACAGGGGAAAATGTTTTAATTATCTTAACTAAATGCTGATTGAAAACAATAGACTAGCCCTTGAAGTCCCCAGGAGTAATTATTGACCCCTCTAAAAATAAAGTTTCTTAGATGATGGTAAGACAGGAAACATTCATGAATCTTTGGAACCCATGAATTAGATACCTAGAAAGCTAACAGTCTCCCCCAGAATGTTTTTTTGAGGAAAAGATAGATACATAGCATTATGGGATCGGAGCATGAACAGCTTTGAGGAGGGCACAGCTGCCTTCATTTCTTACTCTCCTTTTTTTTTCTTTCTTTAGTTACTATTTTGTTATGAAGAATATTTTTAGACTTCATCTGAGTAATTAAAAAAACACCAACAATTTAGAACTGATTATCAGGGGGAGATATATCTACTATAATGAAAACTCAGATACATTTTCTTGTAGATTGGAAGGATTACATATTAAATTGACTGTTTTAATTATATATGTGTAGCGGACCCCTAAATTTAGGGGGTCGCTATGCCCAAATCTAAGTATAGCCTGGGCCATAGTTTGGCCCAGGCTTTCTAATTTAGTGCTGGACTCTGCTCTGCTGTGGTGTTGTCTGGTGTACAGTTCCCTTTTGGCCTGTGGGTGGCACTGTTGCCCAGGCCTAGGGTCGAACCTCAGGTGACACAGTGGCGTGATTGGATGTCTTCTCTCGGCTGCCATGCGATGGGCAGGGCCTCACCTGCTGTGCATGCCGGGAGAGGGTATATAAGGGGCAGACGCCATGTTTAGAGAGGAGTGTCCTGGGAGAGGAGTACCCGGGGCGGAGTGCGCCCCATGGGGGTGCGTGGACTGACCAAAGAGTCTCGGGCACCTTTAGCCCGAGGCTACAACGTTCCAGGTAGGCCCAGTACCATTGACTGGGTCTACAATCAGCACATGGGAGTCCCAGGGTGCCCAGGTGAGGGTACCCGCTCTGACTGAGAGGAAGCCAGGGGTGGATCGGTCCCACAGAGGAGACGAGTGATAGTAGGTTGCTGTCTCGGGAAAGGCCTGGTGACCTGTCAGAGGGAAGGATTCCTTGCTCAACAAAGCTAATCCTGTAGAGTGCCCATTGGCATTGTCTGTTCTCTGAATTCTACAGAAGGTTAAGGGAAGTTCTGGATTCAGGATTAACAGGATTCTGCTGCTATAGAGGATCTCCTGAACCCGTCCCTGGAGGGGACAAAGTGATAGTACTGTTCGAGCTCCACTCCGGCTGCTAGACTGTGAGAGGGATCTATCCGGGTGAGCTAAACCCACTCGGGATCGAGTGGCGACCAATTGAGTCGGGTGTTGTCTGCCTGAATCTACCTCCTATCTTCGCTAACTCCTTTCTCTCTTCAATTTCCCGTTAACTGAAGCAAAGGAAAATAAACTCTTTGTTGGAGTTAAAGTTGTGTGGACATTGGCCTTCTTGGGGAGGAATATAGCCTTTTCCCTATATTCTAGGGACGAGAACCAGTGGAAAGAGGTAACTCGCTGCAGGACCCAAATCTGTGAACACCGCCTGACCTCTGATAAGGAGGACACGGGCTTGTGGCATGGTGTGTCCTACCCCCACAGAGGAAGGTAAGCGGGGGCAAAAGGATTGGTGTGCTACATATGTATTGTGTTCACACTGAGTGTCCTCTTAGAACAGGTATTGTTAGGGCCAGGCATCCAAAGTACATGCCTGGTAACTCTTGCAGGGTGGCCAGGTCCACAACACTGCGACTGCCATCAATGTTTTTATCTTAAACTTCACTACACCATGATATTTGAAGTCTAAAAAACGGAGACCATAGGGTAGTGAAGGCTATGCACTAATTTATTGTGGAATAATGTTTACTGAAGGAAGGTGGGAGAGATGTGTTTGGGGGGGGGGGGGGGGTTGGAAGTAAGGAGAGATGTTTACTGGGTGGGGAGATGTGTATTGAGCGAATTTGACCTTAGCACTCTATGTAATGCATGCCGGCCTGTACATTACACAACCCTGACATGTGCATCATGTACAAAACCATTATACAAACTTAAAAAAATGGCAGGTAAAATTGCAAAAACATCTTGTAGTGTTTCTCTTTAAATAAACTATTTTTTTAAACTTGCTAGAAAGCTTGTCTTCTCCAGAAGAATCGACCCCCTAGCTCACAGCCCACTCCCTCCTAGCATGTCATAGCCCTCTCCTCCACTGGGAGTGTCTAATAATTCCCATGTGTCTAATGGGCCAGCATAATTTTTACCTTTAAAGCGGAGTTCCACCCTTAAAAAAGTTTTTTTTTAAAGTCAGCAGCTATAAACACTGTAGCTGCTGACTTTTAATAAGGACACTTACCTGTCCAGGGAGCCCATGATGTAGGCCCCCTGAGGCCGTTCCGTCCATTGGATCGGGTGCAGGCGCCGCCATAGTAGCTAAGGGAAACCGTCAGTGGAGCATTCAGGCTTCACAGCCGGTTTCCTACTGTGCATGCGCTAGTCACATGGCACTTTCTGAATGGCCCATCATCTTCTGGGACACACACAGGTCCCAGAAGGCAGAGGAGGGAAAAAGAAGGGGCAGAGCCAGAAGAGGACATGCCGTACCTCACCGAGGCGAGGCTGGGATGGAAGTTCACTATTAAACTACTAAGGTAAGTGAAAAAAACTATCCAAAAACGAGGGGTGGATGGACGGCCTTTCCTTTAAGAACAAGTTCTAAAGTTTAGTGGAACTCCGCTTTAATGTGACCTATAAACTGTACAACTCAGTTGAAAAACAAACAAAAAACTTTTGGGGGGGGGGTAAAAATAAAAAATAAATAATAATGTTGTTGCATAAGTGTGCACACCCTCTTATAGCTGTGTTCAGAAATAAGCAATCACATTCAAACTCGTGTTAAATAGGAGCCAGTACACACCTGCCATCATTTAAAGTGCCTCTGATTAACCCCAAATAAAGTTCAGCTATTCTTGTAGGTCTTTCCTGACATTTTCTTAGTTACATCCTACAGCAAAAGCCATGGTCTGCAGAGAGCTTCCAAATCATCAGAGGGATCTCATTGTTAAAAGGATATCAGCCAGGAAAAGGGTACAAAAGAATATCCCAGGCATCGAGTGGAGAAAATATGGCACAACAGTGATATTAGCAAGAACTGGATATCTCTCCAAAATTGATGAAAAGATGCGAAGAAAACTGGTCAGGGAGGCTGCCAAGAGGCCTACAGCAACATTAAATGAGCTGCAGGAATATCTGGTAAGTACTGACTGTGTGGTAACGACAATCTCCCGTGTTCTTCATATGTCTGGGCTATGGGGTAGAGTGGCAAAACAGAAGCCTTTTCTTACCAAGAAAAACATCCAAGCCTGGCTAAATTTTGCAAAAACACATCTGACGTCTCCCAAAAGCATGTGGGAAAATGTGGTATGGTCTTATGAAACCAAGGTTGAACTTTTTGGCCATAATTCTAAAAGATATGTTTGGTGCAAAAACAACACTGCACATCACCAAAAGAACAATATACCCACCGTGAAGCATGGTGGTGGTAGCATTGTGCTTTGAGGCTTTTTTGCTTCAGCTGGAACAGGGGCCTTAGTCAAGGTAGAGGGAATTATGAACAGTTCCAAATACCAGTCAATGTTGGCACAACACCTTCACACTTCTGCTAGAAAGCTCAACATGAAGAAGAAATTCATCTTCAGCATGACAATGACCCAAAGCGTACATCCAAATTAACAAAGGAATGGCTTCACGAGAAGAAGTTTAAAGTTTTGGAATGGCCAATCCAGAGCCCAGACCTGAATCCCATTGAAAATCTGTGGAGTGATCTGATAAAGGCTGGGCACAGGAAATGCCCTCGCAATCTGACAGATTTGGAGTGTTTTTGCAAAGAAGAGTGGGCAAATTTTGGCAAGTCAAGATGTGCCATGCTGATAGACTCATACCCAAAAAGACTGAGTGCTGTAATAAAATGAAATGGTGCTTCAACAAAGTATTAATTTATAGATTGTGCCCACTTATGCAACCATATTATTTTATTTTTTTATTTTTACTTCCCTCCACCTAAAAGATTTCAGTTTGTTGTTCAATTGAGTTGTACAGTTCATAGGTCACATTAAAGGTGGAAAAAGTTCTGAAATTATATATCTTTGTCACATTTTTTTTACGTCACAGAAACCTGACATTCCCTGTAAAACTCTGGATATTTACTCTCTTTATTTGTACTGTGACTATTGTCACTCAGACAGAAAATGAAATGAAATTTAAGATTTTTGAGCTGTCTCCAGAACAAGGGGAAGGGGGGGTAAGAATCAATTTTCCAATGGGAACCTTTGTTCCAGGGATAGCCGTTAGATGAATTCCCATCACTTTGGGTGTGCTGTCCTGGCTGTTTGTGATGGATATTTCTAGGGGGTTGGAGGTTTAATTTTGGGGGATCCTACAGGTGGACCTCCATACAATTAAGGGGAGATTTATGGCCTTGTTGTTACCTTCTCCCACATATTATTGAACATAAGTCCATCCGGGTAGACGTTTTGGCAATTGATCCATGTGCAACTATCATTCAAATAAGGAAGAGGAATAACATACCCTTTCCCTCCACCCCTCTCTTTAGTGTCACATGGCCTTCCTTTGGGTCTTTGTGGCCACTTCTGGTTCTCCTTTCCCCTCCACCAATGTTGGAATGTTCATATGATCACCCATGTACCCCTAGATGACACCCCCATCCACCGCAGCTCAGGACTCCATAGTGAATATCGCTGTTTTTAAGGATGCTTTGACAGATGAGTGTTTCTTAATTTTAAGCTTTAGATCGCCCTCTTCTCAAGGCCCCCGAAGAATATCTTGGATTGGAATGATCGAAACACACATTGGTGCTGTTATGTGCATTTATTTGACTGTTATTACATGCTTTTGTATGGATGAATTATATATGGGGGATCATGTTTATGGCTTTATCAGAGCTACCACACAAGTTTTTAGTACATACAGTATCTCAAAAGTGAGTATACCCCTCACATTTTTGTATATAATTTATTATATCTTTTCATGAGACAACACTGAAGAAATTACACTTTTCTACAATGTAAAGTAATGAGTGTACAGCTTGTATAATTAGTGTAAATTTGCTGTCCCCTCAAAATAAATCAACACACAGCCATTAATGTCTAAACCACTGGCAATAAAAGTGAGTACACCCCTAAGTAAAAATTTCCCTCCCTGGTGTCATATGACTCATTAGTGTTGCAAGGTCTCAGGTGTGAATGGGGAGCAGGTGTGTTACATTTGGTGTTATCGCTCACTGGTCACTGGAGTTCAACATGGCACCTCATGGCAAAGAACTCTCTGAGGATCTGAAAAAAAGAATTGTTGCTCTACATAGGCTCTAGGCTATAAGAAGATTTACAAGACCCTGAAACTGAGCTGCAGCATGGTGGCCAAGACCATACAGTGGTTTAACAGGACAGGTTCCACTCAGAACAGGCCTTGCCATGGTCGACCACAGAGGTTGAGTGCACTGCTCAGCGTCCTATACAGAGGTTGTCGTTGGGAAATAGATGTATAAGTGCTGCCAGTATTGCTGCAAAGGTTGAAGGGGTGTGGGGGTCAGCCTTTCAGTGCTCAGACCATACGCCGCACACTGCATCAAATTGGTCTGCATGGCTGTCATCCCAGAAGGAAGACTCTTCTAAAGATGATGTACAAGAAAGCCTGCAAACAGTTTGCTGAAGACAAACAGACTAAGGACATGGATTGCTGGAACTATGTTCTGTGGTCTAATGAGACCAAGATAAACTTATTTGGTTCAGATGGTGTCAAGCGTGTGTAGCGGCAACCAGGTGAGGCGTACAAAGACAAGTGTGTCTTGCCTACAGTCAAGCATGGTGGTGGGAGTGTCATGGTCTGGGGCTGCATTAGTGCTGCCAGCACTGGGGAGCTACAGTTCACTGAGGGAACCATGAATGCCAACATGTACTGTGACATACTGAAGCAGAGCATGATCCCCTCCCTTCGGAGACTGGGCCACAGGGTAGTATTTAAACATGATACCAAACCCAAACACTCCTCCGAGACAACCACTGCCTTGCTAAAGAAGCTGAGGGTAAAGGTGATGGACTGGCTAAGCATGTCTCCAGACCTAAACCCTATTGAGCATCTTTGGGGCATCCTCAAACGAAAGGTCTCTAACATCCACCAGCTCCATGATGTCGTCATGGAGGAGTGGAAGAGGACTCCAGTGGCAACCTTTAAAGCTCTAGTGAACGCCATGCCCAAGAGGGTTAAGGCAATCTGGAAAATAATGGTGGCCACACAAAATATTGACACTTTTATCCCAATTTGGACATTTTCACTTAGGGGTGTACTCACTTTTGTTGCCAGCGGTTTAGACATTAATGGCTGTGTGTTGAGTTATTTTGAGGGGACAGAAAATTTACACTGTTATACAAGCTGTACACTCACTACTTTACATTGTAGCAAAGTGTAATGTCTTCAGTGTTGTGACATGAAAAGATATAATAAAATATTTACAAAAATGTGAGGGGTGTACTCACTTTTGTGAGATACTGTATATGATGATTTTAGGATTTTTTTGTACAATACAGTATTCTTTTTTTACATTAACAAATGTGTGATGTATTCTAATCTGTGTTAAAGTCCCAAGGGGGTATATTCTTTCTTTCTAACCAATGTTATTTGGGGAAGAGCAGCTGATACTCTGGTTGTCTGTATCTTATTACTTTAGGAGAATACCTTGATAGGGGGTTTAACCCTTCCTTACTCAATCTAAAATGAAATACTATACTAAATACTATTGGGTTGATTTACTAAAGGCAAGGAGGCTGTTAACTTTACAAGGTACATTGAACTTTTTCAAGGGACTTTGCACAAGAGCATAATGAATGAGATTAAGCTCTGCTGACTTCCATCATCCAATCATATGCCAGCAAAAATGCTGTTTTTTTTTTTTTTAATTTTCCTTTAACAAGATTGGGTATTCTTTGCAAAGTGAAACCTTCACACTAAGCTCGGGGGCAATCTCCCTTGCAAAGTGAACAGCCTATTTGCCTTTAGCATATCTTCCCCTATGTATGACTATACATACGCCCAATTTTTCATAACACATACACACTCTAATTATCACATTATTACAGCTGTAGCAATATACAGTATAATAGACGATGCAGCAAGCAGTTTTAAATTTTTTTAGATAACATTTCCTAGCCATTCTGCTTCAAAAAATTGAGAATTGATAGGAGACCTCTTATCAAAATCAAAACAAAGTTAATACGATCAAGTATTTTGCTGGTCTGCAAAAAAGAGGTAGCTCATTAATTTTAAAGTGTTCTTTAATCACAGAAACAGGTGCATTTGATGTATATGTTAAAAATGCACTGCAAGCAGCTTTGTCTTAGTAGAAATTAAACAGCAGTACATCAATAATTTATCAGTTTATTAACTCTTTATAAGTAATTAATTATCTTCATTGAGGTGTATCTCATTTGAATAGCTATTCTTCGCAACTTTATCAAGACTTTTAAAGTTCTGAATGCATATATTTCAACTTCTGTGTCAGTTGTTCTTTGCAGAATTAGCGGCAGTTTTATAAATATCTTCTATTTTATGTTTTATTTATATCTAAGTGTATTCTAGGGTATACCTCTAATAGTAAACCTCAACAAACATAACATATCATAAAATATTTGTAAAATTAGGGCCAATGTAGATAAGTTACAAAGTAAAATCCGTATTTATCGGCGTATAACATGCACTTTTTTCCCCTTAAAATTAGGGGAAAATCGTGGGTGCGTGTTATACGCCGATCCCCTTCGCTGAAACGAGTGAGAGGAGCCGAGATACACGAAGCCGAAGTACACTCCGCTTTACTCGGCTCCTCTCGCAGTCCCGCCCATCTCTGACTGCGCCGCTGACATACAGGAAGCCGAGTGTACTTCGGCTAGTCTCGGCTCCTCTCGCAGTCCCGCACCTGACTGTGACCAGAGCAGAGTCTAGCCGAAGTACACTCGGCTTTCTGTATGTCAGTCGGCGCAGTCAGTGGAGATGGGCGGGACTGCGAGAGGAGCCGAGTCTAGCCGAAGTACACTCGGCCCCGCTCGCTCCTCTCCACAGCGGAAATCGGCGCCAATTTAAAAAATCGCAGAGACTGGGAAGGCTGCAAAGGCACTGGGCAAGGCTGCAGATGGACACTGGGCAAGGCTGCAATGATGGACACTGGGCAAGGCTGCAGATGGACACTGGGCAAGGCTGCAGATGGACACTGGGCAAGGCTGCATTTAAATGTAAGTTTTTTTTTCCTTGAATTTCCCTCCTAAAAGTTTTTTTCCTTAAAATTCCCTCCTAAACTTGGGGTGCGTGTTATACGCCGATAAATACGGTAACTTAAAAACACAGGATCGTCCTTACAAATCTGTCTGATATATTTTAAAATAAGCCAAAATTAGTATGAAATGCCTGTTTGGAAGACATGTGCACACTGAAATATTTCGTTTCGGAATTTAGTTTTTTTCCGAAAAATAAATTTATTTAGTTATTCCCGAAATTTGTTTTTATTTATTTCGTTTTTCGTTAGAAATTGCATTCGTCCGAAAATCTGAATTAATTAAGGTCGAAACTGTCATTGAAGGCTTATGGTGTCTGTCGAATGTTCAAAGAAGATTCGACGGAGCAGCGAAACTGTACGACGCCGCAATCGTACATTTCCGGTCGAATGTTCCGCCTACAAGCTATAGTAGAATTCTAATGTTGTAGGACTAGTAATAATTATATTTATTAATTACTATTACTAGTCAACCAACATTAGAATTCTTCTATAGCCTATGGGTGGATGCATTTGACCGGAAATGTACGTTGGCAGCGTCGTACAGTTTAGCTGCACTGTCGAATCTTCTAACTTTTGACAGACACCATAAGCCTTAAATGACAGATTCAACGTTTGTCTGTTTTTCGATGCTTTGTCGAATCTTCGTCGTTCATGTTGAATTGTCAAGTTAGTTCTAGCTATGTTACTGCTCCTCCTCTTTGGTTACAATCAGCCAATAACATTCATCATCATCATTATTTTTATTTTACTTCCCCCACCCAATTCCAGCAGCGATCTTTTCTCTCTATAATGTCGAATCTTTTCTCTCTATAATGTCGAATCTTTTCTCTCTATAATGTCAAATCTTTTCTATGTAGAATAATCTTGGACTAATAATTCGACTACAGGTTCAATGGACACAGATTGTTATTGTCAGCGTCATGTCGAATCTCCTATCTATATCGAACAGTTGTCCCAACGAAAACAAAGCATTTGTTTATGTCGGATCTTTCGGTTTTTTGATTCTGTGCTTTCGTTTTCGTTTGTTAAAACGATAACGAAAATACCTGAAATTCGGACGAAAATGCATTCGGACGAAAACGAATGCACATGTCTAGAAACGACGCACACCAGAACTCAGCCACTATATAGAAAGGTATAGGTACAGTTTCACGGCCTGATCTCCTCTTGCCTCTGCTCCTCTGACATGCTTCATCCAGCCTACGGGGCTTATTCATATGATTAAGCCCTGTATAGTGGCTGGATTTCAGTGTGTAGTGTTTTTACCTTCTGTCTTACAATCTGTTTGAGCTTACCTAGAGGAACTTGTTTGAACATTGGCAGGGGGAAATTTTGCAGGGCTTTTAATGGCGCTCCAAGTTTTTGAAATACCTGTTGGAACGTATCTGGAACTTCAATAAGGACACATTGAGCTGATTTACGGTTGATGTCTTGATACATTTATTTTCCTTTGAGTGCCCCAGGAGCCTAGATCTTAGGGTATTCAATGTGCAAATATAGACTTTCACCTGCAAAAAACAGAGCACCGTCCATCCCCTATAATTTCAGATTCTATTGGTAAGTGATATTTATTGTGAAGTTAGGAACACAGTGGAATGGGGGAGGCATACCAGACCTCAGAGCAAATTGGGGTCTCCATATTTGTATGCTCCTGGCTCACTTAAAAATGGAAAGTCTGCTTTATTCACCCACCCACCAAATACAAATAGATTGAATAAATTGTAAAAAGGTTGGCTAAAAAATAAACCTATCCACTTTACAGGTTCTGTGGAATATCACACCTTATCTACTACTCTAACTTGACTTGTTCTGGGGACAAATACCTTGTAGGAACTTATACATTATGCACTTAAACTCACAAGTATATATACCCACATCCCTTTACCCGACCTTGTTCATTTCTCATTATTTTCCCATAAAAATATTAAAATAATGTTGTTGTACTATTTAAATTACATGACTCTGACTATGATTATCTATCCATTCTGTGCATTGCTTGAATATGAAGCATGTCATACTCATTGATTTCATATGTCTTCATTATCCCTTGTTTGTAATATTCTCTATTATATGCATTTATTGTGCAATTATATATTTACTTTCATGTATAATATAACACTTAATAAAAACATTGAAACAAAAAATAAATAAATAAACCTAACTTGTCCTATCTTCCAACACTTCTAAGACATCCTGGTGCTTCTTGGTAGACCTGGGTGCTCTAAATTATGTGAGAATGCACTCCTGCAATGGGCTGGAGCACAGTCATGTGTCATGTGAGTGCACAGCACTTGCTGGAGGCATGGAGACCTCACCATAATCTCTTGGAAGCAATAGAACCAGAGTCAATGTATGTTTCCTTTTTTAGGACACATTTTTATCTTAACTGGCTTTTTAAGCCATTTGTATTTGAGAAGTGGGGGTTGTGAAAAAACAAACCTTCCAATTATACCTGCGGTCCACATTCAGGCCCATTATTGTGCAAAACGTTTAATTCTAAACAACATAATAAGGTATGATAGTGAATAATGATGTGTAATGATATAATTCAAAATATTGATTCCTTTTTTACTTACCATGTTTTATTATATATTTTTCTCTACATGTAGTTCAAGCTATCCAGCAAAAGTTACAGTGACAAAGGTTGGAACAAACTATACCAGTTTTAGAGTGTACAGTATATAAGAGTCATCTTTTATTCATATGGTTTAAATCTTAAGAAAAAAACTGTTGCTCCAACCTCTTGAACACTCCTTGTAGCGATACAAATTTTAACTGCAGATTGTTTTTTTTTACAATAGTGGTCCATGACAAGTATGCTTCAAGCACTGCCACATTACACAAACAAATTTTATTTCTTTATTAGAACTTTTTACAGTTGGAAAATTTTATTTCTGGTCACAGAAATTAAAGGGAAACATTAAGATTGATTTGTATCAGATATTTTACCGTAGGCAATGCAATATAAAATGATATATTCTGCTATACAGAGAAAAAATCTAGCACAAGAAAAAGCAGCAAATAGGTTTAAAAATCTTACATATCTGAAAAAAGGTAACAAAATAAGTAAAAGTGACAACATAGTATAGCTCAGGTAAACTGTGACATTACCCAATCTAACAGGCTTCCCTTCATTAACATACAGCCGTGAGTCAGGTCAAAGACTCTCTCCAGCCTGATTAATGATGGCAAAGTGATGTCAAATGGAGCCTGTGAAATGAAGGAAATTATAGCTGTGAGAGAATCATTTTTCTTGTCATAGGCAAGCATCACATCCATTTTCTCACTTAAGAAGATTAATATCGCAAAGCAAAATTTTGCTGCAATACCTACCAAATGGAAAGGAGTACAGAGTGAGACTGAGTAAATTTATGATAAACAGTAAATATTAAATTATAGAATGTGTACAAGTTACAATTATGCAGGGTTTGTTTCGTTGCATTAATTTTATGAAAATATTTAGAATGGAAAATATACCTGAGTTACGGATTGAGGATCAGAAGCAGAAGAAAGCAAACACTGAGCTTCAGAACAGCATTCCAAGATCACTGTCTGTAAAAAGAAAAAGATAATGTGACAGCTTTATAAGGTACAGGTGAGCACAACTCACTTACTGTATGGATAAACATTATACTGTATTTTGTTTTTTTTAAATCCTCTAATGCCCTGTACACACGATCGGTTTTACTGATGATTAGTCCGATGGACTGTTGGACAAACCGATCGTGTATGGGCCCCATCGGTCTTTTTTCCATCGGTGAGAAAAAATAGAACATGTTTTAAATTTATCCGATGGAAAAAAAACGATAGCAAATTCCGATCGTCTGTGTGGAACTCCATCGGAGAAAAAACCCACACATGCTCAGAATCAAGTCGACGCATGCTCAGAAGCATTGAACTTAATTTTTCTCGGCTCGTCAGAGTGTTTTACGTCACGGCGTTTGGGACGGTCAGATTTTTGACTGATGGTGTGTAGGCAAGACTGATGGAAGTCAGCTTCATCGGAATTCCGATGGAAAAATCCATCGGATTTGAATCCATAGCAAATCCGATCGTGTGTACAGGGCTTAAGTATCTTACACATGTTCACAAGATCTTTCCCTGTTCTTTGGCTTCTGCAAAGAAAGATCCTTGGGATGGGCTTCTAGTACTCTGCTGATATATACTCCCTACAGTATGAGTCTGTGTCTGCACAACCATGATTGGGAAGGACTCTGCATAGCCCTGATTCAGAAGAGCAATTCAAAACAAATTATAAATATTAAAAAAACTGTTTTACAGCTCTCTATAAATCTTTATTAAACATCAAGTGTATTTGTTGTGCATTTATATGGTGTAGCTTTTATTTTGTACAGGCGACATCTGAATTCAAGGCTCTTTTTTCACTTCTTTTTTCACTTCAGGTATTAGCAATTACGTTTGATATATTTAATACTGATTTATTAAAACTAAGCTTTTCTGCGAGTCTCTTAGTGAATGTAATCAATTAGCATATTATATCCCGCATCCATAGTGTTTAACAATAAGAGGACATGTAGGAGGGAGTGAGGGGGGTATCATTTACCATTGTGTAAGAAACAGGAGGAAATGAAGAACTTCAAAGGGAACTGAAACCGAAGCATGCTCATTAGATGAGAAAAACTGGTCTACATGATCTCAGGCTGCAATGAGGACATAGAGAAGATGGGAGGGACAGTTTAAGGCAGGATCAACCAGGTATATTTTTACTCTACACAAAACAAATGCTTTAGTGACTTTGTGAGTATGCACACTCTATTAACAGTATATAACATGTAATGCAAATTATTTATAGTCTGGGTTTAATGACACTTTAAAGTGTACAGATAATAACACAAAACAATAACTTGTGTATGGCATACAAACATAATTGCATTCTATTTTTCTCTGTTGATGAAGCCTCCCCAAGTTATACGGGAGATCATCTGAAAAGTGCTGAAGAATAGTGATATATGGTGATATTTATACAATCATTTGCTGCCATTTTCAACTGTCATGTGGCAGCAATTGTTTACTTTTTCACATAGTGTTTTCTAGTGGCTGCAAAACAGTCTATCAGAGCAACTCATATCGAGTGTATAAGACACATTTTAGAATTCTGGCAAGCCTCTGTGCGACAAATGTTGGTGCAGACAACAAATTCAGGTACCTGTTGTAAACTGGGGCACTCAACACATGTGAAGACCAAAGGTCAAAGTGTTCAAAGAAACACTTGGTCCTCAGTGTAGCTGAGCTTACTCCTGCAAATGCACCTCTCACACAACCAGCACAGCGCAGAGGGTTTTATAAAACTGTGTGGTGGACTGGAAATTCACAGACAATAGTTTCTCATCAGGTCTGTTTTCCTTGTGATTAACAGAAAACAGTAGGCAGATGAAAAGCCAACAGCTAGCAAGCTATTGGCCTTAGAATCTCCCCTTTGCTGTCAATACCGAGAAAAGAACGAACTGGATGGGGAACTAGTGTCTCAGTTCCCCCATCAGGCTCTGCCCACTGTCGGCATTCACTGGTTTCTAGGGAGCTGTAGGCTGTGAAGTTGACTGCTTGCTTAACAACCAGTGACAGGTGGTGAGTTGGTCTTTATTTCTATGGGATGGCAACTGAAAAGGGAGATGTGTCAGTCTGTAGTATGTGTGAAATCCTCTACAGGTCAGCCTGGAAAGATGGGCATGGTGAGAGAACTTGCTAGAAGAGGGTAGCTGTGAGAGACTTCAGGTAGATATGCTGCTGGATTCTTCATCAGATTACTGTTCAGTGCCTACCAGAGAGCGAAGGAAAGCACAGGGAAGCTGGAGTGGGTTCCACCTGTATCGTCTGTCAGCCTTGTAGGACTGAGGAGACCTGACTATGGGATTGTAAGTGCCACATGGTATCTGCTATGAAGTCCATTGTGCTACAGTGGCTGTCACTCTAATTTCTTGAATTGCATTATTCTGCTACTATACAGTAGTACTGTTGTGTCTTCATTTATCTGTTCATCTCAAAAGGAGTTGGCATGATAGATTTTATTGCACAGTCAAGAAAGGCTGTTAGCTAAATATAGAGGATAAATACAGACAATTGCCTTAGAGTCTGCTGGATAAAGTAAATGTCTGGGAACATAATTTCTATAAGGTGAATCATCCTAAAGGGTCCATATACTTATTGCATCTTTTAGTGTGTATTATCTTAACCACTTCAGCGGTTCACTTCAGTGCCGTGATAGGTTGACTGACAATTATTCCTTCATGCAACATTGTACCCAAATCAATTTTATATATATTTTTTGGAAAGATAGATTGCTTTTTTGGTATTTAATAACCATTGGATTTTTTTTTCACTATATAAAGGAAACAAGACCAAATGTTTTGAAAAAAAATGTTCCTTACTTTCTAGTAAAAATTATAACAAATAAAAATGCCAGTATGGTAAAAACACTTAAAAAAAAAACACTTTTGAAAGGTGGACACCCCAATGTGCTTGAATTTTTTGCCACAATCTTTTGAAATGAAGATATGCTGCTATTGAGGTGGTTAAAATAAACTAAAGTGTGCTTAGCCTTTAACCCTTTCACTGCCGGGCCCTGTGCTCCATTTTGTACACTCAGGTGTCCAGATCATTTTTGCAAATTTTCCTTTGTTTTTTATTTTTCACTTCTAGCTTTCAGAATTTGTGAACGACCCCCAAACCATATATTTTCTGAAAGCACATGATAAGTGGAATAAAAAGAAGGTGCTACAAATTTTTTAGACCCTGCTGTATTTGCGCACATTTTTATCAAGCCAATATATTTGCAAAAAATACACTAAAACCATTATTAGCAGATAAAAACACAGCAAATTTTACAAAATACCTACTGAATATAAAAACGTAACCTCTATTGAGTGAATAAATAACAAATATTTGTAACTTTTAAAATTGTGCCTTTTTGCGTAATGGTGAAAATTGAACAGACACAAAAACGGAAAATTTATATCAAATACTTACCGTAATTTTCCTTTCCTGATGGACTCCATGGCAGCCTACGTGTGGGTTAATCCCGCCCCTCATACCTCATAGGACCCTTCTCCCATAAATCTTTGCTCTGGGCCAGAGGCCGTGTTCCATAATTTAGCCTACTCCAGCCACTGGGAGGGAACTCCTGCTGCCATGGAGTCCATCAGGAAAGGAAAATTACGGTAAGTATTTGATATAAATTTTCCGTTTTCCTGACAGACTCCATGGCAGCCTACGTGTGGGAAATAACTAGCCATACACACCCGGGTGGGCAGAGTGCTGGACAAAAGAAAAAAGGTTTAATTGGCACCAACAGACAAGATACGTAAACCACTACGCAGTAGTGTGCCATGAACGTGTTAATTGAAGACCACAAGGCCACCTTACAAATAACTTCTGGAGGCACGTGACGTGATGCCGCCCATGATGAAGACACTTCTAGTTGAGTGAGCAGTCACCGCTTCTGGAGGCGCCAAGCCCTTGGCTTTATAGGCCCACTGAATGGCCTGAACAATCCATGCTCCGATAGATCTGGAAGAGGCACGCATTCCTTTATACTTCCTGTGAAAAGAACGAGCAGGTGGTCGGTCTGACGGAAAGAAGCTGTAGCTTCAAGATACTGACTCAGAGCTTTTCCAACATCTAAGGGATAAACACTGGAATCCTTGGTAGATCTGAACGTTGGAAGAGCAATCTCCTGATTGTCATGAAACACAGATGCCACTTTGGGGTTTGAACCCAACATAGGAATTAAAAAGTTTAGAAATGGCTCCTTGCATCCCTGAGAGCTGATTTCAGAGACCCTCTTGGCCGATGTTATAGCCACCAAGAAGACAACTATTAGAGAGAGTCATTTGACAGAAGATTGATCTTCATGTTCCAACTCTCTACCCAAGAAAAAATCCAGGACAAGGGGAAGATCCCAATTAGAAAAACTTGGCTCTGAGGTCTGAGCCTTATTGCTCCTCTGAAAAACTACTGAGTAAGAGGGTGTCTAGCCCAGGAAACACCCATAAAGGCAGAGATTACAGCGATTTGGACTCGCAGCGAGCTGACTGACAATGAGAGATCCAATCCTGATTGTAAGAAGCCCAGGATATCATGTATCTTTGGGTTATTGCAAGAACCTGCAGTGGAAGAGGTGTAGTCTGAAAACTTTTTCCAAATCCTCTGGTAGACCCTGTTGGTGCCTGTTCTTCTGGCATTTAATATTGTGGAGATGGCCCTACTTGGACAGCCTAGGGCCTCTAACCTTCCCCTCTCAAGAACCAGATCATCAGATGTAGATGGGGCCGGGCATGGATGTAGAAATGCCCCTTGTGATAGGAGATCTGGTCTGGAGGGTAGAGGAACTGGGTCCCGGAAGCTGAGTTGCATCAGCAGTGGAAACCATGGCTTGTTTGGCCAGTACGGGACTATTGCCACTATCTCTGCTTCTTCCATCCTGAGCCTCGACAAAAAACGGAGAATGACAGGAATCGGGGGAAAGGCATAGGCCCTGTGGAACCGCCAATGGTCTGTCAGAGCATCTACCCAAAAGCCTGGGGATACCAAGACCTCGTGTAGTATCTCTCTAGTCTGAAGTTGCATGGGGAGGCGAACAAGTCTACTTCCGGAATGACTCCCAGGGACAGGACCCACCTGAAGACTTCGGGGGGGAAGTCCACTCGTTGTCCAGAGAAACTCAACAGAAAATCTGCCTGAACGTTCGGGACTCCAGGGAGATAGACAGCTGTCAGGTTGGCCAGGTTTTTCTGGGCCCAGATCATGATGGGCTCTATTTCCTTTGACAGGGAGAGACTGCGAGTACCCCCTGTCTCTTGATGTATGCGACTGCCGTTGTGTTGTCCAGTCTTAGGAGGACTGAGTCTCCTGCTGTTAAGTGGTGAAAGGCCTGCAGAGCGCAGAACGCTGCCCGGAGTTCCAGAACATTGGAGACTATCCTGTGAGAGGGAAAATTCCGTATGCCTTGGGCTACTTCTGTCAGCCCCTGTTGCTGGCATCTGTAGTGATGGTGACCCAAGACACAGGTGCGATGGACTGACAATTGAGGAGGTTCCTCTGTTGTAGCCACCAAGGAAAGCTCTCCCGCATGGATGAGGTTATTTGGATAAAATGATCCCGAAGCCCTGGATTATACTGCTGGAGGAAACCCTTCTGGAAGGGCCGCATTTTCCACTGAGCCCACTTTACCATGGGTGTTGTTGCCACCATGGTGCCAATGAACTTTAGGCATTGAGAGGCTTGGAGATGAGAACGACATTGCAAGCCAAACTCTGTCCCGGATCACTGGGATTTTTCCAGGGGTAACAAGATGGTGCTCTTGATAGCGTTGAAGTGTGCCCCGAGGAATACCAGGGACTGCGTAGGATCCAGATGGCTCTTTTACAGATTCAGAAGCCAACCAAACTCGAGTAGAGTGGAGATGACCTGGGATCTGTGGATTAGCAACTGCTCCTTGTCCCGAGACAACAGCAGGTCGTCTAGATAGTGATACAAACGGATACCTCTGGTCCTGATCAGAGCCACGACAGCCAACAAGTTTTGAAAACACACGAGGCGATGTTGTAAGCCCGAAGGGGAGACAGGTAAACTGCAGACGGATTTGATCAACAGCAAAGCGAAGGTATTTCTGGAATTCTGACGCTATCGGAACATGGAAGTAGGCGTCCTTCCGGTCTATAGAGACAAACCAATCGCCTGGTTGGATTGCTTGACTGATCATGAGTAGTGTCTCCATCTTGAACTTCTCCTTCTAGATAAAATAATTTAAGTGGGTTAGGTCTATAACTGGCCTCCAGGAGACGTTTTTCTTCAACACCATGAAGAGGGGCGAGTAGACCCCTTAAAACCTTTTGTCATCTGGAACTGGAATTGCAGCGCCCTGAGCCACAAGAGAGACAGGAGAATTTGCTTTTTCCCTTCCGAGAGAGGCAAGGATGCCGACTCACTCTGTTTTAGGCAGGTGCAATATCATAAAGACTTAGGGGATTCTTGTCCACCGGAAGATGCCCCTTTTGAAAACTTCTGGCCTGAAGGCTGTTTTTTCTTCCAGGTCTTCTTGAACTCACGGCCAGGCCTATAGTAGCGAGCATTCCTTGCTCGATCTGAACTTTGCCTGGGCTGTGTTCTCTTCTGGTTTAGCAGACGGCGATCCTGGGGAAGGAACCCCGACTTGCCCCCTGTGGCACGGGTGATGGCACTGTCCGATATGTTCTCAAAGAGGGACGAACCCCCAAATGGAATCCTGCACCATGCCTGCTTGGAAGCAGGGTCAGCTACCCATGGGCGCAGCCACAAGGCACGCTTAGCCGTGACAGATGTCAGCATGATCCGAGCCACCAGGCGAATTATGTCTAGGGAAGCCCCACGAGAAAAGCCAACGTCAACCTTAGCCCATGAATAGGTGAGCTCCTGGCCAGTTCTTCCGAGATGCTCCTCAGAGAAGCATCTACGTCATCTGCCCAGACTTCCATCGCTTTAGAAAGGGCTGCGAGAGCTAGAGCTGGTTTGCAGGTCATACCCGCTGTAATGTAGATCCGCTTGAGGGCGGTATAAATTTTCCACTCCAGGTAATCCCTAAAGGAAACAGTATCCTACAATGGGAGTGTGACGTGCCTCACCATCCTCATTAGGGCTGAGTCAATGAGAGGAGCCGACTCCAGGTGTTTTACATCCTTGCTTTTAAATGGGTACATTTTTGATACCTTCATTAACAGGCAATTCTTCCTTTCAACACCACCCCATTCGTCGGTAATTATTGCGCTGAGTTCACCCAAAAAGGAGAAATTAGGGTGTTCTTTTTTGAGGTGTTTAAAATATTTCCTCTATTTGGAGGGTGCCTCCACTGGCTCTTCCATCTCAAAGCTTCTTTGACAGCTTTTGACCAGCTGTGGTACTAGGGCAAATTCAAAACCTGCACCAGGGTCATCTACCTCCACCTCACTGTCTGAGGCTTCAATTGAGGAATGGCTCGGCTGTGAAGGGCCTGGAGCCTTGAGATCATCCCTAATAGGGACTGACATAGTGTCGCCAGCAGGGTTGTGGGTATGACCAGAATCCCCTTTACTCAGGGACTCACGGACCACCTTTCTGACCAGTGCTTCCACTTGTTGGTCTCCACTCTCTTTCTTATGCGACTTTAGAAAAGCATCACTTGCAGAGCGATTTTGCCTTCAGGAACCTGGGCCCCGCATACCCAGCAGGCTTTCCTCACAGAGCGGCTGGAGTGGCGGTGAGAGTGACGCCCAGAGGTGGTTTTAGACTCCTATCTGTGGTACCTAGATCTAAAGGAAGATCTGACGTCTGTACCTTGAAGAGGAGTGACAACGTTGAGACCTAGGACGGTCTTTGCCGTGCTTTGGTGTTCAGACCTAGAAAAGCTGAGTGAAAAAGAAAGGGTTAAGAGCTCCTGAATGAGTGAACCCAAGCATCACAGGTAGAAAATAAATAAATCCTACCTGCTGCGCAAGGGTTGGCCACAAGAGGGCGGTGACAGATCCATGGCAAGGCAGTTTGAAAGTGAAATGAATCATTAAAGCCTTATGAGAAACACGAGTGACAACAGGCATGAAAGAGCACATAATAAAACATAGCCAGCACCCAGGGAGCCTGCAGCAAACAATTTACCTTGTAAACCAGAGCCCAGTGCCTGGATAAACACTGCATAAGCCTGCAAGTCATCCCAAGTAATAGCTGCTTTGACAGCTATTTAAATCTGCCACCGTTAACGATGTCACCGCCCCATAGCGGTTGCCATCCGGTGGCGGCCAATCGCATGCGCGACCGCCGACGCCATTTTGGCGAAACTGCGCCTGCACGAACCAAGCACGGAATCTTCGTTCGCAACTTGCGGATGCGCAGCGACTTCCTGAAACGGCGAGCTGGAACGCAGCTGCGCTCCAGCCGCCGTGGCCACTCACTGGAGCTTGATAGAAAATAAGGAGACACACAAAACACAGAGATACGGCTGCCATATAAAAGGAATATCTTTGTACATTACCACCACCACGGCACGATCCGGACCAGAACCTGGGACTGGGGAGCTGTTCGCTCGACCCACCGCACGATCGGGCGTTTACAAAGCCTCCCGCTAATAGCTGGGACGTTTGGCCATATTGCCGCTTGCCTGCCAATAGCCAGGTTAGTAAGCTCTTCATGGTATCACATCATATCGCCCATGTCCACCTGCTAATAGCTAGGATTGCTGGACTGCAGAGAGGATCACCGCTAACCACCAACGTATCGCCGTGCACACCGCCAGGCCTGGATTACAGGAAAACTTCATGAAAAGGTAAGACTATATCTTGGTCCTAGGAGGAGGACAAAAAAAGGAACACGGCCTCTGGCCCAGAGCAAAGATTTATGGGAGAAGGGTCCTATGAGGTATGAGGGGCGGGATTAACCCACACGTAGGCTGCCATGGAGTCTGTCAGGAAAGTGTAAATATCCAAATTTCTCAAAAAATCTGAAGGTTTTCATTTTTCCCTTACAGCTTTCAGAATTTGTGAAAGACCCCCAAAACCACATATTTTCTGAAAACATAATGCCTCGTACACACGACTGGTTTTCCTGACATGCCAAAAACCGACGTTTTTCCCGACGTGATTCCTCTCAAGCCTGCCTTGCCTACACACGTTCAGGCAGAAAAACGCTCGACCAAAGCGTGGTGACGTACAAAGGCACTATAAAGGGGAAGTTCCATTCAAATGGCGCCACCCTTTGGGCTACTTTTGCTGATCCTCCTGTTAGTAAAAGTTTGATGAGAGCCGATTCATGCTTTTCAGCCTCGTGCTTTTCAGTCCGTTACAGTGTGATGAATGTGCTATCTCCATTACGAACGCTAGTTTTACCAGAACGAGCGCTCCCGTCTCATAGTTGATTCTGAGCATGCGTGGTTTTTTCCCCTCGGAAAATCATACACACGACTGTTTTTCGTGACGAGAAAAAGACTGACGGGAAACACGACGAGAAAAAAGAGAGCTGGTTTTAATTTTTTTGCGGGCAGTTTTTTCTTCGAGAAAACTGCTAGGGAGCATATACACGACCGGTTTTCACGACGAATATAAAAAATGCCAGTTTTCTCGTCAGGAAAACCGGTCGTGTGTACAAGGCATGTGACCTCTAGAATAAAAAGAAGGTGCTACTGATTTTTTAGACCCCGTGGTATTTGCGCAAATGTTTATTGAACCAATATATTTTCAAAAAATACACTAAAACCATTATTAGCAGATAAAAATACAGCAAATATTATAAAATTCGTGCTAAATCCCTACTAAATATAAAAGCTTAACCTGTATGGAGTTAATAAATGGCAAAAAGTAAAAAATTTTACATTGCGCCTTTTTTCAAAATAGTGAAAATCAAACGTACGCAAAAATTTTAATATCCAAATCTCTCTAAAAATCTGAAGGTTTTCATTTTTCCCTTACAGCTTTCAGAATTTGAAAAAAATATAAAAAAACATATATTTTCTAAAAGCATATGACCTCTAGAATAAAAATAAGGTGCTACTGATTTTTTAGACACCCGCGGTATTTGCGCAAATGTTTATCAAACCAATATATTCGCAAAAAATACACTAAAACCATTATTAGCAGATAAAAACACAGCTAATTTTACAACATTCCTGCTAAATCCCTACTAAATATAAAAGCTTAACCTGTATGGAGTTAAATAACAAATATTTGTACATTTTAAATTGCGCCTTTTTGCAAAATGGTGAAAATCGAACGTACCCAAAAATTTCTCAAAAAATCTGGAGGTTTTTATTTTTCACTTACAGCTTTCAGAATTTGAAAAGACGCCTCAAACTAGACATTTTTTAAAAGCACATGGCCAGTAGAATAAAAAAAAAAGGGCTATAATTGCGCAAAGTGCAATAATTGCGTAAATGTTCATCATATCACTATTTTCTCCAAAAATACACTAAAATCATTAATATTGCACATAAACGTAACTTAACTTACAAAATTCCTGCTAAATTAGTACTAAAGCCTCGTTCACATGTGGCATACTAAAGTGTATGCCCATGGAGGGCCATGTTTACCCACACAGGGATGCACAGGTGTTCCATGCATCCCGTAAAGGCAGTCTCATTTATATCAATTGGGATGCAACAGCTGCACAAGCATAGCTGCTGTTCCCAATCTGACATCTGTGTGGGTGTGGGTATATGACCCCGAACGCAGGCAATCTAAGCTCAGGGACATGCGTGCGGACCTACATGGATGTAAAATTGGGAGCAACGGCTCTGTTTGTGCAGTTGCTGCATTCCAAATGACATCAATGGGACTGTCTGCACAGAGATGTACGGAACACCCATGAATCCCTGTAAAGGTACGCTGTGTGTGACCCAACGGGTCTGCCTGTCCGTTTTTCAGGCGGGCCCAATCAGACCACCCATTGTTCTCCATGGAAAGACTGATGTAAATGGACATGTGTCCGTTTACACCCGCCTGCATTTGATCCAGTCCGCTAAAAACAGACAGATGGGGATTCCATTCCTCATCCATGTGAAAGGGGTCTTACCAGGAGCCCCTGCAGGGAGCAAGACTCATAAGTTTGTATGAGTTTTTTTTTTTCAAGCCACATGATTAGAGCCTGAGGCTCTAATTGGCTTGAAAAAGGTTGGGCTCGAGCGCATAGCATTGCACCCTGAACCCACCCACTTGTGAGTTGTGAAAATAGCAAATTAATATTCGCTATCATCTTCCGGCTTCTCCTCCTGGCCAATCAGGATGAATCGGGTTGGGCGGGAGGAAAAGCTGAGGTATCCGTGGAGGGGTGAGTGCCGGCGGACCTGCGGGGTCTTATGCCGCATACACACGATCATTTTTCACGTCGTTAAAAATGCCATTTTTTAAATTGGGCATTAAAAACGATCGTGTGTAGGCTCCAGATCATTTTTAATGACGTGAAAAATGGGCTAAAAAAATTAGAACCTGCTCTATTTTTTCACGTCGTTTTTTTTAACGACGTGAAAAACGGTAGTGTGTATGCTTTTACGAGGGGAAAAAAAACGCGCATGCTCAGAATCAAGTATGAGATGGGAGCGCTCGTTCTGGTAAAACTAGCATTCGTAATGGAGATAGCACATTCGTCACGCTGTAATGGACTGAAAAGCACAAGGCTGAAAAGCGCGATTCGTCGCTCAACAAACTTTACTAACATGAAGGGTGGCGCCATTCGAACGGAACTTCCCCTTTATAGTGCCGTCGTACGTGTTGTACGTCACTGCGCTTTGCTCGAGCGTTTTTTTTTAATGAACGTGTGTATGCAAGACAGGCTTGAGAGGAAACAAGAAAAATCACGTCGAGAAAAATTTTGTTTTTGAAAATGACATTAAAAATGATCGTGTGTACGCGGCATTACTATGTTTATGTTTTTGTTTTTTTATTTACTTTAAAAAAAAAATTGTATATGGGGGAAACTGGCTGTATTTGGGGGACAAACTGGCTGCATTTGGGGGACAAACTGGCTGCATTTGGGGGACAAACTGGCTGCATTTGGGGGACAAACTGGCTGCATTTGGGGGACAAACTGGCTGTATTATGGGGGACAAACTGGCTGTATTATGGGGGACAAACTGGCTGTATTTGGGGGACAAACTGGCTGAATTATGGGGGACAAACTGGCTGTATTATGGGGGACAAACTGGCTGTATTATGGGGGACAAACTGGCTGTATTTGGGGCACAAACTGGCTGTATTTGGGGCACAAACTGGCTATTTGGGGCACAAACTGGCTGTATTTGGGGCACAAACTGGCTGTATTTGGGGCACAAACTGGCTGCATTTGGGGGACAAACCGGCTGCATTTGGGGGACAAACCGGCTGCATATGGGGGACAAACCGGCTGTATTATGGGGGACAAACTGGCTGCATTTGGGGGACAAACTGGCTGCATTTGGGGGACAAACTGGCTGCATTTGGGGGACAAACTGGCTGCATTTGGGGGACAAACTGGCTGCATTTTGGGGGACAAACTGGCTGCATTTGGGGGACAAACTGGCTGCATTTGGGGGACAAACTGGCTGCATTTGGGGGACAAACTGGCTGTATTTGGGGGACAAACTGGCTGTATATGGGGGACAAACTGGCTGTATTTTGGGGGACAAACTGGCTGTATTTTGGGGGACAAACTGGCTGTATTTTGGGGGACAAACTGGCTGTATTTTGGGGGACAAACTGGCTGTATTTTGGGGGACAAACTGGCTGTATATGGGGGGAAGCTGGCTGTATTTGGGGGACAAACTGGCTGTATATGGGGACAAACTGGCTGTATTTGGGGGACAAACTGGCTGTATTTGGGGGACAAACTGGCCATATATGGGGACAAACTGGCTGTATATGGGGACAAACTGGCTGTATATGGGGACAAACTGGCTGCATATGGGGACAAACTAGTGGCGTTTGGGCACAGTGGCTGTGTTTAATGGGCACAGTGGCTACGTTTAATGGGCACAGTGGCGGCAATTGATGGGTTTTTTTTTTCAGTTTGTTTGCGCCCCCCCAAAAATTTTGAGCTCCAGCCGTTACTGATCAGAGGTCTAAACAGACCCCCATATCTCTTTTTTTGAGACAGAGAAAGGGACTGAAGATAGTCCCTTTTCTCTGCAGCACTTATACTTATCCATATAGAGATTCCATTCATTCAGAAAATTACAGTCTGATACATTGTAACACTCGCGGTTACAATATATCAGCTGTCAGTGGGCACATAGTAGTGATCGCTGCATGTGCCCTCTCTTCTACGGGGGGAGTTTAGTAAATCCCCAGCCGCGATCCCCAGCCTGACAGATCACTGGAGATCTGTGCAGGGAGAAGATGCAGGCGGAGGGAGGGAAAGGAGAAATGCCGCTCGGAGCAGCCATGGATCAAGGGTGCGGGGGCAGTTGGGGGGACGATCTGACTGGTGGGGGGGCAAATCTGGACCCCCCAAGCCCCATGCAGCACCTGAAGGTGGCGGGAGTGGAAGAGGAGGGATGCCGGCTAATGATGGTGGCTGCGGGAAGCGGGTTTGCAGTGCGGGTCGGATCGGGTGGAGGGGGGGGTAATAAATACTGGGGGTAAAGAAGGGTGAAGAAGGGAGTGAAGGGGATAGGAGAGTGGGGGGCAGTTTTAGATGGAAGGGTGCGGCAGGGGTGGAGAGGCAGGGGACAGGCAGGCGATGGCGTGGGTGGGGGGGTGGTCACATTAGGGGTTAATAACTTTAATCAGCGGGTTGTAATCCGCTGATCAGACTTATAGAATTGTTCAGCAGAGTCTGCTGAACAATTCTGATATAAGCTTATAGTCATTGAAGTGACCATAAGCTTATAGGAGAGGGAGAAATGAGGTTCGTACGCCGTACTGACCTGGCCACCTGCAGGCACTTCTGTACGGCATACGGACCTGGCCGTGAAAGGGTTAAAAGTCTATGTAGGATAAAATTGCATTGCTCTTCATTTGCAGGGTGCACAATGGCTAGATAGCATGGATAAACACAAATCACTTTAAATGCTGCCTCCCCAAAACAATACCACGATTATTGGTGGTTAGAGGCACTTAAACTCGCCTAAAACAATAATTGGTGGTCAGTGGCATTTTAAAGTGGTCGTAGAGCCTGAAGGTTTTTACCTTCATCCATTATATGTGCAATGTTCTGTTCTGTATTTTAGCATTACCATTTTTAACATAGTATGTACACATTGGTTTACAAGTTTTTGCACTATTCAGATTTTTTGTTTCTGTGAAGCAACACTTATTACATATCAGAAATCTGTAGTGCACTCTGTAGAGCCTTCCTGGCAAAGATTGGGCAGAGAGTCGAGTCTCGCAGGTGATCATTTAATTGTCTGATGTGAATCAGTTCAACCCACTGGTTTATTGAAAAACAAAACTGAACAGTATACCCTGTAAACAAAAAGAAAAAAACTGCGCTAAAGGTCATATACACTTAAAGGCAGCAAAAATGGTGGTATAAACACTAAGCAATATAAACAAAAAAAATTGCGCCAATAATAAAGGATGGACAAATAAAAGAAATGTGCAGGGGCTGGGTTGTGTAAAGCACTCACAATCCACAAATTACCAGCCCTAACCAACTAGGATAGGACACAGAGAGTATAATCCAATAATAACCGAACCCCACTGGACCCAAACTAATTGCCGAGTACAAGGAACATATATGTGGCTAAATGTTATTCCATGTTGGGGTTACTCACACAGATAGTAACAATATATGCCAAAGTTCTAATATTAAATCAATAAATAGTCCAAGGGCTGGTATGTGTACAACACCCACACAGCACACTGATTCTCAGCCTTGGCAAGACACAAAGAAGTGAAGTTGTAGTTTGTAGTTTAGTTGTAGGTCAGACCCAGACCTGATAGATTAACAGTCTTATGTGTAACAAGTGGATCTCCGAAGATAGAATAAACAAATGGAAATGCCAGCAACACCCAGTGCCCTCACGGACTGACAGTGCCCTCCACCACACAGATTGGCAGCTTACCAGAGATAAGCCCACGATACACAATCGACTGTGACCCAGCCGCGGCCTTTAATGGATGAACCGCCAGGATCTGAAGACAGCATACAGCCCCACTCTTTCACCCGATCCTTCCAATCGTAGGTACACCGACACCCAAAGCCATTGTAAAGGAGAGGACACAGACCATGGAGTAGTAACGTATGGTACAAATTTAATTATAAAGGAATAAAAACACTTACATCGAGGAAGCGATTATAAAACATAAAAATCTGCCGGCCGGCAAACGAACGATCACCCTTACCTCAGAACAGCGTGGTGACGTCAGCACGTCGCTCCCATACGTGTTTCGTCACAAATTGGACATTATCAACGTCCAATTAGTGACGAAACGCGTATGTGAGCGACGTGCTGACGTCACCACGCTGTTCTGAGGGAAGGCTGATCGTTCGTTTGCCGGCCGGCAGATTTTTATGTTGTATAATCGCTTCCTCGATGTAAGTGTTTTTATTCCTTTATAATTAAATTTGTACCATACGTTACTACTCCATGGTCTGTGTCCTCTCCTTTACAACGGCTTTGGGTGTCGGTGTACCTACGATTGGAAGGATCGGGTGAAAGAGTGGGGCTGTATGCTGTCTTCAGATCCTGGCGGTTCATCCATTAAAGGCCGCGGCTGGGTCACAGTCGATTGTGTATCGTGGGCTTATCTCTGGTAAGCTGCCAATCTGTGTGGTGGAGGGCACTGTCAGTCCGTGAGAGCACTGGGTGTTGCTGGCATTTCCATTTGTTTATTCTATCTTCGGAGATCCACTTGTTACACATAAGACTGTTAATCTATCAGGTCTGGGTCTGACCTACAACTAAACTACAGACTACAACTTCACTTCTTTGGGTCTTGCCAAGGCTGAGAATCAGTGTGCTGTGTGGGTGTTGTACACATACCAGCCCTTGGACTATTTATTGATTTAATATTAGAACTTTGGCGTATATTGTTACTGTGCGACTAACCCCAACATGGAATAACATTTAGCCACATATATGTTCCTTGTACTCGGCAATTAGTTTCAGTCCAGTGGGGTTTGGTTATTATCGGATTATACTCTCTGTGTCCTATCCTAGTTGGTTAGGGCTGGTAATTTGTGGATTGTGAGTGCTTTACACAACCCAGCCCCTGGACATTTCTTTTATTTGTCCATCCTTTATTATTGGCGCAATTTTTTTTTTGTTTATAACAGTATACCCTGACATACGTAAGTAGCCAGATACAATCCCTCTTTGCCTACAGTCACAAAAATTGAGTTGGTTCATACACCATATTCATAGGTAACTAATGGGGCTATTTTATCACCCCATTCACACTTATCTTGAGTGGTTTGCACTATTTTTTGGGACAGTATTAAATTTGTTTAAGTGGGCACATTCACACCTACTATCACCCCCATATGTAGTCCCCTCGAGGGAACACTTAGATGACCCTTCACATTCACACATCTTCACTCATTCATTCACTTTTTTCCTTATACACTCTTTGTAGGACACTATGCATGATATGTGCACACATATCATAATTGGACACTGCTGTGGCCATTCAGCCTTTCTTTGGCTCTTCTCTTTGGTGGGTTTTCCCGCCTCAACCCCGGGGGAGACACCTTACCTGGCCTCAGCCTTGGGGCAGAGTTGTAAGTTACTGACCCGTCACCACTTTTTTGGGAAAATAATGTTTCTTCCCTTTTTAGAGGGCACTATTAACAACTGATATTTATCAATTTTTGCAATATATTGTCGTATTACACTCCTGATGAGTGTCTGAAACGCCATGAAACGCGTTAAAGGCTTTTAGATGGCAAGATACATCTGGTTCTATTATTTATATAATTCCTATGTATTCATTTTATTGTTTATGTCTATCATGTCAACTCATTAACTGTATTGCATGCTATGAGCATTATATTTTAAGTCATGTGACTACCAATTTATTCGATACAAATGTTTTTTTCAAGAGTTTGGTATGAATTTTAGTTTGTAATAATAAACAATTTATTTATATTTACATATATGTATCTATTCTATTCTTATTTGTTATGGCAGGTCTCATCTAAAGTCCCAACTTTCTCTCCTTTCCTGTAAACCTACATTAGGGATGGAGGTCTGCCATTTGGCTGTGCCAGGTCACACCTATTTCAATTGTCCTACAGATAATGAAACAAATGAAACAAAAAGTTTCATTATTTGATGGAGTAGAGACTACAGAAATAATCTCACTTGACTTGACACAAATTATTTCTACACCAGTGGTGACTACATGCCAAGCTTTTTGGCACCTTCTAGAAGGCGTAGCACAAAAAAAAAAAAAAAGAGAGAGATTACCTGTCCAGCTATATCGTCTAAGTGGATAAGATCAAAGGATTAATTCATGAATCACTGACAAAGTTCAACTTGGTCAAGTTTTGCAGGAAGCCTGCCCGAACCATTCTGTAGTCTTCACATTTCTGTTAAGAAGCTCTAGAAACTCACCTACTTATCACGAATTAGTAAAAAAAGGAAGCTTTGTTGGGGGAGGAACTTCTCACTGGTATAAAGACTACTCCATAATAAGAAAATATGTTATGTTCTGCTCAGGTGGCAGAGATATTTCCTAAGGAAGAGGAAGATTACATTTTATTTTCGAATCAGACTTTGAAACCTCCGGGGAAATCAAACATCAGGTTCAATCCGATTCTGAGATACAAAATTTACTGACCCAAGCAGTTCAGGCTCAGGCAGGTCAGGCTTAAGTTGGAATGCAACAATTTCTCACTGATTTTCAAAAGACAGTGGTTTTAAGTGGTTCAGGCTCAAGCCAGGATGCAACAATCTCTCGCTGATGTTCAGAAGGTTGTGATTGCCCTGGCCTCAAAATGGAATGCAACAGAAGAAGCTAAATTGGTTAACACCGGGTAACCTGCTGGAAAGAGATGTTATGACATTGGAAAGGCTAGACACTTCAAAGAACAATGCCAAAAAAGAGACCACCCCCAGATAGTAGATTAGAGGTAATAATGAAGGTTGTGAAGGAAATTCAGTATCAGAGGTCATCAGGAGAACTTCAAAAGGTCTTACTGAAGGAGCCAGCTGAATGTCCAGTTGCAAAGAGCTACATGAAATTCATCTCAAAGAGAATCATACCTACATATTTTTATTCTACTACTTCTTTCAATGGTGGTGTAGAAACATTTATTGTTTCTCCCTTAAATTCACCTAAGTGGCTCAGAGACAGAAGAAAAATATGTCAAAGAGAATCTCACCAAGAGAAAGCCAAAGGTGGAACAGAGGAAACACCTCCTTCCTATGGAGTCACTGAGAACAGAAAGCAGTGATTTGCACAACATCAAAACATAAATCATGGAATGGTTGTCTAACACCCGATTTATGAATTTTCGGTAAATGATGAAAAATTGGTGTGATCGGGTCACACGCGGTCAGACACTCCACAGTTTTGGGGGAACGTAATCCCATAGACTTGCCCTCCTCTATTAGATCATACAACAGATTTTTAAAGGAACAGTGGGATTAGACAGCAAGGGCCAGTAGGTGGCTGCATCACTTAATTGTCTTAGGGCTTCATCCCTATATGGCACTGCATTGAGTACAACCACCGCTCTGCCCTTGTCAGTTGCACTTATCACTAGATTGTGATTCCTTCTCCATTTTTGTATTTCATCCAACTCCTTTTTATGAATATTAGATATAAAGGAATCACTATTAGCTTTAGTTTTTAACCACTTAAGCCCCGGACCAATACGCAGCATAAAGACCACAGGTGTTTTTACAATTTGGCACAGTGCTGCTTTAACTGGAAATTGTGCGAATATGCAATGTTGTACCCAAACGAAATTTGCGTCCTTTTCTTCCCACAAATAGAGCTTTCTTTTAATGGTATTTGACTGCCTCTGCGATTTTTTTTTTGCGATATAGTCGGAAAAAGACCGAAAATTTTGAACAAAAATGATATTTTCTACTTTTTGTTATAAGATAAATTGAATAAACTCAATTTTAGTCATACATTTAGGCCAAAATGTATTCAGCCACATGTCTTTAGTAAAAAAAAATGTCAATAAGCGTATATATATTGGTTTGTGCAAAAGTTATAGCGTCTACAAACTAGGGTACATTTTCTGGAATTTACACAGCTTTTAATTTATGACTGCCTATCTCATTTCTTGAGGTGCTAAAATGGCAGGGCAGTACAAAACCCTCCCAAATGACCCCATTTTAGAAAGTAGACACCCCAAGGAAATTGCTAAGAGGCATGTTGAGCCCATTGAATATTATTTTTTTTGTCCCAAGTGATTGAATAATGACAAAAAAAAAAATTACAAAAAGTTGTCACTAAATCATATATTGCTCACACATGCCATGGTTATATGTGGAATTGCACCCCAAAATACATTTTGCTGCTTCTCCTGAGTACGGGGATACCATATGTGTAGGACTTTTTAGGAGCCTAACCGCGTACGGGACCCCGAAAACCAAGCACCACCTTCAGGATTTCTAAGGGCGCAAATTTTTGATTTCACTCCTCACTACCTATCACAGTTTCGAAGGCCATAAAATGCCAAAATAGCACAAAACCCCCCCAAATGACCCCATTTTGGAAAGTAGACACCCCAAGCTATTTGCTGAGAGGCATGGTGAGTATTTTACAGCTCTCATTTGTTTTTGAAAATGAAGAAAGAAAATAATTTTTTTTTTTTTTTCAATTTTCAAAACTTTGTGACAAAAAGCGAGATCTGCAAAATACTCTCCATACCTCTCAGCAAATAGCTTGGGGTGTCTACTTTCCAAAATGGGGTCATTTGGGGGGGGGGGGGTTGTGCCATCTGGGCATTCCATGGCCTCCGAAACTGTGATAGGCAGTGAGGAGTGAATTCAAAAATTTACACCCTTAGAAAGCCTGAAGGCGGTGCTTGGTTTTTGGTGTCCTGTACGTGGCTAGGCTCCCAAAAAGCCTCACACATGTGGTATCCCCGTACTCAGGAGAAGCAACAGAATGTATTTTGGGGTGTAATTCCACATATGCCCATGGCATGTTTGAGCAATATATCATTTAGTTACAACTTTGTGCAAAAAAAAAAATATATATTTTTTCCCGCAACTTGTGTCAACATATAAAATATTCCATGGACTCGACATGCCTCTCAGCAAATAGCTTGGGTTGTCTACTTTCCAAAATGGGGTCATTTGGGGGGGGTTTGAACTGTCCTGGCATTTTATACACATCATCCACTCTTCTAACCACTTGAAGACCAAGCCCTTTCTGACACTTTTTGTTTACATTAGAACTTTTTTTTTTGCAAGAAAAATACGTTGAACCCCCAAACATTATATATTTTTTTAAAGCAAAGGCTCTACAGATTAAAATGGTGGGTGTTGCATTTTTTTTTCCACACAGTATTTGCGGAGCGATTTTTCAAACGCATTTTTTTGGGAAAAAATACACTTTTTTAAATTTTAATGGAATAAAACACACTATATTGCCCAAATGTTTGATGAAATAAAAAAGATGATCTTAGGCCGAATACATGGATACCAAACACGACATGCTTTAAAATTTCGCACAAACGCGCAGTGGCGACAAACTACATACATTTTTAAAAGCCTTTACAGGTTACCACATTAGATTTACAGAGGAGGTCTACTGCTAAAATTACTGCCCTCAATCTGACCTTCGCGGTGATACCTCACATGCATGATGCAATTGCTGTTTACATATGACGCCAGACCGACGCTTGCGTACGCCTTTGCGCAAGAGCAGGGCGGGACAGGGGTGCTTTTTTTTTTAAATATTAATTTTGCTTTTTTATTTTATTTTTAAACTGCTCCTTTCATATTTATTTATTTTTTAGCATTTTTATTGTCATCTCAGGGAATGTAAATATCCCCTATGATAGCAATAGGTAGTGACAGGTACTCTTTAAAAAAAAAATGGGGTCTATTAGACACTAGATCTTTCCTCTGCCCTCAAAGCATCTGACCACACCAAGATCGGTGTGATAAAATGCTTTCCCAATTTCCCAATGGCGCTTTTTATATCCGGGGGTGGGGGAATTCCCTTCCACTGCTTGTAAAAGCAGTCCAGAGGCTAATTAGCTGCTAGGATTGCTTTTACATGAAAGCCGGCTGCTGGCTGAAAAGAATGATACCAAGATGATACCTAAACCCACAGGCATCATTCTGGTATAACCATTTAAAGTCCAGCAGCATACCAGTACGTTGCTGGTCCCTGTTGGACATGTATTGTAATCTTTTTTTTTCATGCAGCCTCTTGGCTGAACGAAAAAAAAAGAGATTGATTGGTGGGTATGCCCACCATCAGAATACCTCCCTTCATTCACCCACTTCTAATGATGGGCATACATGCACCATTTATATATGCCGAAGCATGGGGGCATCCTCCCGCAAAAGTTATGTTGCGTACACACGATCAGACTTTTCCACGGGCAAGCCTCCGTCGGAATTTCGACCATATGTACGAGGCATTAGGAGAAAAATAGGATTTTTATAACAGCTTACCTGTAAAATCCTTTTCTTGGAGTACATCACGGGACACAGAGCGACATAGTATTAACTATGTGGGATTATATAGATTACCTTCAGGTGCTGGCACTGGCACTTTAAAACAGGAAGTACCCTCCCCTATATAAGCCCCTCCCATCCGGGAGTACCTCAGTTTTGTAGCAAAGCAATAAGTGTCCCCAAAAGAGGGGTGGGAGCTCTGTGTCCCGTGATGTACACCAAGAAAAGGATTTTACAGGTAAGCTGTTATAAAAATCCTATTTTCTTTCTCGTACATCACGGGACACAGAGCGACATAGTATTAACTATGTGGGACGTCCCAAAGCAATGCCCAAATGAGGGGAGGGATACACCATACATAGGCTGGGCGCCATCAGACATGAGGATCTTTTGCAGCCTGCAACACACTGCGCCCAAAGGCGACATCCTCCTGACTTCTAACGTCCACCTGGTAGAACCTAGTGACCGTGTGCACGGAAGACCATGTTGCGGCCTTACAGATTTGAGCCAGGGAGGCCTGGTGATGCGCTGCCCATGAAGTTCCAACTGCTCTTGTGGAGTGCGCCCTAACTTTGAACGGAGGCGGTCTTCTTTTCAAGCCATAGGCTTGCATAATGACCTGTCGAACCCACTTGGCTAAAGTAGATTTTGATGCTGCCTGACCCTTTCTGGGGCCTTCTGGCAGAATAAATAAAGTATCCGTTCTTCGAATCTGAGCAGTGGCTTTTAAATAAGCTTTAACTGCTCTCACTACATCCAAGGAATGTAATAATTTTTCCTCTACCGAACTAGGTTTGGGAAAAAAGGAAGGAAGAACCACATCTTGGTTCAAATGAAACCTCGATACCACCTTAGGAAGAAAGGCTGGATGAGGACGTAGAACTACTCTGTCCTTATGAATAACCAGATATGGTTCCCTACAGGACATGGCGGCTAATTCCGACACTCTTCTAGCCGAAGATATGGCTACTAAAAGATCAATTTCCCGGTGAATAGAACCAAGGAAATGTACCGCAAAGGTTCAAATGGTTGTCTTTGCAGAACCGATAGAACCAGGTTTAGGTCCCATGCACATATGGGAGCTTTAACCGGTGGGTTAATACGGGTCACACCTTGTACAAAGGATTTGACAAGTGAATGCGAAGCCAGGGGCCTTTGAAATAGTATTGATAAGGCCAAACCTGACCCTTGATAGTACTTTAGGCAAACTTCCTGTCCACAGCCCACTGCAGGAAGTCCAGAATTCTGCCTATAACGTACTTACGTGGATGCCATTTTCTGGCCTCACACCAAGTGATGTACGCCTTCCAAACTCTATAGTAAATATGCCTAGATACAGGCTTCCTGGCATTGATCATAGTAGATACCACAGAGTTAGAGAGACCTCTCTTTTTTAGGATGTGGGATTCAATAGCCAGGCCGTTAAACCTAGAGTTAGTAAGGAAGGGCGGTATATCGGTCCTTGCGAAAGCAGGTCCGGACGATGTGGAAGGGTCCAAGGACTCCCCACAGACATTTTTACAATCTCCGCGTACCAGGATCTTCGGGGCCACGCTGGAGCCACCAGGATCACTGGCTTCTTTTCCAACCTGACTCTACGGAGGAGTCGAGGCAACAATTGTAGCGGTGGGAATGCATATATTAGTTTAAACTGATCCCAAGGGAACACCAGAGCATCCGAGCCGCAAGCGAGGGGGATCCCTTGTCCAAGAGACAAACCTGTCCACCTTTGCGTTGAATCTGGATGCTAGAAGATCTACATCTGGTGTTCCCCATCGCTGACATATTGCTCGGAAAACCTCGGGATGAAGGGACCATTCCCCTGGGCATAACTGTTGGCGACTCAGAAAGTCTGCCTTCCAATTCTCCACCCCTGGAATGAAGACAGCGGATATGCATGGGACATGCTTTTCTGCCCATTCCAGGATGTGATTTACTTCCCACTGGGCTGCACGACTCCTGGTGCCCCCCTGATGATTGATATATGCCACTGTCGTGGCATTGTCTGATTGAATTCTGACAGGGGACCCTTGAAGTTTGGATGTCCATGCTTTTAGGGCATACCGGGCTGTTCGCATCTCTAAGAGATTGATGGGCAGGACCTTCTCTGTATCTGACCATCTGCCCTGGAGAGACCATTGCTCCAGTACTGCCCCCCAGCCTGTAAGGCTGGCATCTGTAGTGACCACCTTCCAAGCAATCGGACTGAAGAATTTCCCCTTTTGCAGATTCTGGGGAATCAACCACCAACAGAGACTCTTCCGAACAGAAGGGGACAAGGACATCGGGAAGTCTAGAGCCTGAACCTTTCTGTTCCAGGCTGACAGTATGGCCCTTTGCAAATCCCTTGAGTGGAATTGGGCGTATGGCACAGCTTCGAATGATGCTACCATCTTTCCCAGCAGCCTCATGCACCGGCGTATGGACGGCTGTCTTTTTGCACAAAGCAGACGGACCAAGTCCCTCAAAGAGGATACCTTGTCTTGAGGTAAGAAAAACTTCCTCTGGTCTGAATCCAGCCGTAGCCCCAAGTATTCCAGACTTTTGACTGGCTGTAGGGCTGACTTGTCCAGGTTGATGATCCAACCGTGAGACTCCAGATACTTGATCGTATCGAGAATTACCACTACTAGTCTGGCAACTGAGTAGTCCATCAACAACAGGTCGTCTAGGGTATGCCATTATCGTTACACCTCGTGTTCTTTGATCGGCCAACAGTGGGGCCAAAATTTTTGTGAACACCCGTGGTGCTGTGGCCAGACCGAAAGGTAAGGCTCTGAACTGAAAATGGCGCCCTTCCACTGCAAAGCGTAGAATCTTTGATGACCTGGAAAGATGGGAACGTGCAAGTAAGCATCTTTGATGTCGATCGAGGCTAACCATTCCTCCCCTTGTAGGGCAGCGGCCTACCGACCGGATCGACTCCATCCGCAGACGTTCAGGAATTTGTTTAGACCCTTTAGATCCAATATGGGTCTTACGTCTCCGGTTGGTTTCGGGACTGTGAAAAGGTTTGAGTAGAAACCCAACCCCCATTCTTCCATAGGAACCTCCATAATTACTCCTTGGAGCAATAGTTGTTCTAATGCCAACAGGAGAGATCCTCTCTTCAGAGGATCTTTTGGCACGCTTGACCACATAAAATGGGAAGGAGGAGACTCTTAACTCCAACTTGTATCCCAGAGTTACTGCGGAGAGCACCCATCTGTCTCTGATAGTCTCCCGCTAGGTCTCTGCAAACAACCAAAGTCTTCCCCCCACCCATTTGAGTGGGGGCAGCCCTTCATAGGGCTGACTTGGAGGCTGGTTTAGTACCTCTTCGGATCCAGGGTTTTTTATTGACCTGTGATTGTCCCTGATTTTTACCTCCGGAATTTGACTGAGGAGGCCGTCGGAACTGCTTAGAAGCAGATATCCCCAGGACTGGAGAGGTAGGCCTCTTAAAGGAGGGACCTCTAACCTCTTTTTAACCGGTAAGAGAGTACTTTTACCACTGGAAATCTTCTGGATATATTTATTCAGGTCTTCGCCGAATAGGCATTCACCATGAAATGGGAAGCTAACTAAGAGCTTTTTACAGGGAGCCTCAGCAGACCAGTTCTTGAGCCACAGAAGTCTACGCATATGTACCAAAGACAGCGCAAGGCGGGAGGCCTGATGGATGGAATCCTTGATGGCGTCAACCGCAAAGCATAAAGCTCTAGGCAGATCAGCCAGAGCCTGGGCCTGCTGATCCGGCAAGTCCCTTAAGACCAGTTTCATCTGATCCTTCAAAGCTTGGCAAACTCCAATAGCTGCCACTGCTGGCTGTGTAACCGCCCCTGCTGTGGAAAAGGCAGATTTTAACAAGGACTCCAATCTTTTATCTATTGGGTCCTTGAACATTTGAACATTATCTACTGGACATGTCAGTGATTTGTTCACAGAAGAGATGGCTGCGTCCACCGTAGGAACACTCCATTTTTATCCTCCATGGGATAGATCACCGGAAATCTCTTAGGGGGAACAAATCGTTTATCAGGATGTTCCCAATCCTGGTATACAAGTCCTTCCAGTAACGGATGAATTGGAAAGAAACAATTAGTCTGGGGAGCTTTTAACGACCCCAACGAGGAGACAGAAGTAGTTGACGATTCAACAAGAGGCATTTTAAATGCTGATCGAACCATGTCAGTTAGGGACTGAACCCATAATTTCCTCTAAGACAGAGTCAACCTCATCCTGATCCCCTTCAGGTAGGTCAATCCCTTCCTGGGACTGTTGCTCTGCAAACAGGTACTCTGACGGAGGTGACGGAGATCTGGCGCGCTCTTTCTGGTAGGGAAGAAGCGATCAATGCTGCCAATCTTTGTTCCAATCCTCCCAGAGCTGAGGCAAAAGCCTCCTCTGTTACCTCCTCTGTTACATATACAGGAGCAGGTGAACTGAGGGCAGCCGCAGTACCTGGCACTCCTGGGGGTTCTCTACGGGTACTAACCTCTGATTTCTCAGGGGAGGCAGGTGCAGATGCATGCTCCAGATCCTCAGAGCCCAACGGAGATCCCCTATGCTTCCTGGGTGGTAAGTCCAGGAGCTTTTTGGGCGGCATATTCCTAAGTCCAAAGCTGAGGTATTCCAGCCACAGTACACCCTTTACTGATAATAGTCTAACGTACTTGCTGCTATATGTATCAGTTGGTGTCTACTAATGTGCCTTTCTAGAGGATGCCTGTATCAACCGCCTGCTGTAAGCCTGGATATAACATGTTACCAGCCCTTCTTTGCTCTGTCCTCTGTTGCTCTGCTCTGTCCTCCACAGCTAGTTCATAGAAAACTGCGTCCTTTTACTTAGCTGGGATGCTCGCAAATGAGCAGAAGCGCCCGGCGCACACAGAGCATCATCCGCCAGGCTCCGCCCCTTTTTCCGGCCTATTCTTATAAAAGAAAGCGTGCACGCGCACACACACACGTGTGCGCCATCGGCGTCTACCCATGGAGACGGGGAGAGGAGCCAGGGTCCCAGTTTTCACCAGGGCCCGGGGATGGAAGAGCGTTGAGGCAACATGACAGAGGAACGCAGCTTCCCTTTCAAGAGAGCCCACCATCTGCCTGGACTTTCACCATGGAAGGAATAGTCCAAAGAAAAAGACGTTCCACAGCGGTCTCTAGTGGATAAACACAGGTACCGCACCTTGTCTTTTTTTTTCTTTTTTAAACTCCTATATGAAAAAACGTTTTCTAGGATTAGCAGTCTTAGGCATCTACAGATATTAGCGGGAATACCGTTTAGGTAACAGGCAGAAAGACATATTAGGATTAAGGGCCCCCCAATAGAACCAAGTTCCTGAGGGGCCCCCACTTACCTTTTCCTCGCCGCAGGACTCTGTTTGGCACAGAAGCCCAAACTTCGCCTCTCACGGCAGGCAATGTACTTAGACCTTCAGGGACCGGGTTCCCAAGGATTCCACTCCCCTGGACCTGTATAGCACCCTGCACAGATAACATCTTGGTTTTGGGTATGACCAGAGCTCTGGATCCCAGGGTCCAGCCCTCCTAAGAGAGGCATTATAGGCAAAACCTTGCTCTTCTCTGCAAGGCCCGGGTACCGACCGTTTAGCTATGAAGCTTTTTTGGTCGGATCCGGAATAGCTTGCTAAGGCCCAAAAGAACCTGTACACAAGCCCAGATGAATACATGTTAACCTTGGCCAACACCTTAGACACTGGCAAAAAACTGAGGTACTCCCGGATGGGAGGGGCTTATATAGGGGAGGGTACTTCCTGTTTTAAAGTGCCAGTGCCAGCACCTGAAGGTAATCTATATAATCCCACATAGTTAATACTATGTCGCTCTGTGTCCCGTGATGTACGAGAAAGAAAATCTTTTCCACGGGCAAGCCTCCGTCAGAATTTCGACCATATGTACGAGGCATTAGGAGAAAAATCGCTCCTCCGCCCCTGCTGCCCCCATGCTTCGGCATATATGCTCTTTTTTTTTAACTGTGGTGGTGAAATCACCTCCTACAGCACTCGAGTCGCAGGGATCAGGCCTGTCTCTATGAACACTGCAGTTATGTGTGTTGTGTTTTGTAAGTGACAGTGATCGATTGATACTACACTTGGGTGGCCTGGGCTGGACGGAGGGGCAAAACGCAGGTGCTAGCAGGTATCTGGGATGATCCCGCTAACACTGCGTTTTTGGGAACCCTAAACTGCTGGGGACGCTAGTATAGATATGATCAGATCAGATATTGATCTGTTCAGATACTATACCACTAAGGGAGGTGTATGCTTCACGCGTGGGTGTTAGCACTACTGACACTAACCTGATGCTGCCTGGGGCGACGCAGACCCTCTCTGACGCTAAAACCTAATTGATATCACGCGCCGGGCGATCAGGGGTTTAAACCTTTATTGGGTTATATACGGCGGGTACCCTGACACTATAAAAAGCAAACTAACCAGCGTCACTCGTAACACTTATACAGTGATCACTGGTGAAAGGGTTAACTAGGGGCAATCAGGGGGTTAAAACCTTTATTAGGTAATATATGGGGGTACCTGACGCTATATAAAAACCTGACAGGGAACCTAAATAACAAAATAACTAACTGGCTAACCAGTGTCACCAGTGACACTTATACGGTGATCACTGGTGAAAGGGTTAACTAGGGGCAATCAGGGGGTTAAAACCTTTATTAGATAATATATGGGGGTACCTGACGCTATAAAAACCTGGCGGCGAACCTAAAAAAATAACAGACTACCTAGCGGCACCAGCATACCTAATACAGTGATCAGAAAAACGATTGCTTAGTGACACTGGCAAAAGGGGTGAAAGGGTTAACTGGGGGGCGATCAAGGGGTTAAACCTTTCCTAGGTAATATATGGGGGTACCTGACGCTATAAAAACCTGGCGGCAAACTTAAAAAAATAACGGACTACCTAGCGGCACCAGCATAACTAATACAGCGATCAGAAAAACGATCGCTTAGTGACACTGGCAAAAGGGGGTGAAAGGGTTACCTAGAGGAACTGCACAGATCACTTTCCCTTTTCAATTGTTATTATGTGTATTGTGAACACTAAAGATTTAGCAGCAATTTCTCATTATTTATTTGTTTTGTCACTTTTTATTTATTATTCACCTGGTAGCGCGGGGGGGGGGGGGGAATCACTCATTCAGTTTTAGTTTTTAACCGCTGCATCTCCTGCTCTACCAGCTCCTGATAGCATTCTACTGCGGCACTCCATGCCCGTACTGGATGAAAGTACATATCCCCACTAACCAATGCACTGCTGGAGACACCACGAACTTCCTTAAAATGTGCCTGTTTGTATAAAGTTTATTGAACCCATATGTTTTTAATCACACCCTTAGTCAATGTGCACTATTTAACATGTGTTTTTAGAGTGTTAGTCATGAATAAGGCCGGTTTAGATGAAACGCGTTGACATTTGTGGCTGCTATATGTTACCTGCCGTTAAACATAAGATTGCAGAGTGTACATTGGAGTGCAGGCTTTTCTTTGCTTATCCGGATGGTGTGAATGAGGAGTCAGCTGCCTCTGCCAGAGCACTGGTGATAAACCTGCATTATAATACCAGAAGGTAATAGCACCTACTTTCATGTAGTTATGAGAGTTATATCCTCTGCCTGGTCTTTATCGCTGTTAGTGTAAAAAGGAATCTATCCAATGTGTACAGAGACAGCAACAAAACATACTAATACAGGTTCTCCTAATTGGTTGTCCTGATTATTAAAATATAATACAATCTGACAGACACGTTAACCCTTCCTGACTTCATCCAGAACTAAAGAGAACATTTTGGCTTAAGCCAGACTTTAATTCAAATCACAGAAATGTATTTTGATTGGCTGCAAATGAAAGGGGTACTACATTTTTAGGCGTGCTAGTCTAAATAAGTATGGTCAATGCAAACCTGTGGGGTTCTCAATGCATATGCATCACTCTGAACATTTTGAGAATTACACAGAAATAAATGAAGCAGACAACAAAGTGGTTCAAGTAAAACTAAAATGATAAAGCCATATTGGGTGTAATGTTTGGTTGATGCTGATCTATAATGCAGATTACAAATCTGCTCCATTGTCTCCTCCATTGGTTTGAAGCACAGGATGCCAACATTTTTTTGAGAATTCTTAGCAGATTCAAAAGGAGAATGTACTGAACAATACTCATCGTCTGCATATTATAAAAGGCCAAGGGACATTACTGCGGGGTTAATTTATCTGCAAGAAAATCCTACAGAGGGTAACATTTGGATAAAGCAGCCCGTGTTGCACTGATACAACAGAGGACTTCATAACACAACAGATTACACAGTGTTTCTAGGGCTCAATAAACAGTAAACAAATATAATACAAAAATATAAAATGAGTAGAAATATGAAATATATCTATTTTTGTATCACTTAAATTGGAAGATTGATAAACAGAATCTAATCATGCCAAGTGCCAACATTTTGATATGGGAGTTATGACTAACATGCAGCTGTTATACACGCTTATGACTTGTTTACATCTCTCCAGCATATATTATCCGGCTTTAGAACTGCAAAATACATGTACGCACAAGGCTGCATTTACATAAGGTTTTTATGGCGGGCTTGTGGCTAGGGAGGGAAGATAATAGGGTGCACTTTAATAAAACTACAGAACATGATAGTGGCAGCATGCTGTCATATATACATTATATATATATATATATATATATATATATATATATATATACACATACACACACACACATACACAGTGTCATATATACATTATATATATATATATATATATATATATATATATATATATATATATACATACTGTGAGGGGGGTTAGCTCGGTAGCGGGTGTGTGTGACCCCCTGGATGGGCTCCCCACACAAAAACAGGCCCAGCAGACGGAGGTTGTGGTTTTCAAGATCAAAAGGTGCGGTTTATTTCTCTATTTACAGTGACAAAAACACAGCAAAGCAAAAAGAAACATAAACAAAATAAATCCTGGTCAGCTTGACCTCTGACTAAACATGCAGGTTTCCCTAACTAACAACTGGGATCAGCCTGGTGCTGTCCTAGTCCCTAAGTCCCTGGTTTAGTAAATGTCCAAACAAATAGCCACACAGGCTTTGTCTCACCGCACAGGGGTTCACTCTCCCTAGACAGTCCACACAGGTCTGGGTCCAGGCATGAGCAAACACCTAATGAAGCTGGGAGTTTTTATAGAGGCCTTAAACGAGCTGACAAGCTTCAGCTGGTCTCATCAACTCCCTGCCTGCACGACGCCCAGCACTCTCCCTAGAGGTATGAATCATCCATGAGCCCACTAGCCTCAGCTGGGCTTCATCAACTCTCTCCCTAGTTGTATAAGTCGGCATAAAGCCTGAATCTGGGAGAAATATACCTACCCCCCTGGATGCAACCAGGTGACTTTACCTTCCTGCTGTCACAATACATACACACACACACACACACACATACAGGGTCACTGTTAGAAATCATGGGGCCCAGTACAGCCTACCTGACAGAGCCCCCCTACCAAGGCCTGAGACCAACCACCTCTTCCCGTAGACTGCAGGCAATGTGCGTCATATAGAAATTTGGGCGTGGCAAAATTATGTTAATAGTGGGAGGGATTTAAAATGTGTGTGTTGTGGAGATGCGACCCCGTGTCACAGTGTATATTGGCAGGTTACGCCTGATTTTGGTAGGCTTGCTAATTCATAATCATCTCAGGAAGAGAGCTCAGGGCTCAGACTTGGAGACAGCTCCACCCGGCAGACAAAGTCTGGCCAAGGAGGCCGGGAAGGTCCCAGTAGGAGACAGCTCAAAGAGAAAGAGACAGGAGGTCTCGGAGTCTTATGCCGCGTACACGCGATCGGAATTTCCGACAACAAATGTTCGATGTGAGCTTTAGGTCGGATATCCTGACTGTGTGTAGGCTCCATTGGACTTTTGCTGTCGGAATTTCCGACAACAAATGATTGAGAGCTGGTTCTCAATTTTTCCGACAGCAAAAGTTCTTGTCAGAAATTCTGACCGTGTGTATCCAATTCCGACGCACAAAAATCCTACACATGCTCGGAATTAATTTGACGCATTCTCTGAATCATTGAACTTAATCTTTCTCGGCTCGTCGTAGTGTTGTACGTCACTGCGTTCTTGGCAATGGGAATTTTCGAGCAACATTTGTGTGACCGTGTGTATGCAAGACAAGTTTGAGCGAAAATCTGTTAGAAAAAATACATGGTTTTGTTGTCTGAAATTCCGATCGTGTGTATGCGGCATAAGGCTGCAGGTGGCAGCCTGTGTGTGCACGTCTGTAGCAGGCAGGTATGGCCAGGGATCGAACAGCATGAAGCTGACAGTGAGTAAGCCAGGAGGCTGACGTGTGCTGACGTGTGTGTTTATACAGGGAAGATTACTGTTTGTTTGAACTTTTTCATTTCCTTTAAATAAAAGTGGGCTGGCATACCCTTAAAACGCAGTTTGTAGTGGCACGTTTCTGGTAACGGCATACACCACTTGAATCTAATCACCCCGCATGTTTACAATATGTAAAGTTCAGAGTGCAAGGGTTAGGAGGGGTGTAATGCAAAGGCAGTGGATGGGGTGTAATAAGAAATGGGGTTAGACCATGTCAAGATGATACTATCTAATTAATTCTGTCTTGCTGTCTGATTGAAAAATCTCAACCTGAAAAAAACGTGAAAAAAAGACAGCGCTGTGCCCAGGTGTATGTTAAATGAATCTATCCAAAAATAAACCAAACTCAATCCTATAATGTCTCTCCAATAATTTTGAATGTGTTAGTGATAATAATATCCAAAGAAATGTGTAAAAAATATTTGTAATATCTAAAAACTGTGATAAATAAAATTATTTGTGAGGTGTGACAACACCAACATGTGATAAAGGGTGGGTAACTAAACCCACTAAAACATTGACTAAATCTATAAATATATCTATGTCAAATCAAGAAACAAAACATCCAAATCCATAAAGTATCTCAAAATATGATATAAATTTTTTTTTAAAATATATAAAAACGTGGATGGGGTGTACTCATGCTGCGGCAATGATGCTTTGCCGCACCGCAAAAATGATCCCACGAGTGTCTGAACGTGACTAATTTCACTGAATGGGGCCACCACGCAGCTGCGTACAATGGCACAAGTTTTTAGGGGTTAAACCACGTGGTGATTAACCACTTCAATAGCAGGCACTTTCACCCCTTCCTGCCCAGGACAATTTTCAGCGTTCAGCCTTTTTTGCTAAACAAAGGAAAAAAAAAATTAAAAACATTTTTTTTTCTTAGTTTCTGTCATAAAAATAGGTTTTTTGTACTCACCGTAAAATCCTTTTCTCTGAAGTTCATTGACGGACACAACGCGAGTCTTGACCTTAGGGTTATATGCCTTCTATCAGGAGAGGACTAGGCAGAATCATGTTAATAACATCAAACTTGCACAGTACCGTCCAGGGGGCGGTCCTACTGGCTATAACCCCTCACACTGCATCCAGCAGCTTAGTTCGTCAAAAAGCAGTACAAACATAAAAAGGAGGGGTGGGTCCTGTGTCCGTCAATGAACTTCAGAGAAAAGGATTTTAGGGTGAGTACAAAAATCCTATTTTCTCTTTCGTTCATTGACGGACACAGCACAAGTCTTGACCTTAGGGACGTCCCCAAGCAGTGTCAAAAAAACGAGGGGTGGGAACAGCAAGCAAACAAACTTCCACCCAAAACAACCAGAGTGCAACCTTAAACAGCCGCCTGCAGAACCTTGCGGCCGAAGCAAGCATTCACAGATGCATTCACATCAACCTTGTAAAACTTAGTGAAAGTGTGAACGGACGACCAGGTCGCCGCCTTACACACCTGGGAAACAGACGCTTGATGTCGGAAAGCCCAAGAGGCACCTATTGCCCTGGTTGAATGCGCCGTGACAGGAAAGGGAGGCGCCCGCCCTTTTAAGGCATAAGCCTGAATCACGATCTGTCTGATCCACCAATAAATGGTGGCCGATGAGACCGCCCAGGCCCTTCTTTGGACCAACCACCGACACAAAACAGCGAGTCTGACCTCCAAAATGGAGCTGTAGCAGACAGATACACCCGCAGAGCTCGGACCACATCCAAGGAATGCAAGGCAACCTCTTTGGAGTGCGCCGGCCGAGGACACAAGGATGGAAACACAATGTCCTCATTGAGATGAAAAGCCGAAACAACCTTAGGAAGAAACGAAGGCTGCGGGCGTAGCACCGCCTTATCCTTGTGGAGGATCAAGTAGGGAGACTTGCAAGACAAGGCCGCCAACTCAGAAACCCTCCTGACTGATGTAATAGCCACCAGAAAGGCTACTTTCTGAGAGAGTGTCAATAGGGGAATTACTGTAATGTTCTCAAACGGTGGTTTCTGAAGTACAGAGAGCACCAGATTCAAATCCCACGGAGGCAGTGGTGGTCAAACCGGAGGGGTCACATGTTGAACCCCTTGCACAAACGTACTCACCAGTGAATGAGCCGCCAAGGGTCATTAAAAGAAGACCGCCAAGGCTGATATCTGCCCCTTAATAGTGCTTAAGGCAAGTTTTTGATCCACTCCACGCTGTAAAAACAGCAGGATCCTGGAAACCGAATATGTACGTGGACACCACCCCATCTCCTCACATATAGAGATGTAGGCCTTCCACGTGCAATGATAAATCTTTTGCGAAGATGACTTCCGTTCCCTCAGCATGGTGGAAATTACCGAATCCGACAGGCCTCGGTCCCTTAGCACCTGACTTTCAACAGCCATGCCGTTAAAGCCAGCGACTTTAAAGCAGGCTGAAGTATAGGACCTTGCGACAGAAGGTCCTCTCGCATCGGCAGTCGCCAAGGAACATCCGCCACCAGTCATACTAAGTCGGCGTGCCAGGGACGCCGAGGCCAATTTGGGGCAATTAGAATCATCGGAATCCCCTCGGTCTCTACTCTGCGAAGCAGACGAGTAAGACGTTTTAGCGGGGGGAGGCATAAATTAGCCGATACTGTCCCCACGGAGCCACCAACGCGTCTGTCGCGTCCACCCAGGGATCTTTGGACCTGGCCACAAACCTCAATACCTTCCGATTGAGTCGAGAACCCAGGAGATCCATGTCTGGCGTGCCCCCATCTCAGGCAAAGGAGTCGAAACACATCCGGGTGTAGCGACCATTCTCCTTGGTCCAGCATCTGACGACTTAGGTAGTTTACTATGCCCGGAATGTATACGGTCGATAGAGCCGGCACACTCCGCTCTGCCCACCGCAGGATGTGAGCGACCTTCTAATGCTGCAGCCCAGCTTTTTGTTCCTCATTGATGGTTGACATACATCACCGCCGTGGCGTTGTCCGACTAGATCCTGACTGGGCGTCCCTGCAGCCTCTGTGACCATGTGGAGAGGCACCGCCTGATCGCCCGAAGTTCCAGCACATTGATCGGCAGGCGGGATTCTTCCTGCGTTCAGCAACCCTGTGTCGACTGTATGCCCCAAACTCCCCCCCAACCGGTCAGGCTTGCGTCCGTCGTGATCACCGTCTAATGAAAAGGAAGGAACGACTTCCTGGACTGAAGGGCCGGAGACCTCAGCCACCAGATCAGGGAATCCCTGACTAGCCGGCTCCCCCGGATTTGACAACCCAGGGACAACGGAGATTTGTCCCATTTTGACAGGATCTCCTTTTGCAAGGCTCGAGTGTGGAATTGAGCATATGGTACTGCCTCGAAGGTGGCTACCATGAGACCCAGGACTCGCATGCAAAAGCGCAGTGATGACCACCTGCGAGACGCCAATAGCTTCACCACAGCCTGAAGAGTCTGCAATGTGTCCGAAGGGAGAAAAACTCTCTCCTCTGAGGAGTCCAGAATCAAGCCCAGGTATTCCAGGCGCTGAGTCGGCACCAACACCGACTGCTGGAGGTTCAGTACCCCACCAAACTCTCGAAGAGTCTGACTGGCCATCGCCACATCCTCCTTTAATTCTGAGGCGGAAGCTGCTCTCAGAAGGAGGTCGTCCAGGTAGCCCACGATAGCGATCCCTCGCTGCCTCAGCAAAGCCAGAATCGGGGCAAGCACCTTGGTGAAAACTCTTGGTGCCGACGCCAGGCCAAAAGGTAGAGCTATAAATTGGTAGTGCTTGTCTCCGACTGTAAACCGCAGAAACCTCTGATGCCTGACGCATATGGGGACATGCAAGTATGCGTCCTTGATGTCCAACAACGCCAGAAAATCCCCCAAACGGAGTGCAGCGACCACAGAGCGAACTGATTCTATCCTGAACCTTTGTACTTTTACAAAGCAGTTGAGGGCTTTGAGATCCAGGATTGGATGGACCCCGTCCTTTTTTGGGACTACAAACTGATTGGAGTAGAATCCCTGAAACCTTTCCGGCGACGGCACAGGTACTATCACCCCGCGCATCAGCAGGTCCTGCACTGCCCCAAATAAGGCGTCCCGACGAGCCGGAAGAAGATGAAGGTTGGAGGGAAAAAATCTGTTTGGTGGACAAGAAAGAAGCTCTATCTTGTACCCTGATGAAACTACTTTGCAAACCCACTGGTCGGAAAGCAGGGAGGTCCACCAAGCTGCAAACTCGTGAAGGCGACCCCCCACCCGAGAGTCGGGCTGGGGGAAACCTTCATGCTGTTGCAGATTTGTTCGCAGACTTGTTTGGCTTGCAAAACCAGGGGTGCTTTTGTCCCTCAGCGGGCACCTTGTTGGCCTGGGAACGCTTACCTGCGGGCCCGGGAGGACAAAAAAACACTTCTGAGCGGAAAAGGAGGGCCCTGGCCTACGGTGTGGCTCCTTACCTTTTCGGGATTGTGGGAGCAGCGTGCTCTTACCCCCAGTGACATTTTTAATAATGTCACCTGGCGAGGCTCCAAATAGCCTCTCTCCCTGGAAGTGAAAATCCACCAACGCCTTCTTGGATGTCTGGTCCGCGGACCAGCATTTTAGCCAAATCAGGCGATGTAGCACCACAGCAGATACTGAGGCTCTGGAAAGCAAGGGAGCTGTATCCAAGGCCGCATCGCAGACATACTTAAGGCCATGCACCAACTAGTCGGCCAGTTCCACGCAGATCGGGGGAAGTCTGTTGCTTTTCCAACTCGTGGTGCAACAATTTTGCCCATTTGGTAAGTGTCTGTGACACCAGGGCCGTGGCCAACACTGGCCGCAATGCTGACCCCACTACCGTGAACATGGACCAGGCCACCGCCTCGGCCCTCCTGTCTGCAGGGTCCTTAAAAGCAGGGGTCCCCTCCACCAGAATCGTGGTTACCTTGTTTAACCTGGATACCGGGGGGTCCACAATCGGGGGAGAAGTCAATTTTTTCAGGAAACCCTCCTCAAAGGGGTAACGGACCACCATGCGTTTTGAGACCGAAAAGGCCCACTGCGGCCGTTCCCATTCTTTGTATTAAAACTTATCAAAATAAGTTAGGTAAAGAAACACCTTAGCAGTGCGGGCCGGCTTGTGGGACCCAAAAGGGACCGACACCTCAGTAGATGCCCCTGCCGTATCCTCCAGTTTTAGGGTCTCCCGCACTGCGGTGATAAGTGCTCCAACAAGCGCCCTTTCCTGCTCTGACCCAGACACGGAGTCATCCTCACTGTCCGAATGGTCCTGGTCCGCATCCTCTGACACGTCAGAACAGGGGCCGTGTGCCATGGCAAGGCCCGAGTCTGAATCAGAGCTTTCCCCAGAAGATGGTTGGGGGAGGGGGCGTTGTTTACCCCCCTTGCGCCCGCACACTGCTTCCACCCTGGCAACAAAAGACTCCAGGACCGCCGACAAAGCGCACCGGTTGCCACCACAGGGATGTCTGGGGAAGAAGCGTCAGCTTCTGACGCCATGCTGACCCACACTCGCCTGACACTTGTTAGGGACCAAAGGCAAGGTACACAAAAGGTCCACCCTCCTAGCTGCCACAGACTGAGGGGCCCCCCAGAGGACTCACCACCCTGACCCAGGTACTGCACAGCGCTGCCGTCTGCTCTCTCCTGTGTCTGAGGTGTTCTCCTGTGTCTGAGGTGTTCTATGCTGTTCGTGCCGTTCAGAAAGAATATTCCCAGCGCTAGAGGCCAAAAATAAGCTGGGGCTACAAGAAAATGGCCGCCTCAGCAAAACGAGCGCGGGCTACAAGAAAATGGCCACTGGGCTCCGCCAAAATGGCCTCCGGCCGTCCTGAGGTAAAGAAAATGGCAGCGAACACGCTGACCCTCCACGCGGAGGCATCCCACATGGACAGACCAAGAACACCTCCACTGTGGAGAGCGGACCCCGAACACCCAGCGCAGCCCCCAGCCATGACACGGAGCCCCCCCCGGAGGACCCCCGGTCAGGTACACAGCAGGCCCAGCCACCACAGATGCATGGGGAGGAGGAAAATGACAGGGAAAGAAGAAAGGGAGAGTGAGAGACCCCCTAGTCGACCTCCCCAGGAATGCCCAGCTGTTCCATCCTGCCGAAACAGGTGGAACCCTACTTACTCGTCCTGCGGGGACTGCTGGACGCATTCCGGACAGACCCATCACCCGAGCGGCGGTACGGGGTGGCTGACGGCCACGCCACACTGTGACTCGGACAGCAGTAGCCCGGTCATATGTGTGCCCTGGAGCCTATAGCTCAGCAGCCTGGAGCAAACGGGGCATGTCGTGACCGACTCAGCGCGTAGCTAAAGGTCTGCTCACATTCTATGGCCAGGCTGAGGAGACGATCAGTATCTATATTATCCAGCCTGTCACCCAGCCGGCTGTTGATAGTAGATCTCAGGATCAAAAAGTAGAAAAAAGCAAACTATCCCTGGGACCAATGGTCCCAACCAGGAGCCAGGTCCTTCTCCTATGCTAGGCAGAAAAAATTGGATTTTTTATAACAGCTTACCTGTAAAATCCTTTTTTGGAGTACATCACGGGACACAGAGCGGCATAGTAATTACTATGTGGGTTATATTCCACTGATGTAATCAACTAGACAGGAAGTTCCCTCCCTATATAACCCCTCCCATACTGGGAGTACCTCAGTTTTGTAGCAAGGCAATAAGTGTCCCAATATCCCCAAACAAGAGGGGCGGGAGCTCTGTGTCCCGTGATGTACGCCAAGAAAAGGATTTTACAAGTAAGCCGTTATAAAAATCCTATTTTCTTTATCGTACATCACGGGACACAGAGCGGCATAGTAATTACTATGTGGGACGTTCTAAAGCAATGCCTACTGAGGGGAGGGAGGCACAAATAACGCAGACCGCCAGACGTGAGGACCTATACTGCTGCCTGCAGCATACTGCGCCAAAAAACGGCGCATTCACCTGATAGAAATTAGTGAACGTATGCACCGGCGACCAAGTTGCGGCCTTGCAAATCTGTGTCATAAAGGCTTGGTAATGCACCGCGCATAAAAGCGCTTACTATCCTGTTAGGGTGCACTCAAAGAAATAGGGGAACCCTCTCTTTAACCACAAGCTTGAATAATAACCTGATGGATCAACATTGAAAACAGTTGATTTAGACGCTGCCTGCCCTTTCCTGGGGACTACCGGTAGCGAAACAACATCAGTTTTCCATATCTGCGCAGCCGCTTCAGATAGGCCTTGATTGCTCTCATTCTAACGAGAGTGTAACCATTTTAATAGCTGATTTGAACGGTGCCTGCCCATTTCTAGGGTCTTCTGTCAGCACAATCAAAACGTCAATTTCCTGTATCTGAAACCTTCAGATAGATCTTTAACTGCTCTCATCTATATTGAGAGGAAGCAATAACCTTTCCTTCCACAGAACAAGGCTCTGGAAAAAAGGAAGGCAAGAATATCTTGATTGAAATGAAAACTAGATCCTTCTAGGAAATAAGGCCGGGTGAAGATTTAACATCACCCTATCCTTAAGAATAATTAAGTATGGCTCTATACAAAAAAAAGTTGCCAATACTGAATTCTCTTGCGGAGGCTACCGCAACCAAGAACACCAATTTCATTGTTAGAAGGATGAAGGGATATATGGTGCATTGGCCCAAGGTGCTGACCTTGTAAGCCGTCCAAATTAGACTCAATCCTCCGAGCACAAGGGCGCCCTAACTGGCGGACTTATACGCAATACCCCTTGTATAAAGGCCCGGATCAAAGAGTACGAAGCAAGCGGCCTTTGAAAATACTGACAAGGCCGAATCGGATCCTTGATGGAACTTAAGGCTAGCTCCATCTCCTTTCCTAATGTAGGAAGGCAAGAACTTTACCTATGACATACTTCCAAGGATCCACCCCTTGGTTTCACACCAGGAACATGGGCTTTCCAGATCCTTTGATACATGGTCCTGGAGGCCAGCTCTCCTGTACGAATCAAGGTAATTTGCCGCTGATTCTGAAAACCCTGATCCTCAAGAATGCGGGCTATAACAGCCAGACCATCAATTCCCATGTTTGCAAGACGGGATGGAATACCCCCTGAGAAGTAGGTCTGGACAAGATGTAAGGGACCCAGGGTCCTCTACTACCACCCTTGCGACTCCTGCACAGTAAGGTTGTCTGGGTCATGCCGGAGCCATTAGGCTGGCTTCCGTTCCCCTCAGATGTTGCATAGAAGCCACGATAGTCGCGGCACTGGGGGGAGAGAATGCATAAACCAGTGACAACTGGTCCCATGAGATCACCAACGCATCTGTCCCACATGTGAGTGGATCCTTTGTTCTTGACACTAGGGATGAGCTTCGTGTTCGAGTCGAACATCGGCTGTTCGATCGTTCGACGAAGATCGAACGATTTGGGCCGTTCGCGCCAAATTCGAGTGACGCGAACGGCCCACAATGCACTACGCCATCGCAGTGTCATCCAGGCGCTGTGATTGGCCAAGCATGCACTGTGACCCCGCATGCTTGGCCAATCACAGCGCCGGCAGCGAGGAGAGCAATGATTGGCCACAGGCAGGATGCCTGTGGCCAATTATTGCTGAGGGGGTTTAGTACACGCCCCACACTATAAAAGGCCGCCAGCGCGGCGGCCTTGTGTAGTGTGTTCCGGAGCAGGGAAAGAGAAGCATAGGCAGGGACAGTGTCATTATTTTTCCTTTACATAATCCTGGATTCCTTGTGTTTAGGGACAGATAAGGATAGGTAGGGAGAGTGTCAGTGACAGTGTGCTATTCTGTGCTAATCCTTGTTTGTAGGGACAGAGAGGTACAGTGAGGGAAAGTGTCAGTGTGCTATTCTGTTCTAAACCAATCTTGCTGAACCATATTTTCAATCCTTGAGTTTAGGGACAGAGAGGTACAGTGAGGGAAAGTGTCAGTGTGCTATTTTGTGCTAAATCTTGTTTGTAGGGACAGAGAGGTACAGTGAGGGAAAGTATCAGTGTGCTATTCTGTTCTAAACCAATTTTGCTGTTCCATATTTTCAATCCTTGAGTTTAGGGACAGAGAAGGACACTCGTGGCAATTTTCAGTCTGCTATTCTGTGCTAAATCTTGTTTGTAGGGAGGGACAGAGTAGGACAGTGAGGGAAAGTGTCAGTGTGCTATTCTGTTCTAAACCAATTTTGCTGTTCCATATTTTCAATCCTTGTGTTTAGGGACAGAGAGGTACAGTGAGTGAAACTGACAGTGTGCTATTCTGTTCTAAACCAATTTTGCTGTTCCATATTTCAAATCCTTGAGTTTAGGGACAGAGAAGGACACTCGTGCAAATTATCAGTGTGCTATTCTGTGCTAAAACTTGTTTGTAGGGAGGGACAGAGTAGGACAGTGAGGGAAAGTATCAGTGTGCTATCCTGTTCTAAACCAATTTTGCTGTTCCATATTTTCAATCCTTGAGCTTAGGGACAGAGAAGGACACTCGTGGCAATTTTCAGTCTGCTATTCTGTGCTAAATCTTGTTTGTAGGGAGGGACAGAGTAGGACAGTGAGGGAAAGTGTCAGTGTGCTATTCTGTTCTAAACCAATCTTGCTGAACCATATTTTCAATCCTTGAGTTTAGGGACAGAGAGGTACAGTGAGGGAAAGTGTCAGTGTGCTATTTTGTGCTAAATCTTGTTTGTAGGGACAGAGTAGGACAGTGAGTGAAACTGACAGTGTGCTATTCTGTTCTAAACCAATTTTGCTGTTCCATATTTCAAATCCTTGAGTTTAGGGACAGAGAAGGACACTCGTGCAAATTATCAGTGTGCTATTCTGTGCTAAAACTTGTTTGTAGGGAGGGACAGAGTAGGACAGTGAGGGAAAGTGTCAGTGTGCTATTCTGTTCTAAACCAATTTTGCTGTTCCATATTTTCAATCCTTGTGTTTAGGGACAGAGAAGGATAGGCAGGGGACAGTGTCAGTGTCATTGTTGCTAAGCCTCCTGCACAGTATACACCTGAAGGTAGCCCTTATTGCTCTTTTTCCCATCTCCCTGCAGGCCATCCATTAAAATGTCTGGAAGGCAAACAAGGAGAGGCAGACAGTCAGGAGACAAAAAAAGAGGGCAAGCAGGCTCTGTGTCTGGGGGCAACAGTGCTGGTCGTGGACGCGGTGCATTGTCATCAGCACATGGCCATGGGACACGCTTGTCCTTCTTTTCGGCAGCTGGACATGTTGAGCCACATCATGCCGAAGACTTGGTAGAGTGGATGACCAAGCCCACCTCATCCTCCTCATCCTCTCTCACCCAGGCTCAGGGTACTGGCAAAGCAGCTGCCAAAGCGTCCTCTTCTCTGGTATCATTATCTTCATTAGTCAATCCTTCCCTAGACCCACCATGTCCTCCTCCTGAGGAGTCCCCCGAACTGTTTGAGCACAGTGTTGGGTACATGCTCCAGGAGGATGCCCAGCGTTTGGAAGGATCTGATGATGATACCCAGCTAGAGGAAGGCAGCAGCGTGAGAGCAGAGAGAGGGGATGCTCAAGAAGGACACCAATCTGGCAGTCATGCTCCAGCAGCTGCAGCATACTGCCAGATTGGCTCCAGTGATGAGGAGGGAGGGGATGATGAGGTCACTGACTCCACGTGGGTGCCTAATAGGAGAGAGGAGGATGAGGAGGAGGCACATCTCCAACGAGGCAGGATGCCCTTGAGTGGCCAGCGTATGGGCAGCACACTGACTGAATCACACCGCAGAGCTCCGCCTGTGTAGGGCGCTGCCTCTGCCCGTCATTCAAAAAGTTCTTTGGTGTGGGCCTTTTTTGAGGCGAGTGCATCAGATCGCACAGCTGCTGTTTGCAACATATGTCTCAAGCGTATATCGCGTGGCCAAAACATCAGCCGCTTGGGCACCACATGCTTGATCAGACATATGTTGACCTGCCATGCAGCTCGTTGGCAAGCCTACCTTAAAGACCCACACCAAAGAACAAAGCTGACCTCTTCTTGCACCGCATCAGCTGGGATCTCCAACCCCACTATACCTTCACTCCTCTCTGAAACCTGCTCTGAGAGGAAAGAAGGTGTAGAATTAGGTGTGTCACAGGCAAGTACTTGCGGGCACTCGGCTAGCAGTACACCAACGTCCGATTCTAGCAGGCAAATTTCTCTGCCCCAGCTGCTGGACCGTCGAAAGAAGTTCACTCCCAGCCATCCACATGCCCAGCGGTTAAATGCTAGCTTGGCTAAATTGCTAGCGCTTCAACTGCTGCCTTTTCAGTTGGTAGACTCGGCCCCCTTCCGTGAGTTTGTGCAATGTGCGGTTCCTCAGTGGCAGGTTCCCAAACGCCACTTTTTCGCACGGAAGGTGATTCCGGCTCTCTACAGGCATGTGGAAGGCAATGTCTTGGCCTCGCTGGACAGGGCGGTCAGCGGTAAGGTGCATATTACCGCTGACTCATGGACCAGCAGGCATGGACAGGGACGTTACCTTTCTTTCACGGCCCATTGGGTCACTCTTTTGGCAGCTGGGAAGGATGCAGGACAAGGTGCAGTAGTGTTGGAGGTTGTTCCACCGCCACGCCTCCAAAATGCTACTACTGGTTGTGACACACCTCTCTCCTCCACCCCCTCCTCTTCTTCTTCCTCCATGGCCTCTTCCTGTGGTTTGTCCTCGGAACCAGCGGTGCTTCGTAGGCGTTCAAGGGGCTACGCAAGTACGCAGGCAAAAAGATGCCATGCCGTGCTTGCGCTGGTGTGTTTGGGGGACAGAAGCCACACTGGGGCAGAGGTCCTGTCTGCTCTGCAGGGGCAGGCCGAGAGGTGGTTGACGCCACGCCAGCTTAAGCCAGGAATGGTGGTTTGCGACAATGGCACCAACCTCCTCTCCGCCCTCCGACAGGGACAACTGACCCATGTGCCCTGTATAGCTCACGTCCTTAACCTGGTGGTGCAGCGGTTCTTGGGCAGGTACCCGGGCTTACAGGATGTCCTGAGGCAGGCCAGGAAAGTCTGTGTGCATTTACGCAAATCTTATAATGCCAGTGCTCGCCTGGCTGAGCTGCAAAAGGAGTTGAACCTGCCCAAGAACCGCCTTATATGTGACATGCGCCCACCAGGTGGAACTCAACGTTGGCCATGCTGCAGCGGCTGCACACGCAGCAGAGGGCCATCAATGAGTACCTGTGCGACTACGGCACCAGGACAGGGTCAGGGGAGCTCGGGTTTTTTTCACCACGCCAGTGGGGCATGATCAGGGATGCATGCACTGTCCTGGCACCATTTGAGGAGGCCACGAGGATGGTGAGCAGTGACAGTGCATGCATCAGTGACACTGTACCTCTTGTCCACCTGTTGGAGCACACGCTGCGTGGAATAATGGACAGGGCACTTGAGGCAGAACAGAGGCAGGAAGAGGAGGACTTCCTTGCCTCTCAAGGCCCCCTTTACCCAGACAGTGTTCCTTCTGTCCCACCCATCGCACAGGAAGAGGAGGAGGAGGAGGAGGAGGAGGAGGAGGAGGATTGTGTCAGCATGGAGGTGGAGGCTGGCACTCAGCATCATCAGCAGCAGTCTTTTAGGGATGATTTACAGTCCCAAGAAACCAGTGGACTTGTACGTGGCTGGGAGGAGGTGGCTGCGGATCATGTCGTCCTTAGTGACCCAGAGGACTCCGGACTGAATGCCTCAGCTAACCTACGCTGCATGGCCTCCCTGATCCTGCAAAGTCTGCGGAAGGATCCTCGTATTCTTCGGATCAAGGAGAGGGACCATTACTGGCTGGCCACTCTCCTTGATCCACGGTACAAGGGTAAGGTTGCGGACCTTATCTTACCGTCGCAGAGGGAGCAGAGGATGAGACAACTCCGGGAGGCCTTGCAGAAAGGTCTGTGCAACGCGTTCCCAGAGACTGGGAGGTTACAAACTCCTGGTCCTGGACAACGAGTTGTTGAGGCTTCGGGCAGTCAAAGAAGGAGCGGTGGGGAAGGTGGCCGTCTCACCGATGCGTTCAGACAATTCTTTAGTCCGCAGCCCCAAAGTATGATCGGTTCCAGCAACCATCGCCAGCGTCTGATATACATGGTCCAGGAATACCTAGGGGCAAGGTCAGACTTGGACACCTTCCCCACCGAAAATCCTCTGGCTTACTGGGTCTTGAGGATGGATCACTGGCCAGAGCTTGCACAGTATGCAATTGAGCTACTGGCCTGTCCTGCATCCAGCGTTCTTTCAGAACGCACATTCAGTGCTGCTGGAGGATTTGTCACGGATCACAGGGTGCGCCTGTCCACCGACTCGGTTGATCGACTGACTTTCATCAAGATGAACCAGTCTTGGATCACCACCAGCTACCACACACCTGATGCTGATATAACAGACTAATTGATTTTAAAATGTCACATCCCTTCAAGACTGATGCTGATGCTGAGTGCCTGTGCTGTTATGTTGACTGGCTATCCTCCTCCTCCTCCTCAATGATACGATTAATGATGATAGCTTGGAAGATCATTTTGGTTTATGGGTGACGCCACCAGTGGCTAAGGCCCAATTTTTCAGCCCCTGTTTAAAAGGGGCGTGTAATTAAAATTTTTGATGCAATACTTTGCAACAGGCCTCATTGCTGTGCTCCAAGTACAGTATCTGTGAGGGGTTGCAGTGTTGTGCCACCAGTGCCTAAGGCCCAATTTTTAAGCCCCTGTTCAACAGGGGCATGCAATTATAATTATTGATTGAATAATTCACAGCAGGGCCCATTGCTGCGCCCACCAAGAGTAACTGTCAGGCCTTACAGTGTTGTGGCACCAGCACCACCACCACCACCACCACCAAAGGCCCAATTTTTCAGCCCCTGTTCAACAGGGGCATGCAATTATAATTATTGATCGAATAATTCACAGCAGGGCCCATTGCTGCGCCCACCAAGAGTAACTGTCAGGCCTCACAGTGTTGTGGCACCAGCACCACCATCACCACCACCACCACCACCAAAGGCCCAATTTTTCAGCCCCTGTTCAACAGGGGCATGCAATTATAATTATTGATCGAATAATTCACAGCAGGGCCCATTGCTGCGCCCACCAAGAGTAACTGTCAGGCCTTACAGTGTTGTGGCACCAGCACCACCATCACCCACCACCACCACCACCAAAGGCCCAATTTTTCAGCCCCTGTTCAACAGGGGCATGCAATTATAATTATTGATCGAATAATTCACAGCAGGGCCCATTGCTGCGCCCACCAAGAGTAACTGTCAGGCCTTACAGTGTTCTGGCACCAGCACCACCATCAAAGGCCCAATTTTTACTACCACTGATCAACAATTATATGTTATTACAATTCCTGATATAATAGTTGACAGCAGGCCGTTCCAGCACCCACCAAGAGTAACTGTGAGGGCTTACAGTGTTGTGCCAACACCAACACCTAAGGGGCCAATTTCTGCAGAGTATATACGGCAGGTCCCTACTTTCAAACATCCAACTTACAAACTACTACTACTTGCAAACGGAAGAAGACAACAGGAAGTGAGAGGAAATCTACCCCTTGGAAGGAAAATTCTCTCCTGTAAGAATTAATATGGGAGAAAGGTGTCTCCTCTCTACTGATGCTTTATCACCAATCCTTGTTTCAATAAAAACACCACATTTCAAAAACAGTTGTCATTGGGACGCAAAGTGAGGTGAAATGTTCTGAACAGGGGCACAGACAGCAAAAAAAATGTGACAGGGGTCATAACCGTTCCCTATGTTTTACAAAAAGCTAAAAAAAAGGAATTTGGCATGGAGCTACACTTAAACAATGCAGCTGTTCAAAATTACAAACAGATTCTACATAAGAACAAACCTACAGTCCCTGTCTTGTATGCACCGCCTGTATACGGCTGTTCAGAGTATATAGGTCTTTTTTTATTTTGTGTGCGGGGTTCCCCTTAATATCCATACAAGACCCAAAGGGGCTGGTAATGGGCTGGGGTAGGGGGGGGGGGTTGATGGGGTAGCTATGCCATTTTTCCTAAAGATTTTCATCCATATTACCGGGACCAGACATTGCATTAAAGCCGCTAGCACTTTTAAATGGCTTTTTTTCCTTTAGAAATGTTATTTTGTGCAGGGACAGTTCTAAACCCGGGAAACACGTGGCACTTCACAGGCATACTTTAGACACCCCCCAGGTACAATATTTAAAGGAATATTTGACTTTTTTTTTTTCACTTTATGCATCATTAAAATGACTGCTCCCGGAAAACGTCCGTTTTTAAAACTTCTTTTTGCATTGATACATGTCCCCTGGTGCAGAACCCGGGTTCCCAAACTCTGTTTCAGACAATAACATGGATAATAGTCGTTATAATTAGCACTTTAGAATCCGAACGTTCGCATCCATTGTATTTAATAGGGTTCTAATGTTCGTGCGAACTTTTGGTCCGTTCGCGGGTTCTGGTGCGAACCGAACCCGGGGGTGTTCGGCTCATCACTACTTGACACAAAGCTGTCCAACTTCTTGTTGAACCTGGAAGCCAATAAATGTTATGTCCGGGATACCCTTTCTCTGGCATTTGGCCAGAAAAAAGTCGGGGTGTAGAGGTCATTCTCCCGAGATCAATTGTTGACGGCTCAAGAGAAACGCCTGCCTCCATTTCATGTAATGAAGATTGTCGATAGGCAAGGCACAAGCTCCTCTGCCCAAGCCAGAACATGGTTCACTTCCCTCTGGCTGCGTGACTTCTAGTGCCTTCTTGGTATATAAAGTAAATCATTGGTGTGGCATTGTCGGATTGTAGTCTGCCATCCGTAGCTCTAGAATGTTGACGGATAAGGCTCACTTGGATCTTGACCACTTCCCCTGGGCACTGGTCTCTTCCAGGCCTGGCCTCCATCCCTAGAGGCCAGCCTTCGTAGCCGCCACCTCCCAGGTAACCGGCATGAAGGATCTTCCTTTCTGCCAATCTTTTGGTTAAGAACCACCAACTAAGACTCCAACGTATCCCTGGGACCAGACCCTTTGGATAATGCTAGGTTAGGATCTACTTGTTCCAGGCTGCCAGAATAATGTTTATAGCAGTTTTGAAAGAAACTGAGCATAGGGAACCGCTTTGAAAGAAGCCACCATCTTCCCTAGCACCTTAAGCAAAAGGCAAACGTAAGGAACTCTTCCTTGCCTTGACCCCATTAAACCAGCTTTCTTATAGCGCTGCCTTTGTCTGAGGCAAAAACCTCTCCTTTTTGGGCTGTGTCCCAAAAATTCCAGGCTTCTTACCAAACGCAAGAAGGTACTTTTAGACTGGGATCCTAACCCAGGAGTTCCAGATACTTGACCATGCTGGACACACTTAGGTCCAGTCATGCTACTGACTGATCCATCAGCAGCAGATTGCCTCGGTATGCCATTACTGCTATACCCTGGGCCTTTACTGCTAGAGGCGGGCCCTAGCACCCTGTAAACCCGGGCACGGTGGCTAACCCCAAGGAGCAAGACCACCAACTGGAAGAGGTGCTGCTCTCTTGTAAAACGCAGACAACCTCTGCAGTCCCATGTAAATAAACACATATGCAAATGGCTCCCCATATGTGTATGTGGCAAGTGTTAAGCCATATGCCTCTATGGAAGCGAGCGTTCATTGAAGCATGAATTCATACAAATATGTTTTAAGCACAACCTAAAAAAGTGTCGGTGTATTCCACGCATACATATAGCATGTGTGCTATGGAACGACCATCTTGCAAGCAAGCATGCGTTTGAGAACGTGTTATGCCACATGCACTCATGCAGACACGTATTCCTATGTGAACACAAGGAATCCTATATAATTAAGGAAACTTAAATTATCATGCCTCATTATGCAACCATGCAAAATCTAGGCGAACATGCAACTTTAGGCGATCATGTATCCTTATGCGATTCAGCATCTTTTATGCGAACAAACATCTTATGCATTTTAAGCACTACTGTGCGGACATGTACCCTTGTGTGACCAGGGACTCGTGTGATCAAGCACTCCTGTGCGATCCAGCATCTTTATGCAGTCAAGCATTTTTATGCGATTTTAGGCCATTCTGTAAAAACAAGCCTCTCTGTGTGACCAAGTATCCTTGGGAAATCAAGGACTCGTGAGATCAGGCAACCTTGTGTGATCCAGCATCTTTATGCAATCAAGCATTTTTATGCGACTTAGGCATTTCTGTGAAAACAAGCCTCTCTGTGTGACCAAGAATCCTTGGGTAATCAAGGACTCGTGTGATCAGGCAACCTTGTGTGATCCAGCATCTTTATGCAATCAAGCATTTTATGCGATTATGTAAAAAACATGTAAAACCATACAAACAGAAACATGTATCTTTATGTGATCAACAATAGACATGTTCTGTTACTTGTTTTTTACCCCACATGCAATTTGTACATTCCAAACATATGTATTTTATGTCAACATGTGGACTGGTAAAGAGGAAGTTATCCTCTGTAGATGTGCGTTTTCCGCAACCATGCGATATAGCTGTTGTGCGTTAGCAACGTGCACCAGCAACAGTGCATCCCAGCAGTTGTGCGTTTGGCTAGCCTGAAGCCAGCACCAGGATGAGGGTCCTGTGGAGGTTGTTCTAGCAACCTATACTCCTCGACTAGAGTTTTTTTAGGAGGAGAAAAAACAGCGTATGCGGGTGCCCAACCAGCAGAATAAACTGTTGCAGTAATGGATGGAGTGGGAAGGTACAAGCAACCTACAAGGAGGAGACGGAGGCTTTAGCTGACTAGGCGGAGAGTAAGTTATATGCAGTATGAATCTCTGAAAAAGACTGCAGCTGCAACTCCAGAGCTCGTGAAGCTTCTGATACCTCCGCTTCGTTAGCCTGCACCTGTTCACTGTCCTCTGACGGTGAACCCTCATCCTCAGGACTTTTAATCCATTTGAGGATTTAGAGCAGGGAAAAGGGCACACCCCGGTTTCTGCTTTCTGTGAGGATGCAGCAATATAGCAATTAACCTCTTATAGACCAACAATGTCAGCCTTTTGCTTCTTAGGATTTTTAGTCCCAGAGCCCTTAGAAGGCATAGTCCCAAGTTCAAAGCCGAGGTACTGCCTAATTGCACCTATTACCGAGCTATAGTCCAGCGTACAAGCTACTATATGAGCCAGTCAGGTGTCTAAACTAATGTGAAAAAATGGGAGTAAAATGCCTGATTCACAGGGGGATATTGTAAAATGACAGATAGTGTAGCCGACTGGTTAATGCGGTGGTAAATTACAACCGGGATCTTCCTAAACCAAAATTGCTAGACAAAAAACGGGGGGGGGGGGGGGGGGGGTTGGAAAAGGGTTCCAACAGAAGGTTTAAGTGGTGAATCGACCACAACACAGCCGGTTAATTTAAAGACTTTATTGATTAAATAATTATGGGTAACAGTTATTCCCAGAGTTGCGTCACAACTTGAGGGAGAATTGAATTCCTCCAACACATGTGCAGAACATAAAACACATAGAAACATACATATAACAAAACAGGCTAAAATAGGACACGCGAACCAGACCTACTACCCCTCTAGACATTCCTCAAATGGCCATTGTGAATATAGATATACACCCCGTGTGTCTAGCACTCAAATCCGAGGGAAACCAACTATGTGTGTAAAGTATATATAGGGCACCAAAGTGGTGTAGATGTGCATATATATATATATATATATATATATATATATATATATATATATATATATTTTTACTAGGCAGGACAAGTCACAAAGGTCCAGAAAGATTGACCTGTGTGATATAATTAAATGAAAGAAAGAAAGTTCATGGAGGTCCAAGGCTGATTGATAGTACTGTGGTATTTATAAAGTATCGCATCTGGCATCAGCCTGAGAAGTCTTTAGGCCAACATGTATCAAAGTAACTGCTGTATATTGGAACAGACAGTATCAGTGTTCCTTCTTTCAAAGTCTAATGGAATTTCAGGCCACTTATTCACCGGCCACTGATTAACAGACCATGGTTGCTGGTAAGGTGGGCTGGAGAAAGGACAGCTGGGTGGTTAGCTGGGACCCTAGTATGAAGGCCATTTGCGTAGACAGGCAGGAGATATCAACATGGGACAATATCACATGACACAGATAAAGTATACCGATATCGGGTAGCGTTAGTAGTTCAGAAGCTTACCCTTCGGTTGTCTAAATGCCTTGATGTGTCCTCAGAGCAGTCATCCTGCAGACAAGAGGATACTCCAGTTTGTGTCCCGGTCCAGCGATAGCCTGACTGTAGCTCTGGGTCCCTTCGCTGTGCGTTTAAGGAACGTCCGCCATCTCAAGTTGGTAGACTTGGCCGTCTCGCTGTAACAGCGTGTACCGTTGGGTCACGTGGGGTCTCAGCATGAGATTCCTAGTGTTTGTATCATGTGACCAACGTCAATAGGCGTAGGTTGACGCTGAGACTAGGAGTCACCAGAGAGAGGCTAGCTGGAAATGATGTGCGGCTCTGGCCACTGGGGGCAAGAAATGCTTCAGTTTAGATCATGCACAAGGTTCATAGGGTTTCCATAGTAGCTGCGGGGAGAAAACAAAAACAGAAGGCCATATGTGGGCGAAGAGGGGGAAGTCCTGTAGTCGTCTGTCCTAGTGGGACATGGCGCGTTTCGTGACGTGAACTGTCACTTCATCTGGATGTGCCAGCGTGTTGTTAATGCTCGTCTTAAATAGCAATGATAAGCCAATCAGGAGCTAGCTCACGCTGAATAGAAAAATAGCACCATCTAGTAGTTTCATCAGTGAAATACTGTTAAAAGTTTCTTTTTTGGTTAAAAATGAAATTGTATTGAAAATAAAGAAAAAAGAGAAAAATGGCAAGCTGCAGGAAATAGTCTGCGACCCCTTCAGAGATATCTATGTGTCAATGATTACCCGTGGCTATTTAAAGATTAATAATTATGAGACCAATGCCCTGGGCTCATTTTGTTTATCAAATCTGATCCAAAATAATATAGTAGATATACAGATATTAATCTGGTAGTCTTAGCAATATAGATTATTAGTCAAGTCTGGTGCCTGGCATAGCATTGTAAATCAAAAACCCCTTTCAAGGTATATTATTGTCACTAAAGACCCAGCCAATCATGTACTACAGACAATTAAAGGCTGATAGTGTAATGCATGGTTAGGGAAATCTCCTAGGTTTACATCACAGACGAATTGAGACTAATCATATATCACCTAGAGCTCCTGGTTTCATATACATATAAAGACTATGGGTAGTCACTATAGCAGGCTTTAAATATTAGATATTATTTTTTGTTTTTTAATTTTTTAGTTATTGTTATTTTGGCCTACTAATCCCTGATCATCTAATCTAGGGTTATGTAGCTATGGCACTAGACTGCTGGGAGTTCAAGACTTGAATTGAGACCAATCATATAACACCAAGAACTCCTGGTTCTGTATACATATAGGGGCTATAGGTGATAGCTTATAGCAGGTGTGACAGCAGGAAGGTAAAGTCACCTGGTTGCATCCAGGGGGGTAGATATATTTCGCCCAGATTCAGGCTTTACGCCGACTTATACAACTAGGTGGAGAGTTGTATAAGCCCAGCTGAGGCTAGTGGGCTCATGGATGACTCATACCTCTAGGGAGAGTGTGGGGCGTCGTGCAGACAGGGAGTTGATGAGACCAGCTGAAGCTTGTCAGCTCATTTAGGCCTCTATAAGAACTCCCAGCTTCATTAGATGTTAGCTCATGCCTGGACCCAGACCTGTGTGGACTGTCTAGGGAGAGTGAACCCCTGTGCGGTGAGACAAAGCCTGTGTGGCTATTTGCTTGGACATTTAAAACCAGGGACTTAGGGACTAGGACAGCACTAGGCTGATCCCAGTTGTTAGTTAGGAAACCTGTATGTTTAGTCAGAGGTCAAGTTGACCAGGATTTATTTTGTTTATGTTTCTTTTGCTTTGCTGTGTTTTGTCACTGTAAATAGAAAATAAACCGCACCTTTTTGATTTTGAAAACCACAACCTCCGTTTGCTGGGCCTGTTTTTGTGTGGGGAGCCCATCTCGGGGGTCACACACACCCGCTGCCGAGCTAACCCCCTCACACAGGCTTTAGAATTTAATGGTTATTACTTATTTTCTGTTTTTTATTATTATTTGGGCCTAATAGTCCCAGATCGTCTAGTCTGGGGTAATGTAGCACCAGACTACTGAAAATTCAATATAGCAGTCTGACAGCCGTCAAAGACGTGAAATCATCCTGTGACATTACATAGAAGTCCCGGGGGTCTTTGCTGCATGTTCAATATGTACGTGATCGCATTATGGAGGAAAAAGGCAGAGGGGGATAGGTGCAGGGAGAGGGAGTCAGCTGAACTACAAGAGGGGAATACAATAGGAAATGATTACGATGTTACCTAAATAGGCTTTTTTGATTCAAAAGAAACCCTGAGATTCATGATTCAAGAAAAACCTTGAGACTCATTTTCATATTGAGACCTTTTGGTTGGAGAGTCTGGAGTCGAAAAATCCATGATTTTTCATGTTTGATCAGAACTGTGTCAAAGTCAACACATCTATCTGGAAGATTAAGAGCGAAGAAACCCTTTACCCGGAGGCCAAGTGGCTTTCCGTTATGATGTTTAAGGAAATGTTGAGCCACCGGTGTGTCTTCCTTCAGACGTATACTCTTAAGGTGCTCCGCGAAACGTACCCTAAGCTGGCGTTTGGTCTTGCCCACGTAGAGTAGGTGACATGGGCACTCCAAAATGTATAGGACACGCAATGTGCCGCAGTTGATGAAAGACCTAATCTCAAAAGTCTCAGTAGAGACTGAGTTCCTGTAGGACTTGGTCTTCTCAACAAACCGGCACATACCACAGTGTCCGCAAGGGAACATACCTATTAGGCATGGCATGTCTGTCAACCAATTTTTATTTATGGGGCGTATATATTCACTAGATACGAGTTCATCTTTGAGATTTTTAGCTCGTCTGGCAGTCATCAGTGGTCTGGGCCCAACAATCCCCTTCAGAAGTTTGCACCCGGTGAGTATGTGCCAGTGCTCAGATAGCACGACCTCACTTGGTGCCATTGTTGACCAAAAGGTGTTATGAACCTGACTGGTCCATCTAGATTAGACTGATTTTGGGGTTTTGGTAGTAGTAGCTCGTCACGTGAACGTTAGCTGGCCATACTCATGGCCGTACGTATCGTTCAACGACCATACCCCCTTTCACGAAAACGTTGATAGAGATCTTTGGATTCCCTACGGTAGTCTGCCTCATCGGAGCAGATTCTCAGAATCCGTAAAAACTGCCCCACTGGGATGCCTCTTTTAAGGGAGGTTGGGTGATGACTGTCTGCCCTAAGCAGCGTATTGGCTGCCGATAGCTTCCTAAAAGTTTGTGTAGTGAGCCTGCCTGTTTGGACCTGAATTCTCAGATCCAAAAAGGAAATTTCATGAGGGTCTGATACATAGGTAAAACACAGATTACGTGTTGTGACAGCAGGAAGGTAAAGTCACCTGGTTGCATCCAGGGGGGTAGATATATTTCGCCCAGATTCAGGCTTTACGCCGACTTATACAACTAGGCGGAGAGTTGTATAAGCCCAGCTAAGGCTAGTGGGCTCATGGATGACTCATACCTCTAGGGAGAGTGCTGGGCGTCGTGCAGACAGGGAGTTGAGTAGACCAGCTGAAGCCTGTCAGTTCGTTTAAGGCCTCTATAAAAACTCCCAGATTCATTAGGTGTTTGCTCATGCCTGGAACCAGACCTGTGTGGACTGTCTAGGGAGAGTGAACCCCTGTGCGGTGAGACAAAGCCTGTGTGGCTATTTGCTTGGACATTTAAAACCAGGGACTTAGGGACTAGGACAGCACTAGGCTGATCCCAGTTGTTAGTTAGGAAACCTGTATGTTTACTTAGAGGTCAAGTTGACCAGGATTTATTTTGTTTATGTTTCTTTTGCTTTGCTGTGTTTTGTCACTGTAAATAGAAAATAAACCGCACCTTTTTGATTTTGAAAACCACAACCTCCGTTTGCTGGGCCTGTTTTTGTGTGGGGAGCCCATCCCGGGGGTCACCCACACCCGCTGCCGAGCTAACCCCCTCACAGTTGGTGGAGAACCAGTGGCAGTTTTTTTTTAAGCCAGCATGGAGGAGATACTGAAACAGCTGGCTCTAGCAAATGCCAATCAACAGCAGACAAATGCAGGTTTGCAAAAGAGCCTTGCAGCCCAGCAGCAAGCTCATCAACAGAGCCTTGCAGCCCAGCAGCAAGCTCATCAACAGAGCCTTGCAGCCCAGCAGCAGACAAACGCAACTTTGCAACAGAGTCTGGAGGCTCAGCAACAAGCCCAGCAGCAATCTGAGGCCCGCTTCATAGACCTGTTGCAGAAGCAAGAGCAGAGACTACAACAACAGATGGAAGCAGTAATGCAGCAACGTCCGCAGACCAGTGAGGAAAGCCGTCCCACTAATACCGCGTCCTTTGGGGTCAGTCGTTTATTGACAAAAATGACTGGAGAGGATGATCCAGAGGTATTTTTGACCACATTTGAAAGGACCGCTGAAAGAGAAAAGTGGCCTGAGGAGCAGTGGGCTGGACTGGTGGCTCCTCTGTTAACTGGTGAATCGCAGAAAGCTTACTATGACCTAGAGCCTAACCAAGCAAAAGACTATGTGATGCTAAAAGCTGAAATATTGGCAAGGCTGGGTGTCACCCTGGCTGTCCGGGCTCAGCGTGTGCATAACTGGACTTTCCAGCTTGGAAAACCCCCCAGGTCTCAAATGTATGATCTCATTCACCTGAGCAGAAAGTGGCTACAGCCAGAGACTTTGTCCGCACCAAAGATTGTGGAACGTGTTGTAATGGATCGGTTTTTGAGAGCTCTTCCTACTGCCATCCAAAAGTGGGTAAGCCATGGAGACCCAGAGACGGCCGATGGTCTTGTGGATCGTGTGGAGAAATACTTGGCTACAGAGAACCTGACGGCCTCTTCCAGAGACACTCGGACTTTCCACCTTAAGACCAGACCATCCCCAGGGGCGGATAAGAGGATTCCAAGGGGTGAGGGTGGAGAGAGTGAGAGGGTGGGAGCTCTACCCCAAGTTTGGCGAGAACAGCCTGGGAAATCAGCGGCTCAAGAGGCGGCAAGAAGGATCGTTTGCTACCGCTGCCGGCAAGCGGGACATATTGCAGCCAATTGCCCGGTTGTGGAGGAACCCATGCAGTGTGACTTTCTGACGGGCAGACGTCAGTCGCTGTGTGCGACAGTCGCATGCACTGCCATTCGAGGAACTGAGAAACATTTATGCAAAATGTGTGTTAATGGTAGAAATGTTGTGGTATTGCTGGATTCAGGTAGCCTTGTGACCCTGATAAAGGCTGAGTTAGTTAAAACAGAGGTCTCTGGGAATAGCAAGGTAGCTGTTATTTGTGTGCATGGGGACACCCGAGAGTATCCAGTGACTACAGTGTGTTTCGAGACCCCCAAAGGTACCCTCTTTCATCCAGTGGGCTTAGTATCTCAGTTACCGCATGACGCCATTGTGGGAAGGGATTTTCCGAAGTTCTGGGAACTGTGGGATGATCCTGAGCCCCCCACTGGTGCCCCTATGTACCAGGAATGTGATAGCCAGAACTCCCCTGAGAGTGGTGAGGACTCTCCGGAATTTCCCTTATCAGTATTGGCAGGGGAGACTCAAGAAACTGGAGAGGAGCCCACCTCCTCAGACGAAAACCTACCGTCTGTGGAGTTTTCTGATCTTGAGGTTCACAGGGAAAACTTTGCCACAGAACAGTTGAAAGACCCCGCCCTAATAAAGGCACGGGAAAACGTAGTGAAAATAGATGGCGAGTTAGTGAACCCAGATAATACCTGCACTTACCCATACTTCAGCGTAGAGAAGGACCTACTGTATTGGGTGGCAAAAAGGGCAGAAGAAACCGTTGAGCAGCTTGTGGTGCCCAAACCTTACAGGAAGTTGGTGTTGGAGTTGGCTCATGGGCACATTCTTGGAGGTCATCTGGGGACAGAGAAAACCCGAAAGAGGGTATTACAGAGATTCTATTGGCCGGGGGTGATGAAGGACATAGAAAATTATTGTTCCTCCTGCCCTGTGTGTCAGAGGTCGGCCCCGATGCCACATTTCCGTAGCCCGCTGGTCCCTCTACCCATCATTGAGGTCCCGTTTGAGAGGATCGCCATGGATTTGGTAGGTCCTATAATCAAGTCCGCTAGGGGGCACCAGTACATATTAGTTATAATGGACTATGCCACCCGTTATCCAGAAGCGATCCCTCTCCGAAATACCTCGGCCAAAACCATAGCCAAAGAGCTATCTCTTGTGTTTAGCCGGGTGGGTATTTGTAAAGAACTGCTTACGGACCAAGGTACACCCTTTATGTCCCGGGTTATGAAGGAGCTGTGTAAATTGTTCAAAGTGACGCAATTACGTACATCGGTGTATCACCCCCAAACCGATGGGCTGGTTGAAAGATTCAACAAAACCCTAAAACAAATGTTGAAGAAAGTGGTGGATAGAGATGGAAAGGATTGGGACTGTCTACTTCCTTATCTGATGTTTGCTATTAGGGAGGTGCCCCAATCCTCTACGGGATTCTCCCCCTTTGAGTTACTGTATGGGAGACACCCAAGAGGGCTGTTGGATATTGCCAAGGAAACTTGGGAAAGTGAGAGTTCTCCCCACAGGAGTGTGATTGAGCATGTCGCCCTGATGCAAGACCGAATTGCACAGGTAATGCCCATCGTGAAGGAACATTTGGCCCAAGCGCAGTTAGCACAGCAGAGAGTGTACAACCGTGGAGCCAAGACCCGTACCTTTTCCCCGGGGGATAGGATACTGGTACTTGTCCCTACGGTTGAAAGTAAATTCCTTGCCAAATGGCAAGGCCCCTACGAGATAATGGAAAAAGTGAGCGAAGTGAATTACAAGGTCAGACAACCAGGAAGGCGAAAGCCCGAACAGATCTATCACGTTAATCTGTTGAAAGCCTGGAGGGATAGAGAGTCCCTAGTCGCAGACACTTGGTCACCAGCTCAAACTGGTTGCGTGATTCCTGAGGTTGGAATAGCAGCCACCTTGTCACAACCCCAACAACAGGAGGTTAAGGAGTTTGTGCTTCGCAACAAGGAGGTATTCTCTGAGCTGCCGGGACAAACATCTGGGGTAGAGCATGACATCATTACCCCGCCCGGTGAAAGGGTGAAGTTAAAACCCTATCGGATCCCAGAGGCCCGACGGGAGGCAATACGGGAGGAAGTACAGAAAATGCTGAACTTAGGGGTGATAGAGGAGTCCCAAAGTGATTGGTCTAGTCCCATTGTGTTGGTGCCTAAACCGGATGGGAGCTGGCGATTTTGTAACGATTTTCGTCAGTTGAACAAAGTTACAAAATTTGACACCTACCCCATGCCACGTATAGATGAGTTGATCGACCGGCTGGGAACAGCCCGATACATGACGACTCTTGACCTCACAAAAGGGTATTGGCAAATCCCCCTGGCCAAGTCGGCCAAAGAGAAAACCGCATTTGTAACCCCAGACGGGGCGTTCCAATATAAAAGAATGCCGTTCGGGTTACAGAATGCGCCGGCCACATTCCAGCGGAAAATGGACCAGATGCTGAGGCCCCATCGGAAGTATGCTGCGGCTTACCTGGATGACGTAATTGTCCATAGCACAGATTGGGCCTCACATCTGCCAAAAGTGCAAGCAGTCCTGGACTCTGTTCGGGAAGCGGGGTTTACGGCTAACCCCAAGAAGTGTACCATTGGGCAGGAAGAGGCCAAATATCTTGGGTACACCATTGGGAGGGGAGTAATAAAACCCCAACTCAACAAAGTCGAGGCCATCCAGAGTTGGCCACGTCCCAACAGCAAGAAGCAGGTACGAGCCTTTCTGGGAATCGCTGGGTATTATCGGCGATTCATTCCCCACTTTGCTTCTAAGGCTGTGCCCCTAACCAACCTGACGAAGGGGAAAGGGTCGGTCATGATTAAATGGACCCCCGAGGCTGAGGCAGCATTCCAATTCTTGAAACAAGCCTTATGTAGCCAGCCAGTGTTGTACTCACCCGACTTCTCTAAAGACTTTGTCGTACAAAGTGATGCGTCAGATGTGGGGTTAGGAGCAGTATTGTCCCAGGTCTGGAACGGGGAAGAGCACCCAGTCATTTACCTCAGCAGGAAGTTGAAGTCCCATGAGGTAAATTACGCCACCGTTGAAAAGGAGTGTTTAGCGGTGAAGTGGGCTCTAGATTCCCTTCGGTACTACCTGCTAGGTAGGCACTTTGACTTGGTTACGGATCACGCTCCGTTAAAGTGGATGGCTCAAAACAAGGAAACAAATAGAAGAGTGAATAGGTGGTTCCTGGCCCTCCAGGAATTCAACTTCACAGTAAAGCATCGCCCTGGCGTTCAAATGGGGAATGTGGATGCTTTGTCTCGAGTACATGAATGCCTGATTGCTGGTGTTCCAACCCCGAGGTTAAAACAAGAGGGGGGGTATGTGACAGCAGGAAGGTAAAGTCACCTGGTTGCATCCAGGGGGGTAGATATATTTCGCCCAGATTCAGGCTTTACGCCGACTTATACAACTAGGCGGAGAGTTGTATAAGCCCAGCTAAGGCTAGTGGGCTCATGGATGACTCATACCTCTAGGGAGAGTGCTGGGCGTCGTGCAGACAGGGAGTTGAGTAGACCAGCTGAAGCCTGTCAGTTCGTTTAAGGCCTCTATAAAAACTCCCAGATTCATTAGGTGTTTGCTCATGCCTGGAACCAGACCTGTGTGGACTGTCTAGGGAGAGTGAACCCCTGTGCGGTGAGACAAAGCCTGTGTGGCTATTTGCTTGGACATTTAAAACCAGGGACTTAGGGACTAGGACAGCACTAGGCTGATCCCAGTTGTTAGTTAGGAAACCTGTATGTTTACTTAGAGGTCAAGTTGACCAGGATTTATTTTGTTTATGTTTCTTTTGCTTTGCTGTGTTTTGTCACTGTAAATAGAAAATAAACCGCACCTTTTTGATTTTGAAAACCACAACCTCCGTTTGCTGGGCCTGTTTTTGTGTGGGGAGCCCATCCCGGGGGTCACCCACACCCGCTGCCGAGCTAACCCCCTCACAGTGTATTCGTGTTTAACTCACATATAAATTGTGTAAGTTGCATGGGGGTTGCCGCTCCATACCATGAATATATCATCAATCTACCCCAGCCACACGCATGCGTGGCTGAGGTACATCGAGGAAGTAAACACAGCGTCGGCTTCCCACCAGCCCAGGTGTAGACATGCGTATGACGGGGCCCATGGGGCTCCCATCGAGGTACCCTGGAGCTGCTGGAAATATTTGGTAGCAAATTGAAAGAAATTATTCTTCAATGCTAATTCTAGCAGCTCCAGGATAAACTCATTTTGAATAGCCATTTGAGGGAATCTCGACTCTAGGAAGTGGTAGACAGCAAGGAGGCCCCACTCATGGGGAATGGACGTGTACAATGACTCCACGTCAATACTGACGAGGAGTGCCCCATCTGGGATGGACAGATTTTTGATATGTCTAAGCACATGTCCTGGACGTAGGAGGGGAGCTCTTTAACAAGATCTTTTATAAGGCTATCGATGTATTTGCCTATCCGTTCAAGTGGGCCTTTGATGGCAGATACAATCGGACGACCTGGCGGGTTTTCCCAGTTCTTATGAATCTTAGGGATTATGTAGAAGGTGGGGGTGTTGTAATCCCCCACCTTAAGATATTCAAGCTCCTTCTTAGAGATGAGGGCCTCATCTGCTGCCCACTTCAGTTTATCATTTATCAGTTCCACCAGACTGGGGAAGGGATTATAGTCTAGTTTTTTATAGGTGGACGCATGTGAGAGGAGACGTTGTACCTCCTTCTCATACATGATTGTTGAGAGGAGGACAACATTGCCTCCTTAGTCACTGGGTTTTATAACTATTGTGTCTGTCTTGCGTAGCTCTTCTAAACCCTTCCTTTCAAGACGAGTCAAATTATCATTAGATTTAGTATGCAAATTTAATTTTGACAGATCTTCCTGGACCAAGTCCATGAAGAGCCCAATTAGTTTTTTTTTGAATTGAGGCATATTGGTTGAACGTATCCTGAGCTTAGCTTTGCGCTTGACTGTATCAGACTCATCGTTATCATCATCACTATAGGAGGGGTCACCCTCTTCTAGGAGGGATTCAAGTTGGATTAGGGCCAGCTTTTCATCTGGATTTAGTGACTCAGGGGGTGTGACCTGGATGGTATTCTCTGTAAATAATGATTTAAAGAAAACCCTTCTCAGAAATAAATGTAAATCTTTAAAAGTCTCGAAGTGGTCCATGTCAGTGGAGGGGGAGAAGGAGAGGCCTCGACTCAGTAGATCAATATGATATTGCTCTAGTGAAAAGTTAGATACATTTACCACTTTTAGGTCATCCGTTTGATCAGAGTCAGGAAATACTATCGGTGTCGCCTCTGACTCCTCCGAACTGTCTGATCGTGTCACGTACCTGATGGTAGTGAGCCCGAATTGCAGGGGACGGCCTCCCTTACGGCCCCCACTCCCGGCCCCTTGGTAAGGTGACAGTTGGCACAGGAGTAAGGAGTGGCATGGGTGCCTGGCAGGATCAACTGTGGTGAGGTGGTGATTCAAACACCCGGAAGCTTCCTTGCAGAATACCAGAACTGGAACGGCTAGCAGGCAGGTTCAGCTTAGCAGGCTGGATCTGGGACAGCTCAGCAGACTGGATCGGTCTCGCAGACTGGATCGGAAGAAGCACAGCAGACAGGATCAGCTAGCAGGCAGGTTCAGCTTAGCAGGCTGGATCTGAGACAGCTCAGCAGACTGGATCGGTTAAGCAAACTGGATCGGAACCAGGAACAGGGTAGTAAACAGGCCGGGTCAGATATCAGGCGGGCAGCAGAAGTACAGGGTGCAGGCAAAGGGTAGTCACAACAAGCCGGGGTCGGGTGCAGGCAGATAACAGGTTGGTCAAGGTAAGCCGGGTCTTTTCGCACAGGTATGGTCTCAGATCAGGGTTTAGCACACAACGCTGTAGAGCAGACAGCAGGGACTGTCTGTAACTGACAGGTTTAAATAGTCTCTCTGGCGCCACCCGCTGGACGCACGCGCGAACGGAGACCAGGAAGTCCGGGGCGCCTGTTTCTGGCAAGATCTCCATGACAGATCGTTTCGTTCACCACCTCCCCTTCCTCGACTTCTTCCTCCTCCGGTTCCCCCTGCTCTGTCTCCCCTGAGAATCCGTTTGATTGGTGGTGGGCCCTCCTGTTCCGGTAGTTCTTTGTCTAAAAAAGAGACCGAATGTGGAATATCTTCTTCGCTCCCAGAGGACTGGGCACTGGTTTCAGTGCCTGATTGGGAATGTTGTCTTCTCTGACGAGAACGACCTCTTTGAGCTTTGGTGGTCAGGTCAAAGATTTCCCCCTTTGCCCAGTCGTCTAGGTCGTGTTTGAATTTACTTTGTTTAGTATTTTTTAATTTTTTTTGTGTTTTTTCCACCTCTCTTTTCAATGTGTCATTAAGTTTTTCAAATTCAGGAGTATCTTTGAATGGCTCAAGCTTAAGCCCACTCTCTGAAATTGCCGTTTGCAATGTTACCAGTTGGTCTCTTTCCTCCTCTATAATAAGTTTCATCACCTTTCTTTCTTTCATTTAATTATATCACACAGGTCAATCTTTCTGGACCTTTGTGACTTGTTCTGCCTAGTAAAAATATATATATATATATATATATATATTGTGAGGGGGTTAGCTCGGCAGCGGGTGTGTGTGACCCCCGAGATGGGCTCCCCACACAAAAACAGGCCCAGCAAACGGTGGTTGTGGTTTTCAAAATCATAAAGGTGCGGTTTATTTTCTATTTACAGTGACAAAACACAGCAAAGCAAAAGAAACAAACAAAATAAATCCTGGTCAACTTGACCTCTGACTAAACATACAGGTTTCCTAACTAACAACTGGGATCAGCCTAGTGCTGTCCTAGTCCCTAAGTCCCTGGTTTTAAATGTCCAAGCAAATAGCCACACAGGCTTTGTCTCACCGCACAGGGGTTCACTCTCCCTAGACAGTCCACACAGGTTTGGTTCCAGGCATGAGCTAACATCTAATGAAGCTGGGAGTTCTTATAGAGGCCTAAATGAGCTGACAAGCTTCAGCTGGTCTCATCAACTCCCTGTCTGTACGACGCCCCACACTCTCCCTAGAGGTATGAGTCATCCATGAGCCCACTAGCCTTATACAACTCTCCACCTAGTTGTATAAGTCGGCGTAAAGCCTGAATCTGGGCGAAATATATCTACCCCCCTGGATGCAACCAGGTGACTTTACCTTCCTGCTGTCACATACCCCCCCCTCTTGTTTTAACCTCGGGGTTGGAACACCAGCAATCAGGCATTCATGTACTCGAGACAAAGCATCCACATTCCCCATTTGAACGCCAGGGCGATGCTTTACTGTGAAGTTGAATTCCTGGAGGGCCAGGAACCACCTATTCACTCTTCTATTTGTTTCTTTGTTTTGAGCCATCCACTTTAACGGAGCGTGATCCGTAACCATGTCAAAGTGCCTACCTAGCAGGTAGTACCGAAGGGAATCTAGAGCCCACTTCACCGCTAAACACTCCTTTTCAACGGTGGCGTAATTTACCTCATGGGACTTCAACTTCCTGCTGAGGTAAATGACTGGGTGCTCTTCCCCGTTCCAGACCTGGGACAATACTGCTCCTAACCCCACATCTGACGCATCACTTTGTACGACAAAGTCTTTAGAGAAGTCGGGTGAGTACAACACTGGCTGGCTACATAAGGCTTGTTTCAAGAATTGGAATGCTGCCTCAGCCTCGGGGGTCCATTTAATCATGACCGACCCTTTCCCCTTCGTCAGGTTGGTTAGGGGCACAGCCTTAGAAGCAAAGTGGGGAATGAATCACCGATAATACCCAGCGATTCCCAGAAAGGCTCGTACCTGCTTCTTGCTGTTGGGACGTGGCCAACTCTGGATGGCCTCGACTTTGTTGAGTTGGGGTTTTATTACTCCCCTCCCAATGGTGTACCCAAGATATTTGGCCTCCTCCTGCCCAATGGTACACTTCTTGGGGTTAGCCGTAAACCCCGCTTCCCGAACAGAGTCCAGGACTGCTTGCACTTTTGGCAGATGTGAGGCCCAATCTGTGCTATGGACAATTATGTCATCCAGGTAAGCCGCAGCATACTTCCGATGGGGCCTCAGCATCTGGTCCATTTTCCGCTGGAATGTGGCCGGCGCATTCTGTAACCCGAACGGCATTCTTTTATATTGGAACGCCCCGTCTGGGGTTACAAATGCGGTTTTCTCTTTGGCCGACTTGGCCAGGGGGATTTGCCAATACCCTTTTGTGAGGTCAAGAGTCGTCATGTATCGGGCTGTTCCCAGCCGGTCGATCAACTCATCTATACGTGGCATGGGGTAGGTGTCAAATTTTGTAACTTTGTTCAACTGTCGAAAATCGTTACAAAATCGCCAGCTCCCATCCGGTTTAGGCACCAACACAATGGGACTAGACCAATCACTTTGGGACTCCTCTATCACCCCTAAGTTCAGCATTTTCTGTACTTCCTCCCGTATTGCCTCCCGTCGGGCCTCTGGGATCCGATAGGGTTTTAACTTCACCCTTTCACCGGGCGGGGTAATGATGTCATGCTCTACCCCAGATGTTTGTCCCGGCAGCTCAGAGAATACCTCCTTGTTGCGAAGCACAAACTCCTTAACCTCCTGTTGTTGGGGTTGTGACAAGGTGGCTGCTATTCCAACCTCCGGAATCACGCAACCAGTTTGAGCTGGTGACCAAGTGTCTGCGACTAGGGACTCTCTATCCCTCCAGGCTTTCAACAGATTAACGTGATAGATCTGTTCGGGCTTTCGCCTTCCTGGTTGTCTGACCTTGTAATTCACTTCGCTCACTTTTTCCATTATCTCGTAGGGGCCTTGCCATTTGGCAAGGAATTTACTTTCAACCGTAGGGACAAGTACCAGTATCCTATCCCCCGGGGAAAAGGTACGGGTCTTGGCTCCACGGTTGTACACTCTCTGCTGTGCTAACTGCGCTTGGGCCAAATGTTCCTTCACGATGGGCATTACCTGTGCAATTCGGTCTTGCATCAGGGCGACATGCTCAATCACACTCCTGTGGGGAGAACTCTCACTTTCCCAAGTTTCCTTGGCAATATCCAACAGCCCTCTTGGGTGTCTCCCATACAGTAACTCAAAGGGGGAGAATCCCGTAGAGGATTGGGGCACCTCCCTAATAGCAAACATCAGATAAGGAAGTAGACAGTCCCAATCCTTTCCATCTCTATCCACCACTTTCTTCAACATTTGTTTTAGGGTTTTGTTGAACCTTTCAACCAGCCCATCGGTTTGGGGGTGATACACAGATGTACGTAATTGCGTCACTTTGAACAATTTACACAGCTCCTTCATAACCCGGGACATAAAGGGTGTACCTTGGTCCGTAAGCAGTTCTTTACAAATACCCACCCGGCTAAACACAAGAGATAGCTCTTTGGCTATGGTTTTGGCCGAGGTATTTCGGAGAGGGATCGCTTCTGGATAACGGGTGGCATAGTCCATTATAACTAATATGTACTGGTGCCCCCTAGCGGACTTGATTATAGGACCTACCAAATCCATGGCGATCCTCTCAAACGGGACCTCAATGATGGGTAGAGGGATCAGCGGGCTACGGAAATGTGGCATCGGGGCCGACCTCTGACACACAGGGCAGGAGGAACAATAATTTTCTATGTCCTTCATCACCCCCGGCCAATAGAATCTCTGTAATACCCTCTCTCGGGTTTTCTCTGTCCCCAGATGACCTCCAAGAATGTGCCCATGGGCCAACTCCAACACCAACTTCTTGTAAGGTTTGGGCACCACAAGCTGCTCAACGGTTTCTTCTGCCCTTTTTGCCACCCGATACAGTAGGTCCTTCTCTACGCTGAAGTATGGGTAAGTGCAGGTATTATCTGGGTTCACTAACTCGCCATCTATTTTCACTACGTTTTCCCGTGCCTTTATTAGGGCGGGGTCTTTCAACTGTTCTGTGGCAAAGTTTTCCCTGTGAACCTCAAGATCAGAAAACTCCACAGACGGTAGGTTTTCGTCTGAGGAGGTGGGCTCCTCTCCAGTTTCTTGAGTCTCCCCTGCCAATACTGATAAGGGAAATTCTGGAGAGTCCTCACCACTCTCAGGGGAGTTCTGGCTATCACATTCCTGGTACATAGGGGCACCAGTGGGGGGCTCAGGATCATCCCACAGTTCCCAGAACTTCGGAAAATCCCTTCCCACAATGGCGTCATGCGGTAACTGAGATACTAAGCCCACTGGATGAGAGAGGGTACCTTTGGGGGTCTCGAAACACACTGTAGTCACTGGATACTCTCGGGTGTCCCCATGCACACAAATAACAGCTACCTTGCTATTCCCAGAGACCTCTGTTTTAACTAACTCAGCCTTTATCAGGGTCACAAGGCTACCTGAATCCAGCAATACCACAACATTTCTACCATTAACACACATTTTGCATAAATGTTTCTCAGTTCCTCGAATGGCAGTGCATGCGACTGTCGCACACAGCGACTGACGTCTGCCCGTCAGAAAGTCACACTGCATGGGTTCCTCCACAACCGGGCAATTGGCTGCAATATGTCCCGCTTGCCGGCAGCGGTAGCAAACGATCCTTCTTGCGGCCTCTTGAGCCGCTGATTTCCCAGGCTGTTCTCGCCAAACTTGGGGTAGAGCTCCCACCCTCTCACTCTCTCCACCCTCACCCCTTGGAATCCTCTTATCCGCCCCTGGGGATGGTCTGGTCTTAGGGTGGAAAGTCCGAGTGTCTCTGGAAGAGGCCGTCAGGTTCTCTGTAGCCAAGTATTTCTCCACACGATCCACAAGACCATCGGCCGTCTCTGGGTCTCCATGGCTTACCCACTTTTGGATGGCAGTAGGAAGAGCTCTCAAAAACCGATCCATTACAACACGTTCCACAATCTTTGGTGCGGACAAAGTCTCTGGCTGTAGCCACTTTCTGCTCAGGTGAATGAGATCATACATTTGAGACCTGGGGGGTTTTCCAAGCTGGAAAGTCCAGTTATGCACACGCTGAGCCCGGACAGCCTGGGTGACACCCAGCCTTGCCAATATTTCAGCTTTTAGCATCGCATAGTCTTTTGCTTGGTTAGGCTCTAGGTCATAGTAAGCTTTCTGCGATTCACCAGTTAACAGAGGAGCCACCAGTCCAGCCCACTGCTCCTCAGGCCACTTTTCTCTTTCAGCGGTCCTTTCAAATGTGGTCAAAAATACCTCTGGATCATCCTCTCCAGTCATTTTTGTCAATAAACGACTCACCCCAAAGGACGCGGTATTAGTGGGACGGCTTTCCTCACTGGTCTGCGGACGTTGCTGCATTGCTGCTTCCATCTGTTGTTGTAGTCTCTGCTCTTGCTTCTGTAACAGGTCTATGAAGCGGGCCTCAGATTGCTGCTGGGCTTGTTGCTGAGCCTCCAGACTCTGTTGCAAAGTTGCATTTGTCTGCTGCTGGGCTGCAAGGCTCTGTTGATGAGCTTGCTGCTGGGCTGCAAGGCTCTGTTGATGAGCTTGCTGCTGGGCTGCGAAGTTCTGTTGTTGAGCTGCAAGGCTCTTTTGCAAACCTGCATTTGTCTGCTGTTGATTGGCATTTGCTAGAGCCAGCTGCTTCAGTATCTCCTCCATGCTGGCTTAAAAAAAAACTGCCCGCATTCTCCACCAACTGTGAGGGGGTTAGCTCGGCAGCGGGTGTGTGTGACCCCCGAGATGGGCTCCCCACACAAAAACAGGCCCAGCAAACGGTGGTTGTGGTTTTCAAAATCATAAAGGTGCGGTTTATTTTCTATTTACAGTGACAAAACACAGCAAAGCAAAAGAAACATAAACAAAATAAATCCTGGTCAACTTGACCTCTGACTAAACATACAGGTTTCCTAACTAACAACTGGGATCAGCCTAGTGCTGTCCTAGTCCCTAAGTCCCTGGTTTTAAATGTCCAAGCAAATAGCCACACAGGCTTTGTCTCACCGCACAGGGGTTCACTCTCCCTAGACAGTCCACACAGGTCTGGTTCCAGGCATGAGCTAACATCTAATGAAGCTGGGAGTTCTTATAGAGGCCTAAATGAGCTGACAAGCTTCAGCTGGTCTCATCAACTCCCTGTCTGTACGACGCCCCACACTCTCCCTAGAGGTATGAGTCATCCATGAGCCCACTAGCCTTATACAACTCTCCACCTAGTTGTATAAGTCGGCGTAAAGCCTGAATCTGGGCGAAATATATCTACCCCCCTGGATGCAACCAGGTGACTTTACCTTCCTGCTGTCACAATATATATATATATATATGCACATCTACACCACTTTGGTGCCCTATATATACTTTACACACATAGTTGGTTTCCCTCGGATTTGAGTGCTAGACACACGGGGTGTATATCTATATTCACAATGGCCATTTGAGGAATCTCTAGAGGGGTAGTAGGTCCGATTCGCCTGTCCTATTTTAGCCTGTTTTGTTATATGTATGTTTCTATGTGTTTTATGTTCTGCACATGTGTTGGAGGAATTCAATTCTCCCTCAAGTTGTGACGCAACTCTGAGATTAACTGTTACCCATAATTATTTAATCAATAAAGTCTTTAAATTAACCGGCTGTGTTGTGGTCAATTCACCACTTAAACCTTCTGTTGGAACCCTTTTCCAACCCCCCCCTGTTTTTTGTCTAAACTAATGTGCCTTAGGGATGCCTGTATCACGGCCTGTTGTATGCCAAATACATTAATATAATACTGTCACCAAGTCAGCCCCTGCTCCTGTGTCCGTCCTCTTACCAGTGTGTCTCCCAGAGACTGTTCTTTTAAGGCAGAGGGCGCTCGCACATGCGCAGAAGCACCCCGGGAAACAAGGAGCGTCAGCACGCCAAGCCCCGCCCCCCTCTGCGACTTGTTCAAATCTTGGAAACCTCTCGCGCTCGCGTGCGTGCACGTGTGTGCCGCCGGAAACGCTTCCTCATGGAGAGGAATGGGGAGAGGAGGAGGGAGGCCGCAAACTGCTCCAGCCCGTCATGGCTGAGCGGCGCCTATACAGGGAGATCCGCAGCGCAGCACCAGGATGCGAACTCAGGTCTCCCCCTCAGGTATGACATGGCAACATTTAGCAGATGGCTCCTGGAGCTGTACTTACAAAAGGGAGCTCCTCCATCTGTGCAGGCATTACTCTTGAAACAAGGTATAGCCCAGTTTAGACATCTCATAGAGGACTCGCCCTCTAGTACCTAAAAAGGGTACTACCATAATGTCCAAAACTAGAAACCATATGAAATTATTTCAGGTTTTACAAGATTAGGCACCAGGATACAGCGGGAAGTAATACCAAATAGGTAAAATTACAGGCAAAAACACATTAGTTTGAAGGTTCCCTGCTGAACCAAGTCCATCAGGGACCTTCACTTACCTTTTCCCCGCCGCAGGACCCTGTTTGGAACAGACAGCCCAAACTTCGCCCCTCTCGGCGGGCAATGTCAGCCGACCTTCAGGGACCGGGGTCCTACTGAAAGGAACACCACTCCCCTGGACCTGTATAGCACCCTGCCAGAAACATCTTGGTTTTGGGTATGACCGGAGTACTGGAACACAGGATCCAGCCCTCCTAAGAGAGGCATTACAGGCCAAAACCTCGTGCTTTGGATACAAGACCCCAGGTACCATCCGTTTGGCTATGAAGCACTTTGGATGGATCTGGTCTTTATGGAGGCTATTTAAATCCAGCATGGATCCCTCCAGTGGAGCTCCTCAGAGCACATCTTCACTCGTGACCAACACCTTAGACACTGATGAAAAAACTGAGGTACTCCCAGTATGGGAGGGGTTATATAGGAAGGGAACTTCCTGTCTAGTTGATTACATCAGTGTCCAGCACCTGAAGGTGGAATATAACCCACATAGTAATTACTATGCCACTCTGTGTCCCGTGATGTACGATAAAGAAAAACGGAGCTGCTGGATGCAGTGTGAAAGGTTATAGCCAATAGGACCGCCCCCTGGGTGGTACTGTGCAAGTTTGATGTTTTTAACATGATTCTGCCTAGTCCTCTCCTGATAGAAGGCATATAACCCTAAGGTCAAGACTCGTGCTGTGTCCGTCAATGAACGAAAGAGAAATTTTGTTTTCTCCTTCACTGAAGGGTGCTGATGAGGCTGCATTAATGGCCACTAATGAGGCAGCACTGATGAGGCAGCACTGATAAGTTGGCATTGATAAGGTGGCACTGATGGGCACTGATGAGAAGGCACTGATATGTAGAATTGATGGGCACTGATATGCAGCTTTGATGGGCACCGATAGGCGGCACTGATATGCAGCACTGATAGGCACTGGTAGGCGGCACTGACAGGTGTGACGTACTAATCTGCAGTTGCCACATTTCCCAACAATTAAAGTCTTGGCTTAATATAGAGGTGGCCAGGACTTTTATTTAATTTTTGGGAACTGCAGTGAAGGAGATTACTCTGCCTGCACCTGAAAGTCATTAAATGATCCCCTTCGTGCTTGCAAGACCCACTTGTTTAGAGGGGAACAGGAGCAGAAAGGGGTCTATTTAATGACTTTAGGGTGCACATGGAGTAATCGCTGCAATGTGGTCCCTGACAATTACATTACCATCCAGCCTCTTCTATGTTAATCCGCAGGGACTGCATATTACTTTGCAGCACCCGAAAGCAATTAAATAGTCACCTCTGCCATTAACATGTTCTGTAGTTTTATTAAAAGGAATGGAGCCTCTAAAAAAATAAAAAAAAAGTGACCATCAGACATGAGCTCTAAAGCCCTGTACACACGATCGGATTTCCTATGGATTTTAAACCGATGGATTTTTCCATCGGAAATCCGATGAAGCTGACTTCTATCAGTCTTGCCTACACACCATCAGTCAAAAAACCAATCGTCCCAAACGCCGTGACGTAAAACACTCCGACGAGCCAAGAAAAATTAAGTTCTATGCTTCTGAGCATGCGTCGACTTGATTCTGAGCATGCGTGGGTTTTTTATCAGATGGAGTTCCCCACAGACGATAGTAATTTGCTATAGTTTTTTTTTTCATCGGATAAATTTAAAACATGTTCTATTTTTTAACACCGATGGAAAAAAGACAGATGGGGCCCATACACGATCGGTTTGCCTGATGAAAACAGTCCATCGGACTGTTTTCATCTGTAAAACCGATCGTGTGTACAGGGCTTAAACGTTGTTTGTGGTCTTTGTCCAATACCTGTAATTCTTGTGTGATCATGACTGGTTTATTGTCAAGTGTCTCTTTAGCCATATGAGTAGACCTTTTCTGCTGTTCCCCAGAGACATCTCTTACTGGATTAAGAGAGAGTTCCGCCTTTTGCCTTAGAATACTTAACTTCTCTTGTAGTGACAGGACACTAAAAAATAGAAACACACATAATCAGAAAATTCATATTATGTCCTGCAAAGCTCTAACAAAACATAAATTGGTCAATGTTTGTTGATATAAAGAATGATGCCTCTTCCATTTCATAGCAAAGGATTGGAAACAAAGAAAAAAGGCTATTATCTTTAGAGGTTGCTAGGGGTTCTTTAAAAACTGTAACAAACTGGCTTTCCCACATGACAGTGCCTGCGTAGTTTTGGCACAAACATCGGCAGATCCAGAATCATAGGACCAGTGGAGCTTCTTCTCTGATTTTTTAACAGCCTTTTTTCAGTATTCTTTCCACTGATTGGCAGTGTAAGGGGTTCATTCTCCCACTGACCATTAGCCCTGGTTCACACTGGTGCGATTTGACATGCGATTTGACATGTCAAATCGGCGAAATTTTCCGCAAATTGCGGGCAATGGCACCGTCCTAATCGGTGCGACGCCGCATCTGCAGCGCTGCACCGATTTCAAAAAGTAGTTTCTGTACTACTTTTTGCGATTTCAGCCACGATTTACATTAACATCTGTGTCAGATGTCTCTGTAATCGAGCTGAAATCGGGACTGACAGGCAGGAGTGAAATCGTGCGAGTTCAGCTGAACTCGCACGGCTTCACTCCCGCAGCCCCAGTGTGAACCTGAGCTTAATGTAAGAGGGTCCTATTTCACCGATCACTAATCAAAGGGAGCAACTCTCTTACTGACCTCCAATATAAGGGGGCCCTTAGTCATTGAAAGAAATGTGGTACAAAGGTTGAGAAAAGCTGATCTATATAGCAAACATACATGTACTGTATATAAGAGTCCCTTTTTAAGGCTACTAAATAGCAGGATTACTACTTAAAGTGGGAGTAAACTCCCATCTCTGACATTTACCTATTAGGTAAGCCTATAATAAGGCTTATCTATAGGTAATGTAAATATCTCCAGTACATGCAGCTGGTGACCTCACCAGCCGGGCCGTTCCTTCAGAGTCCTGTGCTGTAAGCGGCGGCTCCCACACGCATGCGTGGGAGTGACATCATTGCGGCCCCGGCCACGCACACAGCCAGAGTCCGCAAACCCGGAAGAAAGACTGGGTGAAAATGGAAGCCCTCTCAGCGGTGTCAGCGTGTCGCTGGAGGGCTTCATTTTCAGGTAAGTTTCACATAATATGCACGTGAACTCAACTTCTTTGGTCGACCATGGCGAGGCCTGTTCTGAGTGGAACCTGTACTATTAAACCGCTGTATGGTCTTGGCCACCGTGCTGCAGCTCAGTTTCAGGGTCTTAGCAATCTTCTTATAGCCTAGGCCATCTTTATGTAGAGCAACAATTATTTTTTTCAGATCCTCAGAGAGTTCTTTGCCATGAAGTGCCATGTTGAACTTCCAGTGACCAGTATGAGAGAGTGAGAGCCGTAACACCAAATTTAACACACCTGCTCCCCATTTACACCTGAGACCTTGTAACACTAATGAGTCTAAATGGGCCCAATTTGGACATTTTCACTTAGGGGTGTACTCACGTTTTTGCCAGTGGTTTAGACATTAATGGCTGTGTGTTAAATTATTTTGAGGGGACAGAAAATTTTACACTGTTATACAAGCTGTACACTCACTACTTTACATTGTAGCAAAGTTTATTTTCTTCAGTGTTTTCACATGAAAAGGTATAATAAAATATTTACAAAAATGTAAGGGTGTGTTTTTTGTGAGATACTGTATGTGTTCTAGTGTTTGTGCTGGAAACACGCTCAATAAATTTTGTCCCCTATGTGATGAAAAAAGGTTTAGTATAAAAAAAAAAGTGTAAAAAAATAGTTGCTCCCAATCACTTAAAATCCCGACCAAAAATGTTTTGAGCCCCACTCCAACATACATGCATGTATAAGTGGGGGGCACCTATAGACGAACACACTGATTGCACTTCATGTGTAACATATATACAGTATGTTTCATATCGCATTACCGGAGTGAGAGCAATAATTCTAGGCCCATTATACATGGTTAACTGTAATCTGATGGCCTGTAGGGGGCTTTTAAAGCTTCACCTATGGAAAATATAGGGTACCGAATTTTGTTACTATTTTAAAGGCACCTGCAATCTTAAGGCTGGACATGTTGGGTATCTATTTAATCAATGCAACTTCATCTTTTATATTTTACCAAAAAATTGGGTAATACATTTTCATAAACCATTGTGCGTATATCTTGTGACATAAACTACAACTATTTTATTCTTCAGGGTGTCGGCTTTCAAAAAATATTGAATGTTTTGGGAGTTTTAAATCATCCTCAGGCTTAAAATTATTTTTTAAACATATAAACAAAAATAAAAAAAATGGCTCCAGGACTAAAGTGATTAAAAACACATCAAATATCCAGGTTAATTTAGCTACACCCACTCTTCACCATTTTATCCTTTCCAGGTACTCAGGTTATGGTAATGTCTTTGAGGCTCTTGCTTGTGGCACAGTAAACAAAGCATAATTTGTGAGTACTGAAGATCTATCATGTGTCATGTATACAGTAGAGTATGTTTAGCTTTTATTTAACCATACCTATTTTACACACCTTCCACTGTTAACGCAATTAGGTTGCACACACCTTTCGGCATGATGCACATTGTATTCCTTAGCGTGCCCAAGGGTAACCCAGGTCTTTCATAATCCTAGTTACTCCTTTTGACCTGCCCACATTTTGATATGACACTTACCGTGACAAAGGCATCCCAATGTAGCCACACTGAAGCTCTTTTGGATCACACTTTCCAAGGTCTATAACATTTATATTCTGCTTGTTGTAGGCATACATTAGCAACACCTGAAATATAAAATAGTAGAATTGGTATATACAATACATAGATAGATATAGATAAATATATATACAGTGGAAAAAAAGTCTAAAAATTTGACAAAAAATTATTGTAACGGCACCCCAAGTATGAAAGGGGTTAAAGCCGTTTAGGATATTCCCTCTCTGGACACACATCCACTGCCGATCCTCCACAGTCAGGCGACCGCTTCCCATAGGATTAATCCTTCCAAACATACAAGACAAACACTCTGTATGAAGTTTCCAGCAGGTCAGACAATCTTTAATGAGAGCAGGCTCTTTTTATACACCAAAATAATACTGCATTAATCTAAATGAACAATGGTCCAACTCCACCCACAACATCACACAATGGTTACATAACGAGCTCCCAATACACATATTCTGACATCTCTTAGCTAATCCCTTTACATCTTAAATGACTATGCATGACCTTTATATTCACCAGACTGTCTGTCTGCTTTACAATACACACAAGTACAGAGTTAATTATCACTATTCACAATGAAAGGATCTGTAGCATAGTTGAGATTCATTATTATTACACAAGCAGACAGGTGACACATCAGCATCTCTTAATTAACTTGTTGAGTTCAGAATCAAACAACCAGTACATGTTGTGGATTAATATTACTATCCCAATTTAAAGCAATCCAAGACATTCTTAATGTCCATTATTTCCTGGCTCACCCTGTGCCCAAAGTGACCCCTGTCACACATCTCCCCTTTCGGCAGGAGACTAACACAGGAGGAGACCCCAGATGGGTTGACTCCGAAGTTAGTCCATATTTCCATTCGTCTAATGCCTGGACAACCCATCAGCATTGCCATTTTGCTTACCGGGTCAGTAGCTGATGGTGACATTGTAAGGTTGCAGGGCTAAGCTCCACCGCAGCAACCTGCCATTGTCTCCTGAGACCCGGTTAAGCCAGACCAATGAGTTGTGGTCGGTGACTAGGGAAAATTCCTGTCCGTACAAGTAAGGGTTCAACTTTTTAAGGGCCCAGACCAGGGCCAAACACTCCTTCTCCACTGTCGCATAGCTCACTTCCCGGGGTAATAGCTTTCTGCTCAGGTATGCGACAGGGTGTTCTCCTCCATCCTCCCCAACTTGGCTCAGCACAGCCCCCAGTCCAAACATGGAAGCATCTGAGTCTCAGCAGCAAGCGGGCCAGTTCCAGCAGCACGTGTCTGGGCACGGGTAGTCACTGGGTTGACTTCATCGGGGCCCATCGGGGCGTAAGCAGAAATGAGGGGGCCAAATCATTCCCCAGTAGTACATCCGCTGGCAAATCCTTCATCACCCCTACATTCACGTGTCCCGAACCAACCCCCCAATCCAGGTGAACACAGGCAACGGGTAGCCGGAAGATGGTACCTGCCGCTACTCTTATGACTACCGTGTCTCCGGTATGTTGGCTCTCTGGGATGAGGTTCTTCTGTAGTAGGGTCATGGTGGCGCCAGTATCACGTAGGCCATTGGCTACCTTTCCATTGACCCAGACAGTCTGCCTGTGTTGCTGCCTGTTGTCCCGGTTAGCTGCTTGTATTGGATCAGCCTCGTGCAGGACGCCCCAATGTTCTTCCTCCTCAACGCAGTGGGCCGCAGACATGGATGTGCAGGGGCTCCCCCTTGCTGGCTGTCTTCATGACTGGGACTGCCTGGCTGGATTTAACGGACAGTCTGGCTTTTTGTGCCCTAGCTGTTTACACCAAAAACACCTGATGGGTTGTGAGTAGTCCTGGGAGTTGAACCTGGGCTGCTGAGAATAAGTGGCCGCTGGAGGTGGTGCTGAAGTTGGGTTAGAGGCTGGTAAACTGGGCCGAGATAGTGGATAGCGCTCGCTTTCGCCTAACATTCGAGAGTCCAGATATTCATCGGCCAAAGTAGCCGCTTGCTGTACAGTCCGTGGTCGCTTATCTCGCACCCAATCCCGTAATACCGGAGGGGTGTGGTTAAAGAACTGTTCTAAGAGTACTAGTTGGGTGATGTCCTCTATGGTAGGAGCGTGGCTTCCCTGGAACCAGCCCTTAAGGTCTCGCTGCAGACGATGTGCCCACTCCACGTATGTTATGTGGATTTGTTTGCGGGATTCTCGAAACTTAATCTGGCTGGCTTCGGGTGTAATGGCAAATCGGGCTAGCAGAGCTTCTTTTACCCGCTCATAGTCTTTAGCGTCCTCATCCTCCAGAGCCCGATACGCATCCGCCGCTCTGCCAGTTAAATTACTCGCCAGTAAGGCGACCCGATCTTGGGGCCGTACTTCATGTATCTGGCATAGTCTCTCAAAGTCCTGCAGGAACGCTTTAATTTCCTCCTCTCCTTCCTTAAATAGTTTGAACGCCCGAAAGGGCAACTTACGGACAGGCGCTGCATCTTTAGGCGTTGTCTCCGATTGCCGTATTTCCGCCATTCTCTGCTCATGTTGCCGCTCTAGTTCTCTCTCTTGTCGCTCTCGTTCTCCCTCTTGTCGCTCTCGTTCTTTCTCTTGTCGCTCATCCTGCAGCTGGATGTCTTTAATGGCTTTCTGTATGGCGGTCTCTGATGGGTTAGCACCATATAATGCCAACCGCTCTCAAACTCGTTGCTAAAACAAGTCTTCCACTGACAGGGGTCCTGCATCACCATCCCTCTGATCCATCTCAGCTAGCTCCCTGATCAAGGCGGCCTTGTTCTTTGTCCCACTGGTCCCTCCACGGCTCTCAAGTAGGTCTTTCAGCGTGGCTTTCCTGCAGGCTGCATAGCTGGTCATTCACTGTGGTGGTTTGGAGTGTCCCACCGCTGCCAACCAATGTAACGGCACCCCAAGTATGAAAGGGGTTAACGCCGTTTAGGATATTCCCTCTCTGGACACACATTCACTGCCGATCCTCCACAGTCAGGCGACCGCTTCCCATAGGATTAATACTTCCAAACATACAAGACAAACACTCTGTATGAAGTTTCCAGCAGGTCTGACAATCTTTAATGAGAGCAGGCTCTTTTTATACACCAAAATAATACTGCATTAATCTAAATGAACAATGGTCCAACTCCACCCACAACATCACACAATGGTTACATAACGAGCTCCCAATACACATATTCTGACATCTCTTAGCTAATCCCTTTACATCTTAAATGACTATGCATGACCTTTATATTCACCAGACTGTCTGTCTGCTTTACAATACACACAAGTACAGGAGTTAATTATCACTATTCACAATGAAAGGATCTGTAGCATAGTTGAGATTCAGTAACATTACACAAGCAGACAGGTGACACATCAGCATCTCTTAATTAACTTGTTGAGTTCAGAATCAAACAACCAGTACATGTTGTGGATTAATATTACTATCCCAATTTAAAGCAATCTAAGACATTCTTAATGTCCATTATTTCCTGGCTCACCCTGTGCCCAAAGTGACCCCTGTCACAATTATAATTTCAGAACTTATTCCACCTTTAATGTGACCTTTAAACTGTACAACTTAATTGAAAAATAAACTGAAATATTTTAGCATAGTTGAGATTCATTAACATTACACAAGCAGACAGGTGACACATCAGCATCTCTTAATTAACTTGTTGAGTTCAGAATCAAACAATAGGATTTTTATAACAGATTACCTGTAAAATCCTTTTCTTGGAGTACATCACGGGACACAGAGCGGCATAGTCATTACTATGTGGGTTATATAGATACCTTCAGGTGCTGGCACTGGCAACTTCCAAAACCGGAAGTACCCTTCCCTATATAAGCCCCTCCCATCCGGGAGCACCTCAGTTTTGTAGCAAAGCAATAAGTGTCCCCAAAGAGGGGTGGGAGCTCTGTGTCCCGTGATGTACTCCAAGAAAAGGATTTTACAGGTAAGCTGTTATAAAAATCCTATTTTCTTTCTCGTACATCACGGGACACAGAGCGGCATAGTCATTACTATGTGGGATGTCCTAAAGCAATGCCCAATGAGGGGGGGTACACCATACATAAGCTGAGCGCTATCAGACATGAGGATCTTTTGCGGCCTGCAACACACTGCGCCCAAAGGCGACATCCTCCTGACTTCTAACGTCCACCTGGTAGAACCTAGTAAACGTGTGTACTGAAGACCATGTTGCGGCCTTACAGATTTGAGCCAGGGAGGCCTGGTGATGCACTGCCCATGAAGTTCCAACTGCTCTCGTGGAGTGCGCCCTAACTTTGAACGGAGGCGGTCTCCTTCTCAAGCCATAGGCTTGCATTATGACCTGTCGAATCCACTTGGCTAAAGTAGATTTTGACGCTGCCTGACCCCTTCTGGGGCCTTCCGGCAGAATAAACAAAGTATCCGTTCTGCGAATCTGAGCAGTGGCTTTTAGATAAGCTTTAACTGCTCTTACTACATCCAAAGAATGCAATAACTTTTCCTCTACCGAACTAGGTTTGGGGAAAAAAGAAGGAAGAACCACATCTTGGTTCAAATGAAACCTCGATACCACCTTAGGAAGAAAGGCTGGATGAGGACGTAACACTACTCTGTCCTTATGGATAACCAGATATGGCTCCCTACAGGACATAGCGGCTAATTCCGACACTCTTTTAGCCGAACAAATGGCTACTAGAAAAATCAATTTCCTGGTGAGAAGAACCAGGGAAATATGCTGTAATGGTTCAAATGGTTGTTTCTGTAGAACCGACAGAACCAGGTTTAAGTCCCATGGACATATGGGAATATTAACCGTAGGGCTAATACGCATCACTCCTTGTATAAAGGCTTTGACTATTGAATGCGAAGCCAAGGGCCTTTGAAAAAATATTGACAAGGCCGAAATCTGACCCTTGATAGTACTCAAGGCAAGCTTCCTATCTACAGCCCATTGTAGGAAGTCCAGAATCCTACCTATTACGTATTTACGTGGATGCCATTTCTTGGCCTCACACCAGGCGATGTACGCCTTCCAGATTCTATAGTAGATCTGCCTGGATACCGGCTTCCTGGCATTGATCATGGTAGATACCACAGAATTAGAGAGCCCTCTCTTTTTTAGAATGTGGGCTTCAATAGCCAGGCCGTCAAACCTAGGGCTGGTAAGGAAGGGTGGTATATCGGTCCTTGCGAAAGCAGGTCCGGACGATGTGGGAGGGTCCAAGGACTCCCCACAGACATTTTTACAATCTCCGCGTACCATGCTCTTCGGGGCCACGCTGGAGCCACCAGAATCACTGGTTTCTTTTCTACCCTGATTCTGCGGAGTAATCGAGGTAACAATTGTGGCGGTGGGAATGCATATATCAGCTTGAACTGATCCCAAGGGAACACTAGGGCATCCGAGCCGCAAGCTAGGGGATCCCTTGTCCAAGAGACAAACCTGTCCACTTTTGCGTTGAATCTGGATGCTAGCAGATCTACACCTGGTGTTCCCCACCGCTGACATATTGTCCGGAAAACCTCGGGATGAAGGGACCATTCCCCTGGGCATAATTGTTGGCGACTTAGAAAGTCCGCCTTCCAATTCTCCACTCCTGGAATGAATACCGCAGATATGGCTGGGACATATCTTTCTGCCCATTTCAGGATGCAATTTACTTCCCTCTGGGCTGCACGACTCCTGGTGCCACCCTGATGATTGATATATGCTACTGCCGTGGCATTGTCCGATTGAATTCTGACAGGGGACCCTTGGAGTTTGGATGTCCATGCTACTAGGGCATACCGGCCTGCTCGTATCTCTAAGAGATTGATGGGCAGGGCCTTTTCTGCATCCGACCATCTGCCCTGGAGAGACCATTGCTCCAGTACTGCTCCCCAGCCTATAAGGCTGGCATCTGTAGTGACCACCTTCCAAGAAATCGGACTGAAGGATTTCCCTCCTTCCAGATTCTGGGGAACCAACCACCAACGGAGGCTCTTGCGAACGGAAGGGGACAAGGACATTGGTAAGTCTAGGGCCTGAACTTTTTTGTTCCAGGCTGACAGTATGGCCCTTTGCAAATTCCTTGAATGGAATTGACCGTAGGGTACTGCTTCGAATGATGCCACCATTTTTCCCAGCAGCCTCATGCACAGGCGTATGGATGGCTGTCTTTTTGTACCCACTAGGTGGATCAAATCTCTCAAAGACGACCCCTTTTCTTGAGGCAAGAAAATTTTTCTCTGGTCTGAATCCAGCCTTAGCCCCAAGTATTCCAGACTTTTGACTGGTTTTAGGGCTGACTTGTCTCGGTTGATAATCCACCTGTGATATTCCAGATACTCGATTGTCTCGTGAACAACCACTTCTAGTTTTTCCACTGAGTGGTCTATCAGCAACAAGTCGTCTAGATATGCCATTATCGTTACACCTCGTGCTCTTAGATTGGCCAATAATGGGGCCAGAATTTTTGTGAACACTCGTGGTGCTGTGGCCAGACCGAAGGGTAAGGCTCTGAACTGAAAATGGCGCCCTTCTACCGCAAAGCGTAGAAATTTTTGGTGGGCTGGAAAGATGGGAATGTGCAAATAAGCATCTTTGATGTCGATCGAGGCTAACCATTCCTCCCCTTGTAGGGCAGTGGCCACCGATCGGATCGACTCCATCCGGAAAGTCCTGATATGTAGGAATTTGTTTAGCCCTTTTAGATTTAATATGGGCCTCACGTCCCCGTTTGGCTTCGGGATTGTGAAGAGGTTTGAGTAAAACCCGAACCCCCATTCTTCCAGGGGAACCTCTATAATTACTGCTTGGAGCAATAGTTGTTCTAGTGCCAACAGGAGGGATCCTCTCTTCTGGGGATCCCTTGGCACGTTTGACCTTATAAAGTGGGAAGGAGGGGAGTCTTTTAACTCCAATTTGTATCCCAGACTTACTGCGGAGAGCACCCATCTGTCTCTGATCGTGTCCCGCCAGGTTTCTGTGAACAACTGAAGTCTTCCCCCCACCCGATTGAGTGGGGGCAACCCTTCATGCATTTGACTTTGGGGGAGGTTTTGTACCTCTCCTGCTCCAGGGCTTCTTGTTACCCTGCAATTGTCCCTGATTTTTGCCTCCGGGATTTGACCGAGGAGGCCGTCGGAACTGTTTCACAGCCGATGTCCTAGGGACTGGAGAAGCAGGCCTCTTAAAAGAGGGACCTCTAACTCTGTTTTTAACCGGCAAAAGTGTACTTTTACCGCTGGAAATTTTCTGGATATATTTGTCCAGGTCTTCCCCGAATAAGCGTTCACCATGAAATGGGAAGCTGACCAGCAATTTTTTACAGGGAGCTTCAGCAGACCAGTTTTTGAGCCATAGAAGCCTGCGCATATGTACTACAGACAGCGTAAGGCGGGAGGCCTGATGGATTGAATCCTTTATAGCGTCCACCGCAAAGCATAAGGCTCTAGGTAGATCAGCTAGGGCAAGAGCCTGCTGATCTGGCAAGTCCCTTAAGACCTGTTTCAACTGATCCTTCACTGCTTGGCAGACCCCAATAGCTGCCACTGCTGGTTGTGTCACCAAGCCTGCTGTAGCAAAAGCAGATTTTAATAAGGACTCTAATTTTTTATCTATTGGGTCCTTGAACATTTGGACATTATCCACTGGACATGTCAGTGATTTATTCACACAAGAGATGGCTGCGTCCACTGTAGGGACCCTCCATTTTTTGACGAACTTATCCTCCATGGGATAGACCACCTGAAATCTCTTGGGAGGAGTAAATATTTTATCAGGATGCTCCCAATCCTGGTAAATGAGCCCTTCCAGTAAAGGATGGATCGGAAAGGAACAAACAGTCTGGGGAGCTTTTAGCGACCCCAACGAGGAGACAGAAGTGGATGATGGCTCCGCAAGGGGCATTTTAAATGCTGATCGGACCATGTTAGTCAGGGACTGAACCCATAATCTTTCAGCATGTGATGCTGAGAATGGCTCTTCCACTGTTGATTCCTCTACAACAGAATCAACCTCATCCTGATCCCCCTCAGGTAGGTCGATCCCTGTATGGGACTGTTGCTCCGCTAACAGGCACTCTGAGGGAGGAGACGGAGATCGAGCGCTTTTTCCCTGTGACAGGGAAGCAGCGATCAATGCTGACAATCTCTCTTCCAGCCCTCCCAGAGCTGAGGAAAAAACCTCCTCTGTTACATACACAGGAGCAGGTGAACTGAGGACAGCCACAGTACCAGGTACTCCTGAGGGTGCTCTACGGTCACTAACCTCTGATTCTTCAGGGGAGATTGGTGCAGCCGAAGCATGCCCAAGATCCTCAGAGCCCGATGGAGACCCCCTATGCTTCCTGGGATTTTTAGTCCCGGAGTTTTTAGACGGCATATTCCTAAGCCCAAAGCTGAGGTATTCCAGCCGAAATACACCACTTACTGACAATAGTCTAGCACAAATGCTGCTATAAAAACAGTTGGTGTCTACTAATGTGCCTTTCTATGGGGATGCCTGCATCAACCGCTTGCTGTATGCCTTTTTTAAATGTTGCCAGCTCTGTCTCTGCACTCCATAGCCAGCTCACAACACATAATTGTGTTTTTTAACATGCTGGGACGCCCGCACATGCGCAGAAGCGCTGCGGCGCGCACAGAGCGTCATCCCCCAAGCTCCGCCCCCTTTCCCAGCTCACCTAATATATATAGAGGCGCGTGCACGCGCACGCGCGCGGCCACGTGCGCCTTCGGCGCTCTTTTTTGAAAAGGGAAACTAGGGACAACAGCTAGGGCCCCTTTTGCCGCAGGCCGGGGGATGGACGAGCATTGCAACATGGCAGAGGAAGCAGTTTCCCACAAGAGAACTCACCATCTGCCTGGACTTGCTCTGATGAAAAGAAACTAGTCCACATGACAAGAAAACGTTCCACAGCGGCCTCTAGTGGATTAACACAGGTACCGCAGTCTATATATATTTTTTTTTTTTGACCACTATTAAAATTAAATTTTTTAGTAGTTACAGGCATGCATAAATATTTAGCGGGAATACCGTTAGGTAACAGGCAGAAAGACATATTAGGCTTGGGGGTCCCCTCAATAGAACCAAGTTCCTGAGGGGCCCCCACTTACCTTTTCCCCGCCGCAGGACTCTGTTTGGTCCACAGAAGCCCAAACTTCACCTATCACGGCAGGCATTGTAATTAAACCTTCAGGGACCGGGTTCCCAAGGATTCCACTCCCCTGGACCTGTATAGCACCCTGCACAGAAAACATCTTGGTCGTGGGTATGACCAGAGCTCTGGATCCCAGGGTCCAGCTCTCCTAAGAGAAGCATTACAGGCAAAACCTTGCTCTTCTCTGCAAGGCCCGGGTACCGACCGTTTAGCTATGAAGATTTTTTGGTCGGATCCGGAATAGCTTACTGAGGCCCAAAAGAACCTGTACGCAAGCTCAGTGAAAAACACATGTTACTTCTTGGCCAACACCTTAGACACTGGCAAAAAACTGAGGTGCTCCCGGATGGGAGGGGCTTATATAGGGGAGGGTACTTCCGGTTTTGGAAGTTGCCAGTGCCAGCACCTGAAGGTATCTATATAACCCACATAGTAATGACTATGCCGCTCTGTGTCCCGTGATGTACGAGAAAGAAAACCAGTACATGTTGTGGATTAATATTACTATCCCAATTTAAAGCAATCTAAGACATTCTTAATGTCCATTATTTCCTGGCTCACCCTGTGCCCAAAGTGACCCCTGTCACAATTATAATTTCAGAACTTATTCCACCTTTAATGTGACCTTTAAACTGTACAACTTAATTGAAAAATAAACTGAAATATTTTAGGAGGCGGGGGGAAGTAAAAATAAGAAACTGAAATAATATGGTTGCATAAGTGTTCACACCCTCTTATAACTGGAGATGTAGCCGTGTTAAGAATTAAGCAATCACATTCAAACTCATGTTAAATAGGAGTAAGTACACACCTGCCATCATTTAAAGTGCTTCTGATTAAACCCAAATAAATTTCAGCTGTTCTAGTAGGTCTTTCTTGACTTTTTCTTAGTCACATCCTACAGCAAAAGCCATAATCTGCAGAGAGCTTCCAAAGCATCAGAGGGATCTCATTGGTAAAATATATCAGTCAGGAGAAGGATACAAAGGAGTTTCCAAGGCATTAGATATACCATGTGTGAGGGGGTTAACTCGGTAGCGGGTGTGTGTGACCCCCTGGTTGGGCTCCCCACACAAAAACAGGGCCAGCAGACGGAGGTTGTGGTTTTCAAAATCAAAAGGTGCGGTTTATTTCTCTATGTACAGTGACAAAAACACAGCAAAGCCAAAAAGAAACATAAACAAAATAAATCCTGGTCAGTTTGACCTCTGACTAAACATGCAGGTTTCCTAAACTAACAACTGGGATCAGCCTGGTGCTGTCCTAGTCCCTAAGTCCCTGGTTTAGTAAAAGTCCAAACAAATAGCCACACAGGCTTTGCCTCACCGCACAGGGGTTCACTCTCCCTAGACAGTCCACACAGGTCTGGTTCCAGGCATGAGCTAACATCTAATGAAGCTGGGAGTTCTTATAGAGGCCTAAATGAGCTGACAAGCTTCAGCTGGTCTCATCAACTCCCTGTCTCACGACGCCCAGCACTCTCCCTAGAGGTATGAGTCATTCATGAGCCCACTAGCCTCAGCTGGGCTTCATCAACTCCCTAGTTGTATAAGTCGGCATAAAGCCTGAATCTGGGAGAAATATATCTACCCCCCTGGATGCAACCAGGTGACTTTACCTTCCTGCTGTCACACATGGAACACAGTGAAGAAAGTCATCAAGTGGAGAAAATATGGCACAACAATGACAAGAAGAAAACTGGCCAGAGAGGCTGCCAGGAGGCCAGAAGGAACACTAAAGCAGCTTCAGGAATATATGGCAAGTACTGGTTGTGTGGTACATGTGACTACAATCTCCCGTATTCTTCATATGTCTGGGCTATGGGGTAGCGTGGAAAGAGAAGGACTTTTCTTACGAAGAAAAACATCCAAGCCTGGCTAAATTTTGCAAAAACACATCTGAAGTCTCCCAAAAGCATGTGGGAAAACGTGTTATGGTCTGATGAAACCATGGTTGAATTTTTTTGCCATAATTGAAAAAGATATTTTTGTTGCAAAAACAACACTGCACGTCACCAAAAGAACACCATATCCACAGTGAAGCATGGTGGTGGCAGCATCATGCTTTAGGGCTGTTTTTCTTCAGCTGGAACAGTCACGGTAGAGGGGATTATGAACAGTTCCAAATACCAGTCAATATTGGCACAAAACCTTCAGGCTTCTGCTAGAAAGCTGAACATAAAGAGGAACCTCATCTTTCAGCATGACAATGACCCAAAGCATACATCCAAACCAACAAAGTTTCCAACACCTCATTGTATGTATGCCATGAAGAATTAAGGCAGTTCTGAAGGCAAAAGGGGGTCCAACCTGGTACTAGCAAGGTGTACCTAATAAAGTGGCCAGTGAGTGTATATTAATGCCACATGCATCTGCCCCCTTTTTCTAGATTCCCAAATCAAACCGGTCCCATTGTCAGACCATGGCCTGATACCACATGAGTCATGAACAACTACCTCCTCTCTAATGCATATTTTTGTCTTGAAATACAAGTAGGACTATACCATTCACACTTCCCAAAGCATTGGCTACTATCCTCTAGGAAGCACACAAACATAAGTGGTACATGCATATATCTCACCTTCCAAATCAATAACTGCAAACACTTACTAATATACTCTAGTGACCACAGTCAAAGTCCTTCAAGAATCCTGTAAACACTTCTCCAAACTATACTCATCCACACATCTTGTTTATACGGAGCATTATTTCCAGGAAACACCTACTTTTTATTGATGTGATTTTTCAGGCACTTGGATTTTTATTGGACATTATATGTTAATTAGTGCACATTGCACATGGTTTATTTATGTGATTTATTGCATATTTGCATTTATTTGGCACATATACAACTGTTGTAATTCCTACACCGTTCACCTGATTTGGATGTAAATACCCTCAAATTAAAGCTGAAAGTCTGCAGTTAAAGCACATCTTGTTATTTTCATTTCAAATCCATTGTGGTGGTGTACAGAGCGAAAAAGATTAGAATTGTGTTGATGTCCCAATATTTATAGACCTGACTGTATATAAATATATATATATATATATATTGTGAGGGGGTTAGCTCGGCAGCGGGTGTGTGTGACCCCCTGGATGGGTTCACCACACAAAAACAGGCACAGCAGACAGAGTTTGTAGTTGCAAAAACAAAAGGTGCGGGTTATTTACACTATTTACAGGGGAAAAACAGCAAAACAAAAAGAAACAAACAAAAAGAAATCCTGGTCAGCTTGACCGCTTACTACACACGTTGGTGTCCCTAACTAACAACTGGGTACAGCCTTGTGCTGTCCCAGTCCCTAGCTCCCTGTTTTTTTTTAAGTTATTACAGTAACCACACAGGCTTTGGCTCACCGCACAGAGATCACACTCCCCAGACTATTCACACAGATCTGGTTCCAGGTCGGAGCATCTCCCTTTGCATGCTGGGAGTTCTTGTAGAGGCCCTAACGAGCCCACTTACTTCAGCTGGGCTCATTAACTCTTCCCCTGCAAGACTCCCCGCACTCCCCCTAGTGGTATAAATCGGCATAAAGCCTGAATCTAGGACATATATACCTTCCATCCTGGACGCAACCTGGTGATTTTACCTGCATTCTGTCACATACCCCCCTCTTGTTTTAACCTTGGGGTTGGAACACAAGCAATCAGGCATGCATGTACTCGAGACAAAGAATCCACATTCCCCATTTGAACGCCAGGGCGATGCTTTACCATAAAGTTGAATTCCTGTAGGGCCAGGAACCACCTATTCACTCTTCTATTTGTCTCTTTGTTTTGAGCCATCCACTTTAAAGGAGCGTGATCAGTAATCATGTCAAAGTGCCTACCTAGCAGATAGTACCGAAGGGAATCTAGAGCCCACTTCACCGCTAAACACTCCTTCTCAATCGTGGCGTAATTTACCTCATGGGACTTCAATTTCCTGCTGAGGTAAATGACTGGGTGCTCTTCCCCGTTCCAGACCTGGGACAATACTGCTCCTAACCCAACGTCTGATGCATCACTTTGTACGACAAAGTCCCTAGAGAAGTCTGGTGAGTACAACACTGGCTGGCTACATAAGGCTTTTTTTAAGAATTGGAATGCTGCCTCAGCCTCTGGGGTCCATTTAACCATGACCGACTCTTTCCCTTTTGTCAGGTTGGTTAGGGGCACAGCCTGAGAAGCAAAGTGGGGAATGAATCGCCGATAATAACCAGCGATTCCCAGAAAGGCTCGTACCTGCTTCTTGCTGTTGGGACGTGGCCAATTCTGTATGGCCTCGACTTTGTTGACTTGGGGTTTTATTACTCCCCTCCAAATGGTGTACCCAAGATATTTGGCCTCCTCCTGCCCAATGGTACATTTCTTGGGGTTGGCCGTAAACCCAGCTTCCCGGATAGAGTCTAGGACTGCTTGCACTTTTGGCAGATGTGAGGCCCAATCTGTGCTGTAGATAATTACATCATCCAGGTAAGCCGCGGCATACTTCTGATGGGGCCTCAGTATCTGGTCCATTTTCCGCTGGAAAGTGGCCGGCGCATTCTGTAACCCAAACGGCATTCTTTTATATTGGAACGCCCCGTCTGGGGTTACAAATGCGGTTTTCTCCTTGGCCGACTTGGCCAGGGGAATTTGCCAATACCGTTTTGTGAGATCAAGAGTCGTCATGTATCGGGCTGTTCCCAGCCGGTCGATCAACTCATCTATACGTGGCATGGGGTAGGTGTCAAATTTTGTAACTTTGTTCAGTTGTCGAAAATCGTTACAAAATCGCCAGCTCCCATCCGGTTTAGGCACTAACACAATGGGACTTGACCAATCACTTTGGAACTCCTCTATCACCCCTAACTTAAGCATTTTCTGTACTTCCTCACGTATTGCCTCCCGTCGGGCCTCTGGGATCCGATAGGGTTTTCGTTTCACCCTTTCACCGAGCGGGGTAATAATATCATGCTCTACGCCAGACGTTTGTCCCGGCAGCTCAGAGAAAACCTCCTTGTTGCGAAGTACAAACTCCTTAACCTCCTGTTGTTGGGGGTTTGACAAGGTGACTGCTATTCCAACCTCAGGAATCAGAGTGAGCTGGTGACAAAGTTTCCGCGACTAGGGATTCCCTATCCCTCCAGGCTTTCAACAGATTAACGTGATAGATCTGTTCGGGCTTTCGCCTTCCTGGTTGTCTGACCTTGTAATTCACTTCGCTCACTTTTTCCATTATCTCATAGGGGCCTTGCCATTTGGCGAGGAATTTGCTTTCAACCGTAAGGACAAGTACCAATACCCTATCCCCCGGGGAAAAGGTACGGGTCCTGGCTCCACGGTTGTACACTCTCTGCTGTGCCAACTGCGCTTGGGCCAAATGTTCCTTTACGATTGGCATTACCTGTGCAATTCTATCTTGCATCAGGGCGACATGCTCCATCACACTCCTGTGGGGAGAACGCTCACGTTCCCAGGTTTCCTTGGCGATATCCAACAGCCCTCTGTCTCCCATAAAGTAACTCAAAGGGTGAGAAACCCGTAGAGGATTGGGGTACCTCCCTAATAGCAAACATTAAATAGGGAATTAGACAGTCCCAATCCTTTCCATCTCTATCCACCACTTTCTTTAACATTTGTTTTAGGGTTTTGTTGAATCTTTCAACCAACCCATCTGTTTGGGGGTGATACACAGATGTACGCAATTGTGTCACTTTGAACAACTTACACAGCTCTTTCATAACCCGGGACATAAAGGGTGTACCTTTGTACGTAAGCAGTTCTTTACAAATACACACACGGCTAAAAACAAGAGATAGCTCTTTGGCTATGGTTTTGGCCAAGGTATTTCGGAGAGGAATCGCTTCCGGATAACGGGTGGCATAGTCCATTATAACCAAGATGTACTGGTGCCCCCTAGCGGACTTCATTATCGGACCTACCAAATCCATTGCGATCCTCTCAAAGGGGACCTCAATGATGGGAAGAGGTACCAGCGGGTTACGGAAATGTGGCATCGGTGCCGACCTCTGACACACAGGGCAGGAGGAACAATAATTTTCTGTTTCCTTCATGACCCCAGGCCAAAAGAACCTCTGCAATACTCTCACTCGGGTTTTCTCTGTCCCCAGAAGACCTCCAAGAATGTGCCAATGGGCCAACTCTAACACCAACTTCCTGTAAGGTTTGGGCACCACAAGCTGCTCAATGGTTTCTTCTGCCCTTTTAGCCACCCGATACAGTAGGTCCTTTTCCACGATGAAGTATGGGTAAGTGCAGGTCTCATCTGGGTTCACTAACTCGCCATCTATTTCCACTACGTTTTCCCATGCTTTTTTTAGGGTGGGGTCTTTTAACTGTTCTGTGGCAAAATTTTCCTTGTGAACCTCGAGATCAGAAAACTCCACAGATGGCATGTTTTCGTCTGAGGATGTTGGTTCCTCCCCAGTTTCTCGAGTCTCCCCTGCCAATACCGACAAGGGAAATTCTGGAGAGTCCTCACCACTCTCAGAGGAATTCTGGCTATCACATTCCTGGTATATAGGGGCACCAGTGGGGGGCTCAGGACAATCCCATAGTTCCCAGAACTTTGGAAAATCCCTTCCCACAATGGCATCATGAGGCAAGTGAGACACTAGTCCCACCCGATGAGAGAGGGTACCTTTGGGGGTCTCAAAACACACTGTAGTCACCGGATACTCTCGGGTGTCCCCATGCACACAAATAACAGCTACCTTGTTATTCCCAGAGACCTCTGTAGCAACTAATTCAGCTTTTATCAGTGTCACCAGGCTACCTGAATCCAGCAACACAACAACATTTCTACCATTAATACACATTTTGCATAAATGTTTCTCAGTTCCCCGAATGGCAGTGCATGCGACTGTCGCAAACAGCGACTGACGTCTGTCCCTTAGAAAGTCACATTGCATGGGTTCCTCCACAACCGGGCAATTTGCTGCAATATGTCCCGCTTGCCGGCAGCGGTAGCAAACAATCCATTTGGCTGCCTCTTGAGCCCCTGACTTCCCAGGCTGTTCTCGCCAAACCTTGGGTAGAACTCCCACCCTCTCACTCTCTCCACCCTCAGCCCTTGGAATCATCTTACCCGCCACTGGGGATGGTCTGGTCTTAGGGTGGAAAGTCCGTAAATCTCTGAAAGAGGCAGTCAGGTTCTCTGTAGCCAAGTACTTCTCTACACAATCCACAAGATTATCAACCGTTTCTGGGTCTCCATGGCTTACCCACTTTTGGATGGCAGTAGGAAGAGCTCTCAAGAAACGATCCATCACAACACGTTCCACAATCTTTGGTGCGGACAAAGTCTCTGGCTGTAGCCACTTCCTACTCAGGTGAATGAGATCATACATTTGAGACCTGGGGGGTTTTCCAAGCCGGAAAGTCCAGTTATGCACACGCTGAGCCCGGACAGCCAGGGTGACACCCAGCCGTGCCAATATTTCAGTTTTTAGCATCACATAGTCTTTGCTTGGTCAGGCTCTAGGTCATAGTAAGCTTTCTGCGATTCACCAGTTAACAGAGGAGCCACCAGTCAGCCCACTGATCCTTAGGCCACTTTTCTCTTTCAGCAGTCCTTTCAAATGTGGTCAAAAACACCTCTGGATCATCCTCTCCAGTCATTTTTGTCAATAAACGACTCACCCCAAACGACGCGGTATTAGTGGAACGACCTTCCTCACTGGTCTGCGGACGTTGCTGCATTACTGTTTCCATTTGTTGTAGTCTCTGCTCTTGCTTCTGCAACAGGTCTATGAAACGGGCCTCCGATTGCTGCAGGACTTGTTGCTGAGCTTCCAGACTCTGTTGGTGAGCTTGCTGCTGGGCTGCAAGGCTCTGTTGATAAGCTTGCTGGTAGGCTGCAAAGCTCTGTTGTTGAGCTGCAAGGCTCTTTTGCAAACCTGCATTTGTCTGCTGCTGATTGGCATTTGCTAGAGCCAGCTGTTTCAGTATCTCCTCCATGCTGGCCTTAAAAAAAACTGCCACTGGTTCTCCACCAACTGTGAGGGGGTTAGCTCGGCAGCGGGTGTGTGTGACCCCCTGGATGGGTTCACCACACAAAAACAGGCACAGCAGACAGAGTTTGTAGTTTCAAAAACAAAAGGTGCGGGTTATTTACACTATTTACAGGGGAAAAACAGCAAAACAAAAAGAAACAAACAAAAAGAAATCCTGGTCAGCTTGACCGCTTACTACACACGTTGGTGTCCCTAACTAACAACTGGGTACAGCCTTGTGCTGTCCCGGTCCCTAGCTCCCTGTTTTTTTTGAAGTTATTACAGTAACCACACAGGCTTTGGCTCACCGCACAGAGATCACACTCCCCAGACTATTCACACAGATCTGGTTCCAGGTCGGAGCATCTCCCTTAGCATGCTGGGAGTTCTTGTAGAGGCTGTAACGAGCCCACCTTCTTCAACTGGGCTCATTAACTCTTCCCCTGCAAGGCTCCCCGCACTCCTCCTAGTGGTATAAAATCGGCATAAAGCCTGAATCTAGGACATATATACCTTCCATCCTGGACGCAACCTGGTGATTTTACCTGCATTCTGTCACAATATATATATATATATATATATTACTCATATAACTGTGAAATTTCTGAAAATATTGGATTCTGGTGGTGGTTATTCCTCTATTCACGGATACACAAGTAGCTGGTCACCACTGAATACAATTAATGTTTGTTTTAGCAACTTCAGAGAAGTTTTCCACAGCGTATCCAATGTCAATCAGCTAAGCAACTATAAGGCTGCATTCACACCTGAGCGTTTTGTAGCCTGAAGCCTGAAGCTACAAAACGCTAGAGGGGAAAAAATCCATTATTCTCTATGGAGATGGTTCACATCTCCACTCCATGTCGCCTGAAGCCGAACGCCTAAAGCTCAAACAAGTTCCGGACCCTTTTTTGTCGCGCGAATCGGGCAGATTGGGCGTTTTAGGATTCATATAATGTAATGGAAACGCCCGATTCAAGCGTCTAGCGCGACAACGAGTGTTCCGACGGGCGCAAATTCGCGCGACAAAACAATGGTAAAAACGACGGTAAAAACGCCAGATTCGCTACGCTCAGGTGTGAATGCAGCCTTAGTCTATATGCAGTATGTACAGTTTGGAACAATATATTGGAATATCTGCAAATTATCTATTCAGATCCCGTTGTGCATGGATATCCCTTATAGATTAAAGTTTATACTGAAGTGAGGTGGTTTAAATGTTTTAGTTTATATATATTATACACACACAAAATATGGCACAAATATTATTCTGGACAAATTAAATATTACCATGGGATTTATGTGTCCTGGTCTTTCTAAAGGTGGAAAATAACACTGCATACAAAGTTCCTTGTCTAAAGAATTTGTTGCTATTTGTTCTCTTTCTGCTTTGCTATCTGCTGACATGCTGGAAGTAGATTTCACTGACTCTGGTGTTTTCTGATGAAATTCTTTACTTCCTGAATTTTCCTAAAACAGAGGAAAGAAAACAGCATTTAGTATGGCCAAACTACACATTTGGTTCAATTATGGACATCTCATTGACAGTAGTTTGCAAAAATAGCAGGGGCGTAACTACAGGGATTGCAATAGTGACCCAGCCCCATGCACCAGGGGGCCTGTGTAACTTCCCTATACACTTGGACAGGAGGTGTGGTGGGGGCGGCATATAGAGGAACCGATCCCCTCCATTTTTTTCCTGCAGCTTATGAAAACTTGCTTTTCCTCTTCTCCCTCCTGCAGACATTTAGCGGCTGCAGGAGTAAAATGGAGGGGATCGTTTCCTCTATATGCCATTCACGCCACCCCTTCTTTCCAGCTTCCATTTCTTTCTTCTGTTCTGGCCCCTGTGTGCTCCCCTGGTCTCCCCTCATCCTCCAACAACTCTGCCGGCTTCCCCCCTCCCCTCTTCAGCCAGCTGCAGCAGGGCATGTGTCAGGATGGAGGGGGGAGGGGGAGAAGCCAGCAGGATGTGCCAGGGATGGTAAATACAGTATGTAATTTACCAGTCCCTTCCTTTTCTGAATGAACAGAGTCATCCGATCACTGACTGTCCATTCATAACTGAAGCATAGTAAACTGTGTTTGCTGTGTTTACCATTGGGGATAAGGGGGGCCCTTTATGGTTTCTCACATGAGGGGCCCTAAAGGTTCTAGTTATGCCTCTGAACAATAGCAAATTATATTTTAAGCATTATAGCTAGAATTATAAAGTGAAACACCAAACAGGTTAAACCTCTTAATACCCAAAGGGACTTGGTGTATCGGTGAAATATTATGTTGAATGTGTATACTGTATCACACATTTTATAACTGTGTATGAGGATTTAAAACTATGTTTTTGAGATTTTAGTATGCTTCTTTTCCCCTAAACACTGGTAAATTGTTATGTAAAATTTTGAAGGTTTAATGAGAAAACTTCTTTACTTTTGGCCAAGCTTAGAAACAGGCTGCCACATTTATTACTGTTATTAATATATCATGCTCTGTGATGCTGTACAAAGTGTTACAAATACAAATACATAAAAAACATTTGAAACTGAATACATACCACCACATAGTAAAATATATAGAACAAGATATACTATAGAAGGGGGATCTATAACAGACAATAAATAAGATTATCTGTTTGCCACAAGACATCACAGGCATTCCCATCACCCCTGTTTTCCATCATCTCCCAAAAGTTCACAAACGGGACTTCCCAATTAAGAGCCAACCAATTGCTGCGGGAATAGAGTCGCTCCTGGAAAAGCTCAGTGAATGCGTTGATGCATTACTTCCACCCCAATTAACATCGCTTGCCAGGCTATTTTAGTGACACTAACCATGTGCTAGCTCACATACATGAAATCAAGTGGTCCAGGATCTCACTTTGGGTTACGGTAGATTTAGCTATCAGTGCCCTTAAACATAATTTACATAAATATAGCTCCTTTTCACCACAATTACATGAGTTTATCTGTCTTGCAGTAGAATTCTTATTAAAACAAATTTTTTATATGTTTGATGGCCAATTTTACTTGCAATGTTGTGGTGCTTCGATGGGGGCTAAATATTCCCCATCTTTAGCCAATCTATATGGGCTGGTGGGAGGAAATAGCTTTTTTTTAATCAAGCAATCCTTTTAGCGACAGCATCGCATGGTATGGTCGCTTTATAGACGACCTGATCTTTGTATGGACTAACACCGAACAATCTTTTATTTCCTTTTTGATGTATTTAAATCAAAATGACTGCAATATGGAATTTTCCAGCGTATTTCATGCTAAACAGATCCATTACTTAGATCTGGTCCCTACAGGTGAAGCAGCCACAAGAACAGTTAGGTGCAGCACTTTTAGAAAGACATGTGCAGGGAAATCTCTCTTGTTAGCCTCTAGCTTCCACCCAACACATGCACTAAGAGCAATACCAACAGGGGAGTTTATACAAGTGAAAAGGAACTGCTCCACACAGAATGATTTTTTTCATGAATGTGAAAGTTTCGAATAGACTGCAAGATCGAGTGTATAATGAGCAGTGGATCTCTAAAGGTAAAGCTACAGGCCATCAGTAGAGACCATGCAGCATTAATAAATAACAGCTTCCATTTAACTGCTAAGGGCCAAAACGTTTCAGTAACGCTATTAATTTTGTGGCATCCTTTTCAATTTAGTTTAGTCAGATTGTTGGTATTATTAAACGGCATCTATCGATCTTGTATGTGGATCATGAAATTCGTGCAGTACTTGGGGGGATGCAATTTCTCTAGTAGACGGGTACCCACATTGGGCAATATGCTTTCCTCCAGTCTGTTCAATGACACTGACTGGAACTCTGGGATGTGGTTATCTAACTAAGGGTTTGTTTTGTTGTGGCTATAGTACCTGTAGGTATTGTAACAAACACAAAAAAAGCAATGTAGTTGTTTCTCTTACCACTGCTAAAATTCTAAAGATTAACCAGTACATAAATTGTAATACTACACCAGTGGTATATGTTATTGAATGTAAAAGTTGCAAACTACAGTATGTGGGATGCACTACATGCCCCTTGAGGATCAGGATTTTGAAACACTACAATGACACCAATAACCAGAATGCCAGGAATATTTTGAATCTCTCTAGACATTTTAGGGATATCTATTAAATCTTAATTATTTATTTTTTTATTTTTTGCATTGAACAGGTTAAGAAACCCCTGAGAGGTGGTAATGTGCACCACTTACTCCAGCAGAGGGAAGTGTGGTGGATCCATTCTTTAAATACAAGAATACCAGCTGGTTTAAACAATATAGGGCACATAGACTTGTTTCTGATGTAAATTAATGTAATAAATATTTTTGGATATTTCTGACATATTTGAACAACAAAAAACTTTCTTTGAAATGTCTATACTCATTTATATACTATGGGTTTTCTGATGTGGTGTTACTGGTGTGCACCCTCCATGTGTAACCATTTGCTGTTAATTGGTTTTAATTGTAATTATGTTCAGTCCTGTCCCCTCTATTAATTGGGGGTGGGTTTTTACAATATATAAGTCATGTCCTTTTAATGTTAATCAAGCTATGAGTAATCCCGCGTACACACGACCGTTTTTCCTGTCATGCAAAAAAACAACATTTTTCTCGACGTGATTCGTCGTGATTCCTCTCAAGCCTGCCTTACATACACACTGTGAGGGGGTTAGCTCGGCAGCGGGTGTGTGTGACCCCCGGGATGGGCTCCCCACACAAAACAGGCCCAGCAAACGGAGGTTGTGGTTTTCAAAATCAAAAAGGTGCGGTTTATTTTCTGTTTACAGTGACAAAACACAGCAAAGCAAAAGAAACATAAACAAAATAAATCCTGGTCAACTTGACCTCTGACTAAACATACAGGTTTCCTAACTAACAACTGGGATCAGCCTAGTGCTGTCCTAGTCCCTAAGTCCCTGGTTTTAAATGTCCAAGCAAATAGCCACACAGGCTTTGTCTCACCGCACAGGGGTTCACTCTCCCTAGACAGTCCACACAGGTCTGGTTCCAGGCATGAGCTAACATCTAATGAAGCTGGGAGTTCTTATAGAGGCCTAAATGAGCTGACAAGCTTCAGCTGGTCTCATCAACTGTCTGCATGACGCCCAGCACTCTCCCTAGAGGTATGAGTCATCCATGAGCCCAATAGCCTTAGCTGGGCTTATACAACTCTCCACCTAGTTGTATAAGTCGGCGTAAAGCCTGAATCTGGGCGAAATATATCTACCCCCCTGGATGCAACCAGGTGACTTTACCTTCCTGCTGTCACATACCCCCCCCTCTTGTTTTAACCTCGGGGTTGGAACACCAGCAATCAGGCATTCATGTACTCGAGACAAAGCATCCACATTCCCCATTTGAATGCCAGGGCGATGCTTTACTGTGAAGTTGAATTCCTGGAGGGCCAGGAACCACCTATTCACTCTTCTATTTGTTTCCTTGTTTTGAGCCATCCACTTTAACGGAGCGTGATCCGTAACCATGTCAAAGTGCCTACCTAGCAGGTAGTACCGAAGGGAATCTAGAGCCCACTTCACCGCTAAACACTCCTTTTCAACGGTGGCGTAATTTACCTCATGGGACTTCAACTTCCTGCTGAGGTAAATGACTGGGTGCTCTTCCCCGTTCCAGACCTGGGACAATACTGCTCCTAACCCCACATCTGACGCATCACTTTGTACGACAAAGTCTTTAGAGAAGTCGGGTGAGTACAACACTGGCTGGCTACATAAGGCTTGTTTCAAGAATTGGAATGCTGCCTCAGCCTCGGGGGTCCATTTAATCATGACCGACCCTTTCCCCTTCGTCAGGTTGGTTAGGGGCACAGCCTTAGAAGCAAAGTGGGGAATGAATCGCCGATAATACCCAGCGATTCCCAGAAAGGCTCGTACCTGCTTCTTGCTGTTGGGACGTGGCCAACTCTGGATGGCCTCGACTTTGTTGAGTTGGGGTTTTATTACTCCCCTCCCAATGGTGTACCCAAGATATTTGGCCTCCTCCTGCCCAATGGTACACTTCTTGGGGTTAGCCGTAAACCCCGCTTCCCGAACAGAGTCCAGGACTGCTTGCACTTTTGGCAGATGTGAGGCCCAATCTGTGCTATGGACAATTACGTCATCCAGGTAAGCCGCAGCATACTTCCGATGGGGCCTCAGCATCTGGTCCATTTTCCGCTGGAATGTGGCCGGCGCATTCTGTAACCCGAACGGCATTCTTTTATATTGGAACGCCCCGTCTGGGGTTACAAATGCGGTTTTCTCTTTGGCCGACTTGGCCAGGGGGATTTGCCAATACCCTTTTGTGAGGTCAAGAGTCGTCATGTATCGGGCTGTTCCCAGCCGGTCGATCAACTCATCTATACGTGGCATGGGGTAGGTGTCAAATTTTGTAACTTTGTTCAACTGACGAAAATCGTTACAAAATCGCCAGCTCCCATCCGGTTTAGGCACCAACACAATGGGACTAGACCAATCACTTTGGGACTCCTCTATCACCCCTAAGTTCAGCATTTTCTGTACTTCCTCCCGTATTGCCTCCCGTCGGGCCTCTGGGATCCGATAGGGTTTTAACTTCACCCTTTCACCGGGCGGGGTAATGATGTCATGCTCTGCCCCAGATGTTTGTCCCGGCAGCTCAGAGAATACCTCCTTGTTGCGAAGCACAAACTCCTTAACCTCCTGTTGTTGGGGTTGTGACAAGGTGGCTGCTATTCCAACCTCAGGAATCACGCAACCAGTTTGAGCTGGTGACCAAGTGTCTGCGACTAGGGACTCTCTATCCCTCCAGGCTTTCAACAGATTAACGTGATAGATCTGTTCGGGCTTTCGCCTTCCTGGTTGTCTGACCTTGTAATTCACTTCGCTCACTTTTTCCATTATCTCATAGGGGCCTTGCCATTTGGCAAGGAATTTACTTTCAACCGTAGGGACAAGTACCAGTATCCTATCCCCCGGGGAAAAGGTACGGGTCTTGGCTCCACGGTTGTACACTCTCTGCTGTGCTAACTGCGCTTGGGCCAAATGTTCCTTCACGATGGGCATTACCTGTGCAATTCGGTCTTGCATCAGGGCGACATGCTCAATCACACTCCTGTGGGGAGAACTCTCACTTTCCCAAGTTTCCTTGGCAATATCCAACAGCCCTCTTGGGTGTCTCCCATACAGTAACTCAAAGTGGGAGAATCCCGTAGAGGATTGGGGCACCTCCCTAATAGCAAACATCAGATAAGGAAGTAGACAGTCCCAATCCTTTCCATCTCTAGCCACCACTTTCTTCAACATTTGTTTTAGGGTTTTGTTGAATCTTTCAACCAGCCCATCGGTTTGGGGGTGATACACAGATGTACGTAATTGCGTCACTTTGAACAATTTACACAGCTCCTTCATAACCCGGGACATAAAGGGTGTACCTTGGTCCGTAAGCAGTTCTTTACAAATACCCACCCGGCTAAACACAAGAGATAGCTCTTTGGCTATGGTTTTGGCCGAGGTATTTCGGAGAGGGATCGCTTCTGGATAACGGGTGGCATAGTCCATTATAACTAATATGTACTGGTGCCCCCTAGCGGACTTGATTATAGGCCCTACCAAATCCATGGCGATCCTCTCAAACGGGACCTCAATGATGGGTAGAGGGACCAGCGGGCTACGGAAATGTGGCATCGGGGCCGACCTCTGACACACAGGGCAGGAGGAACAATAATTTTCTATGTCCTTCATCACCCCCGGCCAATAGAATCTCTGTAATACCCTCTCTCGGGTTTTCTCTGTCCCCAGATGACCTCCAAGAATGTGCCCATGGGCCAACTCCAACACCAACTTCCTGTAAGGTTTGGGCACCACAAGCTGCTCAACGGTTTCTTCTGCCCTTTTTGCCACCCGATACAGTAGGTCCTTCTCTACGCTGAAGTATGGGTAAGTGCAGGTATTATCTGGGTTCACTAACTCGCCATCTATTTTCACTACGTTTTCCCGTGCCTTTATTAGGGCGGGGTCTTTCAACTGTTCTGTGGCAAAGTTTTCCCTGTGAACCTCAAGATCAGAAAACTCCACAGACGGTAGGTTTTCGTCTGAGGAGGTGGGCTCCTCTCCAGTTTCTTGAGTCTCCCCTGCCAATACTGATAAGGGAAATTCCGGAGAGTCCTCACCACTCTCAGGGGAGTTCTGGCTATCACATTCCTGGTACATAGGGGCACCAGTGGGGGGCTCAGGATCATCCCACAGTTCCCAGAACTTCGGAAAATCCCTTCCCACAATGGCGTCATGCGGTAACTGAGATACTAAGCCCACTGGATGAGAGAGGGTACCTTTGGGGGTCTCGAAACACACTGTAGTCACTGGATACTCTCGGGTGTCCCCATGCACACAAATAACAGCTACCTTGCTATTCCCAAAGACCTCTGTTTTAACTAACTCAGCCTTTATCAGGGTCACAAGGCTACCTGAATCCAGCAATACCACAACATTTCTACCATTAACACACATTTTGCATAAATGTTTCTCAGTTCCTCGAATGGCAGTGCATGCGACTGTCGCACACAGCGACTGACGTCTGCCCGTCAGAAAGTCACACTGCATGGGTTCCTCCACAACCGGGCAATTGGCTGCAATATGTCCCGCTTGCCGGCAGCGGTAGCAAACGATCCTTCTTGCCGCCTCTTGAGCCGCTGATTTCCCAGGCTGTTCTCGCCAAACTTGGGGTAGAGCTCCCACCCTCTCACTCTCTCCACCCTCACCCCTTGGAATCCTCTTATCCGCCCCTGGGGATGGTCTGGTCTTAGGGTGGAAAGTCCGAGTGTCTCTGGAAGAGGCCGTCAGGTTCTCTGTAGCCAAGTATTTCTCCACACGATCCACAAGACCATCGGCCGTCTCTGGGTCTCCATGGCTTACCCACTTTTGGATGGCAGTAGGAAGAGCTCTCAAAAACCGATCCATTACAACACGTTCCACAATCTTTGGTGCGGACAAAGTCTCTGGCTGTAGCCACTTTCTGCTCAGGTGAATGAGATCATACATTTGAGACCTGGGGGGTTTTCCAAGCTGGAAAGTCCAGTTATGCACACGCTGAGCCCGGACAGCCTGGGTGACACCCAGCCTTGCCAAAATTTCAGCTTTTAGCATCACATAGTCTTTTGCTTGGTTAGGCTCTAGGTCATAGTAAGCTTTCTGCGATTCACCAGTTAACAGAGGAGCCACCAGTCCAGCCCACTGCTCCTCAGGCCACTTTTCTCTTTCAGCGGTCCTTTCAAATGTGGTCAAAAATACCTCTGGATCATCCTCTCCAGTCATTTTTGTCAATAAACGACTCACCCCAAAGGACGCGGTATTAGTGGGACGGCTTTCCTCACTGGTCTGCGGACGTTGCTGCATTACTGCTTCCATTTGTTGTAGTCTCTGCTCTTGCTTCTGTAACAGGTCTATGAAGCGGGCCTCAGATTGCTGCTGGGCTTGTTGCTGAGCTGCAAGGCTCCTTTGCAAACCTGCATTTGTCTGCTGTTGATTGGCATTTGCTAGAGCCAGCTGTTTCAGTATCTCCTCCATGCTGGCTTAAAAAAAACTGCCACTGGTTCTCCACCAACTGTGAGGGGGTTAGCTCGGCAGCGGGTGTGTGTGACCCCTGGGATGGGCTCCCCACACAAAACAGGCCCAGCAAACGGAGGTTGTGGTTTTCAAAATCAAAAAGGTGCGGTTTATTTTCTGTTTACAGTGACAAAACACAGCAAAGCAAAAGAAACATAAACAAAATAAATCCTGGTCAACTTGACCTCTGACTAAACATACAGGTTTCCTAACTAACAACTGGGATCAGCCTAGTGCTGTCCTAGTCCCTAAGTCCCTGGTTTTAAATGTCCAAGCAAATAGCCACACAGGCTTTGTCTCACCGCACAGGGGTTCACTCTCCCTAGACAGTCCACACAGGTCTGGTTCCAGGCATGAGCTAACATCTAATGAAGCTGGGAGTTCTTATAGAGGCCTAAATGAGCTGACAAGCTTCAGCTGGTCTCATCAACTCCCTGTCTGCACGACGCCCAGCACTCTCCCTAGAGGTATGAGTCATCCATGAGCCCACTAGCCTTAGCTGGGCTTGTACAACTCTCCACCTAGTTGTATAAGTCGGCGTAAAGCCTGAATCTGGGCGAAATATATCTACCCCCCTGGATGCAACCAGGTGACTTTACCTTCCTGCTGTCACAACACGTTCAGGAAAAAAAACGATTGAGCAAAGCGCGGTGACGTACAACACGTACGACAACACTTACGACGGCACTATAAAGGGGAAGTTCCATTTGAATGGCGCCACCCTTTGGGCTGCTTTTGCTGATCACGTGTTAGTAAAGTTTGTTGAGAGACGATTCGCGCTTTTCAGCCTCGTGCTTTTCAGTCCGTTACAGCGTGACGAATGTGCTATCTCCACTACAAACGCTAGTTTTACTAGAACGAGCGCTCCCATCTCATACTTGAACTGAATTTCAGCAAGTATTTTCAAATTGTGCGGTTGAGCTTGGGTATTTTCTGCTTGTATCACAGACATTATCCATGTCTTCATTTTAAGTTTCATTCATAAAATGCAGAGCGTCGCACGGAGCCTGCATCGTCCTACAGAAAATAGCTGAATAGGAGTCCTGGAAAGCCCTTGTCACATGATCTGTCAAAGTAATGTGACAGGTTTCCTCCTCCCCCCCTTTTTTATTTCTGACTCATTAAAATAAATGGGACCAAAGGGGATAGCAACACAATTGTTCTTTATTAATACCCTATATATTTTTTTTAAGCAGTGATATGGCCACTTTTGGTGGCCTTGCATGCTTTTATAGCCCTACAATCTAAAGAAGCCATAGATCCTTAAGAATTTTTTTTTTCAAGACACTGTTCAGCTATGAGATATGGCCATATGAGATGCAATAAGCTTTAATATCCATTTTCATTAGATTTTTCAAATCAAATCATCTTTGCCCTCAAATCCTATCATAGTAGTTCATTTAGAAACCAATGAAAAATGAAATCAATAACTCTGAGGAAGCACAGCACAGCCAGCATTTAACATTTACAGAACCTTAATTATTTCATAAAATCAACATATTTGTTTGCTAGATTTTCAATAAAGGCCTTTATGAATTTCCATTGAGAATCTGCCCTATCTGATCACAATAAAGGATGCTTGCATAATGACGCTTTCATCTTTGCACAAACCATACTTAGACACTACATTACAGGGGGAGGTTGACTGAATTCATCATGACATGTTTAAAAGCAGCAAAGCTTTGTTTTTATAATGAAACAAAATAATCAAAAGATTGTATGCTTGTTAGCTATCCACAACAGTCAGGATAATACATGATTATGCCTGCACCTGTCAGTTTACTGCAGTCAGTGATCTAAGAAAAACAGAATGATAATATATGAAAAAGCAAAACGAACAAATAGGCCTATACAACATTTTAATATGATATTGCTTGGAAATGTCAGAGATATTTAATGTTCTTTTGCCTGAAGTCTGATATTATGATGATATGCATTACTGTGTGATGCTGGAACATGTTCTACAAAAGAGGCATGTTGTTTATTAAATAGCGTGTTCAAAGGCTTGTACGGCATCTGTTGATATATATTTATTTACTGATGATTTCTATTGGTTTTGTAATATGCATGTGAAATAAATAACTAGCTACGACTAAGGCTATTGCCGAAAAGTGTCAGCATTATTGTTTTATTGTCACTCTGATGTACCAATAAACGACACTTTAAGGATTACAGTCTTGCTGGTTCTTCTTACTACTGTTTCACAAAAAAAGAACATGGTTCTTTAGACTTTTGCTGATTAATGGATAGGTCTAGGCAATATACATGGTTGTAACAGAAGGTAAAAACATTGAATACAGTAAAACCTTGGATTGTGAGCATAATTGGTTTCGGAAACATGCTTGTAATCCAAAGCACTCTTATATCAAAGCAAATTTCCCCATAAGAAATAATGGAAACTCCAATGATTCGTTCCACAACCATTTATTTATAGGTGTTTCAGTTTATAGTCTATATAAAAAAAAAATGATAGCAATGTGATTGCGGTTGTGTAACCATAAAATGTCCATCCACAAATGGAAGTCTTCACAAGGGGATTAAAAGCAAAATCCAGCAGGAGCAACAGAGTATAAAAGAGAAGAGAGGTGTCTCTAAAGCCCTGTACACACGATCGGATTTCCTATGGATTCTAATCCGATTGATTTTTCCATCGGAAATCTGTTGAAGCCGACTTCCATCAGTCTTGCCTACACACCATCAGTCAAAAATCCGACCTTCCCAAATGCCGTGACGTAAAACACTCTGAGAAAAATTAAGTTCAATGCTTCTGAGCATGCAACGACTTGATTCTGAGCATGCGTGTGTTTTTTGTCCGATGGAGTTCCACACAGACAATCGGAATTTGCTATCGTTTTTTTTCCCATCGGATAAATTTAAAACATGTTCTATTTTTTCTCACCGATGGAAAAAAGACCGATGGGGCCCATACACGATCGGTTTGTCCGATGAGAAAAGTCCATCGGACTGTTTTCATCGGTAAAACTGATCGTGTGTACAGGGCATAAGTGTAGCAATAATAGGATTTTTATAACAGCTTACCTGTAAAATCCTTTTCTTGGAGTACACCACGGGACACAGAGCTAGTCATTACATAATGGGTTAAGGGTCACCAGCGGTGATTGGACACTGGCACAACCAATGGAAGACAGTTCCCCTCCATATAACCCCTCCCATCAGGGAAGTACCTCAGTTTTGTAGCAAAGCAGTAAGGTTCCCATAAGAAGGGTGGGACCTCTGTGTCCCGTGGTGTACTCCAAGAAAAGGATTTTACAGGTAAGCTGTTATAAAAATCCTATTTTCTTTATCGTACACCACGGGACACAGAGCTAGTCATTACATAATGGGACGTCCCAGAGCAATGCTCATATGAAGGGGGGGAGACACAGATCAAACCGACCGCTTGCGGACCAGAAGCCCTATACTGCTGCCTGCAGCACACTTCGCCCGAAGGCGGAATCCTCATGTCCTTTCACATCTATTTGATAGAATTTGGAAAATGTATGGACTGAGGACCAAGTTGCAGCCTTACAGATCTGAGCCATCGAAGCCTGGTGGTGCACTGCCCATGAAGCACTTATCGCCCTGGTAGAGTGCGCCTTAGCAGGAAAAGGAGGAGTCCTGTTCTTTAAACCATAAGCTTGAACAATTACTTGTCTAATCCACCTGGAAATGGTGGATTTTGATACCGCTTGGCCCTTCTTGGGACCATCTGGTAAAATAAACAAAACATCTGTTTTACGTATCTGAGCGGTTGCTTGCAGATACACCCTTACCGCTCTCACTAGATCTAGAGAGTGTAATAATTTTTCCCCCGCCGTCCGCGGGTTTGGAAAAAAGGAAGGCAGAACAATGTCTTGATTCAAGTGAAAAGCCGACACCACCTTAGGCAGAAAAGCCGGATGGGGTCGTAGTACGATCTTGTCCTTGTGACAAATTAGATAAGGCTCTTTACAAGAAAGAGCTGCTAGCTCTGATACTCTCCTAGCAGAAGCTATAGCAATCAGAAAGGCCAATTTCCTACTTAATATAATTAAAGGAATATGGCGAATAGGTTCAAACGGTTGCTTTTGCAACACTGACAATACCAAATTCAAATCCCATGGACACAAGGGAGACCTGACTGGAGGATTTATCCTCAGTACCCCCTGAATGAATGTCCGAACTAGGGAGTGAGATGCCAATGGTCTCTGAAAGAAGACTGATAGAGCCGATATTTGCCCTTTGATGGTGCTAAGGGCTAATTTCATATCCACTCCTAACTGGCAAAAAGCAAGAATCCTACTTATTTCATATTTCAGAGGATTCCAACTTCTGGATTCACACCAGGAAACGTATGCTTTCCAGACTCTATGATAGATGAGTCTGGAGGCTGGCTTTCTAGCATTAATGAGCGTAGAAAGAACCAGGCCAGAGACCCCTCTCTTTTTCAAAATGTGGGTCTCAGCAGCCAGGCCGTCAAATTTAGCCTTTGTAAGGAAGGGTGGAATACTGGACCCTGTGACAACAGGTCGTGTCGAAGTGGAAGCTTCCAGGGCCTTCCTATCGCCATTTTTACGATCTCGGCATACCAAGGCCTCCTGGGCCAGTTTGGGGCCACTAGGATTACTGGTATTCCCTCCTCCTTGATCCTGCGAAGCAGTCTTTGTAGAAGAGGGATCGGAGGGAATGCATAGATCAGTGAGAACTGATTCCATGGAGTTATTAGAGCGTCTGTCCCGTAGGCTAGAGGATCTCTCGTTCTGGACACAAAGTTGTCCAATTTCTTGTTGAACCTGGAAGCTAGCAGGTCTACATCTGGGTTTCCCCATCTCAGACATATGGCCTGAAAGATCTCTGGGTGAAGAGACCACTCTCCTGGTAGCAGCTGCTGACGACTCAGGTAGTCTGCTTGCCAGTTTTCTATCCCTGGAATGAAGATTGCAGAGATGCAAGGTACATGCTCTTCTGCCCATGCCAAGATCCGGTTCACCTCTCTTTGGGCTGCCCGACTGTGGGTGCCTCCTTGGTGATTGATGTAAGCTACTGCCGTAGCATTGTCGGATTGAACCCGAACTGGGTAGCCCTGTAACCTGTATGTCCAGGTTTTGAGGGCTAGATATACCGCCCGGATCTCTAGCACATTGATGGGCAGGATCCCCTGAGTCTTGGCCCAGGTTCCCTGGGTAGAAGCCTCCTCGAATACTGCACCCCAGCCCGATAGGCTGGCATCCGTAGATACCACCTTCCAGGCCACTGGGAGGAAGGACTTTCCCTTCCGTAAATTCCTGGCTTCTAGCCACCAATTGAAGCTGTGGCGTACTTGTGAGGACAGGTGCATGGGTATATCCAGAGCTTGGCTCTTCCTGTTCCAGGAGGCTAAAATATTGCCTTGAAGTAGTCTCGAATGAAACTGGGCGTAAGGGACCGCCTCGAAGGAGGCTACCATCTTTCCCAATAGTCTCATGCAAAGGCGAATAGACGGCCTCTTGTTTGCTTTGACCTTGTGGATCAGGTCTTTCAGAGACTGTATCTTTGGCTCTGGCAGGTATACCCTGTTTTGGGCTGTATCTATGATCATGCCCAGGTACACTATCCTTCTTTGGGCCTGGAGAGAGGATTTTTGTAAGTTTATAATCCATCCTAAATGCTCCAGGTATCCTACTGTAGTGTCTACAGCGTGATCCAATCCCTCCTTTGACTGATCTATTAATAGTAGATCGTCTAGATAGGCTGTTACCGCAATGCCCCGTGTTCTTAGGTTTGCTAACAGAGGAGCTAGTACCTTTGTGAATACTCTGGGCGCGGTGGCTACACCAAATGGCAGGGCCACAAATTGAAAGTGGCGATCTTCTACCGCAAACCTTAGGAATCTTTGGTGAGCGGGGAGGATTGGTATGTGTAGATATGCGTCTTTGATATCTATGGACGCAATGAATTCTCCGCCTTTTAAAGTAGCGACCACGGATCGAATCGTTTCCATTCGAAAATGGCGAACGTTCAGAAACTGGTTTAGATTTTTTAGATCCAGGATGGGTCTGACTTCTCCGTTCGGTTTTGGAATCACAAAGAGGTTTGAGTAAAAACCTGAACCTTGCTCCTTTTGGGGTACCTCTGTAACCACACCTTGAGCTATTAAGTGATTCAAACCTTTGAAGAAGGATCCTCTTTTTTGTGGATCCTTGGAGAGTCTTGAACTTCGGAATTGAGAAGATGGGATCTCTCGAAATTCCAGTCTGTACCCTGAGGATATTGTGGATACCACCCATTTGTCCTGGGTTTCTGTCCGCCAAGTCGCTGAGAACTGACGAAGCCTTCCCCCCACTCGGCCGAGCGGGGGCGCCCCTTCAATGAGAGGTTTTGGGGGCTTGCTTATTAGCTCTTGAACCCCACGGCTTCTTGTTCTTCTGAGCCTGTTCTTTGGCTTTTTTGGGCGGCTGAAAAGGCCGTCGCCACTGGCTGGAGTCAGATTTCCCGGGAGCTGGGGAGAGAGTGTGTTTAAAACAAGGTCTCTTGTTTTTCTTTCTCTCAGGTAAAAGTGTCGTTTTACCACTTGATATCTTTTGGATATATCTTTCTAAATCTTCCCCAAAAAGGCGTTGGCCATGGAACGGGAAACTTGCCAACAACTTTTTGCATGGGGCTTCCGCTGACCAATGCTTAAGCCAAAGTACTCTGCGCATCTGTACCAGCTGGAGTGTAAGGCGTGATGCCTGTATGATAGAATCTCTCATGGCATCCACTGTGAAGCATAAGGCTTTAGGCAAATTCTCCCAATTTTTAGCCTGCTCTGAAGGCAGCTCCTTCAGCCCCTGCTTTACCTGTTGGCTGATGACCTGACACATACCGACTGCTGCTACTGCAGGTTGGATAATTGAGCCGGCCAAAAGGAAGGAGGATTTCAGTAAGGATTCCAACTTCTTCTCAGAAGGATCTTTAAACACTTGTACATTATCCACTGGACATGTCAGGTTTTTATTTACACAAGAAATAGCCGCATCTACCGTAGGCAGGCTCCATTTCTTTAAAAAATTTTCCTCCATAGGATAAAGAATGTTAAACTTTTTTGGAGGTGAAAAACGCTTATCAGGATGTTGCCAGTCTGCGTACAATAGATCCTCTAGTAACGGATGAACCGGGAAGGAGCATGCACCTTGCAGGGATCTTAATGATCCTAGGGAGGAGACAGGTGATTCTGTTACCTCCAAAGAGGGTAACCTAAATGCAGCTCGCACGGCTCCTGCATAGCATTGCACCTGTGACTTTAAAATCTGGGATACCGAAAAAGGCTCATCCGATATCCCTGATCCGTCTGACTCCTCATCCTCTGCTGATGTAGCCTCCTCCTCATCCTCCTCCTCCTCAGGTACTTCTGAAGGGAGGTCCAATACTGGAGGAGATCTGCTTCGCTTATTGTCCTTTTTAGAGGATTTAGCGATTAAAGTAGCAATTTTCTCCTCCAGATTATTTAGGGCAGCTGATAAAGTGTCCTCAGTGACATATGCAGGCCCAGGCTTCACTGGGGAAGCCGCCATACCTGACAGAGGTAATGGCTCATCCTGTACAGGTGCTTTTGGCAACACAGGAGAGGAAGGTACCGAGTCAGCACAGCTAGAGCCCCCTGTCTCAGGCGGCGGTGCTCTTTTATCTCTTTTTGTCCGCATTACTTCCCCTGGAAGACTTACTGTTTAGACAAAATACAAGGTACCTAAATGCATATACTACCGTGTTCAGTTTAGCAAATACATTAAGTATGCAACTTTTAACACATAACTATGCATAACATGGATGTCTTCTAGGAAGTACCCAATCCAACCACATGGAGTCTTACGTCCCTGTATAGCTGCTGTGTTTCTCTGCCAGGAACAAGAGAACTAACGAGCTTGCTTGCTGCTGCAGTGCTTTTTACACTGACAGTCTTTTAAATTTGGCGCCGTTTCTGTGCCTGCGCGCGCCACGTGCCCGCGCACGCCTCGGCCCCCCCCCCTCCGATAAAGCGCGCTCCCGCGCGCGCGGCCTTTAGCGCTATGGTGGTGGCCATAGTGAGAGAGGACTCTCATCAGCCCCTGTCCCCACTTACCTGCATCTGCAGGTGTCTGTATCGGCCACCGGAAGGAGGAGCGGGGTGCTCAAGCAAGCTCAGCAGCGGAGGTGTGTACTTCGCCGAAGCCGACACTGAACAGAGTGAGGTGAGTATATTCAGCTCTTTACTCCCCCCAGTGGTGGAAAAAAAGAAGACATCCACTTTTTGAAAAAGGTCCCAACCTAGTTATGGACCTTCTAATCTCACCTTATCCACGCCGCAGGTTTTTCTGCTGAAAGTTTTCAGACAGATACCAAACTTCACCCTTCACGGTGGGCTATGTGTGCCAACCTTCAGGGATATGGGTTCCTATTTAAAGGATACCTCTCCCCTGGGCCTTGTACAAGACTCTTACCAGGACTTTATAGCGAAATAGCGAAAGTGCTGGATCTTAGAGCCCAGTCCTCCGAAGAGAGACATTACAGGCGACGCCTCATGGATGAGGCCCGGATCCCATCCAGATTCAGCTCATTTGTAGGCGTCTTGGATGGATCCGAAAGCATAGCTCTTTTACCCCCAGAGGGTCTCTTTGGTAGAGCTTTCCTTTAGCACCTCCTAACGCGTCCAACACCTTTCGAAACTGGCGAAAAAACTGAGGTACTTCCCTGATGGGAGGGGTTATATGGAGGGGAACTGTCTTCCATTGGTTGTGCCAGTGTCCAATCACCGCTGGTGACCCTTAACCCATTATGTAATGACTAGCTCTGTGTCCCGTGGTGTACGATAAAGAAATGGTTACATTTAATGAAGGTACAACATTTAGCAACTCACATGGTTGATGATTAAAAGAGGCACATCTAAGTATGCAGGCATCCAGGGTAAAGCTGTCCACACAGACCATCCCCCGCACCGCCGACTCTCTCCGCTGTCAGTCTACAATCGTGACCAGGAAGACTACCCTCCAGTAAAGCAATCTGAAAGTGAGGCTTGAACCGCTTGTGGAGCGCAGTCTGGAAGAGACAACGTCAATGCCGGTGCAGAGGATGGTCTATCTGGACAACTTTACCCCGGATGCCTGCATACTTAGATGTGCCTCTTTTAATCATCAACCATGTGAGTTGCTAAATGTTGTACCTTCATTAAATGTAACCATATTGCCACACTTAGAGGCGCCTCTCTTCTCTTTTATATTCAGTTATGACGTGACATGACACTACTTGTATATCAAGACATCGCGTGTTAATCAAGTCAAAATTTATTTAAAACTTTTTGCTTGTCTTGCAAAACGCTCTCAAACCAAGTTACTCTCAAACTAAGGTTTTACTGTATATGAATTTGGTTTCTTCTAGACCACTTAACACTGGAGATGTAACTGGTGAACGAGACCATGAACCCTAAATCTTTTCAAACTGTGCATACCCTCTATTTATATGTATATATTTATATATATATATATATATATATATATATATATATATATATATATATACATACTGTATATATGTTGACATACGGGTAGTGCAAAGTTGATTAAACCTTTAGGCCATTTCAATGTAATATGAATGGCTTTTTATGAACAGAAGTAGGAAATTCTTTGTATGGTGTCTACCACACTCAATAAACATGTTTTGAGGCAGCAAATATTAGTAAAACCACAAGGTTATTTTATAAATACCTTAACTTTCTGCCAAATATGCTGTAGAAAGCAGCAAGGCCATGTGCTGTCCCCCCTCTACATTGTAAAGTGCTGCTTAAACTGTTGGCGCTATATAAATCGTGTATAATAATAATAATAAAGAGTGATGGATGACTGCTGTCATTCCATAACCGCAAAAGCAATGAGGCACGGTATTTAACCACTTCAATACCATGCACTTATACAGCTTCCTGCCCAAGCCAATTTTGAGCTTTCAGCGCTGTCGCAATTTGAATGACAATTGCGCGGTCATGCTACACTGTACCCAAACATATTTTTTATCATTTTATTCCCACAAATAGAGCTTTATTTCGGTGGTATTTGATCGCCGCTGCGATTTTTATTTTTTGCGCAACAAATAAAATAAGAGCGAAAATTTTAAAAAAAACTATGTTTTTCTTTGTTTCTGTTAATTTTTTTTGTAAATAAGTACCTTTTCTACTTCAATGACGGGCACTGATAAGGCGGCACTGAAGGGCACTGATAAGGTGACACTGATGGGCACCGATGAGGTGGCACCAATGAGGTGGCACTGATGAGGTGGCACTGATGAGGTGGCACTGATGAGGTGGCACTGATGGGCACTGATAGGCGGCACTGGTATGCGTCACTATTGGGCACTCATAGGTGGCACTGATTGGCACTCATAGGCGGCACTGATGGGCACTCATAGGCGGCACTGATGGGCACTCATAGGCGGCACTAATGGGCACTTTTAGGCGGCACTGATGGGCACTTATGGGTGGCACTGATAGGTGGCACGGACGGGCACTGATAGGTGGGCACTTATGGGCACAGATGGGCACGGATGGGCACTGATAGGTGGCACTGATGGACACTAGTGACACTGCTGCCTAGCAATGCCAGCCACCACACATTATTTTCTTGGCATGATCGTGCCAGTCAGTGCCCATGTGTGGGCACTGATTGGCATATTTTTTTATGTTTTTTTATATATATATTTTTTTTACTACATGTGGATGGCCATGGGGGCCATCCACATGCTTAGGGCTTCCCTGGTGGTCCTTGGGGGCTTCCCTGGTGGTCCAGTGTGGGTATCCGAGGGGGGGCTGCGCTGATAAACAATCAGCGCGAACCCCCCCTGTCAGGAGAGCCGCTGATCGGCTCTCCTCTACTCGCGTCTGTCAGACGCGAGTGAGGAAGAGCCGATCAACGGCTCTTCCTGTTTACTTCCTGATCAGCCGTGATTCGACACGGCTGATCACATGGTAAAAAGCCTCCGACGGAGGCTTTTTACCGAGATCAGTGTAGCGGTGGGTCAGACTGACCCACCGATCGCTGCGATGCGCGCCCCCCCGGGCGCGCGGCGGCTGTTATCCCGCAGGACGTCATATGACGTCCAGTGTGGATAACAGAACCACTTCCCGGACGTCAATTTGCTATTGACTGGGCAGGAAGTGGTTAAAGCGGAACTTTACCCATAACAACTTGATAAAAAAATAATGTTCTTTAGCACGGAACATATAATCCCCATTAATAATTATGCTACCAAAATGAGTGTGTGCTGTAAGTGTGTTCTGTAAGTTCCCTCCAGCATTATTCCTGTCTCTTGTTGCCGGAGGCTGCCATTTTGATGAAGCCTAGACAGAGCTCCTGAGGAAAAAGTATATCTTTAGGCTTTCAGCAGATCGGCCTCTACATTTTCAGTACAGTGCCCAAAAATAGAGAGCAACTGAGCATGTGCAGAGCAGGTGAGACAGTGTATCACTGGATTTTAAACAGTATAGGCACTTAGTTTTATATGGCTATAACTGCACAAGGGGCCTATATGCTGAATTGTGAAGTTATTTGTAAGAGGTTAGAGCAGCTGCATACATGGCTGTACTTACGTTGTCTTTAGAGCATTTTAGCCAGTCATGAATGTTGATCAGTTGGGCTGCTAGGTAATAGCAGTGAAAGTTGGGAAATGCTAGACCCTCTGATTTATGGGAGAATTAAAAAGTTTTTAACAATATTCTAGGCTTGATTTCTATAGTAGAAAGATCATATTGCATCATTTTATTTTTAAGTATGATCGGGTATTGTGTATAGGGAATTAGATAATATTTACAAGAGCTTGGGAAAAATGTATTTTTAATAGGTTTACCCTGCCCATTAGAATTATCTGGAGGTTCATTCACTGCATGGTCTTGGATTGGAGGCAATTAAAGTGGCAGGACATTATTTATATATGGTAGAATTGGGGTTTGTATGATTATTCCAAGATATTTAAAACATGTTCACAATTCTCAATTTTAAGGAGAGATGAAAGTTATTAACTGTATCTGGGTGAAGCAAAAATAGTAGGGATGTATCCCAATTTATCTTAAACCTGAAATACACTCCAAATTTCCTTAAGGGAAATTTTGTAGATGAAAGAGGGGCTGGTTAAAGTCTAAATTAAAGTCACCAGCATACAGAGATATGCACTCTCCTAATGTATTTATTTGAAAACCTTTGATGTTGTTGGAAGAGCATATTAGTATTGCTAGGGGCTTTATGGAGAGGGCAAAAAGTATAGGGGACAGGGGGCAGCCTTGTCTCATCCCTCTATGTGCAGGGAAGAGTTCAGAAATATCTGCTCATTCAGATAGCTAACAACTTGTGCCAGCACTATAGAAGTTAGCATTGATGAAAAAGATGGAATCACACTGAGTGGAATCTTTATCAGGCTTTAAAATAAGATCAATCAAAGCCTCTCTACTAGTTTTTCTCTACTAGCGCTTTTTAGTAATGATAGCCAATTAGAGAATACATTTAGTCACATTGCTAATAATAACAATAACTATGGCTCTGGCCAGCTCAGTAGATTGTTTCAAAAAAGGCCTGGATTCTTTTCTGAATGCACAAAATATAACTGGATACTAACATTTATAGGTAAAGTTGATCCAGGGAATATCTGATTGCCTATTGGGGAATCAAGAAGGACTTTTTTTCCCACCTTAGAGAAAATTGGACCATGCTTCATTGGTTTTATTTTTTACCTTCCTCAACTGGGGGAATAGGGTTGTGTATATGGAGGTATTTGTGTGTGTGTGTGTGTGTGTGTGTGTGTGTGTGTCTGTGTGTGTTTTTTCTCTGTGGGTTGGACTTGTGTCTTTTTCAACCAGGTTAACTATATAACTATGGTAAATAGCATGTTATAATGAGTGAACTTTGACTATTTTGTGTGCCTGTTCAGGTTAATGGGCATCAGCACATAGTAAAACTATCAACTGATGATTGTGCTTCAGCTACCACCATCTTCAGCTCTCACCTAACATTAACATATTTTAATGTTATTTCGGGATTTAATAATGATTAGTAAAGTCCTAACTGAATTTCAATACACATGGAAGTGTGTTTTTTTTCTTTCTGTGGGTTGAACTGGAGGGACTTGTGTCTTTTTCAACCAGATTAACTATATAACTATGGTAAATAACATATTATAATGAGTGAATTTTGTCTATTTTGTGTGCCTGTTCAGGTTAATGGACCTCAGCACATAGTAAAACTATCAACTGATGATTGTGCTTCAGCTACCACCATGTTCAGCTCTCACCTAACACTTAACATCTTTTCATGTTATCTCAGGATTCACTAATAAGTAAAGTCATAACTGAATTTCAGTACTTAGTTGGTATTAAGGCCCCTTAAGCCCTGTACACACGCTCGCTTTTCCTGGAGGTAAAAAATCTGCCGGGAAAACCGAGGGGAAAGCAGAGAACCTGCTCGGTTGCTTTTTCCCCCAAAACACGGCCGGGTTCCCCGAAAGGAAAACTGCCATGAGAACTTTGGCTGAGAATCCCGGCCGTGTGTATGCTCCATCGGCACTGCCTCACAGTGTTTCCCATAGGAAAGCAGTAGTAAATCTAGTGAAAAAAAACGCCGGGAATCCCGACGGGAAAATAGAGAGCAGGTTCTCTATTTTCCTGCCGGGATTCCTGGCTGTTTTCCTGTCGGGGAAACTGTGAGGAAGCATACACACGTCCGGTTTACCCGGCCAAAAGCTCTCTTGGCAGTTTTCCTGTCAGGAAAACCAGTCGTGTGTACGGGGCTTAAGAGTGTTATCGCATGTTTACAGCTGTAAGACACTGCAGAAAATATTTTGTGCTATATAAGCATAGATGTAAAGATGGATATTTTTTAGCACTATAAACTAGCTGAGGGCTTGCAAGAGATCACAAGTGGATAGGAAAAGTTATGGTGACAACATGTTAATGTAGATATAGAGGTAACAAGCTTTTTACCATGCAGGAGTGACGTATATTCAATACACATAATGCCTTTTTTCTACTGACAGCATGTTGGGTAAATTGTAAACAGCAGCCCAGTGATAATGCTAGAATGGGTTGATTATCTGAGCTGTAAGCAGCCAAGCAAGTTGTACAGTATGCAAACTCATGTTTATTCCTATCACATAATTCCTGCGATTTAAGCCAGCTATTTAAGGAGGTCAATGTGAAAACGTTACTACTGCCAAGATGGTACAAAGGCTAGATAACCTGCATTAAAACCGAGCCAAGCTGCATTTTTTTTCCTATAACCTCATGTGTAATTTCTACATTAGCAACATATATTAACTGATAATATGAAGCCGTATAGCAGACGAGGGTCGATTTCATCTGTTTTAAAGATGAGCTTTATGTGCCGCATAAAGAAAGTCAGATCTGCAAGACTATAAATGTTAAGGCATCCCACGGATTCAGCTGGCACCCCCATTTAAGGAAACAGATGGTAAGGTCATTGCTGGCATTTAGGAAATTGCAACTCTCAGAGCAGAAGACAGTGTGTATATTTTAGTTAGCATTCACATGTCATTTAATTGCTTTAAACACAAAATGATGTTTCGCAAGCACACAGCAAGTGGAAAAAAAGCTTAATTACTTGGTAGTTTCTAAGGTAACAACATTTTCTCTAGGAAAATAAATTCTGAGATTTATGTAAACACAGTAATAATTAAAAAAAAAAAAAACACTGATTTATTAGGAGAGCGATGACATTTAGTTGAATCATTAAGAAAAATGGTGGCTATAGGTTTTTTTTTTTTTTTTTAAACTAATGCTGTTTATCACACAGTTAATCTTTTCTGCAATTCTGAGTTGGAAAACATGAAACTTGAAAAGGTACAAATCTATTTTTATTAAAATAGCTTCACTGACATTTTACACCCAAGCTACATAATGTACATCATCTCAGTGCCCAGATTTCCTGCTGCTAGGTTATGCATTCAGGTTGGCTAGTTCGAAAGGCAATATTGATGTGCAACTGCAGTAACAACCAATTAGATGTCAAATCACTAATCCCATCATAGTAAAAAAAAAAGCAAAAATTATTTTAGGGAGCGTATATATATATATATATATATATATATATATATATATATATATATACACACACACACAAAACCCTCTGTGTTTTCCAAGCAGATCTAAAGATCTAAAACAGTGCATTTTGGCAGCTTGCTAGCAAGCATCCACTTAACTGGCACTTCTTTTTTTCTCCTCTCACTGTCAAGATATACATTCACCGGTCACTCTGTTAGGTACACCTGTTCAATTGCTTGGTAACACAAACTAATAAGCCAATCACATGGCAGAAACTGAATGCATTTAGGCATTCAGACGTGGTGAAGATGACTTGCTCAAGTATAATCTCAGCATCAGAATCGGGAGGAAAGGGGATTTAGGTGACTTTGAACGTGGCATGGTTGTTGGTGCCAGACGGGCTTGTCTGAGTATTTCAAAAACTGCTTATCTACTGGGATTTTCACGCACAACCATCTATAGGGTTTACAGAGAATGGTTTGAAATAGAGAAAATATCCAGTGAGCGGCAGCTGCGTGGACAAAAATGCCTTGTTGATGTCAGAGGCCAGAGGAGAATGGGCAGACTGGTTCAAGATGATAGAAAGGCAACAGTAACTCAAATATCCACTTGTTACAACCAAGTTATGTAGAATACCATCTCTGAATGCACAACACATCGTACCTTGAAGCAGATGGGCTACAGCAGCAGAAGGCCACACTGGGTGCCACTCCTGTCAGCTAAGAACAGGAAACTGAGGCTACAATTCGAAACCGGCTCACCAAAATTGGACAATAGAATATTAGAAAAATGTTGCCTGGTCTGATGAGTCTCAAATTCAGCTGCGACATACAGATAGTAGGGTCAGAATTTGGTGTAAGCAACATGCAAACATGGATCCATCCTGCCTTGTATCAATGGTTCAGGCTGGTGTAATGGTGTGGGGGATATTTTCTTGGCACACTTTGGGCCCCTTAGAGAGGCCGTGGCATTTAAACAATGCTCAATTGGTACTGAGTATTGTTGCTGACCATGTCCATCCCTTTATGACTACAGTGTACCCATCTTCTGATGGCTCCTTCCAGCAGCATAATGCACCATGTCACAAAACTTCTAATCACCTCAAACTGTTTTTTTGAACATGACAATGAGGTCACTGTACTCCAATGGCCTCCACAGTCACCAGATCTCAATCCAATAGAACACTGGGATGTGGTAGTATGGGAGACTCGCATCATGGATGTGCAGCCGACAATTCTGAAGCAACTGTGTGGTGCTATCATGACAATATGGACCAAAATCTCTGAGGAATGTTTCCAACACCTTGATGAAAATCTATGCCACAAAGAATTAGGGCAGTTCTGAAGGCAAAAGTGAGTCCAACCCAGTACTAGCAAGGTGTACCTAATAAAGTAGACAGCGAGTGTATATTTTTGATTGTAAGTTTTAGTTTTACAGAAAATTAAAGTGATTGTATGATACGTGATCTGTTTTGAAAATATATATAGTTTTTTTGTATTCATCACTAGGATATTTAAGGCATTTAATAAGATAAGTACAGTATATAGTTTATATAGCTTAATGAACTGTCAATGCAATATAATAACACTAATTTATAAAATATATTTTAAAAAAATCTAAAAATATCAATTTGCACAAAAATATAATAGTTCCACGAACCAAACATTAAATAAATGGTGCATTGTAATATCCAAATAGTCTGAAATCAAAACAAAGTCTTGTGCAAAAAAAATCCAAGGTGTCCAAAACTCAGTGTAATAGTGCACTCCCAGATGAATGAATAAAACCATCCCCTCAAGGGTAATTAAACCTTAAAGTTTGACTCTCATTACAAAGGTCACAACACACAACATTCTTATACCAGGACCCAGCAAGGTGCTTAGTAGTGGATACAGAAATTATAACTTTCAAGTCTGTCTCAGCCGACATGTGCCAACAGCATGACTCCATTAGCCTTACAAGGAGTGCACTATTACACAAAGTTATGGATACCTTGGACTCTTTTTTGCACAAGACTGTTTTGATTTCACACTATTTAGATATTACTGTGTACCATTTATCTCACATTTGGTTTTGGAACTAATTTGATTTTGTGTTTGCTGAAATATTCACACATGCATGTGCACAAATTGATAGGTTTTGATATTTTTACAGATTTTATTATGTTATTATATTGCATTGAGAGCTCTTTAAGCATTTGTGCATCACTGATTCTTACACATAATAGGGTGAGTTTGCCACAATGTGCTTGCAACCTATCATCATTTTAGCTGTTGCCAAAAAAATTGTTTATACACAATATATACGGTAATGTTTATAAAATTACAGCGTACTTCAAAAGTCCCGCCCTTGTTCTTTTGGTAAATTAGATGTTGTAGCTTCAGCAGGGATGTTGGTACGTTGGGCATGTTTGATCAAACACAGTATATACCGTAATCTAAGCTTCACCTTATGTGATTCAATGTCCTTTAATCAAAGCAGCCCAAACAAATCTGGTATTATACAGTACATCACTATTTTACATAAACTTACAACATAGATAAAAGTTTGCTGGATAAAATATATTATAGGAGTACATAGCACATTCATGACATCTAATGTGAAGTCATAAATGTTCACTTTAATGCTAGAAGTCTAAACCTAGTTTGAGCACGATTACATAATTTCTACATCAGTAAAGGTATTCAGTGTGGTATTATAATTTTCTTATACCTTAGATGGAATGTGAAATACTGTTGACTTGTGTTCCAGTCCCCAGAGAAGTTCTGCAGGGAAGTCAATCACACAGCAGGGCGAGTAAGAATAAAGATACTTCTTGAGGAACAAGTGCATCCCTGCATAGCCTACTGTAATCCTGTTACCAAAAACAGACGTGTACATTGTGTCGCCAGTAGACACTTTCCCATAGCTTTTCTCTGAAAAACCTGAAAAAAAAGGGTTTTAATTATTTTGAAATTTCATAGAATGTGATTTCAGGGAAAGTTCAATAAAAATGTCAGTTGTTGAGTAAACAATTAGAAGTTCAGAAAGTTCAGAAAATGTATTTAAAATTAGTTTGCTCGGTTATAACAAACACTAATCATCATCATATGTACAGTCATGCCTACAGCCTACATTATCTCCATATGTCTGGATTGTGAGAATATGATTAATTATTTATAGGGTTTTGGTTAAAAATGTTGAGGAGCTTAAAAAAAATGGTAACTAATATTTTTATAACAAAAATGGTTCTTGGTACCCATACTTCTAACTGCCAGGTTCCTCCCTAGCATATCATATGTATATTCCCAGCATACAATGCTATGCTCTAAATCTGTAACAGAAGGGTGAGCACAAAGTATGAATGATTAGGTTTTACACTGTGTGTAAATAAAGAGTGTTAAAAAAATCTATATAAATATATATATATATATATATATATATATATATATATATTTGTGTAGCGGGCATGCACTTTCCCTGTGTATTTAAAACTGGCAAAGACACCAGTAATGTGCAGTTCCCTGCAGCTCAGTGGGCGCTGTCGCCTTGGGCTGGGGTTGAACCATTGCTGAGTGCCGTACCCCTTTTTGTCCTCCCTCGGCAGTGGTATGGTTAGGTGGGGAACCCGCCGTGCCTGCTAGGAGAGGGTATAAAGTGCGCGGCCATCTTTGTCACGGGGTCGAGTCCCAGGCATCTTCAGCCTGAGGGCGGTGGTTTGTGTCGGTCCTCTAGGCGGCCCAGGCCTGGAGGACGTTCGGAGGTCGTGTTCCATCCCAGGCACCTTTGGCCTGGGGTGAGGTACTCGGATGGAGGTCTGGAGCTCAGTGCCCACCACTGAGTTCCGCGAGGGAAGGAGATCCTAGGGTACCCCGGGAGTGGGTACCCGAATCCAGAGGCGTAATGGACCGGGAGGGGGTACTTGCTTGAAGATCTGGTGCAGCATATCACCAGTGACGGGTGAGCCTCCACCGGAGACCGCCTGGAAGGATATTCCCCCTTGATTGGAGACCGCAACCCACTTTCAGGAAGGAAAGTGGAGAGTTCATTGTGTCTGGGCCTACTCGTATCCACACCCCTCTGTCTGTTCTACTCGTTGAGGGAGTCCAACTGTTTGTGCATTACTCTGTTATCGGAAGAATAAAGGAGTGTTGGACTTTATTGGTGTGGGGCTCATTTTCTGGCAGACATTGTTCAAGAAAACCACCAGGAGAAGGCTCCAGATGCAGAACACCGACCCGAAGGTAAAAGAGGATTGTCTCTCACTGCACATACATCTGCAGGGGAACTTAGAGTGGTGACCTCGCACTCTCTCCTCAGAGGTACCCCTAGACAAGAGCAAGAACAGTTGAGAGGAGAGAGAGGGGGCCGCTACATTTATATAGATTTTTTTAACTCTCTTTATTTTATGAATTTTTCATACAGATAAGATCGAATACAGACTTCACCACTTCAGCCCCGGAAGAATTGGCTGCCCAATGACCAGGCCATTTTTTGCAATACGGCACAGCGTCGCTTTAACTGACAATTGCACGATCGTGCGACACTGTACCCAAACAAAATTCCTTTTTTCCCCACAAATAGAGCTTTCTTTTTGTGGTATTTGATCATCTCTGTGATTTTTATTTTTTGCGCTATAGACAAAAAAAGAGCGACAATTTTGAAAAAAACACAATATTTTGTACTTTTTGCTATAATAAATATCCCCATTTTTTTTAAAAAAGCTAATTTTTTCTCAGTTAAGGCTGATATGTATTCTTCTACATATTTTTGGTAATAAAAATCGCAATAAGCGTGTATTCATTGGTTATAGCGTCTACAAAATAGGGGATAGTTTTATAGCATTTTTATTATTATTATTTTTTTTACTAGTAATGGCGGCGATCTGCGATTTTTATCAGGACTGGGACATTATGGCGGACACTTTTGACACATTTTTGGGACCATTGGCATTTACACAGCGATCAGTGCTATAAAAATAGGATTTTTATAACAGCTTACCTGTAAAATCCTTTTCTTGGAGTACACCACGGGACACAGAGCTAGTCATTACATAATGGGTTAAGGGTCACCAGCGGTGATTGGACACTGGCACAACCAATGGAAGACAGTTCCCCTCCATATAACCCCTCCCATCAGGGAAGTACCTCAGTTTTGTAGCAAAGCAGTAAGGTTCCCATAAGAAGGGGGGGACCTCTGTGTCCCGTGGTGTACTCCAAGAAAAGGATTTTACAGGTAAGCTGTTATAAAAATCCTATTTTCTTTATCGTACACCACGGGACACAGAGCTAGTCATTACATAATGGGACGTCCCAGAGCAATGCTCATATGAAGGGGGGGAGACACAGATCAAAACAGGCCGCTTGCGGACCAGAAGCCCTATACTGCTGCCTGCAGCACACTTCGCCCAAAGGCGGAATCCTCATGTCCTTTCACATCTATTTGATAGAATTTGGAAAATGTATGGACTGAAGACCAAGTTGCAGCTTTACAGATCTGAGCCATCGAAGCCTGGTGGTGCACTGCCCATGAAGCACTTATCGCCCTGGTAGAGTGCGCCTTAACAGGAAAAGGAGGAGTCCTGTTCTTTAAACCATAAGCTTGAACAATTACTTGTCTAATCCACCTGGAAATGGTGGATTTTGATACCGCTTGGCCCTTCTTGGGCCCATCTGGTAAAATAAACAAAACATCTGTTTTACGTATCTGAGCGGTTGCTTGCAGATACACCCTTACCGCTCTCACTAGATCTAGAGAGTGTAATAATTTTACCCCCGCCGTCCGCGGGTTTGGAAAAAAGGAAGGCAGAACAATGTCTTGATTCAAGTGAAAAGCCGACACCACCTTAGGTAGAAAAGCCGGATGGGGTCGTAGTACGATTTTGTCCTTGTGACAAATTAGATAAGGCTCTTTACAAGAAAGAGCTGCTAGCTCTGATACTCTCCTAGCAGAAGCTATAGCAATCAGAAAGGCCAACTTCCTACTCAATATAATTAAAGGAATATGGCGAATAGGTTCAAAAGGTTGCTTTTGCAACACTGACAATACCAAATTCAAATCCCATGGACACAAGGGAGTCCTAACTGGAGGATTTATCCTCAGTACCCCCTTAATGAATGTCTGAACTAGGGAGTGAGATGCCAATGGTCTCTGAAAGAAGACTGATAGAGCCGATATTTGCCCTTTGATGGTGCTAAGGGCTAAATTCATATCCACTCCTAACTGGCAAAAAGCAAGAATCCTACTTATTTCATATTTCTGAGGATTCCAACATCTGGATTCACACCAGGAAACGTATGCTCTCCAGACTCTCTGATAGATGAGTCTGGAGGCTGGCTTTCTAGCATTAATGAGCGTAGAAAGAGCCGGACCAGAGACCCCTCTCTTTTTCAAAATGTGGGTCTCAGCAGCCAGGCCGTCAACTTTAGCCTTTGTAAGGAAGGGTGGAATACTGGACCCTGTGACAGCAGGTCGTGTCGAAGTGGAAACTTCCAGGGCCTTCCTATCGCCATTTTTACAATCTCGGCGTACCAAGGCCTCCTGGGCCAGTTTGGGGCCACTAGGATTACTGGTATTCCCTCCTCCTTGATCCTGCGAAGCAGTCTTTGTAGAAGAGGGATCGGAGGGAATGCATAGATCAGTGAGAACTGATTCCATGGAGTTATTAGAGCGTCTGTATTATTAGAGCGTCTGTCCCGTAGGCTAGAGGATCTCTCGTTCTGGACACAAAGTTGTCCAATTTCTTGTTGAACCTGGCAGCTAGCAGGTCTACATCTGGGTTTCCCCATCTCAGACATATGGCCTGAAAGATCTCGGGGTGAAGAGACCACTCTCCTGGTAGCAGCTGCTGACGACTCAGGTAGTCTGCTTGCCAATTTTCTATCCCTGGAATGAAGATTGCAGAAAGGCAAGGTACATGCTCTTCCGCCCATGCCAGGATCCGGTTCACCTCTCTTTGGGCTGCCCGACTGCGGGTGCCTCCTTGGTGATTGATGTAAGCTACTGCAGTAGCATTGTCGGATTGAACCCGAACTGGGTAGCCCTGTAACCTGTATGTCCAGGTTTTGAGGGCTAGATATACCGCCCGGATCTCTAGCACATTGATGGGCAGGATCCCCTGAGTCTTGGCCCAGGTTCCCTGGGTAGAAGCCTCCTCGAATACTGCACCCCAGCCCGATAGGCTGGCATCCCTAGATACCACCTTCCAGGCCACTGGGAGGAAGGACTTTCCCTTCCGTAAATTCCTGGCTTCTAGCCACCAATCGAAGCTGTGGCGTACTTGAGAGGACAGGCGCATGGGTATATCCAGAGCTTGGCTCTTCCTGTTCCAGGAAGCTAAAATATTGCCTTGAAGTAGTCTCGAATGAAACTGGGCGTAAGGGACCGCCTCGAAGGAGGCTACCATCTTTCCCAATAGTCTCATGCAAAGGCGAATAGACGGCCTCTTGTTTGCTTTGACCTTGTGGATCAGGTCTTTCAGAGACTGTATCTTCGGTTCTGGCAGGTATACCCCGTTTTGGGCTGTATCTATGATCATGCCCAGGTGCCCTATCCTTCTTTGGGCCTGGAGAGAGGATTTTTGTAAATTTATAATCCATCCTAAATGCTCCAGGTATCCTACTGTAGTGTGTACAGCGTGACCCAATCCGTCCTTTGACTGATCTATTACTAGTAGATCGTCCAGATAGGCTGTTACCGCAATGCCCCGTGTTCTTAGGTTTGCTAACAGAGGAGCTAGCACCTTTGTGAATACTATGGGCGCGGTGGCTACACCAAACGGCAGAGCCACAAATTGAAAGTGGCGATCTTCTACCGCAAACCTTAGGAATCTTTGGTGAGCGGGGAGGATGGGTATGTGTAAATGTGCGTCCTTGATATCTATGGGCGCCATGAATTTTCCGCCCTTTAAAGTAGCGGCCACGGATCGGATCGTTTCCATTCGAAAATGGCGATCGTTCAGGAACCGATTTAGGGATTTTAGATCCAGGATGGGTCTGACATCTCCATTTGGCTTTGGAATCACAAAGAGGTTTGAGTAAAAACCTGAACCTCGCTCTTTTTGGGGTACGTCTGTAACTATCCCTTGAGCCATTAAGTGATTCAAACCTTTGAAGAAGGATTCTCTTTTTTGTGGATCCTTGGAGAGTCTTGAACCTCGGAATTGAGAAGATGGGATCTCTCGAAATTCCAGTTTGTACCCTGAGGATATTGTGGATACTACCCAATTGTCCTGGATTTCTGACCACCAAGTTGCTCAGAACTGACAAAGCCTTCCTCCCACTCGGCCGAGCGGGGGCGCCCCTTCACTGAGAGGCTTTGGGGGCTTGCTTATTAGCTCTTGCACCCCACGGCTTCTTGTTCTTCTGAGCTTGCCCCTTGGCTTTTGTGGGCGGCTAAAACAGGCCGCCGCCACTGGTTGGAGTCAGATTTCCCGGAAGCTGGGGAGAGAGCGTTTAAAACAAGATCTCTTGTTTTTCTTTCTCTCAGGTAAAAGTCGTTTTACCACTTGATCTTCTGTATATATTTTTCTAAATCTTCCCCAAATAGGCGTTCGCCATGGAACGGGAACTTGCCAACAGCTTTTTGCATGGGGTCTCCGCTGACCAATGCTTAAGCCAAAGTACTCTGCGCATCTGTACCAGCTGGAGTGTAAGGCGTGATGCCTGTATGATAGAATCTCTCATGGCATCCACTGTGAAGCATAAGGCTTTAGGCAAATTTTCCCAATTTCTAGCCTGCTCTGAAGGCAGTTCCTTCAGCCCCTGCTTTACCTGTTGGCTGATGACCTGACCCATACCGACTGCTGCTACTGCAGGTTGGGTAATTGAGCCGGCCAAAAGGAAGGAGGATTTCAACTTCCTCTCAGAAGGATCTTTTAAACCCTTGTACATTATCCACCGGACATGTCAGGTTTTTATTTACACAAGAAATAGCCGCAACTACCGCAGGCAGGCTCCATTTCTTTAAAAAAAAAAATTCCCCCATAGGATAAAGAATGTTAAACCTTTTTGGAGGTGAGAAACGCTTATCTGGATGTTGCCAGTTTGCGTATATTAGATCCTTTAGTAACGGATGAACCGGGAAGGAGCATGCACCTTGCAGGGATCTTAATGACCCTAGGGAGGAGACAGGTAATTCCGTTACCTCCGCAGAGGTTAACTTAAATGCCCTGCTATAGCATTGTACCTGTGACCTTAAAATCTGGCTCCTCATCCTCTGCTGATGTAGCCTCCTCCTCCTCATCCTCCTCCCTCAGGTACTTCTGAAGGGAGGTCCAATACTGGAAGAGACCTGCTTCGCTTATTGTCCCTTTTTAGAGGACTTAGCGATTAAGGTAGCAATTTTTTCCTCCAGATTATTTAGGGCAGCTGATAAAGTGTCCTCAGTGACATATACAGGCCCAGGCTTCACTGGGGAAGCCGCCATACCTGACAGAGGTAATGGCTCATCCTGAACAGGTGCATTTAGCAACACAGGAGAGAAAGGTACCGAGTCAGCACAGTTAGAGCCTCCTCTCAGGCGGTGGTGCTTTCTTATCTCTTTTTGTCCGTATTACTTCCCCTGGAAGGCTTACTGTTTAGACAAAATACAAGGTACCTAAATGCATATACTACCGTGTTTAGTTTAGCAAATACATTAAGTATGCAACTTTTAACACATAACTATGCATAACATGGATGTCTTCTAGGAAGTACCCAATCCAACCACATGGAGTCTTACGTCCCTGTATAGCTGCTGTGTTTCTCTGCCAGGAATAAGAGAACTAACGAGCTTGCTTGCTGCTGCAGTGCTTCTCACACTGACAGTCTTTTAAATTTGGCGCCGTTTCTGTGCCTGCGCGCGCCACGTGCCCGCGCACGCCTTCGCCCCCCCCTCCGATAAAGCGCGCGCGCGCGGCCCTTATCGCTATGGCGGTGGCCATAGTGAGAGAGGACTCTCATCAGCCCTTGTTCCCACTTACCTGCATCTGCAGGTGTCTGGTCGGCCACCGAAAGGAGGATCGGGGTGCCCCAGCAAGCTCAGCAGCGGAGGTGACGAGCAGTGTACTTCGCCGAAGCCGACACTGAACAGAGTGAGGTGAGTATATTCAGCTCTTTACTCCCCCCAGTGGTGGAAAAAAAGAAGACATCCACTTTTTGAAAAAGGTCCCAACCTAGTTATGGACCTTCTAATCTCACCTTATCCACGCCACAGGTTTTTCTGCTGAAAGATTTCAGACAGATACCAAACTTCACCCTTCACGGTGGGCTATGTGTGCCAACCTTCAGGGATATGGGTTCCTATTTAAAGGATACCTCTCCCCTGGGCCTTGTACAAGACTCTTACCAGGACTTTATAGCGAAATAGCGAAAGTGCTGGATCTTAGAGCCCAGTCCTCCGCAGAGAGACATTACAGGCGACGCCTCATGGATGAGGCCCGGATCCCATCCAGATTCAGCTCATTTGTAGGCATCTTGGATGGATCCGAAAGCATAGCTCTTTTACCCCCAGAGGGTCTCTTTGGTAGAGCTTTCCTTTAGCACCTCCTAATGCGTCCAACACCTTTCGACACTGGCGAAAAAACTGAGGTACTTCCCTGATGGGAGGGGTTATATGGAGGGGAACTGTCTTCCATTGGTTGTGCCAGTGTCCAATCACCGCTGGTGACCCTTAACCCATTATGTAATGACTAGCTCTGTGTCCCGTGGTGTACGATAAAGAAAATGCACTGATTACTGTAAAAATGTCACTGGCAGAGAAGGGGTTAACACTAGGGGGTTAATTGTGTTGCCTAATGTGTGTTCTAACTGAAGGGGGATTGGACTGACCTAGAGGAAATAAAAGATTGTGGTTCCTAGCTATTAGGAACTCACGATCTGCATTTCCTCAGCTCACAAAACAGGGATGTGTGTGTTTACACACATACACATCCCTGTTCTGCCTCTCGTGCCCGGAGATCGCTCGCGGCCGGCGGTCATCGCGCCTGCCGGTCACGAGCATCGGCACCTCCACAATGCAGCGGGTGCACACGCGCCTGCTAGCCCGCTTAAAGCGTCCGACGTACAGCTACGACGGTTTGCGCAGCAGAGCCAGCCTGCCACAGTATAACTGTGGCGACTGGTCCGTAAGCGGTTAACATAGGCCATCACAAAAGCCATACGACATAATAAACTACACATAAAACCAACCATCCTGCCGATTGAAAAGTTGCTCATCAAGGCCAAAGTCCAAATGGCAAATTAAAGAGCGCATGCATCTCATCTGTGATTTTTAACAAGAAAATGAAAAAAATATATCTATATAATATATAACAGACATTTAACATAGCATCACTCAGAAATTACCAGAAATGAAAGGAGGAGAAAAGAATGAATGTGGGCAAATCTCACTCCTCCTCTTGCATGACCGAAGCATATTCCTTTGAGCAAGTAAATTGGGTCCAATAGAACCACTTACGGTTGAATTTATCCTCTTTACACCAAAGCGAGGCCGTGTTATTTTCCATGGAATAAATTTCATTAATTTTAGTAAACCACATGGAGAGCGATGGGGAGATATCCTGATTCCAGAGAAAAAATTACAAATACTGTAGCTGCTGACTTTTAATATTAGGACACTTACCTGTCCAGGGTTCCAACAATATCAGCACCTCAGCCGATTTTTGGATTGGCTGTCAGTTGCTGCCTCGCAAATTCCTTTTGAGGTGTTTAATAACCCCCATAACCTCCTCTATTGTGAAGGGAGCCTCAAGTAAACTTTTGTGTGAGGGGGTTATGGAAGGAATGGGAAGATCGTCTAAATACCTTGTGACAGCAGGAAGGTAAAGTCACCTGGTTGCATCCAGGGGGGTAGATATATTTCGCCCAGATTCAGGCTTTACGCCGACTTATACAACTAGGGAGTTGATGAAGCCCAGCTGAGGCTAGTGGGCTCATGGATGACTCATACCTCTAGGGAGAGGGCTGGGCGTCGTGCAGGCAGGGAGTTGATGAGACCAGCTGAAGCTTGTCAGCTCATTTAAAGGCCTCTATAAAAACTCCCAGCTTCATTAGATGTTAGCTCATGCCTGGAACCAGACCTGTGTGGACTGTCTAGGGAGAGTGAACCCCTGTGCGGTGAGGCAAAGCCTGTGTGGCTATTTGTTTGGACTTTTACTAAACCAGGGACTTAGGGACTAGGACAGCACCAGGCTGATCCCAGTTGTTAGTTTAGGAAACCTGCATGTTTAGTCAGAGGTCAAACTGACCAGGATTTATTTTGTTTATGTTTCTTTTTGGCTTTGCTGTGTTTTTGTCACTGTACATAGAGAAATAAACCGCACCTTTTGATTTTGAAAACCACAACCTCCGTCTGCTGGCCCTGTTTTTGTGTGGGGAGCCCAACCAGGGGGTCACACACACCCGCTACCGAGTTAACCCCCTCACAGTTGGTGGAGAACCAGTGGCAGTTTTTTTTAAGCCAGCATGGAGGAGATACTGAAACAGCTGGCTCTAGCAAATGCCAATCAACAGCAGACAAATGCAGGTTTGCAAAGGAGCCTTGCAGCCCAGCAGCAAGCTCATCAACAAGCCCAGCAGCAATCTGAGGCCCGCTTCATAGACCTGTTACAGAAGCAAGAGCAGAGACTACAACAAATGGAAGCAGTAATGCAGCAACGTCCGCAGACCAGTGAGGAAAGCCGTCCCACTAATACCGCGTCCTTTGGGGTGAGTCGTTTATTGACAAAAATGACTGGAGAGGATGATCCAGAGGTATTTTTGACCACATTTGAAAGGACTGCTGAAAGAGAAAAGTGGCCTGAGGAGCAGTGGGCTGGACTGGTGGCTCCTCTGTTAACTGGTGAATCGCAGAAGGCTTACTATGACCTAGAGCCTGACCAAGCAAAAGACTATGTGATGCTAAAAGCTGAAATATTGGCAAGGCTGGGTGTCACCCTGGCTGTCCGGGCTCAGCGTGTGCATAACTGGACTTTCCAGCTTGGAAAACCCCCCAGGTCTCAAATGTATGATCTCATTCACCTGAGCAGGAAGTGGCTACAGCCAGAGACTTTGTCCGCACCAGAGATTGTGGAACGTGTTGTAATGGATCGGTTTTTGAGAGCTCTTCCTACTGCCATCCAAAAGTGGGTAAGCCATGGAGACCCAGAGACGGCCGGTGGTCTTGTGGATCGTGTAGAGAAATACTTGGCTACAGAGAACCTGACGGCCTCTTCCAGAGACTCTCGGACTTTCCACCCTAAGACCAGACCATCCCCAGGGGCGGATAAGAGGATTCCAAGGGGTGAGGGTGGAGAGAGTGAGAGGGTGGGAGCTCTACCCAAAGTTTGGCGAGAACAGCCTGGGAAGTCAGGGGCTCAAGAGGCAGCCAAATGGATTGTTTGCTACCGCTGCCGGCAAGCGGGACATATTGCAGCAAATTGCCCGGTTGTGGAGGAACCCATGCAATGTGACTTTCTGATGGACAGACGTCAGTCGCTGTGTGCGACAGTCGCATGCACTGCCATTCGGGGAACTGAGAAACATTTATGCAAAATGTGTATTAATGGTAGAAATGTTGTGGTATTACTGGATTCAGGTAGCCTTGTGACCCTGATAAAGGCTGAATTAGTTAAAACAGAGGTCTCTGGGAATAGCAAGGTAGCTGTTATTTGTGTGCATGGGGACACCCGAGAGTATCCAGTGACTACAGTGTGTTTCGAGACCCCCAAAGGTACCCTCTCTCATCCAGTGGGGTTAGTATCTCAATTACCGCATGATGCCATTGTGGGAAGGGATTTTCCGAAGTTCTGGGAACTGTGGGATGATCCTGAGCCCCCCACTGGTGCCCCTATGTACCAGGAATGTGATAGCCAGAACTCCTCTGAGAGTGGTGAGGACTCTCCAGAATTTCCCTTGTCAGTATTGGCAGGGGAGACTCAAGAAACTGGAGAGGAGCCCACCTCCTCAGACGAAAACCTACCGTCTGTGGAGTTTTCTGATCTGGAGGTTCACAGGGAAAATTTTGCCACAGAACAGTTAAAAGACCCCGCCCTAATAAAGGCACGGGAAAACGTAGTGGAAATAGATGGCGAGTTAGTGAACCCAGATAATACCTGCACTTACCCATACTTCAGCGTAGAGAAGGACCTACTGTATCGGGTGGCAAAAAGGGCAGAAGAAACCGTTGAGCAGCTTGTGGTGCCCAAACCTTACAGGAAGTTGGTGTTGGAGTTGGCCCATGGGCACATTCTTGGAGGTCATCTGGGGACAGAGAAAACCCGAGAGAGGGTATTACAGAGATTCTATTGGCCTGGGGTGATGAAGGACATAGAAAATTATTGTTCCTCCTGCCCTGTGTGTCAGAGGTCGGCCCCGATGCCACATTTCCGTAGCCCGCTGGTCCCTCTACCCATCATTGAGGTCCCGTTTGAGAGAATCGCAATGGATTTGGTAGGTCCTATAATCAAGTCCGCTAGGGGGCACCAGTACATATTGGTTATAATGGACTATGCCACCCGTTATCCAGAAGCGATCCCTCTCAGAAATACCTCGGCCAAAACCATAGCCAAAGAGCTATCTCTTGTTTTTAGCCGGGTGGGTATTTGTAAAGAACTGCTTACGGACCAAGGTACACCCTTTATGTCCCGGGTTATGAAAGAGCTGTGTAAATTGCTCAAAGTGACGCAATTGCGTACATCTGTGTATCACCCCCAAACCGATGGGCTGGTTGAAAGATTCAACAAAACCCTAAAACAAATGTTGAAGAAAGTGGTGGATAGAGATGGAAAGGATTGGGACTGTCTACTTCCTTATTTGATGTTTGCTATTAGGGAGGTGCCCCAATCCTCTACGGGATTCTCCCCCTTTGAGTTACTGTATGGGAGACACCCAAGAGGGCTGTTGGATATTGCCAAGGAAACTTGGGAAAGTGAGAGTTCTCCCCACAGGAGTGTGATTGAGCATGTCGCCCTGATGCAAGATCGAATTGCACAGGTAATGCCCATCGTGAAGGAACATTTGGCCCAAGCGCAGTTGGCACAGCAGAGAGTGTACAACCGTGGAGCAAAGACCCGTACCTTTTCCCCGGGGGATAGGATATTGGTACTTGTCCCTACGGTTGAAAGTAAATTCCTTGCCAAATGGCAAGGCCCCTACGAGATAATGGAAAAAGTGAGCAAAGTGAATTACAAGGTCAGACAACCAGGAAGGCGAAAGCCCGAACAGATATATCACGTTAATTTGTTGAAAGCCTGGAGGGATAGAGAGTCCCTAGTCGCAGAAACTTGGTCACCAGCTCAAACTGGTTGCGTGATTCCGGAGGTTGGAATAACAGCCACCTTGTCACAACCCCAACAACAGGAGGTTAAGGAGTTTGTGCTTCGCAACAAGGAGGTGTTCTCTGAGCTGCCGGGACAAACATCTGGGGTAGAGCATGATATTATTACCCCGCCCGGTGAAAGGGTGAAGTTAAAACCCTATCGGATCCCAGAGGCCCGACGGGAGGCAATACGGGAGGAAGTACAGAAAATGCTGAACTTAGGGGTGATAGAGGAGTCCCAAAGTGATTGGTCTAGTCCCATTGTGTTGGTGCCTAAACCGGATGGGAGCTGGCGATTTTGTAACGATTTTCGTCAGTTGAACAAAGTTACAAAATTTGACACCTACCCCATGCCACGTATAGATGAGTTGATCGACCGGCTGGGAACAGCCCGATACATGACGACTCTTGACCTCACAAAAGGGTATTGGCAAATTCCCCTGGCCAAGTCGGCCAAAGAGAAAACCGCATTTGTAACCCCAGACGGGGCGTTCCAATATAAGAGAATGCCGTTCGGGTTACAGAATGCGCCGGCCACATTCCAGCGGAAAATGGACCAGATACTGAGGCCCCATCGGAAGTATGCTGCGGCTTACCTGGATGACGTAATTGTCCATAGCACAGATTGGGCCTCACATCTGCCAAAAGTGCAAGCAGTCCTAGACTCTATCCGGGAAGCGGGGTTTACGGCTAACCCCAAGAAGTGTACCATTGGGCAGGAGGAGGCCAAATATCTTGGGTACACCATTGGCAGGGGAGTGATAAAACCCCAACTCAACAAAGTCGAGGCCATCCAGAGTTGGCCACGTCCCAACAGCAAGAAGCAGGTACGGGCCTTTCTGGGAATCGCGGGTTATTATCGGCGCTTCATTCCCCACTTTGCTTCTAAGGCTGTGCCCCTAACCAACCTGAAGAAAGGGAAAGGGTCGGTCATGATTAAATGGACCCCCGAGGCTGAGGCAGCATTCCAATTCTTGAAACAAGCCTTATGTAGCCAGCCAGTGTTGTACTCACCCGACTTCTCTAAAGACTTTGTCGTACAAAGTGATGCGTCAGATGTGGGGTTAGGAGCAGTATTGTCCCAGGTCTGGAACGGGGAAGAGCACCCAGTCATTTACCTCAGCAGGAAGTTGAAGTCCCATGAGGTAAATTACGCCACGGTTGAAAAGGAGTGTTTAGCGGTGAAGTGGGCTCTAGATTCCCTTCGGTACTATCTGCTAGGTAGGCACTTTGACATGGTTACGGATCACGCTCCGTTAAAGTGGATGGCTCAAAACAAGGAAACAAATAGAAGAGTGAATAGGTGGTTCCTGGCCCTCCAGGAATTCAACTTCACAGTAAAGCATCGCCCTGGCGTTCAAATGGGGAATGTGGATGCTTTGTCTCGAGTACATGAATGCCTGATTGCTGGTGTTCCAACCCCGAGGTTAAAACAAGAGGGGGGGGTATGTGACAGCAGGAAGGTAAAGTCACCTGGTTGCATCCAGGGGGGTAGATATATTTCGCCCAGATTCAGGCTTTACGCCGACTTATACAACTAGGGAGTTGATGAAGCCCAGCTGAGGCTAGTGGGCTCATGGATGACTCATACCTCTAGGGAGAGGGCTGGGCGTCGTGCAGGCAGGGAGTTGATGAGACCAGCTGAAGCTTGTCAGCTCATTTAAAGGCCTCTATAAAAACTCCCAGCTTCATTAGATGTTAGCTCATGCCTGGAACCAGACCTGTGTGGACTGTCTAGGGAGAGTGAACCCCTGTGCGGTGAGGCAAAGCCTGTGTGGCTATTTGTTTGGACTTTTACTAAACCAGGGACTTAGGGACTAGGACAGCACCAGGCTGATCCCAGTTGTTAGTTTAGGAAACCTGCATGTTTAGTCAGAGGTCAAACTGACCAGGATTTATTTTGTTTATGTTTCTTTTTGGCTTTGCTGTGTTTTTGTCACTGTACATAGAGAAATAAACCGCACCTTTTGATTTTGAAAACCACAACCTCCGTCTGCTGGCCCTGTTTTTGTGTGGGGAGCCCAACCAGGGGGTCACACACACCCGCTACCGAGTTAACCCCCTCACAACCTACAAAGAAAATCTTTGTCTGGCTTCGAGTGAGTGTCATACAATTTAGAATAAAACTCTTGAAATGCTTCTAGGATTTCGACGGGGTTTGCAGTAAGCGGTTGACCTGCTATTCGGATTTTAGGTATAGAATGAATTCTAACTCTAGGAGAGAGTTTTGTAGCAAGTAATGGCCCTATTTTGTTTGCATTTGTGTAAAATTTGTTGCAACTCCATCTAATCACTTTTTCCGCTTGCGTTGTAAGGGCTTAATTTGATTCAAGTTTGGCCTTGTCTATGAGTGATATGGGGAACTTAGAGGGATCTTGTTTGTGACGATTTCTAAGGGTTATGTACTCTTCTTCCAAACGTTCTATTTGAGCTTTGCAGTTGCGTTTAGTTTGGGTAGAGATTTGAATGATTTTTCCCCGGATGAAGGCTTTATGAGCCGCCCAAAGCATCTCAGAGGAGATATCCTCCGTGTCGTTGAGGGAAAAATATTCATGTAAGGCTTTATTTATTATCTCATTTGTGGTTGGATTTGTATAGATTGATTCGTTAAGTTTCCAAAACCCTTTCAAGCTTCTAAGAGAACTGGAGTTTAGGGAAATAATTACCAACGAATGATCTGATAGGGCCGTATCCTTGTTGTGGGCATTTAGTATGAGCGGAATGAGTCGTGAAGGGGTAAGGATGTGGTCTATTCTTGCGTATGTGTTGTGGGGGTGGGAATAATGTGTGAAGTCCCGTTTGGAAGGGTTTAATTCCCTCCAAACGTCAGCTAAATTGTGATTCGAAAGAATTTTAGCGATTTTGCGGCTTTCATTGGTCGGGCAGGTCAATTGGTCTTTGGAGGGTTTGGATTTATCCAGAGCCTGGTCAAAAGCTACATTCGAGTCTCCCCCCAAAATGACTGTTCCTACTGAAAGTTGCTTTTTTTATGCATTATTCTTCTAATTTGTATATTTTAAGGTGAATAGATGTTATGCAACAGTTTACTATTTTTGTTTGATTATATTGCCAGCAAAGCAGTGATTAAAAAATAAATAAATAATTACCTGTCAGTGTGAGAATATTCTTCATCCTCATTAGGTGATTCTGATAGCGGATGATATGTACCCAAGACAGCTCTCCTATGGGAAGATTAAGCTTTCCTGTTGCACGATATCCTGCATTTTCTTCCTGTTTTTCAATGCAGTTATGACAACCTATGAATTCACAACTTGTGATTAACTGCAATAAATACCATTAAAATAAGCAAACAATAGTATGTACTAAATTACAAGCAAATGCCCCGCCTCTCTTTTCAACTATAGGAGTAAATAAAGAAGCCTTTGGAAGGTCAAGGCAGCTGTAGTCAGAGTATACAGAGGAATGAGGATTCTCTATCCGCCAGTGACAGTTTCTGATCAGAGCAAAGTTTGCTTCAATATGAACTTGCAAGGACAAAATGGTCAGGGCCAGCGAATTTGCTTTTAAAGTTGTTGTAAAGGCTGAAGGTTTTTTTCCCTTCGTGCATTCTATGCATGAAGGTAAAAAACTTTCTGTATGCAGAGCCCCCCCTCCAATCCTTACCTGAGCTCCCTCTGTTCCAGCGATGTTCACGATAGCTTTGGCTGTCCCGGGACACTCCCTCCTCATTGACTGAGACAGCCACGGGAGCCCATTGGCTCCCACTGCTGTCAATCACAGTCAGTGAGCCAATGAGCATGCAGCAGTGCCCCCAGGGCAATCTACTTTCTCCTGGGGCACTGCTCAAGAGGGAGGAGCCAGGAGCGCCAGGGGGGGACACGAAAAGAAGAGGATCCGAGCTGCTCTGTGCAAAACCACTGCACAGAACAGGTAAGTATAACATGTTTGTTATTTAAAAAAAAAAAAAAACAATGTTTTAATACCACTTTAATGATGAAGGCACTGGAGTTGTCATTCTGATTTTGCTCTCATTATGTAACAACAAAGCCTGAACCCCTGTCCTGCATGCTTGAGCAAAGTCAGTTCCTTGCTAAGTGGTTAAGGAGGTACAAAGCCTGCACCTTAAAATTTTACCTTCCCGCAACCAGTTAAATACATATAGGAAATACATATATTAAAGCTGCTTTACCTGCCAAAAGATTTGTATTTCTGTCCATCCAGTCCTGAAATTTAGATGACTCTACCATACAAGGCAGGAAATCAGATTTTCTCTGCTGCAGTTAAAGTGGAACTTCACTTTCCCAATCAACATTGATTATTTGTAATCCTCATGCTGCTAGCATTAATAGATAGGAAAGTATATCATATTTACTTGTTTTAGATTACATTTTGTACATATCTTCAGATACTTCCTGGTTTCTTGCCTAGGCAAATGATGTCATACATCCCAGGGGTCTTCAGGAGGAGAGGAGTATTTTTTTTAGCCAATCACACTCCTGCATGCATGCTTGAGCTAGGGGCAGATAGATTCCAGAAAGTAAATGCTACATGAATGATTTGCCCTTACTCGGGATGGTCAAGGCCAAAAATGCTAGAGTGATTTGTCAAGAAAATAAAGCATAGAAGCATGGATGAATGGGGGAAGTTTGCTTTGAACTAAATAGAGTTGTTGGCGTGTGGTGCTCAGATGCAGTGAAGATCTGCTTTAAGTAACACTTACAGATCTTGTTCTCCCCCCACCCCACCCCAGCCTCTAACTTGACAGTATATAGAGAAGCTCATATAGAGAGCTCATCTTTCTGTCACTCTATCCTCCTATCAGCATATTCCTTTCAGCAAATGAGCACTGCAGTACAGCTGACTGGCTGTTTTTCTTCCAGTCTGAGCTGCACAAAGGATTTCCAGAGACTGATACAAAGCCAAATTCAGCTGCTGACATTTCTTGTGTAGGGGACTGCTTTTGTAAATAGCTGTGCAGCTTATCACAGAATTACTTATGTAGAGCACTTCAAGTCTATGGCTTATTGGGTTGAAAACACCAGAAGGAGGAAATCACAAAAGAGAGAGAGTCTGAGACCATGTTCCGTGCATATTAGAGCTGCTAAAACCAGGCCAGAAGCAGGGATTATTAGGCAAACTAAGTCTGCGATACGGTGTGCATGTGTAGTGGTCACCTTGTTGTACGTTAATAGGTAAACCTATTTATTGCAATAGAGATAGAGTTTATACATAGCTCTTGTTATTTTCGATAACCCTGTCCCCGTCTGGTATGGGATTCTATAGCTAGTTTTAGCTTAGGGCTCAATAACCAGAATAGGCTAGAGCCAGGTTAGGCATTCAACAGCCACTTAGGTAGTTTGAGGTCTGGATGCATGGCAGTTACTAGGGACTAAAACGCAGAGTAGATAACCTGTCTCATAGTTCCAGTGCCACATCACAATTTGTGTGGGTGAGAAGCTGCATTCCAGCCTGGTTGGACCACAGCTGGAGGTTCTCCCCATAATTACTGATTTTGTCAGCAGGTCTCCGACCCCATGATGGATGTTGTACCACGATCATCCCCAGGGGCCCCTGCCACTGGGGATGATAGACCTGGGGTATATGTGCACAATTACACCAGGACTCTTGCTGGGCTATTTGCTGATATTACCTGCTTGTGCATTGGATTTGTGCACTATTATTAATCTTTTAATCTTCCTTTAATATATAAAGCTTGTATTATTTCCATACTGGTGTGCACTTATATACTTATAGTTACCGTTATATTCTGGCTACAGTAGTTTCTCTGTTCCCAAATACTAGGTTACTGGTTGATTTCCCAGGAAGGAAATTCCTTCTGTTCACAGAGGCTCTGTCCTGGGTGGGAGCACTGCCAACTTTATTATCAAACCCACTCTTCCACTTAGCAAAGGCTCGAGTTCTCTTATTTACCTACAAGTTTATATCCTGTTTAGGGAAGGCCATTTCGCAACCCCTCCCCAAAAAAAAGAGTGTACACTTGCAAATACATACATTTAGGGATGTATTAATGTATACAAAGCTATATCAAGTTGTATATTTTACACCTGTCTAGAGTTAAAGTGATTGTAAACGCAGAAGGCTTTTTATCTTAATGCATTCTATGCATTAAGATAAAACACCTTCTGTATGCAGCAGCCCCCCTCAGCCCCCTAAATACTTTCCCCAACCCTATCCCGATCCAGCGATGTTGCATGAGAGTCTCGTCTGCCTGGGACTCTACCTCCTCATTGGCTAAGACAGCAGCAAAGTGACATTGGCTCCCTCTGCTGTCAATCAATGGATTTTTTAAATGTTTTGTTTATACTATTTGCTACAATGGATGTTCTAGTTACATTCCCTCTAATTTTGTATTTTTCATGGGTATCGCTTTGTTTTTGTCCAGTGGTTCTGCGCCCATCCTTATGACTCTGGGGGATATTGAGGTTCCTTTGCCCTATCCTGTGTGGCCACCCAGCGCCACGCATCCGGTCCTCTTCATATTCAGATGCGCGGCGATTGGCGGATCTGCTTGGTGTACTTTCACCCTCCTTGGCCCGTTGCAATGGCCGCTTGCCGCCACGTCAGCGGCGTCTCTCGGCGCGTGCACGGTAGCCTGTGGCCAGTCCGATTAACGACCCTCCTGGTTGGAGTGACGTGTTTCCAGTCGGGACCCATATATAAGGGACGACTTTCCGGCTCAGTCAGTCAGGTTGCGCTACCTCTTCATGACCACACACGGCTGTGTTTTTCCCTCATCTATTGCTGCTTTGTCCTACAAAAGGTAGCATCAGTTGGCTATTTTTAGCACACTTTCTCTTCAGCCATGTCTGTGCTATCATTAATATTATATGTTTGTTTTTCTTTGTTTTTTTGGCCATCAGGTGATTGGCTACTGGAGTAATATACTCTCTTCTACTTTTGATTATTGGACATCGCTGTTTACTGTCATAATACAAATAGTGACACTCGTTCACTTAACCCGCCGCTGTAGAGATTGATCTCCTAAATTTGTGTGTGTCTGCCATCACCTCTTACCGGATGTGATGCTTACCAGCCTTATATCGCTGGATTTATATGTCTGCTATGAGCCTATGGTAAGCTACTCTTTAATATATATTTATGTAACTTGTTTGAACAATTTAATAGCTTTTATGATACATGGCCGGACTCATAAGGCTTGTAGCTGGGGTTAGTGTCCATGGGTCATCATATATGCCTTTGGCAATATATGTGTGTATTTGTTACACACACTGTCACGATGTTTTTTCCCCATTTTTGTTTTTTTTTACTAGATTTGTCATACCTAAAATTTTTGGGACAGTTTCCTTGACCCGTATTCACTTGTAAATTCTACATCTTGTTACCTTTAATTTTCCAGGTATGCAAGTATTTTTTTCCCTTTACAATATAATAAGAAACATTTACCGGCCATGTATTCAAATACAGTATATGTGTGTCCCCAGAGAAGGGCTCTGCTTCCTGTCCCCCCTGGTTGTCGCTTTATTTGGGCTACATGTGCTGCCGGACTTTAGCAAAGTGATTACTTAATTGCTTATACCTGTTTTTGCTTTATTTGGATACTATAATACATTTATACAATGCTTTTTATATGGTCACCAGATACGCAAGCTCCTGAAGAAGCGCATCAAACGCACGCAACATGTAGAGCGATTTCCTTTAGCGACTTCTCAATATGACCGTTACTATATGTACTAACCATTGCACACCTATATATATGGTTTACTTGTATGTACCAGAGGTGGTATGAGAGTCATTGAGGTCATTTACTTACATGTTTTTTAATATGTCATTGTATACAATGTTTTTAACTTTATCCAATTAAATACATTTAAAGTAGTTTTATACTAAATCTATACATGTAAGAAAAAATATATAGTCGCGCTAACTTATGAATATAAACATAAGCCCACCACTGAGTAATTGAAAAAATTGTTTCCAAATCACCACAGTGATAAATTATGTGAGTGCTCAGTGAAGAACAATAACTAAACTAAACAATGTAAACAAAGCATATAAATTAATAATAATACAAACTTAATTAATAATATTAGTACATGCTTGTATAGGACCCCTAAATGATCAAGTCCAAAGTCCATACAAAAAAACACACCCGTGATCAAGTGTCCATACTAGATAAAAAAGAAAAAAGGAAAAAAGAAAGAAAACAAAACAAAAACGATTCCAAATCTTCTTGTATTCGTGACTTTCACCACCACCAGTAAAAATTCCTGCTTACCAAAAAGCGATGGTCCCCTATGACGGAGGACCCCAAACAGCCTCAAATGGTAATCAATAGGACTCCAAGCTTCAGTATATGTTGAGCCTCAATTAATTTGGTAGCCAAAACGCTCATATACCATCATGCAGTACTCGATGCGGAACATAAAAGGAAGGGAGGACACTACATAGTGTAAAATCCTTGGTGGATGTTTATTTAAAAGAAGAAAACATACTTACAAAAATGCAGTTTAAAAACAGCCTTAGAAGTGTGACAGCGCCGACCGGTCAAAGGCGCTAGTCACACACATACGTCCGTGGAAGTCGAGCAGTGGAGGGTGACGTCAGCACAAAGCTCGTATCCTGCCCTACGCGTTTCGTGAAAATTCACGTCGTCTCGGGGCACGGGCGATGGGCTGCGTCACCCCCTCTTTATAGGGAACACAAGAACTCAAGGGTCCGGCCCGAGGGAGGGCGCGCGCGCGCGCACCTCGCGCCGCGAGGTAACCACGCCACGCTATCGCATCCGCCAAACAGCAAAAACAGCGGATGCGCGCGCATCTCTCCCCACGAGGAAACCAAGCCTCGTTTGCAAATACATACCGTGCGCGTCATCACGCCAAGCGGGATGACGAAAACATGGTGGGGAGTATGCCGCACATACGCGTGTCCATGGCAACAATGGCCACGACCGCAATACGCGCGCCACCCAAGGGGGAGGAGCCTCCAGGTGTGTCACAGGAGACAGTAAGACCCACAACCTCCGCCGCAACCATAATGTGCGGTGAACATAATGGGACCTTAAACTGCTCCAAATTTAACAACCTAACTATAGAGGACATATACATACATGAATAAAATATAAAACATAAATGTCATAACAATATCTAAAACCATACATGTTTAAAAATACGTAGATAAATTGCCTCATAATAGTTAATAGTCCTTAAATGATAATAAAATCACCAAGGTTACAACAGTTACCATCTAATCTCGTCCCTCTTACAACCCCGCTTAACATGGTCAAATGTCCATTACAAAACGGGAAAAAGGGACGGAAATAAACGGTTAAATTTAAACGGAATAAGGAAAAAAAAAAAAAAAAAAAGTGTGCATACAGCACAATCTGCATCTCCCAAAAACTATAATTCAATATAATTCAATAGTCCACCCCAAACAGCCATTATAAAAACACAATTAACTGATTGGCTAGATTGATTCAAGAATTGTTAATAAAAGCGTTGACATCGGTGTCCACGTTGAGTCCATGCGGAACATAAGTTCTCAACCTGTATACCCATGCCATTTCTTGCTTGGAGATTTCTCTCACAAGCGAGCTGCCTCTCCAGTGGGGTCTATATTTGTCAATAGCGATGAATAGTGTACCAGACGGGTCTCTCTTGTGAACTTGATCGTAGTGCCTGGATACAGAATGTTTATCGAAACCTTTGCGTATGTTCGCTATATGTTCGTTAAGTCTCACCATTACTGCCCTTTTGGTCCTCCCCACGTATTGGAGACCGCAAGGGCATTGTATGAGGTAAATAACCCCCAAAGATGAACAAGTAATAAAGGTTCGATTTCATAGGAACGGCCCGTGCTCGTTGAAGAAAAATGGCTAATCTTCCTGTCCCTGCAGCTATTCAGGCTGCACACTTGGCATTTTTTGCATCTATAGTATCCTGTCAAGTTCTCTAGAAATGTTCTATTGGCCCGTGGGGGATCCTGGACACTTGGGGCCACCCTACTGGACAGTGTAGACGCCCCCTAAATACAATAGCTGGTCTCTCTGGAAGGGACGGTGCCAACACTAAATCACTGGTTAACACATGCCAGTGCTTACGTATCAGACTTTTAATGGTCTGATGCTGTACGGAGTAGGTGGTAATAAATGGAAGAGAAAACTTACCATCCCTAACCACCCTCTCCCTGTCAGCCAACAATGATTCTCGATCGATCTCACTGACAGATTGTATCAATTGAGACAGATCACTCTGTTGATAACCTTTATCAACAAATCTCTTAGAGAGGATCTCGGCCTGGCATTTGAAAGCCTCTAAGTCTGTACAGTTACGTCTCAATCTGGTGAATTGTCCCTGGGGGACGGCCTTCAACCAAGGGGCATAATGACAACTGTCAAGCGGAATATATGAGTTCCTGTCAGTTGGTTTGAAATAAGTGGTCGTAACAAATTTGCCATCAACCACTGAAATTTTCAAATCCAGATAGTGTACTGACTCCTGACTGGCCTCAAAAGAGAATCTGATACCTCTGTTGTTATCGTTTAGGGACAACATATAATCCCGCAAAGTCTGATACGTAAGCACTGGCATGTGTTAACCAGTGATTTAGTGTTGGCACCGTCCCTTCCAGAGAGACCAGCTATTGTATTTAGGGGGGCGTCTACACTGTCCAGTAGGGTGGCCCCAAGTGTCCAGGATCCCCCACGGGCCAATAGAACATTTCTAGAGAACTTGACAGGATACTATAGATGCAAAAAATGCCAAGTGTGCAGCCTGAATAGCTGCAGGGACAGGAAGATTAGCCATTTTTCTTCAACGAGCACGGGCCGTTCCTATGAAATCGAACCCTTTATTACTTGTTCATCTTTGGGGGTTATTTACCTCATACAATGCCCTTGCGGTCTCCAATACGTGGGGAGGACCAAAAGGGCAGTAAGGGTGAGACTTAACGAACATATAGCGAACATACGCAAAGGTTTCGATAAACATTCTGTATCCAGGCACTACGATCAAGTTCACAAGAGAGACCCGTCTGGTACACTATTCATCGCTATTGACAAATATAGACCCCACTGGAGAGGCAGCTCGCTTGTGAGAGAAATCTCCAAGCAAGAAATGGCATGGGTATACAGGTTGAGAACTTATGTTCCGCATGGACTCAACGTGGACACCGATGTCAACGCTTTTATTAACAATTCTTGAATCAATCTAGCCAATCAGTTAATTGTGTTTTTATAATGGCTGTTTGGGGTGGACTATTGAATTATATTGAATTATAGTTTTTGGGAGATGCAGATTGTGCTGTATGCACACTTTTTTTTTTTTTTTTTTTCTTCCTCTTTTCCTTATTCCGTTTACATTTAACCGTTTATTTCCGTCCCTTTTTCCCGTTTTGTAATGGACATTTGACCATGTCAAGCGGGGTTGTAAGAGGGACGAGATTAGATGGTAACTGTTGTAACCTTGGTGATTTTATTATCATTTAAGGACTATTAACTATTATGAGGCAATTTATCTACGTATTTTTAAACATGTATGGTTTTAGATATTGTTATGACATTTATGTTTTATATTTTATTCATGTATGTATATGTCCTCTATAGTTAGGTTGTTAAATTTGGAGCAGTTTAAGGTCCCATTATGTTCACCGCACATTATGGTTGCGGCGGAGGTTGTGGGTCTTACTGTCTCCTGTGACACACCTGGAGGCTCCTCCCCCTTGGGTGGCGCGCGTATTGCGGTCGTGGCCATTGTTGCCATGGACACGCGTATGTGCGGCATACTCCCCACCATGTTTTCGTCATCCCGCTTGGCGTGATGACGCGCACGGTATGTATTTGCAAACGAGGCTTGGTTTCCTCGTGGGGAGAGATGCGCGCGCATCCGCTGTTTTTGCTGTTTGGCGGATGCGATAGCGTGGCGTGGTTACCTCGCGGCGCGAGGTGCGCGCGCGCGCGCCCTCCCTCGGGCCGGACCCTTGAGTTCTTGTGTTCCCTATAAAGAGGGGGTGACGCAGCCCATCGCCCGTGCCCCGAGACGACGTGAATTTTCACGAAACGCGTAGGGCAGGATACGAGCTTTGTGCTGACGTCACCCTCCACTGCTCGACTTCCACGGACGTATGTGTGTGACTAGCGCCTTTGACCGGTCGGCGCTGTCACACTTCTAAGGCTGTTTTTAAACTGCATTTTTGTAAGTATGTTTTCTTCTTTTAAATAAACATTCACCAAGGATTTTACACTATGTAGTGTCCTCCCTTCCTTTTATGTTCCGCATCGAGTACTGCATGATGGTATATGAGCGTTTTGGCTACCAAATTAATTGAGGCTCAACATATACTGAAGCTTGGAGTCCTATTGATTACCATTTGAGGCTGTTTGGGGTCCTCCGTCATAGGGGACCATCGCTTTTTGGTAAGCAAGAATTTTTACTGGTGGTGGTGAAAGTCACGAATACAAGAAGATTTGGAATCGTTTTTGTTTTGTTTTCTTTTTTTCCTTTTTTCTTTTTTATCTAGTATGGACACTTGATCACGGGTGTGTTTTTTTGTATGGACTTTGGACTTGATCATTTAGGGGTCCTATACAAGCATGTACTAATATTATTAATTAAGTTTGTATTATTATTAATTTATATGCTTTGTTTACATTGTTTAGTTATTGTTCTTCACTGAGCACTCACATAATTTATCACTGTGGTGATTTGGAAACAATTTTTTCAATTACTCAGTGGTGGGCTTATGTTTATATTCATAAGTTAGCGCGACTATATATTTTTTCTTATTTGTATGCACTGTTAGTTTTCAGAATAGTTGCTGCTTTTTCCCTTTGTTTGTTCCTAGGCATTTGATATATCTGCCTAGTTCCATACCTGTAGCGCAATTTCTTTTTTCACTTTCAAATCTATACATGTGCCTACAAAGTCCATATTTCTATCCTATTCTCTTCTAACAATACTGGGACGTTGGCACACAGCTACCTGTGTATCCACATTGTCAACCTGTGATGATACACTAAATTCATGCTTTTTTGCTAAAGTTATATTCTGGCTGTAGTAGTTCCTCTGTTCCCAATTACTAGGTTACTGGTTGATTTCCCAGGAAGGAAATTCCCTCTGTTCACAGAGGCTCTGTCCTGGGTGGGGGCACTGCCAACTTTATTATCAAACCCACTCTTCCACTTAGTCCTCTTATTTACCTACAAGTTTATACCCTGTTTAGGGAAGGCCATTTCGCAAAACCCTCCTCCCCCCACCCCTCCAAAAAAAAAAGAGTGTACACTTGCAAATAAATACATTTAGGGATGTATTAATGTATACAATACTATATCAAGTTGTATATTTTACATCTGTCTAGAGTTAAAGTGGTTGTAAAGGCAGAAGTTTTTTTTTTATCTTAATGCATTCTATACATTATGATTAAAAACCTTCTGTATGCAGCAGCCCCTCTCATACTTACCTGATTCCCATCTCGATCCAGCGATGTTGCACGAGAGTCTCGTCTGCCTGGGACTCTCCCTCCTCATTGGCTGAGACAGCAGCGAAGTGGGGGCTGGCCGGGCCAGGGCTCTGTGACTGGATGGACACAGGGAGCTGCGGCTCGGCTCGGGTGCCCCCATAGCAAGCTTCTTGCTGTGGGGGCACCTAACAGGAGGGAGGGGCCAGGAGCGCCGAAGAGGGACCCGATAAGAGGAGGCTCTGGGCTGCTCTGTGCAAAACCACTGCACAGAGCAGGTAAGTATAACATGTTTGTTATTTTTATTTAAAAGGCTTTAGTATCACTTTAAGCTTTAAATACACAGAGTAATACATCAGCATTGGCAGCTCCCATATTGCTATTATCTTAGATTTCCTTTAATAATTTTTTTTAAATACCGGTAGTTTTTATAGGTAATTTAAATGAACCTTCAGGTTTTCTTTTTTAGTGTACAGAACTAAACAGAAAATATCTTTTCACATCTGGCAATAGCAGGAAGAGAAATACAACAGGGTGAGTGTGGCTCTAGGTCTGTAAAATGGCCATTTTCCAACATGAGGGGTTATTTATGAAACTCCGACAGTGCAACTGGCATTTCAGGCTAAGTGCACATGAGAGGTTTTTCAGCTGTGTACTACGTACCTGTGTTTTTCTTGTTAAACGAAAGAACGATGATGATAAACGTGTGCCAAGAATAGGTTCTGACTTTTTTTCTGTTCACTGTTTTCAGGTGTTTTAAAGGGGCTCATTTAGACAGAGATGGTGCTTTCATTCATTCAGACACTATATATTTCAATATCATCTTTCTATCATTCAGCAAGCAATCAGTGTGGCACTGAAAGTGGTTTGTGAATGGAACTTTAATGTATTTCGTGCAAGCAATCATAGATTTAAATCATACCTTTGGCTGAGTATATCAAAATTGCAAGGTTTTTCAGACAGCTCATTGTTCCTCTCACAACACTTTACAATACAATAGTATACTGAAATTTGAAAGAGCCTTTTTTTTAGCAGGCACATTTTATAGGAGCCCATCACCATCATAATTGGGTGTGTGTACTCAAGAATTTTTCATCTGATTTTTTTATCTTTTTTTTGTTTTGATCTTTAAAAAAAAAAAGGAATTTAAAGCACCACACAAGTCCATGTTGTCAAGTCTAAAGTAAGACAAAGTAGCTATAAGATCCCTAAAGTGGTTGTAAACCTCAGACATGAAAAATGAATAAAGGATATCTTTGTATAGTGTGTACTTGTCTCAATCCAGAGCACCAAGTGTAATTTCTACCTGCTGTCCCATTACTCTACTATCTGCATGAGTCGCTTTTGACAAGCTTTCCTGACATCAAGAGAAAAAAGTTTACAGGGGAGGCATCTGCAGCACACAGCCTGTGATTGACAGCCTCAGTTCTGTTCCTGTGTGCTGTGTGAAGGGGGTGTGTCCCTTTCCACCAATCAGCTCTCAGAGCTCTCCTCACTGAGCTCCACAGTGTGTAAGTTCAGCTCTCTGTCCCTTGTTTTCTGACAGCTCAGAGAAGCTTTATAAATTCTGGACTTTTAATTGATGTAGAGAAAAGAAGACAGCAGATAAACAGGTACAAAGGATAAATGTGTCGTCTCTGTATCAGTTGAGGCCAGTCACTTCACTGGGTATATGTAAGGGGGTTTATAATTACTTTAAAGTGTATACCTGTGCAAAAAAAAAAAACATTCAGTATCTATGTCTAAGTTATTTAGTATGCAAAACATTCCCCCATGTTTTGTTTTAATCCCTAATTCAAGTAACAGAAAAATTGATCTGTTAAAAATCCAATGAGCTCTTAACGTCCTATTTGAGGTGACAACAAAGTGCCTCTGCTGCATTGAAATCCTCAAAAGTGTTGTCAACCCTGCCAATTCTTTTCTTTTTGGACTACAGAACAACTCTGTCTTTACACATCTCTATAACATAAGGGGAAGGGTGTATGTAGTCCAGCAGGAAAGAACAAAGGGAGGGCTGATAACATCAACAGGATAGGTAAATGATTTAGCAACCAATAAATGTAACAAAACCAAACTGGATAGAATGACTTTTTAATATTATTAAGTATTATTGACTATCAATATATGTTATGTCAATTATAACAATCATAAAAAGAAAAAACAACTGAAATGCTTCATAGATAAGTGATGATAAACGCAAGCGGGTGTGAATACATTTCAACACAAATGCAAAGGTAAGTCATATACTGTATGAGGATAATATCTTACAATTGGAGGCCACAATTTTTTTAGTGCAGCAGAAGCACAGTTGTATTGAAGAGATGCCATATGAAAACAAAAATCCATTTCCAAGCTCAACCTACCTTACTTTTTGCAAATGTGTACAGACTAAACCCCTGTTTTTAACTCACACTGTTAGACAGGTCAATTTGGTTGGTCGCATGCTGGTCGGTAAGTTGAGTTTGGAAATTACTTTGGTTTTATTTTCCCCTCCAGTGCTCCTTGCTGCAAAGGCCAGTTATAGCTGGGGGCAGTGGCCATTTGTTTGTATTTTTGATATATTAGTCAGGCAACGCACGGACACCTTTGCTGCCATAGTGCTATGTGCTGAGTGTTCAGTGTGCTCCTGTGCCTTTAACCACTTCCCGCCCCGTCAATAGGAGATTGACGTCCGGGAAGTGGTTGCATTATCCACACTGGGCGTCTATTGACGTCCTGCAGGATAATGCCTTGCGCGCGCCCGCGGGGGCACGCAGCGCGGTGATCGGGGACGGCGTGTGTTCCTCGGACACAGCGCTTCCCCGATCATGGTAAACAGCCAATTTCATTGGCTGTTTACCATGTGATCGGCTGTGTCAACGTCACAGCCGGGGACGGCGTGTGTTCCTCGGACACAGCGCTTCCCCGATCACGGTAAACAGCCAATTTCATTGGCTGTTTACCATGTGATCGGCTGTGTCAACGTCACAGCCGATCACATGTCACAACAAACTCGGCGGCGCAAACGGAGCGCGCCGCCAGAGGCTTGCAGAGCGGGGATCGGGGAAGGCGAGTGTCCCTTGGAAACAGCGCATCCCTGATCAGGGTAAACAGCCAGTGAAATTGGCTGTTTACCACGTGACCGGCTGTGTCCAATCACAGCCGGTCACAAATGTAAACAAACAGCAGGAGTTACTACCTGATCCCTGCTCTCTCCTCACACACCGATCTGTGAGGAGAGAGCAGAGATCAGTAAGTGAGATCAGTGTAGTTTGTCTACAGTTCACTGTGCACAACACGACCCCCAATAAAGAGGACCTGTCACACAGCCCAGCACATCAATCAGCCCATCTGTCAATCAGCCCATCTGTCAATCAGCCCATCTGTCAATCAGCCCATCTGTCAATCAGCCCATCTGTCAATCAATCAGCCCATCTGTCAAGAAATCAATCAGCCCATCTGTCACAGGCCCACCTCCATCGGTACCGCCATTGGTACCGCCACACAGGCTACCAGTACCGTCATCGGTACCACTACCAGTACCGCCACTAGTACCACCATCAGGTACTTCCAGGCCCGCTACCAGTATCGCCACTAGTGCCGCCATCGGTACCACCACCCGTACCATCGTCGGTAGTGCCACCACCACCTGTACCGCCATCGGTACCACCACCACCCGTACCGCCATCGGTACCAGCCACCACCCGTACAGCCATCGGTACCGCCACCACCCGTACCGCCACCTGTACCGCCATTGGTACCGCCACCACCACCCGTACCGCCATCAGTACCACCACCACCTGTACCGCCATTGGTACCACCACCCATAACGCCATCGGTACCACCACACAGGCCCACCACTAATACCTCCATCGGTACCACCACACAGACCGCCACCACTACCACCAGCAGTACCATTACACAGGCCAACCAATAAGCACTGCCATAATGTCCCAAAGGGTTTACACACCTGAGGAGGCATATGCCATTCTTGCCATGTCGGATGAGGAGAGCAGCGGGGAGCTCCCATTATCAGATTCTGGTTCGGAATACGAGCCAGTGGAGGATAGTGGCTCAGAGTCCGAGTCGCCGGAGGAAACTGTCCCTCCCAAAAGAATGCGATCAGGACCAAGATCAGGACCAAGATCAGGAGAACTGCCCACCACCAGCAGCGCCATACCCCAGGAAGAGGAGCCCAGTACAAGTAATGGAAATACACGCCCAACCAGAAGAATCCAGCCCCAGTCCTACCTTCCCAATACCCTGGCAAACACCTTATGGTTGCCTGCCAACTCAGGATCCGCTATCATCCCCCCTTTCACCGCACAGCCAGGTGTGCAGCCCGAAACTACAATTTTTTCTAAATTTGATTATTTTTGTTTATTTTTCCCACAAGATTTGCTGCAGAATATAGTGGATCAAACTAATCTGTATGCATCCCAATTTATTGCTGCCATCCCCAATTCTTCCTACGCCCGCATGTTCCAGTGGCAGGGTCTAACATTGGACGAATTTAAATTGTTTTTGGGCCTTATGTTCAATATGGGGCTTACAAAAAAGAACGAAGTCCATGCATATTGGTCCAAACGCCCCATCCAACACATGCCCATATATTCCGCTGTCATGTCCAGGAAAAGATACGACATGATCATGCGTTTTCTCCACTTCAATGACAATTCACAGTGCCCTCCCCAAGATCATCCCAACTACGACAAATTGTACAAGATACGCCCCCTAATCAATGCCTTTTCCCAGCGATTTCAAGAAGTTTTCATCCCAGACCAAAAAATTTGTGTGGACGAGTCCCTCATACATTTCACTGGCCGACTGCAGTTCAAGCAGTATATACCAAGCAAGAGAGCCAGGTATGGGTTAAAATTAAATAAATTATGTGATCGAGCCACTGGATATGTCTTCACATTCAGGATCTACAAAGGCAAAGACTCTCAGCTCCAGCCCCGTGATTGCCCCACATATATTGGAACCAGTGGGAAAATTGTCTGGGAGTTGGCATACCCCCTGTTCGGAAAAGGTTACCATTTATATGTTGACAATTACTATACCAGCCTGCCCCTTTTTCGCCACCTTTACAGTAAGCAAACCCCGGCCTGCGGTACCTTAAAAAAAAAAACGGAAGGGATTCCCACAAAATTTATTGACCAAAAAATTGCGACCTGGAGAATCGGCATTCATGAGGAACGAGGAGGTGTTGGCCATGAAGTGGAGGGACTAGAAAGATGTCCACATCCTCTCTACAATCCACAATGACACCGTAGTGGAGATCCAAAGAAGACGCGGCCCCATTGTAAAGCCTGAATGTGTCCACGACTACAATTTGTACATGGGGGGGGTGGATTTAAATGACCAGATGCTACAGCCCTACTTATCAACCAGAAAGTCCCGTTATTGGCACAAGAAAGTTGCGTTTCACCTGTTTCACATGGCCCTTTTTAATTTGTTTGTCTGCTACCAAAAAACAACTCAAAATCAACAACTCCCCTACCTCCATTATATCGAAGATATCATCGATGCCCTCATTTACCAACAAGATCCCGCCCCAGGAAGCATTCGCTCTGATAGTGTGAGTCGGCTTCACGAGCGACACTATCCCTTTAGCATCCCCCCCACAGAATCTGGAAGAAGACGCCAAAAGAAATGCTGTGTATGCAGCAGAGGAGGAGTAAGAAGAGACACCATCTATTATTGTCCCGATTGTCCCTCCCAACCTGGCCTGTGCATCGGAAATTGCTTCAAAAATTATCATACATCCATTAGTTCCCCTTATTTTTAACAGACTGCCATTTCCCCATTTGCCTGCTACCATGTTACGAACTACCTTCCATGTTAATTAACTGACCCTGGCCTGTTTACCGACGATGTCTTTGCTTGCCGATTTAAACCACGTTTCTGACCTCCACGTGCACCAACCTCAGCCTGTTTACCGACGATGCCTCTGCCTGCCGATTTAAACCACGTTTCTGACTTCCATGTGTACCGACCTTGGCCTGTTAATTGACTATGTTTTTGCCTGCCACTTGGACTGATCTTTTGGCCATCTACTTTTAGTACACAGGGGTCTCACATATGTGAGGAGCTTCAGAATAGCATTCTGAGTAGAGAAAACCAGTTTTTCGTTTTCTGTGCTCCAAGAACAGGGTCTGGTTGCCCGGAGGCTTCAAAGCGATTTGGGTGGGAGAAGCCTCTACCCCTGTCCCCCTGGCCCAAATCTTGATGGTCCTTCCTGCTGCCTGGACCAATACTTTGGCTGTGCTGACCATATTACTGCCTGTAATGACCCATGACATTATGGTCCATGTTTCTTCCTGCTGCTTGGACCAATACTTTGGCTGTGTTGACCTGCCTGCCTGCTGCCTCTACTGACTTTGGACAGTATTTCTGCCGAGACACCTCTGCCTGCTACCTGGACCTGTGCTTTGGCTGTGCTGACAGTATCTCTGCCGGTACGAACTATGGACAGTATTCCTGCCTGCTGCCTGGATGATTGCTTTTGCTGTCGCTGACCTCATCCCTGCCTGCTGCCTGGACCGATGCTCTCCTCTGTGGACCACTGCACTTCTAAAACAACAGGTAATCTTTTGTTATTTGGTATGCACCTGCTAGGTGTTAGATATATGAAGGGCCTTCAAAAATGTGATCGGTAGTCAGAAAATGATATGTGCAATTATGCTGCTAGAATGCCTGGAGGTGCTACTTGGATGTTGGGCCCCTGTATGTGGCCAGGCTGTATAAAAGTCTCAAACATGTGGTATCACCATACTCAGGAGGAGTAGCAGAATGCATTTTGGGGTGTAATTTTTTGCTATGTACATGCTATGTGTTAGAAACATCTTATAAATGGACAACTTTGTGTAAAAAAAATGCATTTTAATGTTTTCCCACATTTTCCAAAACCTTCTGGAAAAAAATGAACCATTCAAAAGGCTCATTATGCCTCATAGATTATATGTTAGGGTGTGTACTTTCCAAAATGGGGTCATTTTGTGGACAATTCCATTGTCCTGGTGCTCCAGGGCCTTCAAAATCTAACAGGTGGTTGAGAAAGGATATGTGCGATTTATGCTTGTAGAACGTCTGAAAGAGCTACTTCAATGTTGGGCCTCTGTATATGGACAGGCTGTGTAAAAGTCTCACACATGTGGTATTGCTATACTCAGGAGGAGTAGCGGAATGCATTTTGGCGTGTCATTTTTGCTATGTATATGCTATGTGTTAGAAATATCTTATAAATGGACAACTTTGTGTAAAAAAAATGCATTTACATTTTTTCTCCACATTTTCCAAAACCTTCTGGAAAAAAATGAACCGTTCAAAAGACTCATAATGCTTCATAGATTATACGTTGGGGTGTGTGCTTTCCAAAATGGGGTAATTTTGTGGAAAATTCCATTGTCCTGGTGCTCCATGGCCTTCAAAATTGTAATAGGTGGTTGCGAAAGGATATGTGCGATTTATGCTTGTAGAACGCCTGAAAGTGCTACTTCAATGTTGGGCCTCTGTATATGGCCAGGCTGTGTAAAAGTCTCACACATGTGGTATCGCTACACTCAGGAGGAGGAGTAGCAGAATGTATTTTGGGGTATAGTTGCAATTATGCATATGCTGTGTGAGAGAAAAAGATATTAATATGACCAGTTTGTGTAAAAAAAAATAAAAAAAAAATCCAAATTTTCCCAAGAATTGTGGGGAAAAAATACAACTTCAAAAAACTCACCATGCCTCTTAGTAAATACCTTGGACTGTCTACTTTCCAAAAAGGGGTAATTTTGGGGTATTTGTACTTTCCTGGCTTGTTAGTGTCTCAAGAAATGAGATAAGCCTTCAGTACATCAGGCGTGATCAGATGTGATCAATTTTTAGTGATTGGCACCATAGTTTGTAGACTCTATAACTTTCACAAAGACCAAATAATATACACTAATTTGGGTTATTTTTACCAAAGATATGTAGCAGTATACATTTTGGCACAAATTTATGAAGAAAAATTACTTATTTGCAAAATTTTACAATAGAAACGAAAAAAAAGTGTGTTTAAAAAAAAAAAAATTGCTGTTTTTTTGCTTATATCGCAAAAAATAAAAAACCCAGTGGCGATTAAATACCACCAAAAGAAAGCTCTATTTGTGAGAAGAAAATTATAACATTTTTGCTTGGATACAGTGTAGCATGACTGAGTAATTGTCATTCAAAGTGTAAGATGCTGAAAGCTGAAAATTGGTCTGGGCGGGAAGGTGCATAAGTGCCTGGTATTGAAGTGGTTAAGGAGGATTGGCCTCCTTCTGGCTCAACCGGCCTTCTATCTATCCGTCAGAATGCATGTGCTTCTATTGTGAAGACTCTTAAAAGTCAGTGATAATTTGGGGAGCCGTGTTATTTGCTGGTGTTGGTCTTTTGTGTTTTATCCAAAGCCAGTACAGCCCTCTACCAGGAAATTCTAGAGCACTTCATGCTTCCCTCTGCTGACCGCTTTATGGAGATGCTGATTTCATTTTCAAGCAGGACTTAGCACCTGCCCACACTGCCAAAAGTATCAATACCTTGTTTAACCCCCTTGGCGGTATTGCCGAGTCAGGCTCGGGGTGAGTTTTTAATGCTAAGAGTGGTAACCCCGAGCCAGACTCGGGCTGCATCACAGTATCCAGGGGAAGATAATTACCTTGTTCCCTGGATCCTGCAATGTCTCCCCGCAGTGTGTGCGAGCCGTGTCTTGCTCGATTCACACTGCCGGTAACCCCGAGCCAGACTCAGGCTGCATCGCAGTATCCAGGGGAAGATACTTACCTTGTTCCCTTGATCCTGCGATGTCTCCCCGCAGTGTGTGCGAGCCGTGTTTCGCTCAATTCACACTGCCGAGTGCCAAGCTCCGTTCCCTGCGACGTTGTGGCGCACGGGGGCGGAGTTCGGCGCCAAATTCAAAAAGTGAAAAACACAGTATAGATACAGTATACTGTAATCTTACTGATTACAGTACTGTATCAAATAATTACACACACCCTTTGTCCCTAGTGGTCTGTGCAGTGCCCTGCATGCACTTTTATATTATAAAAACTGTTCTTTCTGCCTGGAAACTGGAGATTGTCCATAGCAACCAAAAAGTGTCCCTTTATGTCAAAAGTGGTTTTAGACCAGCTAAAAAACAGCGATAATAAATTAGAATCACTTGCAGAATTGACCTATAGCAATTTGTGGGGAAATTCGTCATCAAACACTAAATGTAATGACAGCGACAATTCTGCAACTGAGAAAATTTCAGTGATTTTGATTTGATTACATTATTGAATAATTTTTATTATAATTACATTACTATTTGTTATAATTATTTATAGTTATTTATTCTATTATAATTTATGATTTTGTGTTTCAAACTTTATCAAACCCGGGATGTCTACTAGACTCTTGTTTGGTCAGGTTTAATTAAGTACTTACTAAGAATTGCAGGCCTACAATACATAACACCAAATTTCCATGCAAAATAATTGTACCACTTTTGGTACATAATTCCAGACAGAATCATACCGCCAGGGAGGTTAACCACTTAAGCCCCGGACCATTTGTTAGCTAGAGGACCAGAGGTGAATTCAGAATTTTGCACTGCGCTGCTTTAACTGTAAATTGTGCGGACATGCAATGTTGTACCCAAACGAAATTTGCGTCCTTTTCTTCCCACAAATAGAGCTTTCTTTTAATGGTATTTGATTGCCTCTGCGATTTTAATTTTTTGCGATATAAATGGAAAAAGACCGAAAATTTTGAAAAAAAATGATATTTTCTACTTTTTGTTATAAGAAAAATCGAATAAACTCAATTGTAGTCATACATTTAGGCCAAAATGTATTCAGCCACATGTTTTTAGTAAAAAAAATGTCAATAAGCGTATATTTATTGGTTTGCGCAAAAGTTATAGAGTTTACAAACTAGGGTACATTTTCTGAAATTTACACAGCTTTAAATTTATGACTGCCTATCTCATTTCTTGAGGTGCTAAAATGACAGGGCAGTACAAACCCCCCCCCCCCCAAATGACCCCATTTTGGAAAGTAGACACCCCAAGGAAATTGCTGAGAGGCATGTTGAGCCCATTGAATTTTTTATTTTTTTGTCCCAAGTGATTGAATAATGACTAAAAGAAAAAAAAAAAAATTACAAAAAGTTGTCACTAAATGATATATTGCTCACACATGCCATGGTTATATGTGGAATTTCACCCCAAAATACATTTTTCTGCTTCTCCTGAGTACGGGGATACCACATGTGTGGGACTTTTTGGGAGCCTAGCCGCGTACGGGACCCCGGAAACCAAGCACCGCCTTCAGGATTTCTAAGGGCGCAAATTTTTGATTTCACTCCTCACTACCTATCACAGTTTTGAAGGCCATAAAATGCCAAAATAGCACAAAACCCCCCCAAATGACCCCATTTTAGAAAGTAGACACCCCAAGGAAATTGCTGAGAGGCCTGTTGAGCCCATTGAATATATTTTTTTTTGTCCCAAGTGATTGAATAATGACAAAAAAAAAAAACAAAAAAAAAAATTACAAAAAGTTGTCACTAAATGATATATTGCTCACACATGCCATGGTTATATGTGGAATTACACCCCAAAATACATTTTTCTGCTTCTCCTGAGTACGGGGATACCACATGTGTGGGACTTTTTAGGAGCCTAGCCGCGTACGGGACCCCGAAAACCAAGCACCGCCTTCAGGATTTCTAGGCACAAATTTTTGATTTCACTCCTCACTACCTATCACAGTTTCGAAGGCCATAAAATGCCAAAATCGCACAAAACCCCCCCAAATGACCCCATTTTGGAATATAGACACCCCAAGCTATTTGCTGAGAGGAATGGCGAGTATTTTACAGCTCTCATTTGTTTTTGAAAATGAAGAAAGAAAATATATATTGTGACAGCAGGAAGGTAAAGTCACCTGGTTGCATCCAGGGGGGTAGATATATTTCGCCCAGATTCAGGCTTTACGCCGACTTATACAACTAGGTGGAGAGTTGTATAAGCCCAGCTGAGGCTAGTGGGCTCATGGATGACTCATACCTCTAGGGAGAGTGTGGGGCGTCGTGCAGACAGGGAGTTGATGAGACCAGCTGAAGCTTGTCAGCTCATTTAGGCCTCTATAAGAACTCCCAGATTCATTAGGTGTTTGCTCATGCCTGGAACCAAACCTGTGTGGACTGTCTAGGGAGAGTGAACCCCTGTGCGGTGAGACAAAGCCTGTGTGGCTATTTGCTTGGACATTTAAAACCAGGGACTTAGGGACTAGGACAGCACTAGGCTGATCCCAGTTGTTAGTTAGGAAACCTGTATGTTTACTCAGAGGTCAAGTTGACCAGGATTTATTTTATTTATGTTTCTTTTGCTTTGCTGTGTTTTGTCACTGTAAATAGAAAATAAACCACACCTTTTTGATTTTGAAAACCACAACCTCCGTTTGCTGGGCCTGTTTTTGTGTGGGGAGCCCATCCCGGGGGTCACACACACCCGCTGCCGAGCTAACCCCCTCACAGTTGGTGGAGAACCAGTGGCAGTTTTTTTTTAAGCCAGCATGGAGGAGATACTGAAACAGCTGGCTCTAGCAAATGCCAATCAACAGCAGACAAATGCAGGTTTGCAAAGGAGCCTTGCAGCCCAGTAGCAAGCTCATCAACAGAGCCTTGCAGCCCAGCAGCAAGCTCACCAACAGAGTCTGGAAGCTCAGCAACAAGCCCAGCAGCAATCTGAGGCCCGCTTCATAGACCTGTTACAGAAGCAAGAGCAGAGACTACAACAAATGGAAGCAGTAATGCAGCAACGTCCGCAGACCAGTGAGGAAAGCCGTCCCACTAATACCGCGTCCTTTGGGGTGAGTCGTTTATTGACAAAAATGACTGGAGAGGATGATCCAGAGGTATTTTTGACCACATTTGAAAGGACCGCTGAAAGAGAAAAGTGGCCTGAGGAGCAGTGGGCTGGACTGGTGGCTCCTCTGTTAACTGGTGAATCGCAGAAAGCTTACTATGACCTAGAGCCTAACCAAGCAAAAGACTATGTGATGCTAAAAGCTGAAATTTTGGCAAGGCTGGGTGTCACCCAGGCTGTCCGGGCTCAGCGTGTGCATAACTGGACTTTCCAGCTTGGAAAACCCCCCAGGTCTCAAATGTATGATCTCATTCACCTGAGCAGAAAGTGGCTACAGCCAGAGACTTTGTCCGCACCAAAGATTGTGGAACGTGTTGTAATGGATCGGTTTTTGAGAGCTCTTCCTACTGCCATCCAAAAGTGGGTAAGCCATGGAGACCCAGAGACGGCCGATGGTCTTGTGGATCGTGTGGAGAAATACTTGGCTACAGAGAACCTGACGGCCTCTTCCAGAGACACTCAGACTTTCCACCCTAAGACCAGACCATCCCCAGGGGCGGATAAGAGGATTCCAAGGGGTGAGGGTGGAGAGAGTGAGAGGGTGGGAGCTCTACCCCAAGTTTGGCGAGAACAGCCTGGGAAATCAGCGGCTCAAGAGGCGGCAAGAAGGATCGTTTGCTACCGCTGCCGGCAAGCGGGACATATTGCAGCCAATTGCCCGGTTGTGGAGGAACCCATGCAGTGTGACTTTCTGACGGGCAGACGTCAGTCGCTGTGTGCGACAGTCGCATGCACTGCCATTCGAGGAACTGAGAAACATTTATGCAAAATGTGTGTTAATGGTAGAAATGTTGTGGTATTGCTGGATTCAGGTAGCCTTGTGACCCTGATAAAGGCTGAGTTAGTTAAAACAGAGGTCTTTGGGAATAGCAAGGTAGCTGTTATTTGTGTGCATGGGGACACCCGAGAGTATCCAGTGACTACAGTGTGTTTCGAGACCCCCAAAGGTACCCTCTCTCATCCAGTGGGCTTAGTATCTCAGTTACCGCATGACGCCATTGTGGGAAGGGATTTTCCGAAGTTCTGGGAACTGTGGGATGATCCTGAGCCCCCCACTGGTGCCCCTATGTACCAGGAATGTGATAGCCAGAACTCCCCTGAGAGTGGTGAGGACTCTCCGGAATTTCCCTTATCAGTATTGGCAGGGGAGACTCAAGAAACTGGAGAGGAGCCCACCTCCTCAGACCAAAACCTACCGTCTGTGGAGTTTTCTGATCTTGAGGTTCACAGGGAAAACTTTGCCACAGACCAGTTGAAAGACCCCGCCCTAATAAAGGCACGGGAAAACGTAGTGAAAATAGATGGCGAGTTAGTGAACCCAGATAATACCTGCACTTACCCATACTTCAGCGTAGAGAAGGACCTACTGTATCGGGTGGCAAAAAGGGCAGAAGAAACCGTTGAGCAGCTTGTGGTGCCCAAACCTTACAGGAAGTTGGTGTTGGAGTTGGCCCATGGGCACATTCTTGGAGGTCATCTGGGGACAGAGAAAACCCGAGAGAGGGTATTACAGAGATTCTATTGGCCGGGGGTGATGAAGGAACATTTGGCCCAAGCGCAGTTAGCACAGCAGAGAGTGTACAACCGTGGAGCCAAGACCCGTACCTTTTCCCCGGGGGATAGGATACTGGTACTTGTCCCTACGGTTGAAAGTAAATTCCTTGCCAAATGGCAAGGCCCCTACGAGATAATGGAAAAAGTGAGCGAAGTGAATTATAAGGTCAGACAACCAGGAAGGCGAAAGCCCGAACAGATCTATCACGTTAATCTGTTGAAAGCCTGGAGGGATAGAGAGTCCCTAGTCGCAGACACTTGGTCACCAGCTCAAACTGGTTGCGTGATTCCTGAGGTTGGAATAGCAGCCACCTTGTCACAACCCCAACAACAGGAGGTTAAGGAGTTTGTGCTTCGCAACAAGGAGGTATTCTCTGAGCTGCCGGGACAAACATCTGGGGTAGAGCATGACATCATTACCCCGCCCGGTGAAAGGGTGAAGTTAAAACCCTATCGGATCCCAGAGGCCCGACGGGAGGCAATACGGGAGGAAGTACAGAAAATGCTGAACTTAGGGGGTGATAGAGGAGTCCCAAAGTGATTGGTCTAGTCCCATTGTGTTGGTGCCTAAACCGGATGGGAGCTGGCGATTTTGTAACGATTTTCGTCAGTTGAACAAAGTTACAAAATTTGACACCTACCCCATGCCACGTATAGATGAGTTGATCGACCGGCTGGGAACAGCCCGATACATGACGACTCTTGACCTCACAAAAGGGTATTGGCAAATCCCCCTGGCCAAGTCGGCCAAAGAGAAAACCGCATTTGTAACCCCAGACGGGGCGTTCCAATATAAAAGAATGCCGTTCGGGTTACAGAATGCGCCGGCCACATTCCAGCGGAAAATGGACCAGATGCTGAGGCCCCATCGGAAGTATGCTGCGGCTTACCTGGATGACGTAATTGTCCATAGCACAGATTGGGCCTCACATCTGCCAAAAGTGCAAGCAGTCCTGGACTCTGTTCGGGAAGCGGGGTTTACGGCTAACCCCAAGAAGTGTACCATTGGGCAGGAGGAGGCCAAATATCTTGGGTACACCATTGGGAGGGGAGTAATAAAACCCCAACTCAACAAAGTCGAGGCCATCCAGAGTTGGCCACGTCCCAACAGCAAGAAGCAGGTACGAGCCTTTCTGGGAATCGCTGGGTATTATCGGCGATTCATTCCCCACTTTGCTTCTAAGGCTGTGCCCCTAACCAACCTGACGAAGGGGAAAGGGTCAGTCATGATTAAATGGACCCCCGAGGCTGAGGCAGCATTCCAATTCTTGAAACAAGCCTTATGTAGCCAGCCAGTGTTGTACTCACCCGACTTCTCTAAAGACTTTGTCGTACAAAGTGATGCGTCAGATGTGGGGTTAGGAGCAGTATTGTCCCAGGTCTGGAACGGGGAAGAGCACCCAGTCATTTACCTCAGCAGGAAGTTGAAGTCCCATGAGGTAAATTACGCCACCGTTGAAAAGGAGTGTTTAGCGGTGAAGTGGGCTCTAGATTCCCTTCGGTACTACCTGCTAGGTAGGCACTTTGACATGGTTACGGATCACGCTCCGTTAAAGTGGATGGCTCAAAACAAGGAAACAAATAGAAGAGTGAATAGGTGGTTCCTGGCCCTCCAGGAATTCAACTTCACAGTAAAGCATCGCCCTGGCGTTCAAATGGGGAATGTGGATGCTTTGTCTCGAGTACATGAATGCCTGATTGCTGGTGTTCCAACCCCGAGGTTAAAACAAGAGGGGGGGGTATGTGACAGCAGGAAGGTAAAGTCACCTGGTTGCATCCAGGGGGGTAGATATATTTCGCCCAGATTCAGGCTTTACGCCGACTTATACAACTAGGTGGAGAGTTGTATAAGCCCAGCTGAGGCTAGTAGGCTCATGGATGACTCATACCTCTAGGGAGAGTGTGGGGCGTCGTGCAGACAGGGAGTTGATGAGACCAGCTGAAGCTTGTCAGCTCATTTAGGCCTCTATAAGAACTCCCAGATTCATTAGGTGTTTGCTCATGCCTGGAACCAGACCTGTGTGGACTGTCTAGGGAGAGTGAACCCCTGTGCGGTGAGACAAAGCCTGTGTGGCTATTTGCTTGGACATTTAAAACCAGGGACTTAGGGACTAGGACAGCACTAGGCTGATCCCAGTTGTTAGTTAGGAAACCTGTATGTTTACTCAGAGGTCAAGTTGACCAGGATTTATTTTATTTATGTTTCTTTTGCTTTGCTGTGTTTTGTCACTGTAAATAGAAAATAAACCGCACCTTTTTGATTTTGAAAACCACAACCTCCGTTTGCTGGGCCTGTTTTTGTGTGGGGAGCCCATCCCGGGGGTCACACACACCCGCTGCCGAGCTAACCCCCTCACAATATATATATATATTTTTTTTTTCAATTTTCAAAACTTTGTGACAAAAAGCTAGATCTGCAAAATACTCACAATACCTCTCAGCAAATAGCTTGGGGTGTCTACTTTCCAAAATGGGGTCATTTGGGGGGGTTTTGTGCTATCTGGGCATTCCATGGCCTCCGAAACTGTGATAGGCAGTGAGAAGTGAAATCAAAAATTTACACCCTTAGAAAGCCTGAAGGCGGTGCTTGGTTTTTGGGGTCCCGTACGTGGCTAGGCTCCCAAAAAGTCTCACACATGTGGTATCCCCGTACTCAGGAGAAGCAACAGAATGTATTTTGGGGTGTAATTCCACATATGCCCATGGCATGTTTGAGCAATATATCATTTAGTGACAACTTTGTGCAAGAAAAAAAAAAAATTGTTGTTTTTCCGCAACTTGTGTCAACATATAAAATATTCCATGGACTCGACATGCCTCTCAGTATATAGCTTGGGGTGTCTACTTTCCAAAATGGGGTCATTTGGGGGGGTTTTGAACTGTTCTGGCATTTTATACACAACATTAGGAAGCTTACATCCACTCTTCTAACCACTTGAAGACAAAGCCCTTTTTGACACTTTTTGTTTACATGAAAAAAAAAAATTCTTTTTGCAAGAAAATTATGTTGAACCCCCAAACATTATATATATTTTTAAAGCAAAGGCCCTACAGATTAAAATGGTGGGTGTTGCATTTTTTTTTTCTACACAGTATTTGCGCAGCGATTTTTCAAACGCATTTTTTGGGTTAAAAAATACACTTTTTTTAATTTTAATGCACTAAAACACACTATATTGCCCAAATGTTTGATGAAATAAAAAAGATGATCTTAGGCCGAGTACATAGATACCAAACACGACATGCTTTAAAATTTCGCACAAACACGCATTGGCGACAAACTACATACATTTTTAAAAGCCTTTACAGGTTACCCCAGTAGATTTACAGAGGAGGTCTACTGCTAAAATGATTGCCCTCGATCTGACCTTCGCGGTGATACCTCACATGCATGGTGCAATTGCTGTTTACATATGACGCCAGACGGACGTTTGCGTTCGCCATTGGGCAAGAGCAGGGCAGGACAGGGGTGCTTTTTTTTTTTTTCTTTTTTTTTTCTTATTAATTTTGCTTTTTTATTTTATTTTTAAATTGTTCCTTCCAAGTATTTTTTTTTTTATCATTTTTATTGTTATCTCAGGGAATGTAAATATCCCCTATGATAGCAATAGGTAGTGACAGGTACTTTTTTTTGAAAAAACTGGGGTCTTCTAGACCCTAGATTTTTCCTCTGCCCTCAAAGCATCTGACCACACCAAGATCGGTGTGATAAAATGCTTTCCCAATTTCCCAATGGCGCTTTTTATATCCGGGGGGGGCATTCCCTCCCACTGCTTGTAAAAGCAGTCCAGAGGCTAATTAGCCGCTAGGATTGCTTTTACATGAAAGCCGGCCGCAGGCTGAAAAGAATGATACCAAGATGATACCTAAACCCGCAGGCATCATTCTGGTATAAACATTCAAAGTCCAGCAACATACCAGTACGTTGCTGGTCCTTGTTGGACATGTATTGTAATCTTTTTATTTCATGCAGCCAGTTGGCTGAATGAAAAAAGAGATTGATCGGTGGGTATGCCCACCATTAGAATACCGCCCTTCATCCACCCACTTCCAATGATGGGCATACACGCACCATTTATATATGCCGGAGCATGGGGGCATCCTCCCGCAAAAAAGTTATGCCGCACACACATGGTCGGACTTTTCCACGGGAAAGCCTCCGTCGGAATTTCGACCGTATGTACGCGGCATTAGGAGCAAAATCGCTCCTCCGCCCCTGCTGCCCCAATGCTTCGGCATATTTGCTTTTTTTTTTTTAACTGTGGTGGTGAAATCACCTCCTACAGCACTGGAGTCGCAGGGATCAGGCCTGTCTCTGCGAATGCTGCAGTTATGTGTGTTTTTGTTTTGTAAGTGACAGTGATCGATCGATACTGCACTTGGGTGGCCTGGGCTGGACGGAGGGGCAAAACGCAGGTGCCAGCAGGTATCTGGGCTGATCCCGCTAACACTGCGTTTTTGGGAACCCTAAACTGCTGGGGACGCTAGTATAGATCTGATCAGATCAGATATTGATCTGTTCAGATACTATACCACTAAGGGGGGTGTATGCTTCACGCGTGGGTGTTAGCGTTACTGGCACTAACCTGACACTGCCTGGGGAGTGACTCAGACCCTCTCTGACGCTAAAACCTAATTGATATCACCCGCCGGGCGATCAGGGGGTTAAACCTTTATTGGGTTATATACACGACGGGTGCCCTGACACTATAAAAAGCAAACTAACTAACCAGCGTCACCCGTAACACTTATATGGTGATCACTGGTGAAAGGGTTAACTAGGGGCAATCAGGGGGTTAAAACCTTTATTAGATAATATATGGGGGTACCTGACGCTATAAAAACCTGCGGCGAACCTAAAAAAAATTACCAGCTACCGATCTGCATCACCGACACTAAGACAGCGTTTAGAAAAACGATTGCTTAGCGACAGTGGTGATAGGGGGTGAAAGGGTTACCTGGGGGGGCGATCAAGGGGGTTAAACCTTTATTAGATAATATATTGGGGTACCTGACGCTATAAAAACATGCGGCGAACCTAAAAACAATTACTGGCTACGATCTGCATCACCGACACTAAGACAGCGTTTAGAAAAACAATTGCTTAGCGACAGTGGTGATAGGGGGTGAAAGGGTTACCTGGGGGGCGATCAAGGGGGTTAAACCTTTATTAGATAATATATTGGGGTACCTGACGCTATAAAAACCTGCGGCGAACCTAAAAAAAATTACTGGCTACGATCTGCATCACCGACACTAAGACAGCGTTTAGAAAAACAATTGCTTAGCGACAGTGGTGATAGGGGGTGAAAGGGTTACCTAGGGGGCGATCAAGGGGGGTTAAACCTTTATTAGATAATATATTGGGGTACCTGACGCTATAAAAACCTGCGGCGAACCTAAAAAAAATTACCGGCTACCGATCTGCATCACAGACACTAAGACAGCGTTTAGAAAAACGATCGCTTAGTGACAGTGGTGATAGGGGGTGAAAGGGTTACCTGGGGGGGATCAAGGGGGTTAAACCTTTATTAGATAATATATTGGGGTACCTGACGCTATAAAAACCTGCGGCGAACCTAAAAAAAATTACTGGCTGCCGATCGGCATCACTGACGCTAAGACAGCGATCAGAAAAATGATCGCTAAGCGACAGTGGTGATAGGCGGTGAAAGGGTTATCTGGGGGGTGATCAGGGGGTTAAACCTTTATTAGGGGGGGTTAGGGGGCTACACTGGACCTAAGACTAAACTTTGGTGACACTTTTACAGTCACAAATGTCACTGATTGCAGTGATCGCTAAATAAATGGTCACTGCAATCAGTGACACTGTGACTGGGGGCTGGGGGGGTGATCTGGGGGGTGATCTGGGGTGATCTGGGGGGCGATTTATGTCCCTATGTGTCCTGGTGTCAGTGTAGTGTTGTGTGCACTGACCTGATATCTTCTCTTGTACGGCGCTCGGTATATGTGAGCGCCGCACCAGAGATGACATCACTTCCTCCTGCTCCCTCTGTCTGACACAGACAGAGGGGGCATTTCCATTCGCCGGGAGCGATCGCGAGGGGGTGGCCAGAAACGAATGGCTGCCCCCTCATCCTGGAACGCTCCCGGACACTTAGCCACCGCTCACTGTATAGGAGGGGGGTCCAATCGGACCCCCCAACTGTACAAAGGCAATCACGTATGCTCTACGTGATTGTGCCTGTCGGTGCCATTCTGCCGACGTATATATACAGTGAGCGGTCGTTAAGTGGTTAATGATCATGGTATCACTGTGCTTGATTGGCCAGCAAACTCGCCTGACCTAAACCCCATAGAGAATCTGTGGGGTATTGTCAAGAGAAAAAATATATAGTATTCAGCGCTGTAAAAAAATAAATAAATAAATCTAATAGCAAACTAATGCAGCAAGCACTTGAGGCCTCATGCCCACTGGCGTTTTTACAGCTGCGTTTTTGAGCGTTTTTTACAGCTTAAAAACGCCTGTCCATGTTATTGTAAATATTTTTTTTATTTTTTTTTTGAAAAAAAAACAAAAAAAAAAAACGTCGGAGCTAAAAACGCGACCGCGCGTTAGTGCGCGTTTTTTGCTCGTTAGTGCGCGTTAGTGCGCGTTTTTGCACGTTTTTTGACGCTCGCGTTTTTTCCTGCCTAGTTCTGACGCTGAGGAACGCACTGGCCCTGGGTTTTTTTTACAGCTTACAAACGCCTATGCTCTTTACAGCTCAAAAACGCCTAGGTGGGCATGAAGCTATAGACTAACATGGACAGGCGTTTTTAAGCTGTAAAAAACGCTCAAAAACGCGGCTGAAAAAACGCCCGTGGGCATGAGGCCTAAGGAGTAAATTCATAAAAAACCTCAAATAGAACATGTATATAAAAAGAGTGCAGCGCAAAGAAAAATAAAAAAGTCCATTAAAATCAGCAAAGGTCCATAGGGTGAAAAGTAACACATTAAAAGCATGCGATGTGGATCAAACACTTTGACCAAACGAAGATCCCTCCACCACACACAGAGTGGCCTCTCACCTCTATGCTTTGACCTACAGGAGGTCACAGGGCATAAGATAACAATGCGAATGGATAATAGATGACATGCTTAAATAGGTTTACACGGCAACCCAAGAAAACAACCAATAAACAAAACCACAAAATAAATGATTACCGTATTTATCGGCGTATAACACACACCGGCGTATAACACGCACCCTAAGTTTAGGAGGAGATTTTAGGGAAAAAAACTTTTAGCAGGGAAGTTTAAGGAAAAATAACTTACATTTAAATGCAGCCTTGTCAGTGTCCATTGCAGCCTTGTCACAGTGCAGCCTTGTCAGTGTCCATTGCAGCCTTGTCACAGTGCAGCCTTGTCAGTGTCCATTGCAGCCTTGCCCCAGAGTCGCCGTGCAGCCTTGCCCCAGAGTCGCCGTGCAGCCTTGCCCCAGAGTCGCCGTGCAGCCTTGCCCCAGAGTCGCCGTGCAGCCTTGCCCCAGAGTCGCCGTGCAGCCTTGCCCCAGTGTCGCCGTGCATCATTTTAAAATTTGCGCCGAGACTGTGCGGACGCTGCCGAGAACGCCGGGGACGCAGGGACTGGGCGGAGCCGCCGCCGAGATACACATAGCCGAGTGTACTCGGCTATACTCGGCTTTTCTCGGCTCCGCTCACAGTCACGCCGAGTCCCGCCCTATGATGGACATAACACAGGTCCAATGGGACTGGGCGTGACTGTGAGCGGAGCTGAGAAAAGCCGAGTATAGCCGAGTACATTCGGCTATGTGTATCTCGCTCCGCTCCGCTCACAGTCAGCGGAGACAGCTCAGGGATGTCAGTATCGGCGTATAACACGCACCCACGATTTTCCCCTGATTTTCAGGGGAAAAAAGTGCGTGTTATACGCCGATAAATACGGTACCTATTAGAAATAAAACAATTTAAATCAAAATCAACGTTGAGGCCTGCAGGCGAGAGAACTTTGGTCTCGAAAATCCAAAAAGATTCTCGCCGACTCAGTTGACGAATGTAATGTCCACCCCTCCAATGTTTTAACACTTTTTGTATCCCCCAGAATTTTAGACCCTTAGGATGCCACCAGCGTGACCCTTATGCCGCGTACACACGATCGATTTTTTCGACGGTGAAAACACCGTCGAGAAAATCGACGTTAAAAACGAGGAACAGCTTGTTCCCCCCACACACGGCCATTTTAAATGTCATTTTTTTTTTGGTCAAAAAAAACAACCGTGTGTGGGCTCCGCGGCAGTGTTTCCCTATGGGAAACACTGCCGTGGAAAACATGTCGAAAAAAACGACGAGAACATGTTCTAATTTTTCTCGTCGTTTTTAATGCCGTTTTTCTCGTCGAAAAAAACGGCACAAAGCCCACAGACGATCGTTTTTCTCGTCGAAAGGACAAAATGTCGTTTTTCTCGACGAGAAAAACGGCCGTGTGTACGCGGCATAAGGGTCTAAAATTCTGGGGGATAGAAAAAGTGTCAAAACATTGGAGGGGTGGACATTACATTCGTCAATTGAGTCGGCGAGAATCTTTTTGGATTTTCGAGACCAAAGTTCTCTCGCCTGCAGGCATCAACGTTGATTTTGATTTAAATTGTTTTATTTCTAATAGGTAATCATTTATTTTGTGGTTTTGTTTATTGGTTGTTTTCGTTTTTCCATGTTCTGTTTATTACATTTATTTTTGGTTATTTATAATGTATTACATGTAAAGCTCTGAGATGATCGTGGTTGGTGTTTATTATACATATATCCTTGTATGGATAGAATGTAATATCTATTTTAAATACAGAGATTTTTTATATATTTAGGGCTATTTGCCCTTTAAATGTTTTATATGGTCTAAGATATAGATGGTGCGGCGTATTGATTTATTTATCTATTGCAATGTTTGACCAGTTGTATATATGCCGACCGCTATATATATTTTACCCATGTTATCATTTCCTTTCCTATTGAGAAGCTGGTCTTCTGATAGATTAGCCGTGGTTGGCTGTTCTTTCCGGGATTTGGGACTGTCATGGGTTGCCATGTAAACCTATTTAAGCATTTGCGGCATGTCCGTGTTTAGCCCCGCCCCACACTGAAGAAGTCACGCCCATTGACCTAACGCGTACGGGGGGAGGAGCTACGCCATACGCTGCCGCGATCATCTCCGAGCATCTGGGATCCTGTGATCCTATTCATTTGCTGTATCTGTCTGCACTCGCTTACGAGTGCTTTTAAATGTGAGTACCGATCTGTTACTCTGCTTTTTATTAATTAAAACGTGTTAAACCAGAGAGCACTAGGAAGTTTCTTCTGTTTATTTGCATAATTGGATGACGGTGGAGGAAGCTTACCAAACCTATTGCTGCTTATGCTGTGCTGATGTATGCCGTTTGGAGGGTGGAGGCTGAGAGATTGGATGTCATCTATTATCCATTTGCATTGTTATCTTATGCCCTGTGACCTCCTGTAGGTCGAAGCATAGAGGTGAGAGGCCACTCTGTGTCTGGTGGAGGGATCTTCGTTTGGTCAAAGTGTTTAGCCTTGTACACACGGCCGAGAATCTTGTCAGGAAAAAACTCGTTGTTTTTCTCGACGAGATTCTTGGACAAGAAACTTGTCCCGGCCGAGTGTACACACGCTCATTTCAAAGAACCCGCAGTTCTTTGAATGGAGCGAACACGGTGACGTCATCGACTACGACGAGCGTGCGCTCGTCACATTCGATGCCGTCGCCGCAATCTTGCTACACCCTACCTATGCCTAGGAAGCTACCGCGCATGCGTCAAAGTCATTTTGAGCATGCGCGGGTTTCCACGGCGACAGGTAAGTGTACACAAACTCGGGTTTCTCGTCGAGAAACAGGCCGACGAGAAACCCGACGAGAAAATAGAGAGCAGGTTCTCTATTTTTCTCGTCGAGATTCTTGTCGGTTTTCTTGACGAGAAAACTGAAAGCCGCGTACACACGACCGATTTACTCTGCAAGAAAGCTCTGCCAGCAAGTTTCTTACTGGTTCTTGCTGAGAAACTCGGTCGTGTGTATGAGGCTTTTGATCCACATCGCATGCTTATATTGTGTTACTTTTCACCCTATGGACCTTTGCTGATCTTAATGGACTTTTTTCTTTTTCTTTGCGCTGCACTCTTTTTATATACGGGTATTGTCAAGAGGAAGATGAGAGACATCAGACCCAACAATGCAGATGAGCTGAAGGCTGCTATCAAAGCAACCTGGGCTTCCATAACACCTCAGCAGTGCCACAGGCTGATTGCCTTCCTGCCATGCCGCATTGATGACGTAATTCATGCTAAAGGAGCCCCGACCAAGTATTGAGTGCATACTATACTGTACATAGACATACTTTTCTGTAAGCCAACATTTCTGTATTAAAAATCCTTTTTTTTTATTGGTCTTATGGAATATTCTAATTTTCTGAGATCCCGAATTTTGGGTTTTTACTAGCTGTAAGCCAAAATCACCAAAATTAAAAGAAAGAAATACTTGAAATATATGACTCCATGTGTAACGCATCTATAAAAAAATATATGAGTTTCACTTTTTGAATTGAATTATTGAAATAAGGCCCCTTTCACACGGGCGGACCGTATGTCCGTTTTTCACCCATCCGTTTTCGGATGAAAAACGGACATACATGTATCCCTATGGGACAGCGGATGTCAGCGGATGAACATCCGCTGACACCCGATCTCACCCGTGTCCGCTACGCTCCGTTTTTCAGGATAGAAAAATTTCTATTTTTCTATCCGTCTGCGGAGCGGATCGGATGAACACGGACAGACGGTCCGTGTTCATCCGATCCCCCATAGGGGAGAGCGGAGATCTGACAGGGCGGTCCCTGCACAGTGTGCGGGGACCGCCCAGTCATCAGCCGGCTCAGCGGGGATCAACGGAGCGATCCCCGCTGAGCAAGCGGAGGTTCACGGGGCAGATCATGACTGATCCGTCCCGTGTGAAAGGGGCCTTAATGAACTTTTTGATTATGTTTTTATGAGATGCATCTGTATAAGTTCTTTTTCACAAATGCACACCTGGTGCTATTTTGCATGGCAGCCAATCAGCTTTTAACTTCAGCTTGTTCAATTAAGCTTTAAAAAAAAAAAAATGGGAGGTGATTGATTTCTTTGCAGAGCTGCACCAGAGTTTGCACTCTCCAGTTTCACTAAATCAAACCCATTGTGTAAAGCCCAAAGTAGCTAATTAGAACTCTGAAGTGACTGCTGCAAAGTGAAAATGGATTGGTTTCTAACTTTGCACCACCTTACACGATAAAGAAAAATCACAAGTATCTAGACATACCTGGCAAGTACTCCTTGTAATTTGCTAGTAGATCTATACAAGCAAATGATGGTATGTTCTGATGTAATTGGGGATCAATAGTCTGCACAGTAACATTACTTTCTCCAATCAGCTGCTTATATGCCAACATGGCTTCACCCACCTTTGAAAAGATTTGAGATATTGTGTCAAAGTAAATACAGTAACTGTTGCTAAAACGAAACTAAGTTTACTATAAAATTGTAAAAAAGGTAATGACTTTAAAGAAGAGGTTCACAGCAAGACATTCAGATAGACAGGTAATTTTCAGTTTGCTAATGTTTTTTTCTGGGGAGGCAAAGATTTCCCTGTGCTTCCGAAGTTTCCTGCCTAGAGCAATTTACGAGCAGTTTATAAGAAAGGTAATATCTTTTTTCTGACAGAGACTGGAACTCCCGTCTCTAGTTAGCCATAGTTTTTTTTTTATAATTTGGACTTATTCCTCATCAAAGTCATTTTAAGTGAAGACACTGCTGTCTTTTTATAGAACACAAGCTGTGTACAATCTCATCATATTTCCTTTGCTTAATTGTCAAGTTTAATGTAGCCATAACATTTTCAGATATTTTCAAAATAGACAAAGATATAAGGAGTTGATAAGTTCACCTTTTGTAAAATTTTATACCCATATTCAGGGTGTAACATGTGACATGTTACACATGCACCGCCCCCCCCCCCCCAACACTCCTCCGAGTCCCTGTTTTGACAGCAAGCCAGGGATCTTCTCCCTCCAATTACTGTCACAATGTAAAAAAAAGTGTGGCCGTGCGGAGCTTCGCCCCCGCCCTGCCAGATCATCCAATCACAGTGCTCTTTGAATGTGAAAACTATAAGTCCTGACAGCCTTTACGGCTGCCGGCTTGTAGTTTTAAATGAACTACCACGCTCTTGGTAATTCATTGAGTTTCCTGTCAGAGTGTAACTGCCTGCCCGTATCGGAGGTAAGGGCAGACAGCTACACAGACAGTCTGCAGGACTGTGGAATTACACCCTCGATCAGCAATACTTTACAGGTCCTGAACAAAAAAAAAAAAATGCATATTTTTTAACCTGCAAAAAATATGCATTTATAATTTTTTGGGAAAGTGAACTTATACTTTAAATCTAAAAAGTTTCTTTAAAGTAAAATTTGAGAGGGTAAATATCAAATGTATTTTCTCAGTAGGGGTTGTAAGAATTATAACGACTGAAGTCTAGGTATGATCTTTATAACATAGTTACATTGGTCCAGCCTGGACGAATGGAAGTATGCATATCTCATACCTGATGGACCACTGTGGAAGGTGACAATCATTATAGTAGTCAGAACTACTACGGTGATAGTTGCAATCTTCCAGGTCCTTGCTCTGGGTCCTCCGTGTCCTCTTCCAGCTTCAATTCTGCAAAGTGCCTACAGGGAGTCAGTCGTTCAGGGCTGCTGCCATTCACAAAAGGATTTGTGTTTTTTTTTTTTTATTCAATACAAGGCAATGTCATAATCGCCAACATGTCCAATCAGAGATACCTCGTATTCACTGAAAAAATACAAGGCAGTCTATAAGTGCAGAGCAAGCATCCCCCTGTGGTCACCAAGCAAAAGAAAAGCTACTCAGGACATGACCCAGAGGATTGCAGCAATTATTGCAGTTGTGGGAACTACTACAGTGATTGTCACCATCCTCAGTGGTCCCTATGGTATAAGATATTGATACTTACATTGGTCCAAGCTGAATCAAAGTAACTATACAACAAAGTTCATACATATACTTCAGCTTTAAGGAATCGATCAACTTCTTCAAGCTGTGCAATAACAACCAGGTGGCTAGGATTTATCATTGACAGTGTCCAGTCACCACTCACCGATAGCTAGTTTGCAGCTTTGTTGCAGCCATAATAAAGCATTGGACACTTCAGTGCATGATTTAATGTATACCAGTAAGGGTATAACAGTGTGTCTTAGTATGTTATGATGTATGAAAAAGATTACCAAATAAAGAAACTGGCAACGCAGACATATACTATATACTGTAAATAATGTGCATATTCCCTGTCTTACCATAATAACTCATTTTACACTGTATAAATAAATACGCCTGTCTAGATTCGCCCCTGTATGCCAGTCATTTGCTGGCATTTCCTTTGCACTTCCGGGTTAGCTATTAACTTCCGACGGCTGGTGGATAAGCCCAATACAAATTAGAATATTAAGGCCATCATCCTGTGTAGTGAATGCATGTGATAGCGAATACACTGCAACAAATGGATAAAAGCAAGTGAGATTGGTGCTCCATTGCAATCAATAGGAGAATTAATAATAAAGTCAAGGATTTGCCCTAGCTAGAAACTGGATAACAAAATCAGTTTGGGAGTGTTGGTGTGTCATATTTTCCATATAATACCAAGATCTGTATTTCTTACTGAATCTTGCAAAGATATAGCTAGTAGTAATTAGTCACATTCAACTGGACTTATTCTGTAATGTTAAAGGTGTTCCGTAGCCATTTCTTTAGTTCCACTACTTGAAGAAGAGGTTTGGTAAACTGTGAAACATCTTCAACATTACAGAACAAGTACAGTTGAATGTGACTACATACAACAAGCTTTACCTTTGCAAGATTCAGTACCATTCACAATAAGAAATTCAGATCTCAGTATAATATGGAAAATATGACAGCCACCAGTCCCAAACTGATTTTGTTATCCAGTTTCTAGACAGGGCAAATCATTGACTTTATTGATAATTCACCTATTGATTCCTATGGAAAATCAATCTCACTTGCTTTTATCTATTCGTTGCAGTGTATTCACTGCACAGGATGCTGGCCCTAAAATCCTCATTTGTATTGGGCAAAATGAGAACCTTCACACACCCAAATCTAGAGCCCCTCAGTGACGCCTGGGGAGCTGTGGGGCCCTTCCATAACATATGTTGACTTTTGAGGCCTTTGGATCCATCTTTTAACAGTTTTCTACAGCGATATACTGTATTTATGTGAGTGTCTACCTCTCCCCACATGCATATATGTTATGTTTGGTCGATCATGTGCCTTATTTTTCTTCTATATATTTTATTATGTGTGACTTTATGTGTCAGTAATAAAAAGACTGTTTTTTAAGTATATTTAGAGTGTATTTAATTCATTGAGGGGTCAAACCTTTAAAGTCTCCTTATCCATTGTTTTCTATTAACCACTTCAGCCCCGGACCATTTTGGCTGGTTAAAGACCAGGCCCTTTTTGCAATTCGGCACTGCGTCGCTTTAACTGACAATTGCATGGTTGTGCGACGTGGCTCCCAAACAAAATTGATGTCCTTTTTTTCCCCACAAATAGAGCTTTCTTTTGGTGGTATTTGATCACCTCTGTGGTTTTTATTTTTTGCGCTATAAACAAAAATAGAGCGACAATTTTGAAAAAAATAGGATTTTTATAACAGCTTACCTGTAAAATCCTTTTCTTGGAGTACATCACGGGACACAGAGCGACATAGTCATTACTAATGGGTTATATAGATACCTTCAGGTGCTGGCACTGGCAACTTCCAAAACCGGAAGTACCCTCCCCTATATAAGCCCCTCCCATCCGGGAGCACCTCAGTTTTGTAGCAAAGCAATAAGTGTCCCTAAAGAGGGGTGGGAGCTCTGTGTCCAGTGATGTACTCCAAGAAAAGGATTTTACAGGTAAGCTGTTATAAAAATCCTATTTTCTTTCTCGTACATCACGGGACACAGAGCGACATAGTCATTACTAATGGGATGTCCTAAAGCAACGCCCAACGAGGGGGGGGATACACCATACATAAGCTGAGCGCTATCAGACATGAGGATCTTTTGCGGCCTGCAACACACTGTGCCCAAAGGCGACATCCTCCTGACTTCTAACGTCCACCTGGTAGAACCTAGTAAACGTGTGTACTGAAGACCATGTTGCGGCCTTACAGATTTGAGCCAGGGAGGCCTGGTGATGCGCTGCCCATGAAGTTCCAACTGCTCTCGTGGAGTGCGCTCTAACTTTGAACGGAGGCGGTCTCCTTCTCAAGCCATAGGCTTGCATAATGACCTGTTGAATCCACTTGGCTAAAGTAGATTTTGACGCTGCCTGACCCTTTCTGGGGCCTTCCGGTCAGAATAAACAAAGTATCCGTTCTGCAAATCTGAGCAGTGGCTTTTAGCTAAGCTTTAACTGCTCTTACTACATCCAAAGAATGCAATAACTTTTCCTCTACCGAACTAGGTTTGGGGAAAAAAGAAGGAAGAACCACATCTTGGTTCAAATGAAAACCTTGATACCACCTTAGGAAGAAAGGCTGGATGAGGACGTAACACTACTCTGTCCTTATGGATAACCAGATATGGTTCCCTACAGGACATAGCTGCTAATTCCGACACTCTTTTAGCCGAACAAATGGCTACTAGAAAAAACAGTTTCCTGGTGAGAAGAACCAAGGAAATATGCTGTAATGGTTCAAATGGTTGTTTCTGTAGAACCGACGGAACCAGGTTTAGATCCCATGGACATATGGGAATATTAACCGGAGGACTAATACGCATCACTCCTTATCTAAAGGCTTTGACTAGTGAATGCGAAGCCAAGGGCCTTTGAAAAAATATTGACAAGGCCGAAAACTGACCTTTGATAGTACTCAAGGCAAGCTTCCTCTGTACAGCCCACTGTAGGAAGTCCAGACTCCTACCTATTACGTACTTATGTGGATGCCATTTCTTGGCCTCACACCACGCGATGTACGCCTTCCAGATTCTATAGTAGATCTGCCTGGATACCGGCTTCCTGGCATTGATCATGGTAGATACCACAGGATTAGAGAGCCCTCTCTTTTTTAGAATGTGGGCTTCAATAGCCAGGCCGTCAAACCTAGGGCTGGTAAGGAAGGGTGGTATATCGGTCCTTGCGAAAGCAGGTCCGGACGACGTGGGAGAGTCCAAGGACTCCCCACTGACATTTTACAATCTCCGCGTACCACGCTCTTCGGGGCCACGCTGGAGCCACCAGAATCACTGGTTTCTTTTCTACCCTGATTCTGCGGAGTAATCGAGGTAACCATTGTGGCGGTGTGAATGCATATATCAGCTTGAACTGATCCCAAGGGAACACTAGGGCATCCGAGCCGCAAGCTAGGGGATCCCTTGTCCGAGAGACAAACCTGTCCACCTTTGCGTTGAATCTGGATGCTAGAAGATCTACATCCGATGTTCCCCACCGCTGACATATTGTCCAGAAAACCTCGGGGTGAAGGGACCATTCCTCTGGGCATAATTGCTGGCGACTTAGAAAGTCCGCCTTCCAATTCTCCACTCCTGGAATGAATACCGCAGATATGGCTGGGACATATCTTTCTGCCCATTTCAGGATGTAATTTACCTCCCTCTGGGCTGCACGACTCCTGGTGCCCCCCTGATGATTGATATATGCCACTGCTGTGGCATTGTCTGATTGAATTCTGACAGGGGACCCTTGGAGTTTGGATGTCCATGCTACTAGGGCATACCGGGCTGCTCGTATCTCTAAGAGATTGATGGGCAGGGCCTTTTCTGCATCCGACCATCTGCCCTAGAGAGACCATTGCTCCAGTACTGCTCCCCAGCCTATAAGGCTGGCATCTGTAGTGACCACCTTCCAAGAAATCGGACTGAAGGATTTCCCTTTTTCCAGATTCTGGGGAACCAACCACCAACGGAGGCTCTTGTGAACGGAAGGGGACAAGGACATTGTAAGTCTAGGGCCTGAACTTTGTTGTTCCAGGCTGACAGTATGGCCCCTTGCAAATTCCTTGAATGGAATTGACCGTAGGGTACTGCTTCGAATGATGCCACCATTTTTCCCAGCAGCCTCATGCACAGGCGTATGGACGGCTGTCTTTTTTGTACCCACTAAGTGGATCAAATCTTTCAAAGACAACACCTTTCCTCGAGGCAAGAATATTTTTCTCTGGCCTGAATCCAACCTTAGCCCCAAATATTCCAGACTTTTGACTGGTTTTTAGGGCTGACTTGTCTCGGTTGATAATCCAACCGTGAGATTCCAGATACTTGATTGTCTTGTGAACGACCACGTCTAGTTTTTTCACTGAGTGGTCTATCAGCAACAAGTCATCTAGATATGCCATTATCATTACACCTTGTGTTCTTAGATTGGCCAATAAAGGGCCAGAATTTTTGTAAACACTCGTAATGCTGTGGCCAAACCGAAGGGTAAGGCTCTGAACTGAAAATGGCGCCCTTCTACTGCAAAGCGTAGAAATTTTTGGTGGACTGGAAAGATGGGAATGTGCAAATAAGCATCTTTGATGTCGATCGCGGCTAACCAATCCTCCCCTTGTAGGGCAGTGGCCACCGATCGGATCGACTCCATCGGAAAGTCCTGATATACAGGAATTTGTATAGCCCTTTTAGAATTAATATGGGCCTCCCGTCCGCGTTTGCTTCGGGACTGTAAAGAGGTTTGAGTAAAAAACCCGAACCCTCATTCTTCCACGGGAACCTCCATAATTACTCCTTGGAGCAATAGTTGTTCTAGTGCCAACAGGAGGGACTCTCTCTTCCGGGGATCCCTTGGCACGTTTGACCTCAAAAAATGGGAAGGAGGAGAGTCTTTTAACTCCAAACTGTATCCCAATACATACTGCGGAGAGCACCTATCTGTTTTGATCGTGTCCCGCCAGGTCTCTTGCGAACAACTGGAGTCCTCCCCCCACCCGACTGAGTGGGGGCAATCCTTCAATGAATTTAACTTTGGGGGAGGTTTTGTACCTCCCCTGACCCAGGGTTTCTCATTACCCTGCTATTGTCCCTGTTTTTTACCCCCGGGAATTGACCGAGGAGGCCGTCGGAACTGTTACACAGCCGATGCCCCAGGGACTGGAGAAGCAGGCCTCTTAAAGAGGGACCTCTAACTCTCCCATCCAGGTACTAACCAGGCCCAACCCTGCTTAGCCTCCGAGATCAGACGAGATCGGGCGCTTTCAGGGTGATGTGGCCGTAGGCCCCTGAATAAGCGTTCACCATGAAATGGGACGCTAACCAGCCATTCTTTACAGGGAGCTTCAGCAGACCAGTTTTTGAGCCATAGAAGCCTACGCATATGTACTATAGACAGCGTAAGGCGGGAGGCCTGATGGACTGAATCCTTTATGGCGTCAACCGCAAAGCCTAAGGCTCTAGGTAGATCAGCTAGGGCAAGGCCTGCTGATCTATCAAGTCCCTCAAGACCTGTTTCAACTGATCCTTCACTGCTTAGCAGACCCCACTGCTGGTTGTGTCACCAAGCCTGCTGTAGAAAGAAGCAGACTTTCATAAGGACTCCAATCTTTTATCTATTGGGTTCTTGAACATTTGGACATTATCCACTGGACATGTCAGTGATTTATACATACAAGAGATGGCTGCGTCCACTGTAGGGACCTTCCATTTTTTGATGAACTTATCCTCCATGGGATAGACCACCGGAAATCTCTTGGGGGAATAAATATTTTCTCAGGACGTTCCCAATCCTGGTAAATGAGCCCTTTCAGTAAAGGGTGAAGTGGAAAAGAACAGACAGTCTGGGGGCTTCTAGCGACCCCAACGAGGATACAGTAGTGGTTGATGGTTCCGCAAGGTGCATTTTTAAATGCTGATCGGACCATGCTAGTCAGAGACTGAACCCATAATCTTTCAGCTTGAGATGCTGAGACAAGGTTCCCCCACTGTTGATTCCTCTATAACAGAATCAACCTCTGATCCCCTTCAGGCAGGTTGATCCCTGTATGGGACTGTTGCTCTGCTAACAGGCACTCTGAAGGAGGAGACGGAGATTGGGCGTGCTTTCCCTGACAGGGAGGCAGCGATCAATGTTGACAATCTCTCTCTAATCCTCCCAGAGCTGAGGAAAAAACCTCCTGTTACATACACAGGAGCAGGTGAACTGAGGACAGCCACAGTACCAAGTACCCCTGCGGGGTCTCTACGGTCACTTACCTCTGAACTTCAGGGGAGACTGGTGCAGCAGAAGCATGCCCAAGATCCTCAGAGCCCGATGAGACCCCCTTCGCTTCCTGGAAGATTCAGTTCCGGAGCTTCTGGACGGCATATTCCTAAGCCTAAAGCTGAGGTATTCCAGCCGTAATACACCACTTTTACTGAGAATAGTCTAGCACAATTGCTGCTATATCACAGTTGGTGTCTACTAAAGTGCCTTTCTAGGGGATGCCTGCATCAACCGCCTCTGTGTGCCTTTATACTGTTGCTAGCTCTGTCTGTGCACTTCAATAGCCAGCTATAATGTGCTTTAAAACACGCTGGACGCCCGCACATGCGCAGTAGCGCCGCGGCGCACACCTGAGCGTCATCCACCCGCTCCGCCCCTTTTCCAGATCGCCTCTATATATAGAGGTGCGTGCCCGCGCACGCGCGCGGGCACGTGCGCCTTCGGCGCCTTTTTTGAAAACAATAAGGAGCTAGATGGGAGCCAGGGTCCCTTTGCCGCAGGGCCCGGGGATGGATGAGCGCAGCAACAGGGCAGAGGAGACAGCTTCCCAGCAGAGAACATACCAACTGCCTGGATTTGATTCTGGAAGAAAAAAATCCATATTACAAGAAAAAGAACCATAGCGGCCTCTAGTGTCTAACACAGGTACCGCGGTCTTACATTTTTTTTTTTCCTTGCCTACTATTAAAATATTTACATTTTCTCAGTAGTACCAGGCATACACAGAATATTAGTGGGAATACCTTAGGTAACAGGCAGAAAGACAAAATAGGCTTGGGGGTCCCTCAATAGAACCAAGTTCCCGAGGGCCCCCACTTACCTTTTCCTCGCCGCAGGACTCTGTTTGGTCCACAGAAGCCCAAACTTCACCTATCACGGCAGGCATTGTAATCAAACCTTCAGGGACCGGGTTCCCAAGGATTCCACTCCCCTGGACCTGTATAGCACCCTGCACAGAAAACATCTTGGTCGTGGGTATGACCAGAGCTCTGGATCCCAGGGTCCAGCCCTCCTAAGAGAGGCATTACAGGCAAAACCTTGCTCTTCTCTTGCAAGGCCCGGGTACCGACCGTTTAGCTATGAAGCTTTTTTGGTCGGATCCGGAATAGCTTACTGAGGCCCAAAAGAACCTGTACGCAAGCTCAGTGAAAAACACATGTTACTTCTTGGCCAACACCTTAGACACTGGCAAAAAACTGAGGTGCTCCCGGATGGGAGGGGCTTATATAGGGGAGGGTACTTCCGGTTTTGGAAGTTGCCAGTGCCAGCACCTGAAGGTATCTATATAACCCATTAGTAATGACTATGTCGCTCTGTGTCCCGTGATGTACGAGAAAGAAAATTTAACTTTTTGCTATAATAAATATCCCCCAAAAATATATAAAATAACAAATTTTTTCCTCAGTTTAGGCCGATACGTATTCTTCTACATATTTTTGGTAAAAAAAATCACAATAAGCGTTTATTGATTGGTTTGCGCAAAAGTTATAGTATCTACAAAATAGGGGGTAGTTTTATGGCATTTTTATAATTTTTTTTTTTTACTAGTAATGGCGGCGATCAGCGATTTTTATCATGACTGCGACATTATGGCGGACACATCGGACACTTTTGACAAATTTTTGGGACCATTGTCATTTTTACAGCGATCAGTGCTATAAAATGCACGGATTACTGTGAAAATTACACTTGCAGTGAAGAGTTTAACCTCTAGGTGGCGCTGTAGAGGTTAAGTGTGACCTAATGAGTGATTCTAACTGAAGGGGGGCGTGGCTTGGCGTGTGACATCACTGATCGTCGTTCCCTATGACAGGGAACAAACGATCAGTGACACTGCCACTAGGAAGAACGGGGAAAGGTTTTTTTATACTTACATCTCCCCGTTCTTCAGCTCTGTGACCCGATCGCGGGACACCGGCGGCGATCGGGTCTGCGGGCATGGTCACAGAGCTTCGGACCGGGTCACGAGCGTGCCGCTGGTGGCGCGCGTGCGACCCATGGACAGGTTCTTAAAGGGGACGTACATGTACGCCCTTGTGCCTGTCCGTGCCATTCTGTCTACGTACATCGTGGTGCGGCGGTCCTTAAGTGGTTAACATGACTATTATTTGGGGATGTGGTGTCATTATTGAGCTTTAATAGGACCCCCAGTTTTGTAATCAATGAATGAATAAAGTGAGATTGGTTCTTCATCGGAATCAATCGATGAAATATTAATAAAGTGAATGATTTACCCTAAAAAATGGATTTTAAAATCAGATTGGGACTGCAGGCTGTCATATTCCCTGTATTATACTGAGATCTGGATTTCTTATTGTGAATTGTACTAAATGTTGCAAAGGTATAGCTAGTAGTAGTTAGTCACATTCAACTGGACTTATTCTGTAATGCTAAAGAGATGCTCCCGAGTTTACCAAACCTTTTCTTCATTTCTAGTGCTGGACTGGAATTGAAGTGGCTGTCAGGAACCATACATGCAGTTAAAATCACATCTTTAAGAAAATAGCATAAAATAGCACAGTTCAGGAACGTGTCAAAAACTAAAGCCAGGGTTTGGATGCCAGATTAGGTAATCAGACGAGCCATGGTCAGGAAGCCAGAGGTCAGCGTAGTAAGGAGCAAAAACAGGAAGAGAAGTCAGCCAGGCCAAGTCATACACAGGAACACACTGGAGATCATAGACCACGCAAGGGCACAGAGGAAATGAGCAAAGCTGTTTAAATAGCCAAAAGGGGGCTAATGAGGCTGGTAATGGTAACCAGGTGAGTCACTGTGGAAACGAGTGGCTGGTAATTAACCGACAGATCTGCTCATAAATGGCAGAAGCCCAGATCTGTCAGTGGCTTGGCAAACTGTGAAATGTCTTCAACATTACAGAACAAGTACATATGACTAATTACTACAAGCTATACCATGACCTGGATAAATGAGAGCTTTCACAGATCCAACTCTAGCAAACATTCAGAAAACAAGCCAAGGGAAACTTCAGATTGAAGGAGCAGTTTGCCTAATAAATGGGTTCACTAATCAGTATATAGTTACTCTAGGTATTGGTCAAAAATGTCTCCTTTTGCCAAGTGATATCTGATCAACAAATGGAATTAAAACAGCTGGTTGGTACAGGTGGTCCTCCAACCAGCTGTTTTACTGGACCAGAGAAGTGTGAAAAATGCATGGGTAACACTACATATTAACTTAAATATTTCATGTGTATTGTATAGTGATTAGGACTACACTTGCTTCGCTACAATAATTTAAGTAAATGTAAACTTGGTTTCTAAAAAAATCAAATAGTATATTCCTTGTGACAACAACATATGATTCCATTAACTACTGTATTTATTGGCGTATAACACTCACTTTTTTACCCTGAAAATAGAGGGTAAACTGTGCCTGCGTGTTATACGCAGGGGGCTGTGGAAAGTGTTTTTCATGAAACTTCCCTCTTAAAGTTAGGGTGCGTGTTATACGCCTTTGCGCGTTATACGCCGATAAATACGGTATCTCATGCTGTCATGGTGCTCATCGCTTCCCCTATCTTTTTTTTTCCATCAGACAGACCTTAGCTAGCTGGGAGAGGCAGGCCATAGAAATCTAGCAAGTCCTTCAAGAATAAACCGTTTTTAAATTTTTCTTTTTTTTTTCTTCATTGTGCAATATATTATTTTCTGACATTTTACTGAAAGGTCAGTTTAAATAAGTTCTAAGTTTAATAAGCATCCTTATTAGGCATTATTTTTGCTCTAAACTGAAGGTGAGGCAAGGACAACATTAGAGTCCATGCAGTGCTGCACAAGAGAAGAAATGGCTATTTTCTTCTGCTATCTATCAGAACGGACAGAATACATTGCAGAAGAAAATCTTTCTGGTGACAAATGCTCCCTTTCCTAGCATACTACTGCACTAAATAACTTCTAGACACAGTGAAAAGCAAAACAGATTTCACCCTGTAATGTGCACAAATCTGATTATAGGATATTATGCCAGCCCATAAAATCTGTTCTGATCATAAAATTTCCAGGAGACCCTGCACAGAAACAGATGCTACTTATACAGCCAGAAGAGTAATACCTCAAAGATGTGTCTCTCTAATAAAAAAAAAAAAAAGAAATAAAAAAAAAAAAGAAAACAGCAAAAATCATTTACACGCTGCACATCACTACTTAAATGGTTTTGAGGATTTGGGGAATTAAAAAATGTATTACACCGGATGTATGCATGAGAACAGAACCTGTATTAGAACTTACAGGAGTATTTTATAGCATAAAGGCATATAAAATAGTATGGAACAATGGATAAAAACTGAGCAGATGTCTTCACATCAGACAGTCTTTCTTGCCAGCTCCCAGGAGAATGTCCTGTCTGGCTCTGTTCTGCTGTTTTCTGAAACCTGACTATCTTTTTACAAGTATTTATCTGACCATTCGTATAAGAAACATATTACTGAGAAAGCATAGTGTATTTTCCTTACTGAATATACATAGCTAGAATGGTTTTGTAACAATAAAATGCCTTTGCTAGCATCCTGGCGTGATGAAACTGGCTCAAAATTAATCACAACTTAAAAATGTATTTATCACTCAAAACAACCTAAAATTAACTAAACAAGTGAATCTTGACCTTTACCTAGCTTCTGGCTCTGAATCCTAAATAAACCCCAATACTTAGCTCTTAACTTCATCTTGAACTTCAAAACTAACCCTTGGGCTAGGATAATACTTGTTAATTCTCTGAAAGGCGATCCATGGTTTTCAGGGTGCTGCTAAGCAGCCACTATCCAGTGTCCAGGAGGTTATCGTGCTGTCTCCCGAATCCCCTTTTTTTTTTACCTAATGGCAATTTTTAAGGGAATTAAGGCACCAAAACCATGAGCAAATCATTTGGTAGGCAGTTGCATCGCAGGCCTTCTGACTTGAATAGGAAAATTTGACAGGTGGTGCAATGATGGCATGCGAACAGCCTCCTCCCACTGTATGCCTGGCTGTAGATGGTCAGGTAAAACCACTGCTCAATTGCCTGTTTTTACCGCCCCTGGCCTATTGTGTGAAAGACGCCTTAATGTGAACTCCACCCTTCTATTTAACCCTACATTTTAAACTAAACTCTAAATATAACCTTTAAATAACACTACCTTTAAACCTAACATTTTGCCTGAAACAACCACTACAGCCAGCCTTAAAGCGGTATAAAGCCCAAAACCAAACACGTAATATATGTCTTATAATGCAAACAAAGAAGGTAGCCTAAATACAGCTTAAGAGGAAGTAGAATGCTTTTGAGCCAATTTTATCTTAGATTTTAGCATTCATATGTTTTTTAAACTGATCTATTCTATTTTCTTACTCTAAAAAAATTATATTTTACAAATAGACATTTAAGGCACTAACTCATGACACTAGGGAGGTTATTTACTAAAACTGGCGCAACTCTTTATAGAAACCAATCAGCTTCCAGGTTTTATTGCCAACGCTTAATCGAACAAGCTGAAGTTAGAAGCTGATTGGCTACCATGCACAGATGCACCAGTTTTAGTAAATCTCCCCCATCACATTCATTTTATAAAGAGATAGCAAAGCTGTCTGCTTTTGGATTCTATTTCTGAGAGAAAAGGAGAAAAGGTGGGATGGGGGTGGCGGGTGGATTGTGGTACGCTCATCTTTATTTCAAGCATCAGTATATAGTATGAAGGAGCCACAATGTATAAGAGCAGCATTACTTTTGATACAGTATTTAATTTTATATACAAATGAGCCCTTAATATTATAGGTTACTTGTGGGGGGGGGGTGGTCTCTGTTTACTGTTTTGTTTGTACATTATCCTATGTACATTGCACGAATATGAATGCATTTGTTACGCCAACATTTCATATTCCTGATATGTGCCTGCTGTACCATGTATGAGAAAGTATCCTGTTCTCTTTATATTGCTTCCTTTGTGTGAAATCCCTTGCATTCCCGCTAGTCCCTTTGCTTTCCGATTAAAAACTGATCACACTAAGCAGGTGAACACACCGTAGTAAGTTCTCTAGCTATGCTGGGAACTCAGGCTGTTCTCCTCCAATGATCAGACATGTCCTGAAAACCCCCCCACAGCCTGTCACTGGGGATCTCAGTGTACTGTTGCTTCTCCTCCCTCCAGCTCTTATGCAGCTGAGAACAGAGGGAATGTGATCATTTATAAAAAAGGTATTTATAATGTTTTTTTTATATCTATACAAAAATGGTTCGTCTTTCATTTCTTTTTAAAACTGAATGGGTTGTTTTACAAGGTGATTGTTTGCAATCACTTTAATGTTGAGATTGCAAAAACTGTTAATTGTAACTTGTTCGTGTTAAAACAGCACACAAACATATCAGCCAGCCGATTGGTGCCCAAAAATTCATGCTGATTGCGGAATATAGTTGCCCATTAAACCTCTATAGAGTAAAAAAGGCTTATATTATAAATACTCAAAATTTGAGTTCCAAAATGCTTTCAACATAAGGCCTATTCAGTCTCTTTATGAACATAAATGAGTGATATTTTTAAGGTAAAATTTGAAAAGAGCTATAATACATCTGATAAATAACTATTTAAATTATCATCAGACACTTTTTTTTTAAAGTAACCATAAAAACAGAGGTGGCAGGGGCTCATTTGGAGGTATACACATCTCCCACACTTCTCTAATGCCGCGTACACGCGATCATTTTTCCCGTCGGGAAAAATATATATTTTTTTTTAACCAGAAAAACGACCGTGTGTGGGCTTTTTGTCATTTTTCCTGACGGGAAAAACAGCATTAATCACGACGAGAAAAATTAGAACATGCTCTAATTTTTCTCGTCGTGATTCCCGTTGTTTTTTTCCGCGGCAGTTTTTCCATAGGGAAACACTGCCACGGAGCCCACACACGGTCATTTTTCTCGACCAAAAAAAAAAATGTCGGGAAAAACGGACGTGTGTAGAGAACCAAGCCGTTCCCTCGATTTTCTCGACTGTGTTTTCACCGTCGAGAAAATCGATTGTGTGTACGCGGCATTATAATTGCTTACATAACATTATGGTGCAATGCACCCTGCTATACTAGCACACAAAGGTACCAGTTTCTTATCATAAAACGTGAACTATGAAATAAGATTTCAACTTTAATAGCAGCAGTCAATAGGCTGACCAATATTGGTAGTTTTCCATATGTTGCTACATAGGGAACTCTCAAGCGCTTAATGTCCCTTGTGCTTTTTTTTTTTTTATTAAAACATAGACATAAAGCAAACTAGGGCCATCTCCACCAGTATTTCATTAATCTTTTTTTTTATGCATAGTTCCCCATGCCTTTAGACCCAAAAATTTGTAAAAAATATATAAACTAACAAACAGTGCAACAAAAAAAACATACTGTATGTAGCAAAAATATATAGGTAAAGGGTATAATATAATTAGTAGTCAGTTAGCAAAAATATAAATATTTTGAGTGGGTGGTAGATGCTTGTGTTACGCATTGTTAAAAGCAAAAAAAAAAAAATTAGATGACAATATACGGTATGTATTATTGTAAAAACTATGATTCACAACAGATGTGCATATAAAGGTTCCCATAGCTGTACAGACAATAAGATACGTTTGTGTAACTTTGCTTCTCAGCCTACTGTTTTACGTTGGCAATATTTATTTACAGTATAAGATTACTGGACAGCACGTCAGTTGTGTGCTGTAAAATACCACCCTGCAATAACACCACCATTTAAAATATTTCCTATTGGGATAACTACTTGAAACATACAGTACATATATTTATTCATGAATGCAAGTTACAAAAGAACGCTCTAAGAATTTCCCAGATCATATTATTTAAACGCTAATAATTACCCTTCTTTCTATTAACATTTGCACAAAAGCATGTATACTAAAAACAAGAAGCACCTGTGTAGCAGTTCGTATTGCAATCCATGCCAGCATTCTGTAGAATTCCAATGGGCTCAATACTTTCTCACCACCGTCTCTCGCCAGCACTTTAGCTGCCTGAAAGGTTCAGATTAGGATTATTAAATGATAAGCCAAAAATTTTGAAAAATGCCAGGTCATTTTTAAAGAAATTCTTATAGTTTTAGAGTATATTCTGCCACCTTAACAACCACCACCTAAGCTTTACTCACATTATCAACAAAATCAAAATTAAGCCTAGATAAGTTTTAGTAGTTTTCCTACTAAAACTTACCTGGGCTTAATAAAAAAAAAAAATTGTAAAGAGGAATCATGACACACATAATGCAGTTATTAACCACTTCAGCCCTGGAAAATGTTACCCCCTTCCTGACCAGAGCATTTTTTGCAATTTGGAACTGCGTCGCTTTAGCTGACAATTGCGCTGTCTTGCAACGTTGTACCCAAACAAAATTGACGTCCTTTTTTCCCCCACAAATAGAGCTTTCTTTTGGTGGTATTTGCGCAAAAGTTATAGCGTTCACAAAATAGGGGATAGATTTATGGCATTTTTATTATTATTATTTTTTTACTAGTAATGGCGGCGATCTGCGATTTTTATCGGGACTGCGACATTATAGCTGACACATCGGACACTTTTGACACTATTTTGGGACCACTGTCATTTATACAGTGATTATTGCTATAAAAATGCACCGATTACTGTATAAATGACACTGGCAGGAAAGGGGTTAAACACTAGGGGCGATCAAGGGGTTAAAGGGGTTGTAAAGGTTCGTGTTTTTTCACCTTAATGCATCCTATGCATTAAGGTGAAAAAACACTTGGCAATCACCGGCCACCCAGCCCCCCCATTTTACTTACTTGAGCCCGTTCACCTGCTCGGCGCGTTCCCCGGCATCCTCTTCTCCACGGAGTCCTGGCATTGATTGGATAGATTGATAGCAGCACAGCCATTGGCTGCCACTGCTGTCAATCAAATCCAATGATGCGGGCACCGGGGCCCGCGTCACAGCAGAAGCCGATCTGTGGGTGCCGGGCGCTTGATGTCCACCGGCGCCCGCCGATCGTCGGGCAAAGACTCAGAACGGAGATTTGCCTATTTAAACAAGGCAGAGTTTCATTCTGACAGGGGGGAAGGGATGGATTCTCTATTCCTGCAAAGCAGGAACTCAAATCCATCCCTTCCCCTAGTAAAAGCAGCACACATAGTAAACATAAACAATGGCTAGGGACACGGTTAACTCTTTAATTGCCCTAGATGTTTAACCCCTTCCCAGCTAGTGTCATTAGTACAGTGACAGTGCATATTTTTAGCACTGATCACTGTATTAGTGTCACTAGTTCCTGCAAAGTGTCAAAAGTGTCAGATAGTGTCCGATTGTTTGCCGTAATATGGCAGTCCTGCTATAAGTCGCTGATTGCAGCTATAACTAGTATAAAAAAAAATTACAGTATATAGCCCATAGTTTATAGCTATAATGTTTGCGTAATCCAATTAATATACGCTTATAGGGATTTTTAACCAAAAACATGTAGTAGAATACATATTGGCCTAAATTTATGAAGAAATTAGTTTTTTTTACATGTTTTTATTGCATGGGTTTTATAGCAGAAAGTAAAAAATATTGTCTATTTTTTTTCAAAATTGTCGGTCTTTTTATGTTTATAGCGCAAAAAGTAGAAAATGTAGTGGTGATCAAATACCACCAAAACAAAGCTCTATTTGTGGGAAAAAATATGACATCAATTTTATTTGGGTACAGTGTTGCATGACCATGCAATTGTCAGTTAAAATAACGCAGTGCCGTATAGCAAAAAGTGGTCTGGTAATGAAGGGGGGCAAACCTTCTGATGGTCAAGTGGTTAAGTTCTGCTTCTGTCTATGTCTTTGTTTTTAGTTTTGGATAAAAGACGGCAAGATTTTAATCCCTGTCAAGTTTTTTTTTTGAATGCCATCTGTTAAACTTACCATTTCTATTTGTCTTGGTGACCACAGTCCATGAAGTAGACCGTGAAGGAAAGCCCAACATTTTACAGTTGTCACCAAAACAGGAGGTAAGGAAAAATCTTCATATGCTAGAGTACACTGGTCGAAGAAGTGAGCTCTCACTTCTTGTTGCTTCTCTGGACAGAAGTGATGGAAAGTCTCCCCAGTGGGACTTAGACAGCAAAAAAAAAAATGATGGGGAGTGTTAACCCTTTAATGCTCTATCCAAATCTTAGAAAAAAATGGTTTGGCTTTAATATAGCACAGATTAGGAGTGCTGCATTCAAATATAGTGAAATGAAACACACTGACAGGAGGAGAAAGATGACCTCAATCTGTTGCATCTGCTGTTCAGCCACTTGCTTAAGGGAGGTAGGTAAGCTATCTGTATTACTAACTTTAGCAGAAAAAAAGTCAGGTCACTAGCCTTGTTGTGCTACTGGAAAGCTTGAAAGACTGTAAATCTTAGCACTGGATCAACAGAAATAAATATCTCTTAGATGGCAAAAAAAGATTTACCATACATACAGTATGTACTGTGTATTTCAACCGTGTATTTAGTGTAGTGTTTCCCACTTCAATCTTTAAGGTGCCCCCAACAGGTCATGTTTTCAGGTTTGCCAATATATTGCACAGGTGATTTCACTGCCTTAGTAATTACCGTTTCATCTGAGGGAAATCCTGAAAACATGACCTGTTGGGGCGCCTTAAGGACTGGAGTTGAGAAACACTGATTTAGCAGTTTGCAAGGAATTTAGCTTTAAGGCTCGGTTCACACCTAAGCGAATTGGATGCGGCTTACACCGCATCCAATTCGCATGACATTTTAAAATACCTTCATTTTAACGAGGCTGGTTCACATATCTGCGGGGCATTCGCACTGCGTATTGCCCGAAAAAAACGTGTGCGTTTTCTAGGCATCACGTTCTGGCTCAGGTGCAAATTCAGGCCCATTATCTTCTTTGGACACGCATCCAGTGTTGCCAACCGTACGTTAATTTACGTACAGCACGTAAATTTAACCCCCTTTTTGGGGTGTCCGCAAAGTCCGTTATGGGCATCGGGTGACCGTAAAAAAAGATGGCCGCGAGCCGACCATGCAACAGCGCATGCGCCGTTCCGAAGCCGGCCGGGCTCGGAAAAGTTCGTATGCGCTCGGGCCGGGCGGCGCATGTGCGTAATGGCGCCGCCCCGGCGCCATTTTTGAATAGACGATCAGGACGGGACGGAAGTGCGGTGACGGTCGTGGGCTACAGTGCACTCGCAGGACTCGGCCGAGCAGGGGTGAGGAGGAGGACTGCGCTGGGGCTGGGAGTGGGAGCCCGGAGGGTGAAGCGGCCATGGCATGCAGGGGAGGGACAGAGACTGATGTGCTCTGTTACTTGTCCACCATCATATAACTTCTCCTCCACATCATCAGTATGCTGTGTCCTCCTGTGCCCCTTTCACCTCTCCACAGGTCAGAGCTGCGCTGACCTGTGGAGAGGTGAAAGGGGCACAGGAGGAGGACACAGCATACTGATGATGTGGAGGAGAAGTTATATGATGGTGGACAGAGGAGGAGGACCCTATCATATTCGCAGCCTCTGTCCCCCTCCTGTATCATGTCCGCAGCCTCTGTCACCCCTCCTGTGTCATGTCCGCAGCCTCTGTCCCCCTCCTGTGTCATGTCCGCAGCCTCTGTCCCCCCTCCTGTGTCATATCCGCAGCCTCTGTCCCCCCTCCTGTATCATATCCGCAGCCTTTGTCCCCCCTCCTGTATCATGTCCGCAGCCTCTGTCCCCCCTCCTGTATCATGTCCGCAGCCTCTGTCACCCCTCCTGTGTTATGTCCGCAGCCTCTGTCACCCCTCCTGTGTCATGTCCGCAGCCTCTGTCCCCCTCCTGTGTCATGGCTCTGCAGCCTCTGTCCACCTCCTGCAGTATGTCCGCAGCCTCTGACCATCTCCCGTCTTTTATCATGTCTGCAGTCTCTGAGGGGATCCTAGAAAGATGTCAAGAGTGGGAGCGCCGGGATGGGGGTTGCGGGAAGAAACAGACGTGTGGAGAGGAGATCAGACCGCCAAGCTGGAGCCGTCTGACTGAGCCCCACACTGTGCACCTGAGAGGAGGTCAGTGACAGCGCCGCCAGGCCAGTCTGAGGGGGGCGGGGTCACTGATCTAAGGAGGGGAGTGAATACAATAATGTAAGGGGGCACTGATATAAAGGTCCCCCCCCCCTAAATTAGTAACCCCCCCTAACCTTAGTGTATTCACTCTGTGGAAGGTGGTCTCTATTCCCCAGAGCCCCCCTCCACATCAGGGTTCCCCCTTACATCATGATCTGCAGTGTTCCCCTTTACATAATAGTTCCCTTGCACTGTAAGGGGGATCCCTGCAGACTCTGATGCAAGAGGGAACTCTGTGCTGGCTGGGTTATAGTATCCTGACCTTCATGTCAATTGAGAAATATGTTTTTTTACTTTTGTTTAACTTAAACACATTGATAATAGCATTAGCTATGTGTTTATAGTTCAAATATTGATATTTGCACTGTTTATCACTAAAAACAGTAATTTCAGGTACGTTGTTAGAGTGTCAGTAAAAAATGTGGATCTGCCAGTAAATGGCATGTTTGTTAGCCAGCCAAAAATTAGTGGTGCCGTTCGTAAATTTAGTCGTTCTGCCAGTAAATTTCACTTTATGGGGTTGGCAACACTGCACGCATCTGATTCGCAGATGCATTCCGTTGTAAACAGGCATACTCTCCCCCTGCTCACTAAACCTCCCCCTCTCCCTGCTCATCTGATCTGCAGCTACAATGCAGAGGAAGCGCTGAACAGCTGCTTATTTTCTGCACAGAGAACGGAGCTAGAATACGCACCGGACTTGTGTGAACCCAGCCTAAGGGTTTTGATAAACCATTTTGATAGCTAGTAGAATCAGTAATCATAAATAATCAATCCAACATTTTACTGATTAAATCCCAGAGTAATATTTTATCTCGATATATCAGCATTAATTTATTGATAGCGTATATCCTGTCAGTTAAGAACATTCCTAATTCCAAGTTTATTCTAGCCAAATAATTAACAGCAGAGATTAAAATAAAATACTATCACTATAATTAACAATGATAAACCTACATTATATATAAGAATTACCTTTCCTTTTGATGTGGGAGTCTCTGGCGTTTTTGTGGTTCGAAGAGTTATAGTATTTTTGTTTGTATCCAGATTGGACATGTGAATATATATTAGAGCTATTTCCAGGTAAGCTTTTCTTATTAGGCTACGAGAGATATAAATAAAAATCTTTAAAGTTTGGATACAAAGTTATAACTAAAAATGACTAGAAAAATAGGATTTTTATAACAGCTTACCTGTAAAATCCTTTTCTTGGAGTACACCACGGGACACAGAGCTAGTCATTACATAATGGGTTAAGGGTCACCAGCGGTGATTGGACACTGGCACAACCAATGGAAGACAGTTCCCCTCCATATAACCCCTCCCATCAGGGAAGTACCTCAGTTTTGTAGCAAAGCAGTAAGGTTCCCATAAGAAGGGTGGGACCTCTGTGTCCCGTGGTGTACTCCAAGAAAAGGATTTTACAGGTAAGCTGTTATAAAAATCCTATTTTCTTTATCGTACACCACGGGACACAGAGCTAGTCATTACATAATGGGACGTCCCAGAGCAATGCTCATATGAAGGGGGGGAGACACAGATCAAACCGACCGCTTGCGGACCAGAAGCCCTATACTGCTGCCTGCAGCACACTTCGCCCGAAGGCGGAATCCTCATGTCCTTTCACATCTATTTGATAGAATTTGGAAAATGTATGGACTGAGGACCAAGTTGCAGCCTTACAGATCTGAGCCATCGAAGCCTGGTGGTGCACTGCCCATGAAGCACTTATCGCCCTGGTAGAGTGCGCCTTAACAGGAAAAGGAGGAGTCCTGTTCTTTAAACCATAAGCTTGAACAATTACTTGTCTAATCCACCTGGAAATGGTGGATTTTGATACCGCTTGGCCCTTCTTGGGACCATCTGGTAAAATAAACAAAACATCTGTTTTACGTATCTGAGCGGTTGCTTGCAGATACACCCTTACCGCTCTCACTAGATCTAGAGAGTGTAATAATTTTTCCCCCGCCGTCCGCGGGTTTGGAAAAAAGGAAGGCAGAACAATGTCTTGATTCAAGTGAAAAGCCGACACCACCTTAGGTAGAAAAGCCGGATGGGGTCGTAGTACGATCTTGTCCTTGTGACAAATTAGATAAGGCTCTTTACAAGAAAGAGCTGCTAGCTCTGATACTCTCCTAGCAGAAGCTATAGCAATCAGAAAGGCCAATTTCCTACTTAATATAATTAAAGGAATATGGCGAATAGGTTCAAAAGGTTGCTTTTGCAACACTGACAATACCAAATTCAAATCCCATGGACACAAGGGAGACCTGACTGGAGGATTTATCCTCAGTACCCCCTGAATGAATGTCCGAACTAGGGAGTGAGATGCCAATGGTCTCTGAAAGAAGACTGATAGAGCCGATATTTGCCCCTTGATGGTGCTAAGGGCTAATTTCATATCCACTCCTAACTGGCAAAAAGCAAGAATCCTACTTATTTCATATTTCAGAGGATTCCAACTTCTGGATTCACACCAGGAAACGTATGCTTTCCAGACTCTATGATAGATGAGTCTGGAGGCTGGCTTTCTAGCATTAATGAGCGTAGAAAGAACCAGGCCAGAGACCCCTCTCTTTTTCAAAATGTGGGTCTCAGCAGCCAGGCCGTCAAATTTAGCCTTTGTAAGGAAGGGTGGAATACTGGACCCTGTGACAACAGGTCGTGTCGAAGTGGAAGCTTCCAGGGCCTTCCTATCGCCATTTTTACGATCTCGGCATACCAAGGCCTCCTGGGCCAGTTTGGGGCCACTAGGATTACTGGTATTCCCTCCTCCTTGATCCTGCGAAGCAGTCTTTGTAGAAGAGGGATCGGAGGGAATGCATAGATCAGTGAGAACTGATTCCATGGAGTTATTAGAGCGTCTGTCCCGTAGGCTAGAGGATCTCTCGTTCTGGACACAAAGTTGTCCAATTTCTTGTTGAACCTGGAAGCTAGCAGGTCTACATCTGGGTTTCCCCATCTCAGACATATGGCCTGAAAGATCTCTGGGTGAAGAGACCACTCTCCTGGTAGCAGCTGCTGACGACTCAGGTAGTCTGCTTGCCAGTTTTCTATCCCTGGAATGAAGATTGCAGAGATGCAAGGTACATGCTCTTCTGCCCATGCCAAGATCCGGTTCACCTCTCTTTGGGCTGCCCGACTGTGGGTGCCTCCTTGGTGATTGATGTAAGCTACTGCCGTAGCATTGTCGGATTGAACCCGAACTGGGTAGCCCTGTAACCTGTATGTCCAGGTTTTGAGGGCTAGATATACCGCCCGGATCTCTAGCACATTGATGGGCAGGATCCCCTGAGTCTTGGCCCAGGTTCCCTGGGTAGAAGCCTCCTCGAATACTGCACCCCAGCCCGATAGGCTGGCATCCGTAGATACCACCTTCCAGGCCACTGGGAGGAAGGACTTTCCCTTCCGTAAATTCCTGGCTTCTAGCCACCAATTGAAGCTGTGGCGTACTTGTGAGGACAGACGCATGGGTATATCCAGAGCTTGGCTCTTCCTGTTCCAGGAGGCTAAAATATTGCCTTGAAGTAGTCTCGAATGAAACTGGGCGTAAGGGACCGCCTCGAAGGAGGCTACCATCTTTCCCAATAGTCTCATGCAAAGGCGAATAGACGGCCTCTTGTTTGCTTTGACCTTGTGGATCAGGTCTTTCAGAGACTGTATCTTTGGCTCTGGCAGGTATACCCTGTTTTGGGCTGTATCTATGATCATGCCCAGGTACACTATCCTTCTTTGGGCCTGGAGAGAGGATTTTTGTAAGTTTATAATCCATCCTAAATGCTCCAGGTATCCTACTGTAGTGTCTACAGCGTGATCCAACCCCTCCTTTGACTGATCTATTAATAGTAGATCGTCTAGATAGGCTGTTACCGCAATGCCCCGTGTTCTTAGGTTTGCTAACAGAGGAGCTAGCACCTTTGTGAATACTCTGGGCGCGGTGGCTACACCAAATGGCAGGGCCACAAATTGAAAGTGGCGATCTTCTACCGCAAACCTTAGGAATCTTTGGTGAGCGGGGAGGATTGGTATGTGTAGATATGCGTCTTTGATATCTATGGACGCAATGAATTCTCCGCCCTTTAAAGTAGCGACCACGGATCGAATCGTTTCCATTCGAAAATGGCGAACGTTCAGAAACTGGTTTAGATTTTTTAGATCCAGGATGGGTCTGACTTCTCCGTTCGGTTTTGGAATCACAAAGAGGTTTGAGTAAAAACCTGAACCTTGCTCCTTTTGGGGTACCTCTGTAACCACACCTTGAGCTATTAAGTGATTCAAACCTTTGAAGAAGGATCCTCTTTTTTGTGGATCCTTGGAGAGTCTTGAACTTCGGAATTGAGAAGATGGGATCTCTCGAAATTCCAGTCTGTACCCTGAGGATATTGTGGATACCACCCATTTGTCCTGAGTTTCTGTCCGCCAAGTCGCTGAGAACTGACGAAGCCTTCCCCCCACTCGGCCGAGCGGGGGCGCCCCTTCAATGAGAGGTTTTGGGGGCTTGCTTATTAGCTCTTGAACCCCACGGCTTCTTGTTCTTCTGAGCCTGTTCTTTGGCTTTTTTGGGCGGCTGAAAAGGCCGTCGCCACTGGCTGGAGTCCGATTTCCCGGGAGCTGGGGAGAGAGTGTGTTTAAAACAAGGTCTCTTGTTTTTCTTTCTCTCAGGTAAAAGTGTCGTTTTACCACTTGATATCTTTTGGATATATCTTTCTAAATCTTCCCCAAAAAGGCGTTCGCCATGGAACGGGAAACTTGCCAACAACTTTTTGCATGGGGCTTCCGCTGACCAATGCTTAAGCCAAAGTACTCTGCGCATCTGTACCAGCTGGAGTGTAAGGCGTGATGCCTGTATGATAGAATCTCGCATGGCATCCACTGTGAAGCATAAGGCTTTAGGTAAATTCTCCCAATTTTTAGCCTGCTCTGAAGGCAGCTCCTTCAGCCCCTGCTTTACCTGTTGGCTGACGACCTGACACATACCGACTGCTGCTACTGCAGGTTGGATAATTGAGCCGGCCAAAAGGAAGGAGGATTTCAGTAAGGATTCCAACTTCTTCTCAGAAGGATCTTTAAACACTTGTACATTATCCACTGGACATGTCAGGTTTTTATTTACACAAGAAATAGCCGCATCTACCGTAGGCAGGCTCCATTTCTTTAAAAATTTTTCCTCCATAGGATAAAGAATGTTAAACTTTTTTGGAGGTGAAAAACGCTTATCTGGATGTTGCCAGTCTGCGTACAATAGATCCTCTAGTAACGGATGAACCGGGAAGGAGCATGCACCTTGCAGGGATCTTAATGATCCTAGGGAGGAGACAGGTGATTCTGTTACCTCCAAAGAGGGTAACCTAAATGCAGCTCGCACGGCTCCTGCATAGCATTGCACCTGTGACTTTAAAATCTGGGATACCGAAAAAGGCTCATCCGATATCCCTGATCCGTCTGACTCCTCATCCTCTGCTGATGTAGCCTCCTCCTCATCCTCCTCCTCCTCAGGTACTTCTGAAGGGAGGTCCAATACTGGAGGAGATCTGCTTCGCTTATTGTCCTTTTTAGAGGATTTAGCGATTAACGTAGCAATTTTCTCCTCCAGATTATTTAGGGCAGCTGATAAAGTGTCCTCAGTGACATATGCAGGCCCAGGCTTCACTGGGGAAGCCGCCATACCTGACAGAGGTAATGGCTCATCCTGTACAGGTGCTTTTGGCAACACAGGAGAGGAAGGTACCGAGTCAGCACAGCTAGAGCCCCCTGTCTCAGGCGGCGGTGCTCTTTTATCTCTTTTTGTCCGCATTACTTCCCCTGGAAGACTTACTGTTTAGACAAAATACAAGGTACCTAAATGCATATACTACCGTGTTCAGTTTAGCAAATACATTAAGTATGCAACTTTTAACACATAACTATGCATAACATGGATGTCTTCTAGGAAGTACCCAATCCAACCACATGGAGTCTTACGTCCCTGTATAGCTGCTGTGTTTCTCTGCCAGGAACAAGAGAACTAACGAGCTTGCTTGCTGCTGCAGTGCTTTTTACACTGACAGTCTTTTAAATTTGGCGCCGTTTCTGTGCCTGCGCGCGCCACGTGCCCGCGCACGCCTCGGCCCCCCCCCCTCCGATAAAGCGCGCTCGCGCGCGCGCGCGCGGCCTTTAGCGCTATGGTGGTGGCCATAGTGAGAGAGGACTCTCATCAGCCCCTGTCCCCACTTACCTGCATCTGCAGGTGTCTGTATCGGCCACCGGAAGGAGGAGCGGGGTGCTCAAGCAAGCTCAGCAGCGGAGGTGACGAGCAGTGTACTTCGCCGAAGCCGACACTGAACAGAGTGAGGTGAGTATATTCAGCTCTTTACTCCCCCCAGTGGTGGAAAAAAAGAAGACATCCACTTTTTGAAAAAGGTCCCAACCTAGTTATGGACCTTCTAATCTCACCTTATCCACGCCGCAGGTTTTTCTGCTGAAAGTTTTCAGACAGATACCAAACTTCACCCTTCACGGTGGGCTATGTGTGCCAACCTTCAGGGATATGGGTTCCTATTTAAAGGATACCTCTCCCCTGGGCCTTGTACAAGACTCTTACCAGGACTTTATAGCGAAATAGCGAAAAAGTGCTGGATCTTAGAGCCCAGTCCTCCGAAGAGAGACATTACAGGCGACGCCTCATGGATGAGGCCCGGATCCCATCCAGATTCAGCTCATTTGTAGGCGTCTTGGATGGATCCGAAAGCATAGCTCTTTTACCCCCAGAGGGTCTCTTTGGTAGAGCTTTCCTTTAGCACCTCCTAACGCGTCCAACACCTTTCGACACTGGCGAAAAAACTGAGGTACTTCCCTGATGGGAGGGGTTATATGGAGGGGAACTGTCTTCCATTGGTTGTGCCAGTGTCCAATCACCGCTGGTGACCCTTAACCCATTATGTAATGACTAGCTCTGTGTCCCGTGGTGTACGATAAAGAAATAGGTTATGCTATTCATATTGTTATAACTAGTTGTAAATACTGCAATATAGGATTGCAAGTATCTGCAGTTAACAATTCACTGAAGATGAACAATTTCCTATTAGATTAGTAGTGATTATACATTCCATAAAATTCACTGAAAACTGTTATCAAAAATAATTTCCCAATTTCAGACCTGATAATTCTCAAAAAATAATTTCGGTCTACACAACGAAAGCATATACTTATCAGCATAGCACAAAACGTGTCATTCAACCTAACAAAACCCTGTATTTTTCTTACCTAAAGTTATGATCATAATTACTGCTCACATTTATAGCCTCAGAAAAGGATTTGATGGCTCTGGATTTTTCATGGTCTCCACGGAGAAACATCAGGTGTTCGGTCTTACCTAAAATGAAGTTAAAGTCAAAAAGACTGTATTCCAACAACATCAAGAGTAATACAAATATAGTGAATAAAAAAGGAAAGACATTTTTTAAATAAATTTGATTAAAGAAGTTTCAGTTACCGTATATACTCGAGTATAAGCCGACCCGAATATAAGCCGAGGCACCTCATTTTACCACAAAAAACTGGGAAAACGTATTAACTCGAGTATAAGCCTAGGGTGTCCATCTGCATGCCTCACTGTGCCTCACTGTGTCCATGCCTCACTGTGCCCATGCCTCACCATGTCCATGCCTCACTGTGCCCATGCCTCATTGTGCCCAATCTCTCTACCCCATCTCCGGCGCTGTGTGACTAGACTGACGTTTAACATGGGAGTCTATGGAAGAGGCGCCCAGCTTTGAAAAATCGGTGCTCCCCGGCCAAAGGTCCCCCGGACAACAAACTTTGCCCACTTGTAGATGAAGAGTGAGTCTAGATGTGTGCAAAGATTGGGGTCCAGTGGACCTAGGGCCGGCCGGTACCGGGTCCCCCAAATCACCAGAGAAATGACCATTTAACATGGGAGTCTATGGAAGGGGTGCCCGGGTTTTAAAAATCGGTGCTCCCCGGCCGTAGGTCTGGCCAGGAGCAGGCGCACAAATTTGAAGATGGACACAGACTCGAGTATAAGCCAAGGGGGGCATTTTCAAGACAAAAAAAGTGCCGAAAAACTTGGCTTATACTCTAGTATATAAGGTAGTTTCGTTTTGGAACAGGCACATATTAGTATGCTATCAAAACAATAACAGGTGCCATCTTGAAAGAGATTTGCACATATTTAATTCATAGGGTTTTAAAATGGAAACTAGCAAGTAGCTGATGTTGGCAAAACCTTCACCTTGCCTTTCTTCCATTTTAATAAAGTAGTGTTTACCCCTTAATCTGACTATTGCAAGGAAATAGGTGACAGTTCTGCTTGAAGAGGAGCTCCAGTCTGTAAAAATAAAATAAAAATAAAAGTCAACAGCTACAAATATTGTAGCTTCTGACTTTTAATATAAGGACACTTAACTGTCCAGGGAGCCAGCGATGTCGGCACCCTGAGCCGATTCGTCAATCGGTTCGGGAGCAGTTGCCGGCATTGTAAGTAAGGGAAACTGGTGGGGAAACCTTCAGGCCTCACGGCCAGTGTCCTACTGTGCATGCGCAAGTCGTGCTGCACCTTCTGAATAGTCCCATCATCTTCCTGGACCTGTGTGTGTCCCAGAAGGCAGCGGGGGGGAAGGAGGAGGGGCTGGAAATGTTGTAGATCTCCGATGGCGATCTTACTCTGAAGTGAGAACCTGTTAAAACCTGGCACCCACTCCCCCCAAAAAGTGCAAAATGTGGCAGTGGAGGGGAGGAGGGTGCAAACAAGCAGAGCTTCCCCTTTTGGGTGGAGCTCCACTTAAAAGTATAACTAAAGGCAAAACTTATTTTTTTTTGTTTTGTATGGAGTGCAGAGGGATTGGAATGTTGGTCAGTTTTTATTCTTGTCTGTGCCCCCATTAGGGGATTCACCCTCTTGATTTGTCCTGTTTATCATTATCAGTTAAAGTAAAAGAAAATCCCAAATTTTTGGTTGCCCCCAGAAAAGTAATAGAGGGAAAATCTTTCAATGGGCACACTAGTTCTGGTGACCTGGGGGTCCCCAAGGAATTCCTTTAATTTGCAGGGATTTCCTCTAACTTCATGTTTAGCTATGGGACAGGAAGTGAAGGGAAATACCCGCAATGGGAGACAGATGGTGAAAACAAATCTGACAGGGGTTATAACCCTCACTTGCTCTATCCACAATGAAAAAAAAAGTTTTGCCTATAGTTCTACTTTAAGCCACTTTGATATAGGATATGACCTGCCATCATAAAGAAATAATGCAATATTGGTAGAACACATTTAATGTAATAAGCATGGTGAAGAGTATTAGAATTAGAATATGGTACAATGATTCTCACAGATCATATACACAGTTGTCAGACTCAGAAGTGTGCCAAATACACTATGATTTTGGTTGCTTTGACTTGTTTTCAGTTGGTCAAGATATTGCTTTTAGCTGCCTCTGAGTTACACTGAGCTGCTTCTGATGAGATTTTGAATTCACGTTTAGGAAGAAAATAAATGTGAAGCAAAAAAACTTTTATATGAGCCAGTACTCATCCCTATCACACTTTAATGAAAAAGTTAGTTATGTAACAACATTTACGTATATTATTCTGTCGGCTTGTTCTAAAGTGAATGATAAATACAAGTTAGGTGTTGCAGTATTTGGTTTGTATTCTCACTTAAAATCCCAAGATATATACCTTTTAGGAAAAGCAATTCTGCTTCCAAGTCATATTCTCGAAATGAGGCCCCTCTACACACTTGTAAAGCTGTTTTGTATAGATTCAAACATGGCAACAACTCAGACAGGTTAATAGATGATTCAGATGAAGAACACGCTTGGAGAGTCAACACGCGTCCTGTAGAAAACATAAATCAGTGCCGTTAAGAGACAGCTTTAGAATATCATACCACACACATGCCAGTTAAAAGTGTGACCTTTGTATCATAGAAAGGTGCATGTTGTTGCATATCTTTCATTCTCAATACAGACAGCAGCTTATACAGTAAATGCTGTTGGGGGAACTCTGCTCCAGGATAGCAATGAGGAGCTAACACTGTTATTTTGGCTAGCACTAGGAACATGTTAATTGTTTAGTAAGCAGGGAGAAACCCCAGAGAGTGTGATGGAATGTGATGAGCATAATGTTAAACTAGAAAATGTCTATTCTCTATGCATCTTTACTATACAATAAAGTCTATATTGCTTTTTCATGTACACCACTGCTGTAATTCTTCCTTACTCAAATCAGTCTCTAATACAACCCCTCCCACCGAAAAGACTGGAGAAGACAGAAAATGGTGGATGCCCCCTTCTCCACACATCTTTGGAATGCAGAAAATAGGATTTTTATAACAGCTTACCTGTAAAATCCTTTTCTTGGAGTACATCACGGGACACAGAGCGACATAGTCATTACTAATGGGTTATATAGATACCTTCAGGTGCTGGCACTGGCAACTTCCAAAACCGGAAGTACCCTCCCCTATATAAGCCCCTCCCATCCGGGAGCACCTCAGTTTTGTAGCAAAGCAATAAGTGTCCCTAAAGAGGGGCTGGAGCTCTGTGTCCCGTGATGTACTCCAAGAAAAGGATTTTACAGGTAAGCTGTTATAAAAATCCTATTTTCTTTCTCGTACATCACGGGACACAGAGCGACATAGTCATTACTAATGGGATGTCCTAAAGCAATGCCCAACGAGGGGGGGGGATACACCATACATAAGCTGAGCGCTATCAGACATGAGGATCTTTTGCGGCCTGCAACACACTGCGCCCAAAGGCGACATCCTCCTGACTTCTAACGTCCACCTGGTAGAACCTAGTAAACGTGTGTACTGAAGACCATGTTGCGGCCTTACAGATTTGAGCCAGGGAGGCCTGGTGATGCGCTGCCCATGAAGTTCCAACTGCTCTCGTGGAGTGCGCCCTAACTTTGAACGGAGGCGGTCTCCTTCTCAAGCCATAGGCTTGCATTATGACCTGTCAAATCCACTTGGCTAAAGTCGATTTTGATGCTGCCTGACCCTTTCTGGGGCCTTCCGGCAGAATAAACAAAGTATCCGTTCTGCGAATCTGAGCAGTGGCTTTTAGATAAGCTTTAACTGCTCTTACTACATCCAAAGAATGCAATAACTTTTCCTCTACCGAAGTAGGTTTGGGGAAAAAAGAAGGAAGAACCACATCTTGGTTCAAATGAAACCTCGATACCACCTTAGGAAGAAAGGCTGGATGAGGACGTAACACTACTCTGTCCTTATGGATAACCAGATATGGCTCCTCACAGGACATAGCTGCTAATTCCGACACTCTTTTAGCCGAACAAATGGCTACTAGAAAAATCAATTTCCTGGTGAGAAGAACCAAAGAAATATGCTGTAATGGTTCAAATGGTTGTTTCTGTAGAACCGACAGAACCAGGTTTAGATCCCATGGACATATGGGAATATTAACCGGAGGACTAATGCGCATCACTCCTTGTATAAAGGCTTTGACTAGTGAATGCGAAGCCAAGGGCCTTTGAAAAAATATTGACAAGGCCGAAATCTGACCCTTGATAGTACTCAAGGCAAGCTTCCTATCTACAGCCCATTGTAGGAAGTCCAGAATCCTATCTATTACGTATTTACGTGGATGCCATTTCTTGGCCTCACACCAGGCGATGTACGCCTTCCAGATTCTATAGTAGATCTGCCTGGATACCGGCTTCCTGGCATTGATCATGGTAGATACCACAGAATTAGAGAGCCCTCTCTTTTTTAGAATGTGGGCTTCAATAGCCAGGCCGTCAAACCTAGGGCTGGTAAGGAAGGGTGGTATATCGGTCCTTGCGAAAGCAGGTCCGGACGATGTGGGAGGGTCCAAGGACTCCCCACAGACATCTTTACAATCTCCGCGTACCATGCTCTTCGGGGCCACGCTGGAGCCACCAGAATCACTGGTTTCTTTTCTACCCTGATTCTGCGGAGTAATCGAGGTAACAATTGTGGCGGTGGGAATGCATATATCAGCTTGAACTGATCCCAAAGGAACACTAGGGCATCCGAGCCGCAAGCTAGGGGATCCCTTGTCCAAGAGACAAACCTGTCCACTTTTGCGTTGAATCTGGATGCTAGCAGATCTACATCCGGTGTTCCCCACCGCTGACATATTGTCCGGAAAACCTCGGGATGAAGGGACCATTCCCCTGGGCATAATTGTTGGTGACTTAGAAAGTCCGCCTTCCAATTCTCCACTCCTGGAATGAATACCGCAGATATGGCTGGGACATATCTTTCTGCCCATTTCAGGATGTAATTTACTTCCCTCTGGGCTGCACGACTCCTGGTGCCCCCCTGATGATTGATATATGCCACTGCTGTGGCATTGTCTGATTGAATTCTGACAGGGGACCCTTGGAGTTTGGATGTCCATGCTACTAGGGCATACCGGGCTGCTCGTATCTCTAAGAGATTGATGGGCAGGGCCTTTTCTGCATCCGACCATCTGCCCTGGAGAGACCATTGCTCCAGTACTGCTCCCCAGCCTATAAGGCTGGCATCTGTAGTGACCACCTTCCAAGAAATCGGACTGAAGGATTTCCCTCTTTCCAGATTCTGGGGAACCAACCACCAGCGGAGGCTCTTGCGAACGGAAGGGGACAAGGACATTGGTAAGTCTAGGGCCTGAACTTTTTTGTTCCAGGCTGACAGTATGGCCCTTTGCAAATTCCTTGAATGGAATTGACCGTAGGGTACTGCTTCGAATGATGCCACCATTTTTCCCAGCAGCCTCATGCACAGGCGTATGGATGGCTGTCTTTTTGTACCCACTAAGTGGATCAAATCTCTCAAAGACGACCTCTTTTCTTGAGGCAAGAAAAATTTTCTCTGGTCTGAATCCAGCCTTAGCCCCAAGTATTCCAGACTTTTGACTGGTTTTAGGGCTGACTTGTCTCGGTTGATAATCCAACCGTGATATTCCAGATACCTGATTGTCTCGTGAACAACCACTTCTAGTTTTTCCACTGAGTGGTCTATCAGCAACAAGTCGTCTAGATATGCCATTATCGTTACACCTCGTGTTCTTAGATTGGCCAATAATGGGGCCAGAATTTTTGTGAACACTCGTGGTGCTGTGGCCAGACCGAAGGGTAAGGCTCTGAACTGAAAATGGCGCCCTTCTACCGCAAAGCGTAGAAATTTTTGGTGGGCTGGAAAGATGGGAATGTGCAAATAAGCATCTTTGATGTCGATCGAGGCTAACCATTCCTCCCCTTGTAGGGCAGTGGCCACCGATCGGATCGACTCCATCCGGAAAGTCCTGATATGTAGGAATTTGTTTAGCCCTTTTAGATTTAATATGGGCCTCACGTCCCCGTTTGGCTTCGGAACTGTAAAGAGGTTTGAGTAAAACCCGAACCCCCATTCTTCCAGGGGAACCTCTATAATTACTGCTTGGAGCAATAATTGTTCCAGTGCCAACAGGAGGGATCCTCTCTTCTGGGGATCCCTTGGCACGTTTGACCTTATAAAGTGGGAAGGAGGGGAGTCTTTTAACTCCAATTTGTATCCCAGACTTACTGCGGAGAGCACCCATCTGTCTCTGATCGTGTCCCGCCAGGTCTCTGTGAACAACTGAAGTCTTCCCCCCACCCGATTGAGTGGGGGAAACCCTTCATGCATTTGACTTTGGGGGAGGTTTTGTACCTCTCCTGCTCCAGGGCTTCTTGTTACCCTGCAATTGTCCCTGATTTTTACCTCTGGGATTTGACCGAGGAGGCCGTCGGAACTGTTTCACAGCCGATGTCCTAGGGACTGGAGAAGCAGGCCTCTTAAAAGAGGGACCTCTAACTCTGTTTTTAACCGGCAAAAGTGTACTTTTACCGCTGGAAATTCTCTGGATATATTTGTCCAGGTCTTCCCCGAATAAGCGTTCACCATGAAATGGGAAGCTGACCAGCAATTTTTTACAGGGAGCTTCAGCAGACCAGTTTTTGAGCCATAAAAGGCGGGAGGCCTGATGGATTGAATCCTTTATAGCGTCCACCGCAAAGCATAAGGCTCTAGGTAGATCAGCTAGGGCAAGAGCCTGCTGATCTGGCAAGTCCCTTAAGACCTGTTTCAACTGATCCTTCACTGCTTGGCAGACCCCAATAGCTGCCACTGCTGGTTGTGTCACCAAGCCTGCTGTAGCAAAAGCAGATTTTAATAAGGACTCTAATTTTTTATCTATTGGGTCCTTGAACATTTGGACATTATCCACTGGACATGTCAGTGATTTATTCACACAAGAGATGGCTGCGTCCACTGTAGGGACCCTCCATTTTTTGATGAACTTATCCTCCATGGGATAGACCACTTGAAATCTCTTGGGAGGAGTAAATATTTTATCAGGATGCTCCCAATCCTGGTAAATGAGCCCTTCCAGTAAAGGATTGATCGGAAAGGAACAAACAGTCTGGGGAGCTTTTAGCGACCCCAACGAGGAGACAGAAGTGGATGATGGCTCCGCAAGGGGCATTTTAAATGCTGATCGGACCATGTTAGTCAGGGACTGAACCCATAATCTTTCAGCATGTGATGCTGAGAATGGCTCTTCCACTGTTGATTCCTCTACAACAGAATCGACCTCATCCTGATCCCCTTCTGGTAGGTCGATCCCTGTATGGGACTGTTGCTCCGCTAACAGGCACTCTGAGGGAGGAGACGGAGATCGAGCGCTTTTTTCCTGTGACAGGGAAGCAGCGATCAATGCTGACAATCTCTCTTCCAGCCCTCCCAGAGCTGAGGAAAAAACCTCCTCTGTTACATACACAGGAGCAGGTGAACTGAGGACAGCCACAGTACCAGGTACTCCTGAGGGTGCTCTACGGTCACTAACCTCTGATTCTTCAGGGGAGATAGGTGCAGCCAAAGCATGCCCAAGATCCTCAGAGCCCGATGGAGACCCCCTATGCTTCCTGGGATTTTTAGTCCCGGAGTTTTTAGACGGCATTTTCCTAAGCCCAAAGCTGAGGTATTCCAGCCGAAATACACCACTTACTGACAATAGTCTAGCACAAATGCTGCTATAAGACCAGTTGGTGTCTACTAATGTGCCTTTCTATGGGGATGCCTGCATCAACCGCTTGCTATATGCCTTTTTTAAATGTTGCCAGCTCTGTCTCTGCACTCCATAGCCAGCTCACAACACATAATTGTGGTTTTTAACATGCTGGGACGCCCGCACATGCGCAGAAGCGCTGCGGCGCGCACAGAGCGTCATCCCCCAAGCTCCGCCCCCTTTCCCAGCTCACCTCTATATATAGAGGCGCGTGCACGCGCACGCGCGCGGCCACGTGCGCCTTCGGCGCTAATTTTGAAAAGGGAAACTAGGGACAAGAGCCAGGGCCCCTTTTGCCGCAGGCCGGGGGATGGACGAGCATTGCAACATGGCAGAGGAAGCAGTTTCCCACAAGAGAACTCACCATCTGCCTGGACTTGCTCTGATGAAAAGAAACTAGTCCACATGACAAGAAACGTTCCACAGCGGCCTCTAGTGGATTAACACAGGTACCGCAGTCTATTATATATATATATTTTTTTTTCTTGACCACTATTAAAATTATTACATTTTTTAGTAGTTACAGGCATACATAATATTTAGCGGGAATACCGTTAGGTAACAGGCAGAAAGACATATTAGGCTTGGGGGTCCCCTCAATAGAACCAAGTTCCTGAGGGGCCCCCACTTACCTTTTCCCCGCCGCAGGACTCTGTTTGGCCACAGAAGCCCAAACTTCACCTATCACGGCAGGCATTGTAATTAAACCTTCAGGGACCGGGTTCCCAAGGATTCCACTCCCCTGGACCTGTATAGCACCCTGCACAGAAAACATCTTGGTCGTGGGTATGACCAGAGCTCTGGATCCCAGGGTCCAGTTCTCCTAAGAGAAGCATTACAGGCAAAACCTTGCTCTTCTCTGCAAGGCCCGGGTACCGACCGTTTAGCTATGAAGCTTTTTTGGTCGGATCCGGAATAGCTTACTGAGGCCCAAAAGAACCTGTACGCAAGCTCAGTGAAAAACACATGTTTCTTCTTGGCCAACACCTTAGACACTGGCAAAAAACTGAGGTGCTCCCGGATGGGAGGGGCTTATATAGGGGAGGGTACTTCCAGTTTTGGAAGTTGCCAGTGCCAGCACCTGAAGGTATCTATATAACCCATTAGTAATGACTATGTCGCTCTGTGTCCCGTGATGTACGAGAAAGAAATTAAGACAGATCAGAGGGACAACCAAGCTTGCTCATCACATTTTTGTACTCTTTTTGTATTTCAGCCAATCAGATGTGGTTTGCAGGTTTACATTAACATAATAGTGACATATCATGCTATGTGTAAAAAGTTTAGTACTGCCTGTAATAAATCATTAGATACGGAAGTAACGGTTCTACATGGACGTGTTGAGTCTTGCTTTCAGCATGCATGCAATGTTATCTAACCTTTACAATTCGGAACAGTAGTAGAATCCATATTAACCCCTTTGTGGTTAAACAACCATTACAAGAGCATAGTTCCACTGGATTTAGTAAGGAAAGTTTCACTCTATGTGTTGCTAAATTTTTTATGTGTAGACATAAAGAAAACTCACATTTTAGAATAGTTACTAGAACAATAAACGAGGTGAAATATCCCAACAGAGACATTTGTTCTGATAACTGTAAGCAGGGTTTGTGCGGGCACAGCAGCCCATTCATTTGAATAGGCAGATGTGCCTGCATTTCATGCAGGAAAAAGGTTCCTGCACCTATCTTAAAATGCAGCAGCAGGGAAATCGCATGGTGTTTTTCCACCAAGGGATTTCCTAGCAGCACTTGCACCCGTAAACGTGCTGTGTTTTTAAATGCATGGGGGTGCCATTAAGAATGAATGACAGCCCTGTGAGTTTTTAAGAGCAGCGTGTTTTGGCTGCGGGTGGTTGCGGATGCGGGAACAGGTGCGATTCGTGTCTGCAACCACCTGAAATAGTGTGAACCTAGCCTTATTGTGCAATTTCCTCTGAAGAAATGTATTCTTATTTCCTGCTGCTTTCTGCAGGACAGGAGGTAAAGGGAAATCCCCCTAACGGGACAGAAGAGGAAAATACAACACTGCATGACGTTATTTTCATTGGAAGCAAAGGTAACATTTTCCTGAATGCTAGTGAGTAGTGAGCCATTGACAATGTACATCACAGTTGTTAAAAAGCAGAAATTCCCTCTTAGATATTTGTCAGCTGAAATGGTGTTTCATTGGAAAAGTTACTTTCACCTCCTGGTCAAGTGACAACACCAACATTTTCGATTTTCCATCACTTTCTATACCGCTCACAATAATCACCAATAAACTTGACCTTTCCTCACTCCATCTAAAACATACTGTTTATGTGAATATTATTAGGCACCTTGTGCTGCAGCAAGTTTGAAAGGGTTTCTGTTACAAGGCAAAACTACTCTGTATCCAAGCTTTCACTGAAGGAGCCCTTCTATGATTCATTTGCAGCACACAAGTTACACCATTAAAGCCTAGTGACACAAGTGATTTGCTTCATGACAGTGACCCTTTAAGATTACAGAGATTTATCACAAGGCATGCTTTCTGTGCCCTCCCCTACCATTGAAATGCCAAGAAAGAGTGTTTTTTTAAATGCGTTACAGCAAGGAAAATATCATAAATGGCAGGTGTTTTTTTTTATTTTTATGGAAAGGGTTGTTTATCTGAAATTGCACATTACATGGTCTGTTTAGATTGCTCAGTGGTCTTCTTTAAATGTAAGAAATGCAACAAAACAGAGTAAACAAGCAGCCTTAAAGATTATTTATAGTTTCAGCCTAGTCTGGCCTTCTCTGCTATAAACTTAACTGAAAAGAAGCTCATAAGACATTGACAAAAGAAAAATCAGACCAGTGAATAGCACACGGCTGTCTAGCACAAAACAAAAGCTGGTACTGGATGTCTGCCCAGATGACATATATTTTATATTACCGATGTAAAAACAAACCACTGGTAATTAAATAGCAACCATTTTCAATTACTGCTGCTGGGTAATCCTTTTGTCCAAACTAAAGGTTGTATATTATGTTGATAACTGCTGTAAGCTTAGGCAATATCAGTGAAGAAAGCAACAAGTCTAAAGCCTAGTACACACGGCCGAGAATCTCGTCAGGAAAAAACCTGTCGTTTTTCCTGATGAGATTCTTGACAAGAATCTTGTCCCGGCCGTGTGTACACATGTACGCTTCAAAAGAACCGCTGTTCTTTTGAATGGTATGAACGCCGTGACGTCATCGACTACATGCGCTCGTCACATTCGATGCCATCACCACCATCTTGCTACACCCTACCTATGCCTAGGAAGCTACCGCGCATGCGTCAAAGTCATTTCGAGCATGCGCGGGTTTCCACGGCGACAGGTAAGTATACACACGCTCGGGTTTCTCGTCGGGAAACAGGCCGACAAGAATCCAGACGAGAAAATAGAGAGCAGGTTCTCTATTTTTCTCGTCGAGATTCTGGGCAGATTTCCCGACGAGAAACCTGAAAGCCTCGTACACACGGCCGGTTTTCTCGGCAAGAAATCTCTCCCAGCAGTTTTCTTGTCGTTTCTTGACGAGAAAACCGGCCGTGTGTACGAGGCCGAACTCTTCCTACTCATCACAAAATTAAGATACAGCGATGTCTCTGGAAATGAGAAAATACTAAGTCATAATGTTGAAGCTATATTAATATTTTCTATTCTACTTTTATAGTGTTGGCATGTAATCCCTGGAGGGTAAGCAAATCTGACCAGGATGGCCATATTTAACATTTGTTGAATCTAGCCTGAAGTTCACTGTTTATCATCTATGCCATAAACCATGATATGTGAGGATAGGAGGCTTGGCTGCAGGGTACACACTTTAGACTATGCCAAAGGCTGTAAACATTGCTTGGCCATGGGCAAGACAGGTAGTGAGTTTTCTCATATACGTTTAATGACCTGCTATGCTGAAGAGGTCATGGAGATGGAGGGTGGGGGCTGCAGAGGTTTTCAAAACGACATTAACATTTTAAAAGTTAGATACGCAGTCTCTCTCTCTCTCTCATATATTACTTACTGGACACTTTATTAGGTACACCTTGCTAGTATCGGGTTGGATCCCCTTTTGCCTTCCGCACTGCCTTAATTCTTCGTGGTATAATGACATGATAGCATCACACAGTTGCTGCAGATTTATCGGAATCACATCCATGATGGGAATATCTCGTTCTACCACATTCCAAAGGTGCTCTATTGGATTGAGATCTGGTGACTGTGGAGGCCAATGGAGTACAGTGAACTCATTGTCATGTTCAAGAAACCAGTTTGAGATGATTGGAGCTTTGTGACATGGTGCATTATTATGCAGGAAGTAGCCATCAAAAGATGGGTACACTGTAGTCATAAAGGGATTGACTTGGTTAGCAACAATACTCATGTAGGCCATGGTGTTTAAATCATGCTCACTTTGGTACTAAGGAGCCCAAAGTGTGCCTAGAAAATATAAAAAGAGAGAAAACAAGCAGCGCCAACCTAAGTGCAGTAGTGTTATCACACATTTTTTAATTTTAGTAGAAATGCATTCACTTTGAGTAGAATAAAAGCAGGCACATCATGATAATGCCCAATGGACAGCAGGATGGACAGCAGGGCTCCAAGAGGCGATTTTCTAGCACTGTAAGTTCTTGTCTGGCAGCGCCGGTGGCTTCCAGTGTCCCAGGCTAGAGCAAACAAGGTGCAGGTGGAAATCGTCAGTCCAAGAGTCCCTGGTCGCGGTCGGATGATGCTAGTAAATGCCTAGAAAAATTGGATTTTTGTACTCACCGTAAAATACATTTCTCTCACGTCCATGGACTGACACAGCTCTAATACTGAAACACGTGGGTATTTGTCCCTGCTCGCAGGAGAAGATCTAGGCAGAATGTTAGATGTTAGAAACATACATAGATGTTAGAAACATACATTCCCTCCAGACATAACCCTCCTACTTGCAGCTAGCAGCCTCAGTTCGTAACAAAGCAGTACAAACCTTAAAGAAGGGTGGGTGCTGCGTCAGTCCATGGACGTCAGAGAAAAGGATTTTACGGTGAGTACAAAAATCCCATTTTCTCTTATCGTCCATGGACTGACACAGCTCTAATACTGAAACACGTGGGACGTCCCAAAGCAGTATCAGAAAAGGGTGGGAGCAGTAGTAAAGGAAAAACCAAACTCCACACCAAACAAGCAGAACTCCTCAACAGAGGAGTTGCAACTTTAAACAGCAGCCTGCAACCCTTGCGGCCGAAGGAAGCATCCGAAGATGCAGCCACATCAACCTTATAGAACTTAGAAAAGGTATTAACGGACAACCAGGTCGCCGCCTTGCACATATGTGCAACCGACGCTTGATGTCGGAAGCCCAGGAAGCACCAATTGCCCTGGTGGAATGCGCCGTAACCGTAAAGGGAGGCGCCCGCCCCTTAAGGGCATAGGCCTGTATAATGGTCTGTCTGAACCACCTAGAAAAGGTGGCAGACGACACCACTTGGCCCTGTTTTGGACCAGAGACAGACACAAACAGTGAGTCAGACTTCCGAATGGAAACAGTAGCAGACAGGTACACCCGTAAGGCTCGTACCACATCCAATGTATGAAGCGCAAACTCTCAGGGATGCGATGGGTGAGGACACAAGGAATGAAGAACAATCTCCTCATTAAGGTGAAAGGCCGAGACCACCTTTGAAAGGAAAGACGGTCGTGGGCGCAACACCGCCTTATCCTTATGAAGGATCAAGTAAGGCGACTTGCGGGACAAGGCCGCCAACTCAGACACCCGTCGAACAGAAGTAATGGCCACTAAGAAAGCCACCTTCTGGGACAAGGTCAAGAGGGGAATCTCCCTGATATTTTCAAAGGGATGTTCTTGGAGAACCGAGAGCACCAAATTCAGATCCCAAGCAGGGGGAGGAGGCTTGACAGGGGGGATCACATGGCGAACCCCCTGCACAAAGGTGCTAATCAAGGATTGGCCCACTAGCGGTCGTTGAAAAAGACAGCTCGGGTCGAAATCCGACCCTCGATGATACGCAAGGCCAGCTTTTGGGTCACACCATGCTGTAAGAACAGCAAAATCTTGGGAACAGAATCCGTCCGTGGACGCCATCAAGCTCCTCGCACATAGCGATATAAGCCTTCCAGGTACGGTGATAGATCTTTCTGGAGGAAGATTTCCGTGCCACAACATAGATGAGATGACCGAATCCGAGAGACCTCGGCCCCTCAGCACCTGGCTTTAACAGCCGTGCAAAAGCCAAGGACTGTAAAGCAGGATGAGGTATGGGACCATGAGACAGAAGGTCCACCCAAATAGGCAGTCACCAAGGAACGACTGCGACTAGCCGAACTAGATCGGCATACCAATGTCGCCGTCCCGGAACAATGAGGATCACCGGAATGGCCTCGACCACTACTCTGCGAAGCAGGCGAGGCATCAACAGTAGTGGAGGGTAAGCATACATCAAGCGATACTGTCCCCACGGGGCCACCAATGCGTCTGACGCGTCTGCCCAGGGATCCCTGGACCTGGCCACTAATCTCTACATCTTGCGAGTGAGTCGAGAGGCCAAAAGGTCCATATCCGGTGCCCCACCTCCAGTAAAGGAGGTGAAAACACCTCCGGATGTAAGGACCCTTCCCCTGGAATGCACACGGCCGACAGGACCACCCTGCAGCGGGATGGGTATGATAAACCCAAGGAGACCCCGCAATGTATCGGAGAAGGGGGGCCCCGGCTTACGGGGTGCCTCAATTGTTGGCCAAGAAAGGCAACCTGACAGAGCTTCCCTAGAAACTCAGCCTCTACAGGTGGCACAGACCCACCCCGGACACAGAGACCCTAGAGGCTAAAGCAGTTGCAGTGCACCTGCTGGTCGACTGATAGATGAAGCAGAGGCTTTTGCCCAGACATTGAGCTTCAGGAACGCCAGAGACGCAGCCACTACCGGGCGTAATGCTAACCTCAGCATGGCGAACACAGTCCAAGCCAGCGCTTCTGCTCCATTGATAAGTGCTGATTGTACAAACACATAGTTTATACTGTGTATTGCATCAAAACGCGCAATTAGAGCGTGGGAGGAAACCCCCTCAGCCCCAAAGAGCATAGTACACCATATGTAGTTTAGTATGTGTGGATAAACATATTGTAAAGGGAACATGGCATGACATCCTCCATTTTGAGTTCAGGGCGCCATGTCATGGGTTAAAGAAAAGGTTTTAAAGAATTCACAAGTTTCTGTTGTTTCTTACCTTTCACCTAGTTATTCATGTATGTATAGATTTTGCCTTGGCTTATGTTTGTTTTAGATAAACTAAGCGTTCTCAAACACCTGTGTCAATATAGCAAGTATATATAAAACTGTCCTTATGTTAAAATTCACAAGGATCTAAGAATTTGTCTTATATTACATCAGCGAAATATTACCTGTACTTGTAACACGTACTAGCTAATAGGAAATTATTAACCTGAATTTGTATCATGTAAACTCCTCCCATCCCCACCTTTGTCCCCTAGACCGGCATAAATACCGAGATGTTAAGCTGATTAAACCAGACATCATTTGGGCACATTACAAAAGCTTTCCTGTGTCAATTTAATGTCTCCAGATCTGAGCGGGGGTCGCTGAAGTATTTTTCCTGCATTGCACTTTTACCTGCCTGGCTGGTTAGAAGCAACTGTACCCCTACAACTGGGGGCTCATCCGGGATAAGCAAAATCATCTGAGGTAAGAATCCTTTTTGTCTTTATTGACTAAATATTTTCTTGCCTCAGCTCTGATTAAAGCTTTTAGACCCATAAATTAGTAGGGGATAAGAACCATGCCAGGAGGTTAATATTGGATTTTTGGTAAATCCACAAAGATAAGCAGTACGGCATATAGATACATTCCTTTTGGCAAGGAATATGATAGATACATTCCTTTTGGCAAGGAAAATGATAGATACATTCCTTTTGGCAAGGAATATGATAGATACATTCCTTTTGGCAAGGAATATGAAGTGGTTAATGAGGAGGTAGACTCCGGTGACCCCAAAACCTTTGCTTTTCTTTCTGTCGCATAGAAGTGTTAAGATAATAGAAGTATTAAGAATAATTTGTTGTGTGGATCAGAAGACTGCGTGGTAAAACAGTTGTCTCCCTCTGTCAATATGGGTCAGAAACAAGGTAAAGAATATCCTCCCCCTCTTCCCAACCCAGGAGAAACGTGTAAGGATTTTGTAGCCATAATTTGTGGTACCGATTATGAATTTATAGTCCCATGAGTTTCAAATTTAGTGGGATAGACCAGAGCCATACACAGTATAGACCCCTTTCCCCAGGAGGGTAGTAATGATGAATTTCACATGGGATATGGATTATATGGAAAAGGGAGGAGAGAATTGGTTAAAATATGCCCCATATTGGTTTCAGAGGGACAAAAAGAAGCGAAAAAGCCCACCAAATGTTTAAGGTAGATTATGACCATTAACAGAGAAGAAGCCGATAAAAAGAGTGTTGTCCCTGACCCAACAGCTCCACCTCTGCCAGTAGTCCGTCATCCTCCACCCTCATATGTACATGTCTATCTGAGTTTAAGAGAGGAAGATATTGATCTTCTGGCTCTACATCATGAAATCAGACAACGGCAGATCCCTCCCGCTCCACAACAAGATAGACAGTGCCTACAGAGGCAAGGACAGGAAGCTAGAGTCGAGGTAGCTGAACCAGAAGAAGATCAGGGAGCTATAGGAGGTGTAGTTTCACCACCTGGCCAAGAGCAGGAGGAAGAACAGGAAATCGCTATAGTGGGTAAAGCTCTTAGTCCCCCTAAAACAAAGAGTGGAACTGTATATAGTAACACTAACCTTCAAGCGCCTTTCATGACCATTGGAAATTAAATATTGAAAAAAAGTAATAGACGTTGAGGACATTGACAGGATAGTAAAACATTGCCCCAAACCCACTGCCTCAGCAGGAGGTACTTTAACTTACTTAAAAAAGGCATGTAAGGGTAGAAATTACACACAGGAAGACATGCGCCTTATCATTGATGGCATCATAGGACACACCAGTTCCTGGAGCTGGGCAAATGTTCCAAGTATAAACACTATTGACACTGGTAATGCGGGAGCATATGGGTTAAACACAGTAGCAGGTAGTAACACTATGTGGACAGAATTAGAGGCTGAAATGATGAAAGTATTTAAAAAAAAATAAAAGTTCCCTTCCTACTGCCATAGCATGCAAACAAAAGTCAGAAAAATCTGTAGTTGAGTTCTGGAAAAGGCTTCATGAAAATTGAACAACAGAAGCTGGATTAGCTGCAGCTACTGATGTCGGAGCTTTGTTTATTCAAACTTATATGAATAATCTAAAACCCCAGTTCGCCTTGATGGTCAAACAGATGATATCTGAATGGACCACACAGACAATTGACCAATTTCAGGAAACTTTAATACAGAAAGTTGCAGCAGGATGTTTAAATGTAATGGGAAAGAGAGCAGTGAGTGCCCATTGTCGGGCAGGGTGGCGGTTGTGGATTTGTTCAGGGCCTTCGAGCTGTAAAAATCATCCTTGTGTGCGCCTATAGTGCCTGATGTGCCATCACTCCTTACCTCTATACCACCCGATGCAGAGTATTTTTCTGTGATTGATTTAACAAATGTATTTTTTAGCGTCCTTGTGGATGAGGAGACACAGCCAATCCTTGCTTTCTGTTTTTTAAAAACAATTTTTTTTGCCAGATGACATGGTGTCATGGGTTATGTTGACCCCGTAGTCTACTCAGTTGTGCTCCAGGCCACATTGCGGTCCTGGACTCCCTGCCATCGTTCTGTCCTACTCCAATATGTTGATTGATATGTAACCCAAGCCAGGTAGCCTGCAACGAGATGATCTGCTACATTGGTTGGCAGATAATGGTCATAAAGTTTCCAAAAAGAAACTTCAATAGTGTCAGGAAACTGTTGAATGCCTTGGTTTTGTACTCACAAAAGGTGAAAGGAAAGTCAGTCATGAGCTGCGGCTCTCCGTGGGTCTAGCCCCCCCACAGACCAAGAAGGATATGCTGTCCTTTCTTGGCATGATTAGTTACCTGACTGTTCCTACTATGATAATCTCTTGAGACAAACCACAGGTACTGACATACCAGATTGTATAAAATGCAATGATGAAATGTACAATGCTTGCGTATACCGCAAAACATCTATGATAACAGCTCCTGGTCTTGGCCTCTGAGTATAGCAAAGGGTTTTATCTATTTGCTAGGGACAACCGTAAAACCATGACGGGAGTCCTAGCGCAAAAACATGGGAGGCAAACTGCGCCCTATCGTTTTTCCCCAAGGGTTGTGCCTATGCCAGTGCAGGGCATGCTGGCGTGTCTCAGAGCTTTGGTATCCTGTGCGATGGTGGTGGAAATGGCTACATCATTCACTCTAGGACATGTAACCACACTACACTGTAGGACACATACAGGCTAACAGGATGACATAGCCAAAGGAAATGCTTTAGCTGACAAAGCAGCAAGAGAGGCAGCATCCACACAGCCAGCAGACATTCAAATGCCATTGCTCTCACCTGAAATCTCACTCCTAGATAAAACATTGCATGAACTCCAAACATATGCTACAGACAAAGACATCCAACAATGGAACTCAATAGGTGTGCAGACAAGCCCAGAAACTGGCCTTGTCTGCCAAGAGGGGAGACCATGTATCCCTGTAGCCAGCGCACCCATTTTTATTTCACAATACCATGGGATAGGTCACATAGGATGGAAAGTCACATGTAAACTTTTGGATAAGGATTTTTACATTCCAGGTCTTCCCTCTCTGGTTAAGGCATATGTTTCCAGATGCATCACATGCATTCAGAATAATCCCAGGAACCCTCACAAGGCAAAACATGAACATCTGAGATATCCATCTACACCATTCACTCATTTACGAATTGATTTTACACACATGCCCAAACTAGGTAAAAGACAGGAATATTTGCTAGTAATAGTGGACATGTTCTCAAGATGGATGGATAGAAGTGTTTGTAACAACAAAGGAAGATGCACAAACAGTAGTAAGAATTCTCACACAGGAAATCATTCCCAGATGGGGTTGCCCACTTCAGATCAACTCAGACAATGGTCCTGCATTTGTGGCCAAACACTGAAAATAGAATGGAAGTTTCATATTCCTTACCACCCCCAGAGTTCAGGTATAGTGGAAAGGAAGAACAGAACCATTAAAGATAAGATCAGGAAAGCCACTGGAGGTACGTATGCAAATTGGAAGAAGGTCCTACCAGCTGTACTAGCCGAGGTAAGAATGACACCCTCTAAAAAGACAGGATACTCCCCTTTTGAAGTTTTAATGGGTAGGCCATTCCCCACCCCATGGGCCAGACAGCCACTTATGTTGGAAAGAGAGGACCTAGATCTTATTCAGAAAGATTATGTAAAAAAAAAAAAAAAAACGTATTGAAACTTTAGATCAAGTTGAAAGGAATGTTGCTCGCACCTCTCCTTGTTTCTTCACAGGAACCAACACACCCTTTGAACCGCACCAAGAAGCAGGAGTATCTCTTGGACTCCCAACCACAGTGATCGCAGTGACTCGCACAGCCATTCTGGTGGAAACACAACAGGCCTGGATCCATGCCAGTCGTGTGAAGAAGGTGAACCAAACACCTAAGAAGCAAGCCAAGGAAAATTGAGTGAAGCAGTTGGTCAAGGCTCTGAACAAAATGACGTTGCTTATTTCACCACGGACTTCTGGGAAAGCCTTGTGCCTCTTATGCTGGGCTGCCCTGATCGTGTTTTTGCCAACTTGGCTGATAACTAACTGTATTTATCATCCTGAAGATTTGGGACACATAAAGAGTATTTGTGGAGCCTCTAAAACTCCACAACAGAATAGTAATATGAATAATACACATGACAGACACAAGAGAAATGAAAACTCAGAAATTAATACAGATAAAATGTTATTATTGAAGTTTAAATATGCCTATTCACAGAAATCAGGATATGAAAAATGTTGGATATGTAGTAAATTACACCCCTCCACCGTTAGTATTCCTCTCAAGGCTGTACCTTTTAAATATCATAAATGTGAAATACAATAATTAGTACTGAGGAAGATGACCCCAGGGAAGAGATAGAGTGTTATCAGATTGTCAGATTAGCAGATTTGTATGATGCCAAGATGGGTGATATGAATGAGTAAAGATATGTATCCACATACACCCTAAGAAGAGATTTACTCCACATAGATGTGAAGTAGTACTGTGGACCCTCTGGTATCATACTAAATAGAGAAGATATGGTAGTGACCCCGCCATAGAGGTCTGATAATGTTGAGATATACATATATATATCTAAATAGACTTAATGAAAAGGTTGAATAATTACACTGGAATCATTGACGAAATAATGGAAAAGAATTCTGATGATATTACTAAATTAAATATAGAAACTAGAGCAATTAGAAAACAATTAGAACTACACGAGTTAGCCATAGAAAGCATGAGTGCTGCTTTAACTGGGTTATGTGAGAACACAGAAGATTATGAGTGTTGTACCTGGTTTCATAACACAAGTATTGAGGTACCAGATTATTATGATATGATTGCACAACACGGAAAGGAAGTAAGCAAATTACAAGATGAAGCTAGAAATATTGCCAAGACATGGGATCCTTTTGCAAACCTAAGTTCTGGAGTAGGAATACTAACATGTTTGAGAAGTGCTGCCATAACTATTATTATGATAGAAGAAAGATTACATAACTGTGAAAGGTAGATGAGACCTATATGAAATTGTCTCAAAGAGAGGATTGTAAAGGGAACATGGCATGACAACCTCCATTTTGAGTTCAGGACGCCATGTCATGGGTTAAAGAAAAGGTTTTAAAGAATTCACAAGTTTCTGTTGTTTCTTACCTTTCACCTAGTTATACATGTATGTATAGATTTTGCCTTGGCTTATGTTTGTTTTAGATAAGCTAAGCGTTCTCAAACACCTGTGTCAATATAGCAAGTATATATAAAACTGTCCTTATGTTAAAATTCACAATGATGTAAGAATTTGTCTTATATTACATCAGCGAAATATTACCTGAACTTGTAACACGTACTAGCTAATAGGAAATTATTAACCTGAATTTGTATCATGTAAACTCCTCCCATCCCCACCTTTGTCCCCTAGACCGGCATAAATACCGAGATGTTAAGCTGATTAAACCAGACATCATTTGGGCACATTACAAAAGCTTTCCTGTGTCAATTTAATGTCTCCAGATCTGAGCAGGGGTCGCGGAAGTCTTTTTCCTGCATTGCACTTTTACCTGCCTGGCTGGTTAGAAGCAACTGTACCCCTACACATATTAAACACGTTTATACTGTGCCAGCGACGAAGGCGCGCACATCATTGGGGCATAGGTGGAAACCAGCCAAGCAGATTGCGTACACAACCGTGTAGGCATGTTAGCATGCGAATAAACAAATTGCACATGTTTATGCTGTGCATAGCGCTGAAAATGCGCACACCATAGGAGCGCGGGGGAAAATATACACGCATACCGTGTAGGTACTATAGTATGTGTGATAAACATTTTGAACATGTCTATGTGTGCATAGCGCCGAAGGCGCGCACACCATTGGCGCGTGGGAGGAAACCGGAATACCTGGAGGAACCCCACGCAGACCCAGAGAATACAATACATACATCTACTGTGAATGTATTTAGTGTTGTGTATAAACATAATGTGCACATTATGTTTATACTGTGTATGGCACCGAAGGCGCACATGTCATGTAGCGTGGGCGGAAACCAAAGGACCCGGAGGAAACCCACGCAGACTGCACACACATACCATGTAGGTAGGTTAGCATGTGGATAATCAAATCGCACAAGTTTCAGACTGCATACACATACAGCGTAGGTATTATAGTATGCGTGATAAACATATGGAATATGTTTAAACTGCGCAGAGAGCCAAAGGCGTCCATACCGTCAGAGCGAGGGAGGAAACCGGAACACCCGGAAGAAACCCACGCAGACAGCACACAGATACCGTGTAGGAATGATAGCATGTGAATAAACATATTGCACATGGCTATGCTGTGCATTACCCTTGGAGCGTGGGAGGAAACCGGAGTACCCGGAGAAAACCCACACAGACAGCATACACATAACTGTAAGTATTTATAGCATGTGCAATAAACATATTGAACATGTTTATACTGTGCAGAGAGCCGAAGCGCACATACCGTGAGAGGACACCGGAGCACCCGGAGGACACCCACGCCGACCCAGAGAGTATAATACATACATATACTGTGAATGTATTTAGAGTCGTGTATAAACATATTGTGTATGTTTATATCGTGTATGGCACTGAAGACACAGCATTGGAACGTGGGAGGAAACCCACGCAGACACAGAGATGAATAACACATACATACACTGTGAATGTATCCAGTGTAGTTATAAGATACGTTTTAATTATGGCGCTGAGGCGCATAATCTTCTCTGTTATCATTCCAACCTGCTTAAATGTGCTGCCGAAGCAGCATGCAGGTAAAAGGTAACCTCTGACCCCGCAGACCGTGGTCCTGTTAGAGCTCAGAGCGTTCCCCAGGAAATAGAGGGAAACCACAGGTGCAGAGACCCTGTTGTTGACATCACACAGAAGGCTCACAGGAACTATAGAAATACATGAATAAAGTGCCCCCCCACCATGCTGCACCGAGCAGGGGGGGGAGGCACTGTGTACCACTGTATCATCCATGCTGCTCTCGATGCAGCGTGTGAGGAAACAGTGAGGAAGCTGTGTAAAAGAAAAGCTTGAAAAGAACCAAAGGAGAAAGTGTCCGCCTGAGGTACCACAGCCACAGCATCCAGCTTGAGAGTGTCCCTCACAGCATCAATGAGTTCACTTACAAGCGCCCTGTCATTTACTGACTCAGAACTGGAGTCTTCCTCACAAGGAATGTCCTGTTCAAAAACATTAAAATATTCAGAGCTAGGGTCCTGAGCAGCAGAAGCTAGGCCCATATCTGAATCAGAGCACTCCCCATGTGTGAGATTGTGTGGGGAGAGGGCGCTTTATAGCTCCCTTGCTCGCACACTGCTTCCATCCTGACAATAATTTTTTTTCCAGGACTGCCGACAACTGGTCCATAGGGACTGCAGGTGTTAAAGCACTGCCAGTTGCCTCTGGCAAGAGTGGGGAAGCAGGTGAACCAGACTCCATATTTGCCACCCTCTGAGACCTTATATACTATAAAGTGAATAATACAGTCCACCCACTGGCTGTGCTGAGGCTGAGGAGGGGATACCCAGAGGACTCACCAACCCTTGTAAGGACCGCTCAGCTCTGCTGTATGTCACCACGCTGCCAGTGAAGTCTGAGGAGAGTGTGAGGAGATTCACGCCGCAGCAGCGGCGATAGATGCCAGAACCGAAAGTGAAAGCGCTGCGGCTTCAAGAAAATGGCTGCCGGCCGCATGTAAGCAGCGCCATTGATCCGCGGCAAGATGGCCACCGAGCGCAGCTTAAACAGTAAAAGCCATGCCAGCTAGTGGCTTCTCCAAACACTCACACCTCACAGCCCCAGCACACAGACATGAGCACCCCCCGCCAGGCCAGAGTGACCCCCAAGTACCCCCACACAGCACAGCACCAGTACAGGGTGCAGAGAGCAGCATAACCGGGGGGGGGGACAGGGAGAATCCCCCAGACAGAGAAACACAGCCAGCATGTACTCACCTGAAGCAGGAGAGACTACTTACCCGTCCCATAGGGACCCACTGGCTTGTTTCAGACAGACCTATCACAGAGTAGTACTGAGTAGCTGTCGGCCCGGTCCAAAGATACAGCAGGTACTGTTCAATCTTGAGAGGTTCGCGGGAGCATAAAAGCCACCCGGCCACCCCTGGAGTCATGGGGCATGTCGTGAACTGAGTCTCACGCACACAAGGCGAGGATCAGCCCACTCGATGGTCGGACAGGGAAGACTACGAGGATACCAGTGTACCCAACCTGTTGCCCAGCTGACAGTTGATTGAAGGTCTCAAAAATAAAATAATAAAATTCCCAAAGGAATAAAAATAAAATCTTCCAGGAGACTGGCTCCTGAGAGAGCCACGTCTTCTCCTTCTGTTAGGCAGAAAAAAAACTGAGGCTGCTAGCTGCAGGTAGGAGGGTTATGTCTGGAGGGACCGCCCCCCTGGGCAGGGCTGTTCAGCTCTGTTTTTTTCTAGAATGAGCAGTCCATGGACGATAAGAGAAATATCCCCTACACCTTTGCACCACCAGCCTGAACCGTTGATACAAGGCAGGATGGATCCATGATTTCATGTTGTTTACACCAAATTCTAATGCCGCGTACACACAATCATTATTCACGGCGGTTAAAAAACCGCCGTGAATAATGACATTAAAAACGAGGGAACGGCTTGTTCCCCACACACGGTCATTTTTCACGTCATTTTTTCTCTTGACGAGAAAAACGACCGTCTGTGGGCTCCGCGGCAGTGTTTCCCTATGGGAAAACTGCAGCGGAAAACATGTCGAAAAAAACAACGAGAAAAATTAGAACATGTTCTAATTTTTCTCGTCGTTTTTAATGCCGTTTTTCTCATCGAAAAAAACGGCAGAAAGCCCACAGACGATCGTTTTTCTCGTCGAAAGGACAAAATTTCGTTTTTCTCGACGAGAAAAACGGCCGTGTGTACGCGGCATAACCCTACCATCTGAATTTTGCAGCTGAAATGGAGACTTATCAGACCAGGCAACGTTTTTCCAATCTTCTATTCCTCGAATCTTCTATCCAATTTTGGTGAGCCTGTGGGAATTGTAGCCTCAGTTTCCTGTTCTTAGATGACAGGAGGGGCACCTGGTGTGGTCTTCTGCTGTTGTAGCCCACCTGCTTCAAGGTTCAATGTCTTGTGCATTCAGAGATGGTATTCTGCATACCTTGGTTGTAACAAGTGGTTATTTGATTGACTGTTGCCTTTCTATTATCTCAAACCAGTCTGTTACTTCTCCTCTGACCTCTGACATCAACAATGCACTTTCGTCCACACAACTTCTGCTCACTAGATATTTTCTCTTTTTCTGATCATTCTCTGGAAACCCTAGTGATGGCTGTGTGTGAAAATCCCGGTAGATCAGCCGTTTTATACTCAAACCAGCCCGTCTGGCACCAACAACCATGCCACTTTCAAAGTCATTTAAATGCCCTTTCTTTCCCATTCTGATGCTCAGTTTGAACTTTAGCAAGTTGTCTTTACCACGTCTAGATGACTAAATGCATTGAGTTGCTGCCATGTGATTGGCTGATTAGCAATTTGTGTTACCAAGCAATTGAACAGGTATACCTAAAAAAGTGTCTGATGAGTGTAAATATACACTGTATTTTTTGTATTTGATGAGATTTATTTTCTTGTATATACCGGTATTTTTGTGGTAAATATGCATGTAGATAAAAGATGTTTTTTTTTTTCTTTGACAAACAGGTTCCCTGCCGAGATTATCCTTTTGTGGTGTGGGAGTCTGATACACCTGTTGGTTCTTTCATTTCAGTATTATGCAATGTTATATGTTAGAAGTTTCTTGTGCAATTAGCTATTTAATTACTAATTGGTTCTAGATGGCCTCATTGAGATACACTATATTACCAAAAGTATTGGGAAGCCTGCTTTTGCACGCACATGAACTGATGCAACTTGTGCACAGTCATGTTGTAACAGGAAGGGGCCACCCCCAAACTGTTCCCACAAAGTTGGGAGCATGAAATTGTCCAAAATGTCTTGGTATGCTGACACCTTAAGAGTTCCCTTCACTGGAACTAAGGGGCCAAGCCTAATCCCTGAAAACCAACCGCATAATATAATTCCCCCTCTACCAAATGATTTGGACCAGTGCACAAAGCAAGGTCCATAAAGACATGGATGAGCAAGTTTGGGGAGGAACTTGACTGGTCTGTACAGAATCCTGACCTCAACCTGATAGAACAGGATGAATTTGAGCGGGGAGACTGTGAGCGAGACCTTCTCGTCCACTTAAGTGCCTGACCTCACAAATGCACTTCTGGAGGAATAGTCCAACATTTCTATAGACACACTCCTAAACCTTGTGGACAGTCTTCCCAGAAGAGTTGAAGCTGTTACAGCTGCAAAGGGTGGCCCAACTCAATATAGAACCCTTACGGACTAAGACTGGGATGCCATTAAAGTTCATGTGCGTGTAAAGGCAGGTGTCCCAATACTTTTGGTAATATTATATATATATATATATATATATATATATATATTTATTTATATATCTACTATCATAACTTTAGAATTGGTAATTTAGTACACCCAGTCTTGTGATTTCACACATCTTTTTCATCGTTTAGCTACAGAGTCAGGCAGGCAACACATTTATCATTATTATCAATTCTGTCCAATTAGCAAGAAAGTGATCCAGCAATCAGTAGGGTTGAACCAAGTAATCAGAAACCACTTAAATCTCTCATCCCAACCTTAAGCCCTGTACACACGGGCTGAATATAGGGAGACATTGGCCGGTTCAAAGAAAAAAACATAATTTTTTTTTAAATCATCATAAACTATAGCCAGCTTTACACATTGGAGTACAATACATTTTTATGTATGCAGCTGTCCTATTTGAGGCATGAAGGATCAACACATTTCGTGATGAATTCACTTTGCATACAAGTACGATACCTTGCATACAAGTAAGGTGATCAATTTCTACAAAATCAATATTTCACATAAATAAACTATATGATCAATACCAAAACATCACAAAAAAAAGAGAAAATCATAAACATACCAATGACGAGAAGGATTGAGTATAGCCTCAATTATAAAAAATAAACTAACAATATATTGTGCCCTCATCCGTAGTAATGTTTGAGGAGGGAATCCATCAGACATAGGGTAGTGGTTGCTAAGGCCATCTTCCCCTAATAGTCACTCAGGATTAAAGGTTTGATGGACTTTCTCAGGCACTGATACGACAACATACAAATATTACATAAAAATTATTTATTAATGTGTATAAACGAAAGAAAACAATAATATTTAAAAACAAAGACCAAACCCCACAGTATAGAACAGCATGAGTCGGTGACAAAACAGCCGTATACAATCTATCAAAGTGGAGCAGGCCAAGCCTCAACCGGTTTCGCGGCAGAAAAACCGCTTCTTCAGGAGGATCTGTGCAAAACATAATATACATAATAAATACTCTAGCAATGTATTAATACAAATATAGAACGTATTTAATATCAACAATATAATCAAAAAGTCAAGGTCTGTGGACTGCTCACCGTGAAACGTTCAGAGGTGCAGCGACTGCCCAGGTAAACCCCCCGCGGCGGATGAGGGGGAATAAACGTATATGGTGCAGATTGATACAATCTAATAGTAATGATTAGAATAATATTGAGTTAGATAATTGAGGGGAGAGGAATATGAAATTAACTTATAAAAAGGATTTATAGGAGTTCATCTCATTAATTCCAGGGGGAATTGTGGCATTGAGGTGTTCTATCTACAGGGTTTCCCTCTGTAGGATAGTTCTATCCCAATCACCACCCCTGGGACTCGGTTTAACAACTTCCAAGACGAAAAAACGCACGGCAGATAGGTCATAACGGTGGTATAGACCCATGTGTCGTCCAATGGTGGTCAGTTTCCCATTGCCAGAATAGTATATGTGATCTCCTATACGTTGTCTGAGCTCTCTGATGGTTTTACCCACGTAAAATGCCTTGCAAGAGCACACCATGAGGTAGATAACCCCCTTGGTGCCACAATTGGCATATGCAGAGGAGCGGAAGTGCTCTCCATTAGGGAGAGTAAAGCTCAATATTATTCTAATCATTACTATTAGATTGTATCAATCTGCACCATATACGTTTATTCCCCCTCATCCGCCGCGGGGGGTTTACCTGGGCAGTCGCTGCACCTCTGGACGTTTCATGGTGAGCAGTCCACAGACCTTGACTTTTTGATTATATTGTTGATATTAAATACGTTCTATATTTGTATTAATACATTGCTAGAGTATTTATTATGTATATTATGTTTTACACAGATCCCCCTGAAGAAGCGGTTTTTCTGCCGCGAAACCGGTTGAGGCTTGGCCTGCTCCACTTTGATAGATTGTATACGGCTGTTTTGTCACCGACTCATGCTGTTCTATACTGTGGGGTTTGGTCTTTGTTTTTAAATATTATTGTTTTCTTTCGTTTATACACATTAATAAATAATTTTTATGTAATATTTGTATGTTGTCGTATCAGTGCCTGAGAAAGTCCATCAAACCTTTAATCCTGAGTGACTATTAGGGGAAGATGGCCTTAGCAACCACTACCCTATGTCTGATGGATTCCCTCCATAAACATACCAATGTAATCAAAAATATATAGTATATAATGTACATGTAATGCATAATACCTCCCAATTTGACAGAACATGGAAAGGAAAAACAAAACCTACCCCCATTGACACCTTTGATATGGTTCTACACAATAAATAAAAAGTAACCCATTACATAAACATGCCTGTAGTCTGAGTATTATGGGCATGTAGGCAATAACAGGGATATGCTTTGATTATTATATTACACCAGTTGATTGGATTGGATCCCAAGGAAGTGAGTCAATTGTGGAATTTGTCAAACCTTCTTGCCTCATGCGGGAGAGTTGCATACATGAAAGTCTATTGTACTCCAGTGTTTAAGGATGGTCATATTTTATGATGGTTTTAATTAATCCTTTGCTTTTATCTGTTGTATTTTTTTTGTAATAAAGATATTATTTTTGTAAAATATACGCATTGAATTTTTTCTGGAAGGTAAATTGAAAGTCTCATATATATATCTCTCTCACCTGACTAAGGTTTTGATGAGAGATTAAGTGGTTTCTAGTATCAAAAGGGATGGTGCCGACAGAGGGATATGAGTGATGAGACGAGCCCACCTCCATTAATATTTGAACCAAGAAATCACTGAAAATGAAGATTGATCTTCCTTGATGTACAGTATGGAAGAGGTGAATAAATTACAGGACTGGCTAGACAAAAATCACAAATCCTTTGAAAGTCTGTATTTAGGTTTTTGCTGGAAATTCCAGATTCAAAATGTTGTACTTTTGTAATCATCTCATGGTGAACACTTTGCAGTAATTGTGATGTGACAGTAAACATCACATGGTACAAAATCTTTCCATTCCTAAGGGGCACATTCATTCTAAACTAAAACACCGGGGACATGAGACGAAGAAGAGGAAGGTAAGTGAACATGTAAACCATACAAATCTTAAGGGAATACTGGATACTATGGCAAATGGTTTGGGCGCTGCAATGGGGACCATGAGCACGTATGTGACAGTGTTTAGAGCGGGTGTTTAATAAAGCTCTCATTTATCCCGGGCACAGTACAGTTAGAAGTAGTCCCATTCAACTTCACTTGTTGAAGACATTTCACAACTCAACCAAGCAGCTTCCTCACTTCTGAGAAACCAAAGAACAACCAAGAAAGTTCCTTGGTTAAACTGAGAAATATCTTCAGCATTACAGAACAAATTCAGTTGAAATGGACTAACTACTTTAAGCTTTGGTTGGGGACATTGCCCTTTACTAAGCATGACCAGGACAGTGATTCAACATACCAATTAAAGTAATTGTAATGGCAGAAGGTTTTTTATCTTAATGCATTCTATGCTTCTGTGTGCAGCAGCCCCCCTCAGTCCCCCTAATACTTACCTGAGCCCCATCTAGATCCAGCGATGTTGTAGGATTGTCTCAGGACTCCCCTCCTCATTGGCTAACACAACAGTGCGGCACCATTGGCTCCCGCTGATGTCAATCCAAGTCAGTCAGCCAATGAGGAGAGAAAGGGGGCGGGAGGGACCAGGACTTTATTTCTAAATTGACACAGGGAGCTGTGGCTCAGCTCGGGTGCCCCCACAGCAAGCTGCTTGCTGTGGGGGCACTCAACAGGAGGGAGGGGCCGGAGCACCGAAGAGGGACCCAAGAAGAGGAGGATCTGGGCTGCTCTGTGCAAATCCACTATAACAGAGCAGGTAAGAATATGTTTGTTATTTTTAACTAAAAAGAAACAAGACTTTACAATTATAAAATGTGAGTTGAAAACAGGCCTAATTTCAAATCAAACAAGCGCTCTTGGTGAAGTAACACCCCCCCCTCCTTCTGTTTTTGTGCACGAGTGGAGGTGACACTGTCTGGCATCAGCAATATTTTTACTTAAGTGATTTAAAGGACTGGTGGTTTCTGTTATTATCATTTCACAACTCACTCCAGTATTTCTATGTACGGACCTCATATGATGGACATTTGCTGAGCTGAATACATATGTTTTGAAAAGAATATTTTATATGTATAAGCGCTGCCTAGGTCTTTTGTGACTTTTTTTATTTAAGACTTTACAATTACTTTAACCAGCTAATGATATTCCTTATTAAAAAAAAACAAAACAGTATTTTGACCTGGTGACAGTAAAAAAAAGGATTTAAGGTAAACCTAAAGCCAATTTTTGTTTTTTGTTTTGAATAGAATGGTGAGTATTTAGAACATATAACATACTGTATGCCAGTTTTTTGTCAGTTATGTTTTACCAATAAGGGGATTCACCTTCTCCATTTGTCCTTGTGACCACTGTCACTGAAAGTGAGGGAAAATCCAAATTTCTGAGTCGCCACCAGAACAGCAATAGATGAATTCTGGTGATAATTGTCTAAGAAGGCATTTTATGGCGCGTACACACGATCGGAATTTGCGACAACAAAACAGTGTTTTTTTTCCCCGACGGATGTTGGCTCAAACTTGTCCTGGATACACACGGTCACACAAATGTTGCTCGGACTACCGATGGTCAAAAAAGCGGAGGCGTACAACACTACGACGAGCCGAGAAAAATTAAGTACAATGTTTCCGAGCATGCGTCAAATTGTTTTTTGGTGCGTCGGAAATGGCTACACACGGTCGGAATTTCCGATAAGGACTTTTGTTGTCGGAAAAATTGAGAACCAGCTCATAAACATTTGTTGTCGAAAATTCCGACAGCAAATGTCCGATGGAGCCTACACACGGTCGGAATATCCGACCAAAAGCTCCCATCGAACATTTGTCGTCGGAAATTCCGATCGTGTGTACGCGGCATAAGTCTACATTTAGGAAGATTTTGTCTCAATTCCCTTAATCCTGTTAAGTCTACAGGACAGGAAATGAACTGATTTTCAATCACACAAATGGCAAATAAAGCCTGACAGGTGTTTAATCGTTCCCTACCCTAGAAAAAATATTTGCTTTTAAATACTTTTAACTCAAACTAAAACAATCTATATCTCCTGCTGCAATTCTACATGCTCAGACTTTTCAAAATAAATGATGTGCAATCCTACTGCCTAGGGTTAGGAAAAAAGACATAAAGAAAAATATTTGCAAATTGTAGAATGGAATCAGACAGAATTCATAACTTCACAATAAAGGGAAATGAATGATAAACTTTCAGCCTCCAATACTTTTCACAAATGCAAAAAAGAGAGAAATAGCCAGAAAAATTGACACATTAGACAGATAATTGGTCATGTGTTTCTTTCTTTGCTCTTTCTACTGCCCCACACAATTACTATACAGGTTTTACTGACAATGTCTGAATAAAATCAGCACATTGATTTACAAGAGTACAGAGAAGCCCATCTCATAATCAATATGATGCCAAGACAATTAGATCTATTTTATATGAAGTCAACAATGTGCTTTGTAAATGATATACAATACTTAATAAAAGAACAATGAAGGCAAAGCACAGATTCAGGGAATGCAAGCTAGCTGCTCTGCTTATACTTACCAATCCTCATTTTGGTTTTAGCCAGTAGAGACATGTGTGGTAAGTAGATATTCTTGAAAGGTGGCAGGGGTGGACTTGTTATATCATGCTCTGTGGTTTCTCCAAGACAAGAAAGCTGCACATAAAATATATATTTTTTACAAGTTAAATAATATACCTAATATAAGAAAAGCCCACTGATACTAATCAGATGTCTCAATAATTTCCATGCCCCCAGCACATTCTGTATCTTCTCACTCACCTTAGATCAGTGTTTCTCAACTCCAGTCCTCAAGGCGCCCCAACAGGTCATGTTTCAGGCTTTCCATTATTTTGCACAGGTGATTTGATCAGTTTCACTGCCTTAGGCTGGGTTCACACTAGTGCGACACGACATCTGTCCTACTTTGGATCCGACTTTGCCCTGCGACATGAAGCCGACATATGTCCGACTTTCAATGAACGGGGATCCTACTTGGATCCCCGCCAATAGCAGGCACTGTGTTTGGTATGAATTTTGAGGGGGAACTCCAGGCCAAATTTTAAATAAAAAACCGGCATGGGTTCCCCCTCCAGGAGCATACCTGGCCCTTAGGTCTGGTCTGGATTTTAAGGGGCGCCCCTACGCCGAAAAAACGGCATGGGGGTCCCCCTCAAGATCCAAACCAGACCCTTATCCGAGCACGCAACCTGGCAGGCCGCAGGGGAAAAGGGGGGGACGAGAGAGTGGCCCCCCTCCCTCCTGAACCGTACCAGGCCGCATGTCCTCAACATGGGGGGTTTGGTGCTCTGGGGCAGGGGGGCGACCTGCGGCCCCCCCACCCCAGAGCACCCTGCCCCCATGTTGATGAGGACAGGGCCTCTTCCCGACAACCCTGGCCGTTGGTTGTCGGGGTCTGCGGGCGGGGGGCTTATCGGAATCCAGGAGCCTCCTTTAATAAAGGGGCCCCTGGATCCGGCCCCCCACCCTATGTGAATGAGTATGGGGTACATCGTACCCCTACCCATTCACCTGGTGGAAAAAAAATGCAATAAAAAAACCACACAGCTTTTTAAAGAATTTTATTGCACAGCTCCGGGGGTCTTCTTCCGACTTCGGGGGTCTCCGGTTCTTCCTTCCGCCGGGCCTCCGCTAACTTCTTTTTAGCTCTTTTGCTAACGGAGGCCCGGACTTCTCCGTCTTCTCGTCCGGCTCTCCGTTGTCCTTCTGCCGGCCCCTCCACTAACTTCTTGGTAGCTCTTTCGCTAGTGGAGGGGCGCGGTCTTCCCGTCGGCGTCTAATTCCCCCTTCTCCTCCTCGATGTTGACGCGTCGCTTCCTCCCGCTGTAATACTGGCTCTCCGCTCCGCATTAATATAGGCTTCTTATGACGTCACAGTCACATGTTCCCATGACGTCACAGTCACATGCTCCGGGGCCTGTGACTGTGACGTCATGAGAAGCCTATATTAATGCGGAGCGGAGCGGAGAGCCAGTATAACAGCGGGAGGAAGCAACGCGTCAACATCGAGGAGGAGAAGAGGGAAGAAGACGCCGACGGGAAGACCGCGCCCCTCCACTAGCGAAAGAGCTACCAAGAAGTTAGTGGAGGGGCCGGCAGAAGGACAACGGAGAGCCGGACGAGAAGACGGAGAAGTCCGGGCCTCTGTTAGCAAAAGAGCTAAAAAGAAGTTAGCGGAGGCCCGGCGGAAGAAAGAACCGGAGAGCGGGAGAAGAACCGGAGACCCCCGAAGTCGGAAGAAGACCCCCGGAGCTGTGCAATAAAATTCTTTAAAAAGATGTGTGGTTTTTTTATTGCATTTTTTTTCCACCAGGTGAATGGGTAGGGGTACGATGTACCCCATACTCATTCACATAGGGTGGGGGGGGCCGGGATCCAGGGGCCCCTTTATTAAAGGGGGCTCCCGGATTCCGATAAGCCCCCCGCCCGCAGACCCCGACAACCAACGGCCAGGGTTGTCGGGAAGAGGCCCTGTCCTCATCAACATGGGGGCAGGGTGCTCTGGGGTGGGGGGGCCGCAGGTCGCCCCCCTGCCCCAGAGCACCAAACCCCCCATGTTGAGGGCATGCGGCCTGGTACGGTTCAGGAGGGAGGGGGGCCGCTCTCGCGCCCCCCCTTTTCCCCTGCGGCCTGCCAGGTTGTGTGCTCGGATAAGGGTCTGGTTTGGATTGTGGGGGGACCCCCACGCCGGTTTTTCGGCGTAGGGGGTTCTCCTTCAAATCCAGACCAGACCCAAGGGCTTGGTATGCTCCTGGAGGGGGAACCCATGCCGGTTTTTAATTTAAAATTTGGCGTGGAGTTCCCCCTCAAGAGCAGTACAGCACAAGTCGCATGCCAAAGTCGGATCATGCAAGACTGCGGTACGACTTTGATCCGACTTCAATGATAGTCAATGGGCTGAAGTCGGATCAAAGTCGGACCAAAGTAGTACAGGGAGCATTCTCAAAGTCGGACCGACATGTGTCGGACCAGTTAAGACGGCTCCCATAGGGAAACATTGATTTTCACACGTCATGCGACATGAGCTCCCAATGTCGGAGCGTTTGTCGCCCCAGTGTGAACCAGGCCTTAAGCTGGCCATACTCCATACAATTGTCTTAATCAATTTGCTTTTAGATTTACCTTCAACTGTGTAGTACAAGGGCCTGCCTGATTGCACACAAATTGAAAGTGTTTAGATTTGACCTCACATTATATGGTTTTGGTAAATCTAAAGGAAATCTATAGAAGAAAATGGTATAATGTATGGCCAGCCTTAGTAATTATCACAGCCATTTCATCTGAGCGAAATCCTGAAAGCATGACCCGTTGGGGCACCTTGAGGACTGGATTTGAGAAACACTGCCTCAAGCCTCGTACACACGGCCGAGATTCTCGTCGAAAAAAACATGTCGTTTTTTTCGACGAGATTCTTGGACAAGAAACTTGTCCCGGCCGAGTGTACAGACGCTTGATTCAAAGAACCCGCGGTTCTTTGAATCGAGTGTACGCGGTGACGTCATCGACTACGACGAGCATGCGCTCGTCACATTGGATGCCGTCGCTGCCATCTTGGTATACCCTACCTATGCCTAGGAAGCTACCGCGCATGCGTCTAATTCATTTCGAACATGCGCGGGCTTCCCGGAGGACAGGTAAGTGTACACACACTCACTTTTCTCGTCGAGAAACAGGCTGACGAGAATCTCGACGAGAAAATAGAGAGCAGGTTCTCTATTTTCTCGTTGAGATTACTTGTCGGTTTTCTTGACGAGAAACCATACACACGAACGAATTTCTCGGCAAGACATCTCTGCCAGCAAGTTTCTTGCTGGTTCTTGCCGAGAAACTCGGTCGTGTGTACGAGGCCTCAGACAACATAACTCTCTGCTGATAGAGGTCTGGAAATCCTTAAAGGGGTTGTAAAGGTTTGTTTTTTATTTTCTAAATAGGTTCCTTTAAGCTAGTGCATTGTTGGTTCACTTACCTTTTCCTTTGATTTACCTTCTAAATGTTTTTTTTCTTTGTCTGAATTTCTCACTTCCTGTTCCTCCTCAGTAAGCTTGTCCACATCATCCGAGTGGTGTTTAGTCAGCCAGAACAGCTTACTGAACAGCTTACTAAGGAGGAACAGGAAGTGAGAAATTCAGACAAAGAAAACAAAGAAAAAAAAAGTTCAGAAGGGAAATCTAAGGAAAAGGTAAGTGAACCAACAATGCACTAGCTTAAAGGAACCTATTTAGAAAATTAAAAATGAACCTTTACAACCCCTTTAAAGCAGAAGTAAACCCAACGATTGAATAGTTTAAAAAAACAGTTACATTCCTGGCATGCCGGAGATGCCAACTGTCACATTGGTTTGCGCTCTCAACCAAACTGTCAAACCATCCAATGGCTGGTGTCATAACTGATCGCATGTGCAGCATCATGGCAGTTGAAGATTAAATAGAGGCCAAGATGGCAGCTTCCCTGGCTGAAAATGATAGGAGGGTTTACTTCCACTTTAAATTATCTGTAAAGATCATTTGAATATGTTCTATCCTCTTTTCTTACATCTCACTGACCCTTTGCTGAGGCAGGTTGCTGTCCCCTTAACCTGGCAATATCACTAAATACAACTTAAGAACAGTTACATTTAAAGCTGAACTCCAGGCAGATATATTAGACATGTTAATTCATCTATGTATTTATTAGTAAATAATTAAATGCATTTTAAATGCATCCAGTTTAAAGTGTTACTAAACCCACAACAGTAAAATCAATCTGTATATGCAGTAAAGCATGCTTGTTATACTCAATGTGGAACCTAGGGGGTTAATCCTCTGCATTGTGTAAAAAGGCTGTTTGATCCTGTCTTCTCTGATCCTCCCCTTCTTCCACGGTCCCCAATGCATCTGCTGATAGTACAGGGCCTTGGGGGAACTCTGCACATGCTCAGTTTGGTGTGTATTGCTAGAGTGTTTTTTTTTTTCTTGGGAGGGTGCATGTGATTAACACAGGGCCAATCAGCACTGTCCAGACAGAGGGTCAGGGGTCCTGCAGTCTCATAGGACAGCTGGAGTAGAATGAACATTCCTCATACAGGCCTTAACCAGACACTGACAGAAGTCATAAGACTGCTATATACTGCCGATGAGAAAGGGTATTTAGCTGTTTATATTAACAAAAATACTTGCATTTACATATTCTGTGTACTACAAGAGACCAGATATAGTGAATGCATGGTCCTGGGTTTAGTAACACTTTAAGTACTGAAGGTTATGGGATATTACTGAGCAGCAGCACTTCTATATTTGATTTAAAAAAAAAAAAAGGAAATCCTTCTGGACAGCCGCACTCCGAATAAAATCGCCTTTATTGTAAATCCACCACAGCAGTACAAGTCACAGCACACTTGGTCAAGCTGACGCGTTTCACACTATACTAGTGTTTAATCATAGCTGAGGGGGGCACTTTTAAAAGTAAGTGCAATACTTTTTTTAACATATTTGAGTCTTTTAATCAATAAAAAAAATGGTGGGATTACCAGGTTAATTGACAGCTATCATTTCAGCAGAAGGGATTTTTCATATCCGATCCTTTCCCCATGCATGGCCATACTGCTGTGCAACAGTATCATGATGTATACAACCATGTACTTCTTTCCAATGCATTATGGATAATTAACTTAGACACTTTATTTGGATAAGAAAACGCACACGCCATGTTTTTTTGACAAACCAAAGGTTACATGTTTACATTGTATTCATTATAGGTATGGAGTAACTGATGATTTAGCCTGACAGTACATTTAAAAAAATGATTTCTAGATTTGATCATTTAAGTAAACACAAGTTAGCAAGCCAAATGAAGGCCTTCCAACCTTTAGTAGTAGTTTGTACAATAGCAAAAAAGTTTTTTTGTTGCATTAATTTCTATATAAATTGATGTGAATAAAATGCGCATGTCTTCCTTCTAAATTTGATACTGTATTAAGGCACATTCAGAAACTAGCTTTTTTTCAGAGAGTCTGTTGAACATTTATAAGACAAGGAGCATCACACTAATACACTTACTTGTTTGTTGATGAGTTTGTGGACTGAAGTGAAAATGTTTAACTGCTTTGACCAAACCAATTGCTGATCCTCATTATTTTCTATTAAGTCAGCTGAAAGAATCAAACTCTGAGCAAGGGTTATCTGTGCCATGGGAGAAATGAACCGCTTTTCTTGCAGCAAGTGAATTATATTCTGTTCAAATAGATAAACAGGTTTTATGTTTAGGACATCCTTATAATGAACTTGTGCTATTTATAGTGTACATGATGATAAACCTATGAACATCCATACACAGAATAGCAGCAATAAGCAATCTTCCTTCCAGTATAGTCCAGTGTTATAGGTATTAACCTACTGCCACTTGACCTGTGTTGGTGGGGCAGACCCATTTGTCCAAACAAAAAAAAAAAAAAAAATTGCAAGATGAATACGGTTTACCAAAATATGAAAATATTTTAATAATATTGTTTAATTGAATATAAATGACTGAAATATTGCTCAGATACAACACCAAAAAATAAAGTTCAAGGCACATACTGTAGGTAAGAGAAAGATGCAAATTCTATGCCAATTGATTAACTTCGTTATTAATGCATTTTATGATTTAACTGGGCAGACAAGGACCTTTGTTCACCTTTTTTTTTCAAAATTCCAACTCCTCTATGTACCAATATAGCATTAATGTACTTATTTTGCAAAAATAAGACAGCTTTGCTTTTATTCTATACATGCTTACCTCACTCACTTCATTGATGTTTAAAAACCCTGCTCCATTACTTCTGCCTTACTTCCTGAACAGACTTTAGGTCATGACACTGGAAGTTGACCACCTGATCTCATTAGTACACACCCTGCATCATCTACCCTCAGCTGGTCAACTCCTTTCTGTGTCATGACCTAAAGTCTGTTCAGGAAGTAAGGCAGAAGTAATGGAGCAGGGTTTTTAAACATCCATGAAGAGAGTGAGGTAAGCCTGTTTAAAATAAATGGAAAGCTGTTTTATTTTGCAAAAGACGTGAGTGAGTGAGGTAACCATGGGTAGAATAAATGGAAAGCCATTTTGTTTTTGCAAAAGAAGTACAATAATGCTATATTGGTATATAGGGGAGCTGGAATTTAGAAAGAAAAAAAAAAAGGTGAACTTTGCCTTTAACGTTTGGATTCACAAAAATAATTAATAAACATCTGCCTCACATTAGTAAGAGAACAGGATTATCTATTAATCATGAGATATAATACACAGCATAAACAAAGACTGCATAGTTCTCTTTTCTTTAGTGTGAAAATAAGATACAGTACTTATATCAAAGTCAATGCTAATCAAGTTTGCCATGTATAAAACTTTTTTCAAGGATTACTGTATCTCTCTATCTAGTTGTAGGTTTTGGTGTTTCATTATTTGAGAAAACTGGGACACTGTGTTTCTTTTTTTTAACTTGGCATATCTGTGGTCATGTGTGAATGCAAAATGAAAATTTTTCCCACATTCAAACAGGCCTGCAACAACATAAGATTACAGGTATTTTGATGTTTCTGCATTGAAGTTACAATTGAAAAATATTCTGAAACATTATAAAAGTGATGCAGACAAAGATTACAGTTTATGGCCCGTACACACGATCCGAATATCGTACGAAAAATGTCGTCCGAGGAAGAATCGTACGATAATCGGATCGTTAATACAGGGCTTCCGTGAGCCGATCATGACAGTTCATCTGATATTATTTTATCGGCCATGCACAAAAATTTTCCTTGTACGATACTTAACCGTACGATTTTCATTTAATCAGTACAGTTGTCGTCCGAAAATACAACACAAATACATTACAACACATGACATCACTTCCGATTTTTTTTTGTCATAAGAGAATTTTCGTGATATTTTTAGCACTGATCACTATATTACTGTCACTGGTTCCCACAAAGTGTCAAACGTGTCAGTTAGTGTCCATCGCAATAATAGGATTTTTATAACAGCTTACCTGTAAAATCCTTTTCTTGGAGTACATCACGGGACACAGAGCGACATAGTCATTACTAATGGGTTATATAGATACCGTCAGGTGCTGGCACTGGCAACTTCCAAAACCGGAAGTACCCTCCCCTATATAAGCCCCTCCCATCCGGGAGCACCTCAGTTTTGTAGCAAAGCAATAAGTGTCCCCAAAGAGGGGCGGGAGCTCTGTGTCCCGTGATGTACTCCAAGAAAAGGATTTTGCAGGTAAGCTGTTATAAAAATCCTATTTTCTTTCTCGTACATCACGGGACACAGAGCGACATAGTCATTACTAATGGGATGTCCTAAAGCAATGCCCAATGAGGGGGGGGATACACCATATATAAGCTGAGCGCTATCAGACATGAGGATCTTTTGCGGCCTGCAACACACTGCGCCCAAAGGCGACATCCTCCTGACTTCTAACGTCCACCTGGTAGAACCTAGAAACGTGTGAACTGAAGACCATGTTGCGGCCTTACAGATTTGAGCCAGGGAGGCCTGGTGATGCACTGCCCATGAAGTTCCAACTGCTCTCGTGGAGTGCGCTCTAACTTTGAACGGAGGCGGTCTCCTTCTCAAGCCATAGGCTTGCATTATGACCTGTCGAATCCACTTGGCTAAAGTAGATTTCGACGCTGCCTGACCCTTTCTGGGGCCTTCCGGCAGAATAAACAAAGTATCCGTTCTGCGAATCTGAGCAGTGGCTTTTAGATAAGCTTTAACTGCTCTTACTACATCCAAAGAATGCAATAACTTTTCCTCTACCGAGCTAGGTTTGGGGAAAAAAGAAGGAAGAACCACATCTTGGTTCAAATGAAACCTCGATACCACCTTAGGAAGAAAGGCTGGATGAGGGCGTAACACTACTCTATCCTTATGGATAACCAGATATGGCTCCTTACAGGACATAGCTGCTAATTCCGACACTCTTTTAGCCGAACAAATGGCTACTAGAAAAATCAATTTCCTGGTGAGAAGAACCAAAGAAATATGCTGTAATGGTTCAAATGGTTGTTTCTGTAGAACCGACAGAACCAAGTTTAGATCCCATGGACATATGGGAATATTAACCGGAGGACTAATACGCATCACTCCTTGTATAAAGGCTTTGACTAGTGAATGCGAAGCCAAGGGCCTTTGAAAAAATATTGACAAGGCCGAAATCTGACCCTTGATAGTACTCAAGGCAAGCTTCCTATCTACAGCCCACTGTAGGAAGTTCAGAATCCTACCTATTACGTACTTACGTGGATGCCATTTCTTGGCCTCACACCACGCGATGTACGCCTTCCAGATTTTATAGTAGATCTGCCTAGATACCGGCTTCCTGGCATTGATCATGGTAGATACCACAGCATTAGAGAGCCCTCTCTTTTTTAGAATGTGGGCTTCAATAGCCAGGCCGTCAAACCTAGGGCTGGTAAGGAAGGGTGGTATATCGGTCCTTGCGAAAGCAGGTCCGGACGATGTGGGAGGGTCCAAGGACTCCCCACAGACATCTTTACAATCTCCGCGTACCATGCTCTTCGGGGCCACGCTGGAGCCACCAGAATCACTGGTTTCTTTTCTACCCTGATTCTGCGGAGTAATCGAGGTAACAATTGTGGCGGTGGGAATGCATATATCAGCTTGAACTGATCCCAAGGGAACACTAGGGCATCCGAGCCGCAAGCTAGGGGATCCCTTGTCCAAGAGACAAACCTGTCCACTTTTGTATTGAATCTGGATGCTAGCAGATCTACATCCGGTGTTCCCCACTGCTGACATATTGTCCGGAAAACCTCGGGATGAAGGGACCATTCCCCTTGTCATAATTGTTGGCGACTTAGAAAGTCCGCCTTCCAATTCTCCACTCCTGGAATGAATACCGCAGATATGGCTGGGACATATCTTTCTGCCCATCTCAGGATGTAATTTACTTCCCTCTTGGCTGCACGACTCCTGGTGCCCCCCTGATGATTGATATATGCCACGGCTGTGGCATTGTCTGATTGAATTCTGACAGGGGACCCTTGGAGTTTGGATGTCCATGCTACTAGGGCATACCGGGCTGCTCGTATCTCTAAGAGATTGATGGGCAGGGCCTTTTCTGCATCCGACCATCTGCCCTGGAGAGACCATTGCTCCAGTACTGCTCCCCAGCCTATAAGGCTGGCATCTGTAGTGACCACCTTCCAGGAAATCGGACTGAAGGATTTCCCTCTTTCCAGATTCTGGGGAACCAACCACCAGCGGAGGCTCTTGCGAACGGAAGGGGACAAGGACATTGGTAAGTCCAGAGCCTGAACTTTTTTGTTCCAGGCTGACAGTATGGCCCTTTGCAAATTCCTTGAATGGAATTGACCGTAGGGTACTGCTTCGAATGATGCCACCATTTTTCCCAGCAGCCTCATGCACAGGCGTATGGATGGCTGTCTTTTTGAACCCACTAAGTGGATCAGATCCCTCAAAGACGACCCCTCTTCTTGAGGCAAGAAAATTTTTCTCTGGTCTGAATCCAGCCTTAGCCCCAAGTATTCCAGACTTTTGACTGGTTTTAGGGCTGACTTGTCTCGGTTGATAATCCAACCGTGATATTCCAGATACTTGATTGTCTCGTGAACAACCACTTCTAGTTTTTTCACTGAGTGGTCTATCAGCAACAAGTCATCTAGATATGCCATTATCATTACACCTTGTGTTCTTAGATTGGCCAATAAAGGGCCAGAATTTTTGTAAACACTCGTGGTGCTGTGGCCAAACCGAAGGGTAAGGCTCTGAACTGAAAATGGCGCCCTTCTACTGCAAAGCGTAGAAACTTTTGGTAGACTGGAAAGATGGGAATGTGCAGATAAGCATCTTTGATGTCGATCGCGGCTAACCAATCCTCCCCTTGTAGGGCAGTGGCCACCGATCGGATCGACTTCATCGGAAAGTCCCGATATACAGGAATTTGTATAGCCCTTTTAGAATTAATATGTGCCTCCCGTCCGCGTTTGCTTCGGGACTGTAGAGCGGTTTGAGTAAAACCCGAACCCTCATTCTTCCAGGGGAACCTCCATAATTACTCCCTGGAGCAATAGTTGTTCTAGTGCCAACAGGAGGGACTCTCTCTTCCGGGGATCCCTTGGCACGTTTGACCTCAAAAATGGGAAAGAGGAGAGTCTCTTAACTCCAATCTGTATCCCCAACATACTGCGGAGAGCACCTATCTGTCTTGATCGCGTCCCGCCAGGTCTCTTGTGAACAACTGGAGTCCTCCCCCCACCCGACTGAGTGGGGGCAACCATTCAATGAATTTAACTTTGGGGGAGGTTTTGTACCTCCCCTGACCCAGGGTTTCTCATTACCCTGCTATTGTCCCTGTTTTTTACCCCCCGGGAATTGACCGAGGAGGCCGTCGGAACTGTTTCACAGCCGATGCCCCAGGGACTGGAGAAGCAGGCCTCTTAAAGAGGGACCTCTAACTCTGTTTTTAACCGGCAAGAGCGTATTTTTACCGCTGGAAATTTTCTGGATATATTTGTCCAGGTTTTCCCTGAATAAGCGTTCACCATGAAATGGGACGCTAACCAGCCATTCCTTACAGGGAGCTTCAGCAGACCAGTTTTTGAGCCATAGAAGCCTACGCATATGTACTCTAGACAGCGTAAGGCGGGAGGCCTGATGGACTGAATCCTTTATGGCGTCAACCGCAAAGCCTAAGGCTCTAGGTAGATCAGCTAGGGCAAGGCCTGCTGATCTGTCAAGTCCCTCAAGACCTGTTTTAACTGATCCTTCACTGCTTAGCAGACCCCAATAGCTGCTACTGCTGGTTGTGTCACCAAGCTTGCTGTAGAAAGAAGCAGACTTTCATAAGGACTCCAATCTTTTATCTATTGGGTTCTTGAACATTTGGACATTATCCACTGGACATGTCAGTGATTTATACATACAAGAGATGGCTGCGTCCACTGTAGGGACCTTCCATTTTTTTTTTTTTTTTTGATGAACTTATCCTCCATGGGATAGACCACCGGAAATCTCTTGGGGGAATAATATTTTCTCAGGACGTTCCCAATCCTGGTAAATAAGCCCTTTCAGTAAAAGGGTGAAGTGGAAAAGAACAGACAGTCTGGGGGCTTCTAGCGACCCCAACGAGGATACAGTAGTGGTTGATGGTTCCGCAAGGTGCATTTTTAATGCCGATCGGACCATGTTAGTCAGAGACTGAACCCACAATCTTTCAGCTTGAGCTGCTGAGAAAGATTCCTCCACTGTTTGATTCCTCTATAACAGAATCAACCTCATCCTGATCCCCTTCAGGCAGGTCGATCCCTGTATGGGACTGTTGCTCTGCTAACAGGCACTCTGAAGGAGGAGACGGAGATCGGCGTGCTTTCCCTGACAGGGAGGCAGCGATCAATGTTGACAATCTCTCTCTAATCCTCCCAGAGCTGAGGAAAAAACCTCCTCTGTTACATACACAGGAGCAGGTGACTGAGGACAGCCACAGTACCAAGTACCCCTGCGGGGTCTCTATGGTCACTTACCTCTGAACTTCAGGGGAGACTGGTGCAGCAGAAGCATGCCCACCTCAGAGCCCGATGAGACCCCCTTCGCTTCCTGGAAGATTCAGTTCCGGAGCTTCTGGACGGCATATTCTTAAGCCTAAAGCTGAGGTATTCCAGCCGTAATACACCACTTTTACTGAGAATAGTCTAGCACAATTGCTGCTATATCACAGTTGGTGTCTACTAAAGTGCCTTTCTAGGGGATGCCTGCATCAACCGCCTCTGTGTGCCTTTATCTGTTGCTAGCTCTGTCTGTGCATTCAATAGCCAGCTATAATGTGCTTTAAAACACGCTGGACGCCCGCACATGCGCAGAAGCGCCGCGGCGCACACCTGAGCGTCATCCACCCGCTCCGCCCCTTTTTTCAGATCGCCTCTATGAATAGAGGCGCGTGCACGCGCACGCGCGCGGGCACATGCGCCTTCGGCGCCCTTTTTTAAAAACAATAAGGAGCTAGATGGGAGCCAGGGCCCCCTTTGCCGCAGGGCCCGGGGATGGATGAGCGCAGCAACAGGGCAGAGGAGACAGCTTCCCAGCAGAGAACATACCAACTGCCTGGATTTGATTCTGGAAGAAAAAAATCCACATTACAAGAAAAAGAAACATAGCGGCCTCTAGTGTCTAACACAGGTACCGCGGTCTTACATTTATTTTATTTTTTTCTTGCCTACTATTAAAATTTTTACATTTTCTCAGTAGTAACAGGCATACACAGAATATTAGCGGGAATACCTTAGGTAACAGGCAGAAAGACAAAATAGGCTTGGGGGTCCCTCAATAGAACCAAGTTCCTGAGGGCCCCCACTTACCTTTTCCTCGCCGCAGGACTTTGTTTGGTCCACAGAAGCCCAAACTTCACCTATCACGGCAGGCATTGTAATCAAACCTTCAGGGACCGGGTTCCCAAGGATTCCACTCCCCTGGACCTGTATAGCACCCTGCACAGAAAACATCTTGGTCGTGGGTATGACCAGCGCTCTGGATCCCAGGGTCCAGCTCTCCTAAGAGAAGCATTACAGGCAAAACCTTGCTCTTCTCTGCAAGGCCCGGGTACCGACCGTTTAGCTATGAAGCTTTTTTGGTCGGATCCGGAATAGCTTACTGAGGCCCAAAAGAACCTGTACGCAAGCTCAGTGAAAAACACATGTTTCTTCTTGGCCAACACCTTAGACACTGGCAAAAAACTGAGGTGCTCCCGGATGGGAGGGGCTTATATAGGGGAGGGTACTTCCGGTTTTGGAAGTTGCCAGTGCCAGCACCTGACGGTATCTATATAACCCATTAGTAATGACTATGTCGCTCTGTGTCCCGTGATGTACGAGAAAGAAATGGCAGTCACGCTATAAGTTGCTGATCACTGCCATTACGAGTATAAAATGTGTAGCAGATCAGATATTGGCTAAATTTATGAAGAATTTCGATTTAATTTTTTTTTATTGGATATGTCAGTTTTTTTTTGTTAATAACGCAAAGAATAAAAACGCAGCGGTGATTAAATTCCACCAAAAGAAAGCTCTATTTGTGGGAAAAAAAAAGAACACAAATGTAACTTGGGTACAGCGTTGCATGTCCGTGGAATTGTCAGTTAACCACTTCACACAAATCGCTGCACCTATACATTGGTACTTTGAAGCTAAATACCGTTGTTATGGCAGAAGCTAGCTGCCATAACCCCGGTATTCTCAGGAACAGCGTGCGTTTCTTTTTAAGGTAAAAGTGGTCTCTGCGGTAGATTCGCCGCAAGATCTCTTTTATCTGTGCACTCCGGTCGTCTCCGCCGCTTACCGGAGCTGTCGGTAGCGGCAGAGATGATAGCGTCCACTCCCCTCACTGCCTGGATGCCAGCCGAGTGAGGGCAAGATGGCCCTTGCTCGGCTCCATAGCATTGAAGGGCTGAAGCGACGTCAAACGTTACTTCCACCCAATGCTCTTAAAAGGAGATTTTTTTTTTCTTTCTATTATTGCATTTAATGTAAATACCGTATTTGCCGCTGTATAACGTGACTGGGCGTATAAGACGACCCCCTAATTTTAAGATTTTTTAAAAGATTTTTTGCCTGTACCCACCGTATAAGACAACCCCCCTTCCGAGGCTTCCGACGCTTCATATTTCTTCCTTCTGGAGCCATATTCTTCTTCCTTCTTGCTGGAGCTGGAGCCATATTCTTCTTCCTTCTTGCTGGAGCTGGAGCCAATCACGGCGAGCAATGTATTCTATTAATGAATACAAAGCCTGCTTGGATTGGCAGAGGCTGTAACATCATCAGCCCACGCCTTTCTGACTCTCAAAGCCAATCCGAGTAGGCTACTGTATGTAGCCTGCTCAGGTTGGCAGAGGTTGTTACTCCAATCCGAGCAGGCTCTGTATTCATTTCAATATATCGCTCACCCAGATTGGCTAAATGGTATATACTGTATGTATCCGAAGCTACATACAGTATTACCGCATATCCAGCAGGCATCCGAGCAGCTGACCCGGTGTATAAGATGACCTCTGCTTTTTGGCCAGTTTTTTTAAGTGTAAAAGGTAGTCTTATACGCCAGCAAATACGGTATGGGATCTTTTTGACCCCAGATCTCATATTTATGAGGTCCTGTCATGCATTTTTTTCTATTATAAGGGATGTTTACATTCCTTGTAATAGGAATAAAAGTGACCCCAAAATATTTTTTTTAAAAGGACAGTGTAAAAAAAAAAAATTTAAATAAAATAAACGGCAGAGCTCGCACGCAGAAGCGAACGGATACGTGATTAGTGCCCGCAAATGAAAACAGTGTTCAAACCACACATGTGAGGTATCACCGCGTTCGTTAGCGCAAGAGCAATAATTTTATCCCTAAACCTCCTCTGTAACTCAAAACTGGTAAACTGTGAAAATTTTAAAAGTCGCCCATGGAGATTTTTAAGGGTCAAAGTTTGTCCCCAACACACGAGCGCAATTTTGGAGCGAGACATGTTGGGTATCAATTTACTCGGCGTAACATTATCTTTCACAATATAAAAAAAAATTGGGCTAACTTTACTGTTGTCTTATTTTTTTATTAAAAAAAGTGTATTTCCCCCCCCCAAAAAAGTGCCGCTACGCAAATACGGTGTGGCAGAAAGTATTGCAACAACTGCCATTTTATTCTCTAGGGCGTTATATATAATGTTTGGGGTTCTAAGTAATTTTCTACAAAAAAAATAAAAAAATGATTTTAACTTGTAAACACCGAGTCTGAAAAATAGGCCCAGTCCTTAAGTGGTTAAAGTAATGCAGTGCCGTATCGCAGAAAATGGCCTGGTCATGAAAGTTCTTCTGGAGGTCAAATGGTTAAATAATTTCAACATTAGTGTTTCAATATTTGGACTACAATATTCAGAATACCATGTCTTGCTTAAACTCATAAGTAGACCTGAGCAGATGGTAAAGACAAGTATGCATTTATATATATAGTTATAGTCACGCATTCCATGTTTGATATATAGATATATACAGGTATATTGCAGATGTACGGAGCATATGCTGGATAACAATATGGGTAGCTGATGTTTTTGATGGTACAGTGCAATGCACAGCTACTCCGAGTCTGCGGAAAGCAGTAACATTTTCATTAATCTTCATTATCACCCTCCAAAATGTCATCTACAGATTATTTACTGTATTTCATACATTCGCAGGGTGGTAAAGTAGCACATATACACAAAACTATATAACAATCTATTTCTATTTTAATGAATCCTATTCCAGATAAACTTTTATTACTGACAGGATAAAGTCACAGTGATTTTCAAAATATAAATGATGTGTTGTTACCATTGCTCATCTATGGCCTGATCTGTATGCCATGAGCCTGAATACAACAGCTTAAACTAAAGATTTATGACAGATGTGAAACCTTAATGCTTATAGAAAGTGTTACTTTTAGAGAACAAGCTACATTGTGATGTGAACAAAAACAGCAAAAGAGCAAATATTATATGAAGATATTATTGTATTTTTGCTCTGCAATACGTATTTATATGTGTTGTAAGTCAAACCGTTTCATAAGGAACACTTAAAAACAATTAAGGATTAATTAAATATTCTGACACTTTATTAATTTTCTGGCATTACTAGCATTCAGACACCCATTAGTTATTAGCCACAAGCAGCGCTATCACATATCTTTCACGTACTGAAGAATCATAACACCGGGGAGTCACATGAGCGTTGGGAAACGCTCTGAAATCAGATAGAAATCTGCATCTTTTTTATAAAACACATACTGTGTGGCACCTGTCCTTATTTAACAGACGAGATGGCATGATAGTACGATAGTTTCATAGCAGCAGGAGTGGCACAGTCACAAGCTGACAGGCAGGGAGGGGAGGGAGGAGGACGACAGGACAGCTGCGGATGACTAGGGTGACCACGTGTCCCGGATTGCCCGGGACAGTCCCGCATTTTGCAGGTCTGTCCCGGGGCACATTCATTCCAGGACAATACAGTGTCCCGGAATTAAACTGACACAGTCACCCCCTGGGCCAATCTGATGCCCCCAAAAAAGGGAGCCACATCACCGCTTTACTCACTGACAGTACTTGTCCTGGCCAGGAAAGCCTCGAGAAGCACAATTCCGCCCCCTGCTTGTGATTGGAGAAATCATAAATCCCGCCTCTTGTGTCTAATCACTGTGCTGTGATTCGTTACAGCACAAGCTGATTTTTGGGAAGGGAGGGTGTCCCTGAATGGTAGTTTGAAAATGTGTTCACCCTATGGATGACGGAGGCATATAAACTGACCATGGTGTCAGAGCTCAGCAGCCATGATAAACCGTGGTCAGTTTGCAAAGGGGAGGGCAGAACCAGGCAGGATCAGCCAGGCATTTCAGGTGATACAAGGGGCCAAATTACACAGCACAAGCACTGTGCTGCATAACATGCTTTAAGGGAATAGGATCTATTTTTTTTTTTTTTTTTTAGGGTAACAAACACTTTAACACATTCCTGCCACCCCAGTGTCCCTTTAAACAGTTTGTAACACCCGGAGGGCGTAGAGGATCAATAATGTGACAGCTGTCCAAGTCAAAAGCCGGTCCCACTGGCTACTGTTCTGTAGCTCGGACTGAGAGTTGTCTGCGACAGCTTGGTCTTTGCTCCCCATTGGGGAGATTTTTCTTTATTTCCTGTCCCATAGCTAAAACAGGAGAAATCCCTCCACTTCCTCCAACAGGGCCTCCAGAACTAGTCCCTCCATAGGAAGATGTCCCCTCTATTCCTGTTCTGGTGACAACCCAAAATGTAGGATTTTCTTTGACTTTTACGGTCTGTAATAACGGAAACCAGCCCAAATAGAGAGGGTGAATGTCCAAAACAGGGGCACAGGCAAGTTATACTTGAAATACTAATGAAATTCAGTAATAGTCCAGTACATGCTGGTTTTTCCTAAATAATATAATAATAGGTATACAGTATTAGCGCGTGTACCTGTAGGAGCAGCTGAACACCTTGTATGGGATGCCTCTCTTGAATATCAAGGAAAGCTGCTTGTAGCATGAACTGAGCCTGCATCTCATAGTCATGGAGTGTTTCCGACTCTACAATGCCCTCAGTTATTAGAGCTGAGCTATCAAGCATGTCCTGGTCTAGAACAGATGAATAAAAATGTTATTTTCCCATAACAGCAATCTTGTTTTGAAAACAATACATCTGTCAGTACACTCGGATACTGTCAGTAAAGTGTAACATTAATGGCACAGAACTGTCAAGCATAGAAGAGGAGAGAGGAGGTTAAATCTGATCATACAGCAAATAAGTTGTCAGGAAAAGGCAGCCAGCAATCTAGTTACACAAGTAAAAAAGAATACTCGTGTGGAATGAAGGTGCAGTTCCCCATTACACATTACTAATTGTAGCACATGTACAAAATGTCCTACTCTCTAGTAGGCTTGTCACAGCAAGGTATACTTAGAAAGAACGAACCTAATATAGATCATGTGTGCAATCAGAAAAAGAAAGAAATGGGAACATCTGCCACTGCATCTTATGTTGGCTCTGGAGAATTTGTTTCCAGAAGGATAATGATAAAAAAATGGGAAGATTATGAGAAGGCTGGAGAGGAAGGAAAGAAAATAAAGAAATGTAGTCTTCTGCATTCAGAGCCAGCATTGTTTGACATGCGTTTTATATGCTAGAAGGAGATATTTATAACAGTTAGCACAGTGACATTGATTTACTAAAGCTAGAGAGTGCAAAATCTGGTGCAGTTCTACATAGAAACCAATCAGCTTCCAGGTTTTATTGTCAAAGCTTAATTGAACAAACTGAAGTTAGAAGCCGATTGGCTTCTATGCACAGCTGCACCAGATTTTGCACTCTCTGGTTTTAGTAAATCAACCCCAATCCCCGTTATTTACTGTCATGACCTTTGCCATGTCTACAAACGACTTGTGATTTTTTTTTGCGCTGCTCACAAGTCAGTTACAATTTCAGAAGGAAGTTTTCCCATCTCGTTCCTTTCTCCTTTAGCCCTGGTTCACACTGGTGCAATTTGACATGCGATTTGACATGTCAAATCGCATGTCAAATCGGCGAAATTTGCCGCAAATTGCGGGCAATGACACCATCCTAATCGGTGCGACGCCGCATCTGCGGCGCTGCACCGATTTAAAAAAGTAGTTTCTGTACTACTTTTTGCGATTTCAGCCGCGATTTACATTGACATCTGTGTCAGATGTCTCTGTAATCGAGCTGAAATCGGGACTGACAGGAAGGAGTGAAATCGTGCGAGTTCAGCTGAACTCGCACGGCTTCACTCCCGCAGCCCCAGTGTGAACCTGGGCTTAGGCTGCATTCACATCTCAGCGCTTTGAATCGTGGGCAGATTTGCCGCAATGCTGCCCACGATTTTAAAGTGCCAAGGGGTGAATGACAAAATAAAAGTCCAGGAGCTACGTTTTAGAGCGACATGCTTCACACGATGCGGGTTGTCACCATTTATCGCACCACCATTTTAGGTGGCATCTTAAATGCACTTTCTGCGATTTCTCTCGCTTTGATTTTGTTTGCAGAATCGTGGCAAATCTGTCTACGATTCAAAACGCAGAAATGTAAATGTAGCCTTACCTTGTTTCCCTAATGCAACATTCATACGTGATTGCGGGCGGAATTGCCGCAATCCTGCCGGCGGTTTCAAATTGCTGCAAAACGTGGGACACATTTGCGATGCCATTACTGCTAATGGCACCCCAATCGCACTGCAATTTTGCCCCTATTGTTGCGTGGTAAATCACGCTGCAATCACAGCAAATCGCAACGCACGGCGCTGTTGCCCAAAAAGAAGCTCATGTTGCTTTTTGATTCTCACGTTGCGATTGCAGCGCAATTTACCACGCGGCAATTATGGCAAAATAGCAGCGCAATAGGGAAGCCATTAAGAAGTAGTAGCATCGTAAATGCGTCCCATATTTTGCAGCAACTTGAAATCGCCGGTGTAATCGTCTGTTATTCCGTCGGTGATCAGGTATGAATGGAGCCCAAGACTCCATTCACACCTATGCAGTTTGCTTTTGAGCGTTTCTGCAGTGCCTTTTGCTGTGCGATTTGCGTTTTTTTTATGCTTTTTTTTTTGGGGGGGGGGGGATTTGTTGCTGGGTAGATTAAAAAAGCCCATGTTAAAAATAATGTCCTTTGCACTGATTGCTTGTTCTGAGAAGTTGCCTTTTTATTGTACCTGTGACACATCTTTAAATAAAGAATTAAAAAAAAAAAAAAATTATAATAATGTCCTGCGTTTCTTCCAAGTATGAAAAAATGCATTGGAGCCTAACAGGCCATCCACACTACATTCCAGGACAGCCAAATCTGTTCAGAACACTGCTTACTCTAGAACTGACAGTGAACCCTACAGAAGAAGACATTTCTTGTCTATAGCTAAAAAAGACCTTGTATGGTAGGTATGACTAAGGGCGATGCCTTCTCTAAGCTGCCATTATGAAATAGCATTCAACCAAGAAGTATTCATATGGGCACCACTGGCATCCTCTAGGCAGTGTACCACCCACAACACTGATGTGCACCACTAGTGGAACACCTTTCTCACTTTGGGATTCACTAAAGTGAATTCTCATGAACACAATGGGACTGATTTATTAAAGCAAACAGACTGTGCACTCTGCAAGCAGGTGCTCCAGAGCTTTGTAAATGAGGGGAAGCTTGGCTGACTTCCATCATTCAATCGTGTGCAAGCTAAAATTCATTTTTTTTTCCTTGCATGTGATTGGGTATCGTTTAAAAAGTGAAGCTTCACCTCATTGGCTAAACTCTGGAATACCTGCACTTGCAAAGTACACAGTCTATGTGCCTTTAGTAAATCAACCGCAATACAATGTTCATGTTCCCCACAAAACAATGACAGACCGTGCCAGTGCCCAACACCTGAAGACGCCAGCCAACCAGGTCTGGAAGATCTTAGATACAAGTGACAACATGTCCACATGGCTTCACATTGTTGTGATAACTAGACAAATAGGAATTTTGATTTAACAATAAATGACCTATCTTGGAGTACAGTACAGGACACAGGACTTGCATTCTTAGACTATTGGTTATATGCAGCTATCTTCAGTAGGGTTGCCACCTTTTCTTCACGCCAAACCCGAACACTTTTGCAGCACAGGGCAATTTATTATATTTTTTGCAGTAAACACTATAGGATTCTAAAAGACCTTGGATACATCTGGGTGCCCCAAGGAGAGTAGTAATGTAGCGCACAGAGTACTTTGGCAAACAGTGGGTGTGGCCAAACTGCTCTTGCTGACATTATCACCCCACCCTTCAGTCAAACCTGTCCCCAAACAGCTGCCCGCAGCTCCCGGACAGCAACAGATTTGTGTATGACTTTCTCGGTTACTTGGGGAGCCACAGCCTCATCTGAATATTGTGTTAGAGTTTCAGGTGTACTGAAACCCGGACACATGGTTCAAAACCCGAACGATCCGGGTGAATCCTGGACAGGTGGCAACCATAATCTTCAGGTGATTGGACACTGGCAAAAAACTGTCTAAGAGCACCCCAGCCCAGCAAATCCTGCAGCAAACCCTGCCCATTATGTTAGACTCTAGTTATTTAGCAAGCAATTAGTAGCGATAAAGACACAGAGGGGAGTTACCTGTGTCCTGTACTGTACCTGAATGGCCATTTACAGGTAAATCAAAATTCCTTTTATCTTAAATCATACAGTACAGGACACAGGACTTGTATTGTGAGACAACGTGACATTCTCAGGCAAAAAAATGACAGGTGGGCAGCAACACAACAAAGGAACTGCCAACAAGCCCACAAGAATACAAGGTTTAACAATTAAACTCCAGAAGGTTTTACTCCCCTTCATGACCAGGGCATTTTTTGCTATTTGGCACTGCGCTAACTGTAATTGGCAATTGCGCAGTCATGCAATACTCCACGCAAATTAACATTTGTATCATTTTTTTTTTTACACAAATAGAGCTTTCTTTTGGTGGTATTTGATCACCACTGGGCTTTTTATTTTTTGCAATATAAACAAAAAATAAACTGAAAATGTAAAAAAATAAAAATAAATATTTTCTGCTTTCTGTCATATAACATATCAAATTTTGTCATAAATTTAAGCCATTTCTCATTTCTTAAGGTCCTAAAATTTTAGGACAGTATAAATCCCCCCTAAATGACCACTTTTTGGAAAGTAGACAGTCTGAGGCATTTAGTAAGAGGCATGGCCAGTTTTTTGAAGTTGTAGTTTTTTGTCACAATTAAAAAAAAAGGGATTTTTATAACAGCTTACCTGTAAAATCCTTTTCTTGGAGTACATCACGGGACACAGAGCGACTTAGTCATTACTAATGGGTTATATAGATTACCTTCAGGTGTTGGCACTGGCCAATTCCAAACCGGAAGTACCCTCCCCTATATAATCCCCTCCCATCCGGGAGCACCTCAGTTTTGTAGCCAAGCAATAAGTGTCCCAAAAAGAGGGGTGGGAGCTCTGTGTCCCGTGATGTACTCCAAGAAAAGGATTTTACAGGTAAGCTGTTATAAAAATCCCTTTTTCTTTTTCGTACATCACGGGACACAGAGCGACTTAGTCATTACTAATGGGACGTCCCAAAGCAATGCCAAATGAGGGGAGGGATACATAAGCTGGGCGCCATCAGGCATGAGGATCTTTTGCGGCCTGCAACACACTGCGCCCAAAGGCGACATCCTCCTGACTTCTAACGTCTACCTGGTAGAATCTAGTAAATGTGTGTACCGAAGACCATGTTGCGGCCTTACATACTTGAGCCAGGGAGGCCTGGTGATGCACTGCCCATGAAGTTCCAACTGCTCTTGTGGAGTGCGCCCTAACTTTGAACGGAGGCGGTCTCTTTCTCAAGCCATAGGCTTGTATTATGACCTGTCGAATCCACTTGGCTAAAGTGGATTTTGATGCTGCCTGACCCTTTTTAGGGCCTTCCGGCAGAATAAACAAAGTATCCGTTCTGCGAATCTGAGCAGTGGCTTTTAGATAAGCTTTAACTGCTCTTACTACATCCAAAGAATGTAATAACTTTTCCTCTACCGAGCTAGGTTTGGGGAAAAAAGAAGGAAGAACCACATCTTGGTTCAAATGAAACCTCGATACCACCTTGGGAAGAAAGGCTGGATGAGGACGTAATACTACTCTGTCCTTATGGACAACCAGATATGGCTCCTTACAGAACAAGGCGGCTAATTCCGATACTCTTTTAGCCGAACAAACGGCTACTAAGAAAATCAATTTCCTGGTGAGAAGAACCAAGGAAATGTGTTGTAATGGTTCAAACGGTTGTTTCTGTAGAACTGACAGAACCAGGTTTAAGTCCCAAGGACATATGGGAACACTAACCGGAGGGCTAATACGCATCACTCCTTGTATGAAAGCTTTGACTAGTGAATGCGAAGCCAAGGGCCTTTGAAAAAATATTGACAAGGCCGAAATCTGACCCTTGATAGTACTCAAGGCCAGCTTCCTATCTACAGCCCACTGTAGGAAGTCCAAAATCCTCCCTATCACGTACTTACGTGGATGCCATTTCTTGGCCTCACACCACGTAATGTATGCTTTCCAGATCCTATAATAGATCTGCCTGGATACCGGCTTCCTGGCATTGATCATGGTAGATACCACAGAATTAGAGAGCCCTCTCTTTTTCAGAATGTGGGCTTCAATAGCCAGGCCGTCAAACCTAGGGCTGGTAAGGAAGGGTGGTATATCGGTCCCTGCGACAGCAGGTCCGGACGATGTGGGAGGGTCCAAGGACTCCTCACTGACATTTTTACAATCTCCGCGTACCATGCCCTTCGGGGCCACGCTGGAGCCACCAGAATCACTGGTTTCTTTTCTACCCTGATTCTGCGGAGTAATCGCGGTAACAATTGTGGCGGTGGGAATGCATATATCAGCTTGAACTGATCCCAAGGGAACACTAGGGCATCCGAGCCGCAAGCTAGAGGATCCCTTGTGCGAGACACAAATCTGTCCACCTTTGCGTTGAATCTGGATGCTAGCAGATCTACATCCGGTGTTCCCCACCGCTGGCATATTGCCTGGAAAACCTCGGGGTGAAGAGACCATTCCCCCGGGCATAATTGTTGGCGACTTAAAAAGTCCGCTCTCCAATTTTCCACTCCTGGGATGAAAACCGCGGATATGGCTGGGACATATTTTTCTGCCCACTCCAGGATGCAATTTGCTTCCCTCTGGGCTGCACGACTCCTGGTGCCACCCTGGTGATTGATATATGCCACTGCTGTGGCATTGTCTGATTGAATTCTGACAGGGGACCCTTGGAGTTTGGATGTCCATGCTACTAGGGCATACCGGGCTGCTCGTATCTCTAAGAGATTGATGGGCAGGGCCTTTTCTGCTTCTGACCACTTGCCCTGGAGAGACCATTGCTCCAGTACTGCCCCCCAGCCTATGAGGCTGGCATCTGTAGTGATTACCTTCCAAGAAACCGGACTGAAGGGTTTCCCTTTTTCCAGATTCTGGGGCACCAACCACCAATGGAGGCTCTTGCGAACGGAAGGGGACAGGGACATTGGTAAGTCTAAAGCCTGAACTTTTTTGTTCCAGGCTGACAGTATGGCCCTTTGCAAATTCCTTGAATGGAATTGACCGTAGGGTACCGCTTCGAATGAAGCCACCATTTTTCCCAGCAGCCTCATGCAGAGGCGTATGGATGGTTTTCTTTTTGTACCCACTAAGTGGGTCAAATCTTTTAAAGACGACACCTTCTCTGGAGGTAAGAAAATCTTTCTCTGATTTGAATCCAGCCTTAGCCCTAAGTATTCCAGACTTTTGACTGGTCTTAGAGCTGACTTGTCCCGGTTGATAATCCAACCGTGATATTCCAGATACTTGATTGTCTTGTGAATAGCTACTTCCAGCTTTTCCACTGAGTGGTCTATTAGTAGCAGGTCGTCTAGATATGCCATTATCGTTACACCCTGTGTTCTTAGATTGGCCAATAATGGGGCCAGAATTTTTGTGAACACTTGTGGTGCTGTGGCCAGACCGAAAGGTAAGGCTCTGAACTGAAAATGGCGCCCTTCTACTGCAAAGCGTAGAAATTTCTGGTGGGCCGGAAAGATGGGAATATGCAGATAAGCATCCTTTATGTCGATCGAGGCTAACCATTCCTGCCCTTGTAGGGCGGTGGCCACCGATCGGATCGACTCCATCCGAAAAGTCCTGATATTTAGGAACTTGTTTAGCCCTTTTAGATTTAATATGGGCCTCACGTCCCCATTTGGTTTGGGGACTGTGAAAAGGTTCGAGTAAAACCCGAATCCGCTTTCTTCCAGGGGAACCTTCATGATTACACCTTGGAGCAATAGTTGTTCTAGTGCCAGAAGGAGGGATCCTCTCTTTTGGGGATCTCTTGGCACGTTTGACCTCATAAATTGGGCAGGAGGAGTGCCTTTTAACTCCAGCTTGTATCCCAGACTTACTGCGGAGAGCACCCATCTGTCTCTGATGGTGTCCCGCCAGGTCTCTGTGAACAACTGAAGTCTTCCCCCCACCCGATTGAGTGGGGGCAACGCTTCATGCCTTGGGGGGAGGTTTTGTACCTCTCTTGATCCAGGGCTTCTTGTTACCCTGTGATTGTCCCTGATTTCTGCCCCCTGAATTTGACCGCGGAGGCCGTCGGAACTGCTTCACAGCCGATGTGCCCGGGACTGGAGAAGTAGGCCTCTTAAAAGAAGGACTTCTACCCTTGTTCTTAACCGGTAAGAGTGAACTTTTACCGGCAGAAATTTTCTGGATATATTTGTCCAGATCTTCTCCAAATAAGCGTTCTCCATGAAATGGGAAGCTAACCAGCAGTTTTTTACAGGGAGCTTCAGCAGACCAGTTTTTGAGCCACAGAAGCCTACGCATATGTACTATAGACAGCGTAAAGCGGGAGGCCTGTTGGATTGTATCCTTTATGGCGTCTACCGCAAAACACAAGGCTCTAGGCAGGTCAGCTAGGGCAAGAGCCTGCTGATCTGGTAAGTCCCTTAAGACCTGTTTCAACTGATCTTTCACTGCTTGGCAGACTCCAATCGCTGCTACCGCAGGTTGTGTCACCATGCTTGCTGTAGAGAAAGCAGATTTTAGTAAAGACTCCAATTTTTTATCTATTGGATCTTTGAACATTGGAACATTATCTACTGGACATGTCAGTGATTTGTTAACAGAAGAGATGGCTGCGTCCACTGTAGGGACCCTCCATTTTTTTATGAACTTATCCTCCATGGGATAGATCACCGGAAATCTCTTGGGGGGAGCAAATATTTTATCAGGATGCTCCCAATCCTGGTAAATAAGCCCTTCTAATAAAGGGTGGATTGGGAAGGAACAGACAGCCTGGGGAGCTTTTAGCGACCCCAGCGAGGAAACCGTAGTGGATGGTGGTTCCGCCAGAGGCATTTTAAATGCTGTTCGGACCATATTAGTCAGAGACTGAACCCATAATCTTTCAGCCTGAGATGCTGAGAAAGGTTCTTCCACTGTTGATTCCTCCATAACTGAATCAACCTCATCCTGATCCCCTTCAGGTAGGTCGATCTCTGTGTGGGGCTGTTCCTCCACTAACAGGCACTCTGAAGGAGGAGACGGAGATCGGACGCGCTTTTCCTGTGACAGGGAAGCAGCGATCAATGCTGTTAATCTCTCTTCCAATCCTCCCAGAGTTGAGGATAAAACCTCCTCTGTTATATATACCGGAGCAGGTGGACTGGGGACAGCCGCAGCACCAGGCATTCCTGCGGGGTTTCTACGGCTACTGACCTCTGAATTCTCAGGGGAGATTGGTGCAGTACAAGCATGCCCAATATCCTCAGAGCCCGATGGAGACCCCTTTGGCTTCCTGGAAGATCTATTTCCGGAGCGTCTGGACGACATATCCTTTAAGCACAAAGCTGAGGTATTCCCGTCGTCATACACCAATTTTGCTGGTAATAGTCTAACAAAGTTGCTGCTATATACCAGCTGGTGTCCACTAAAGTGCCTTTCTATGGGGATGCCTGCATCAACCGCCTCTGTGTGCCACTGTTTGTTGCTAGCTCTGTTTGCATCCAGCTGACACTTGTACTGTGTCTTTTAACCATGCTGGGACGCCCGCACATGCGCAGAAGCGCCGCGCATCGAGCGTCATCCACCCGCCCCTTTTTTTTATAGGAGGCGCGTGCACGCGCCCACGCGCCATTGGCGCCCTCTTCGAAATCAAACAGGGGACTAGGAGCCAGGGCCCTTTTTGCCGGAGGGCCTGTGCGGTGGATGAGCGCAGCAACAGGGCAGAGGAAGTGGATTCCCACAGAGAAACTTACCAGCTGCCTGGATCTTTTGACTTGAGAAAACCAAAGATCCACATGACAAGAAAAATGGACTACAGCGGCCTCTAGTGGTTTAACACAGGTACCGCGGTCCCCTTTTTTTTTTTTTTTTCTTGACTACTATTAAAATTTTACATTTTCAGTAGTTACAGGCAAACACAGATATTTAGCGGGAATACCGTTAGGTAACAGACAGAAAGACAAATTAGGCTTGGGGGTCCCCCAATAGAACCAAGTTCCTGGGGGCCCCCACTTACCTGATCCCCGCCGCAGGACTTTGTTTGGTCCACAGAAGTCCAAACTTCACCTATCACGGCAGGCATTGTAATTAAACCTTCAGGGACCGGGTTCCCAAGGATTCCACTCCCCTGGACCTGTATAGCACCCTGCACAGACAACATCTTGGTCGTGGGTATGACCAGAGCTCTGGATCCCAGGGTCCAGCCCTCCTAAGAGAAGCATTACAGGCAAAACCTTGCTCTTCTGCTGCAAGGCCCGGGTACCGACCGCTTAGCTATGATGCTTTTTTGGTGGGATCCGGAACAGCTTACTAAGGCCCAAAAGAACCTGTACGCAAGCCCAGTGAAAACACATGTTACTCTTTGGCCAACACCTTAGACACTGGCAAAAAACTGAGGTGCTCCCGGATGGGAGGGGCTTATATAGGGGAGGGTACTTCCGGTTTGGAATTGGCCAGTGCCAACACCTGAAGGTAATCTATATAACCCATTAGTAATGACTAAGTCGCTCTGTGTCCCGTGATGTACGAAAAAGAAAAAAAAAAAGCAAGATATTTTTTCCCGCAATTTTTTTTTTTACTTACTGTCACCAGTGCAGTACAGCATCATCATATGACTGATGTGGCAGTGATCCAGGACACGGACTGGTGACTGTATGTTTAACCACTTCAGCCCCAAAAGGATTTATCCCCTTAATGACCAGGCCATTTTTTTGCGATCCGACACTGCGTTATTTTAACGTTGTGCGACGCTGTACCCAAACAAAATTTACATCCTTTTTTACCCACAAATAGAGTTTTCTTTTGGTGGTATTTGATCACCTCTGTGGTTTTCTATTTTTTGCGCCATCAACAAAAAATAATTATATGCAATTAAAATATATATATATATATATATATATATATATATATATATATATATATATATATATATATTTTACTTTCTGCTATAATACATATCCAAAAAAATATATATATAAAAAAAATGTATTCATTAGTTTTAGGCCAATATTTATTCTTCTATATATGTTTGGTACAAAAAACCCCAATGAGCGTATATTGATTGGTTTGCTCAAAAGTTATCTATAAAAAAGGGGATAGATTCATGGCTCTTTTATTATTAATACATTTTTTTCTTACTAGTAATGGCGGCGATCAGCGATTTTTAGCAGGACTGCGACATTGCGGTGGACAGAACACCTTAATGACATTTTTGGCGTTTTTTTGGGAACCAGTGACATTAATACAGTGATCAGTGCTAAAAATATGCACTGACATTGTACTAATGACACTGGCAGGGAAGGGGTTAACATCAGGGGTGATCAAGGGGTTAAATGTGTTCCCTGATTGTGATTACTAACTGACTGGGGTAACAGTGTCATCCCCTGACACTTGTTTACCTCGGCAGATCCCCGTTCTGTCTCTGTGGGGTACGACTCGCTGATTGGCTCCCTCGCTGGCCAATCGGAGGGTGCACGTGATGGCGGTGGCACGTTCGCTTCCACAAATGCTAGTGCATGAATCGCCGTACTGGTATGGCGATTTGTGCAGCTGAGCCACCTTGCTGCAGTACATCTGCGGCGGGAGGTCGGCAAGTAGTTAAAAAAATAGACTTTTTTTTTCCCTATGTTACTATTTATTTTCACACTTTCATCAGCGTAGTTCAGTGTCACCATAGTAATACTGAACTACTCTGGGGGCTGGTCAGAGATTTTTTTTTAAACACTTTGTTTGCAGTTACAATGAAGATCATTGTAACAGCAAAGTTTTCAACTGTGATAAATTGGTTAACCATTCATGACAGCTGTGATCACTAGACTAGGCTACAGCTAATCACATTGTACAAGGTGCTCTGGCCCAGGTACAATGTGATAGCTGTGGGTCAATCACAGCATAGGCAACACAGCTGTTAAAAATGAATTCATTAATAACAGCTTTGTTGACATTGTGACCACATAATCACCAGGCCCGAGTACCGGGATCTGCAATCTGCTGTGTCCGGTGTGTGATTTAGCCTGCACGTGCCGCCAGTCGCAGTATATGGCAAGTTGTTCAAAACCTAGCAAAAAGCACAGCTTGAAGCACCTTGCAGTCAAAGCATGCATCAGGGGAGGCCTGAACATCCATCTGGTAGCAGGTGCTTGATGCTGAGCTACCCAAGAGACACCAACAGCCCTGGTGGAATGGGCTCTGATAGGGATAGAAATAAAGTTGATAAAAAAAAAAAAAATTAAAGTGACCATGAAAAATCGTTTAAAAATAAATAAACAAAATGTAAAAAAAACTTAAAGCACTCCATCTTATAATGTAGGAGAGGAATGTCAGAATTGGCCCAGACTGGAAGTGGTTAAGGTGTTTCTCAGATGTAGGGCCCCTCTGTGTGGCTCGACTGTGAAAAAGTCTCACACGTGTGGTATCCCTTTACTCGGGAGGAGAAGCATAATGTGTTTTGGGGTGTAATTTGAAGTATGCCCATGCTATGTGTGAGCAATATCTATCAAATGGACAACTTTGTGTAAAAAAAATTATTTTCATTTTCTTTCCGCATTTTCCAAAATCTTGTGGTGAAAAAGTGAAGTCTTTAAAAAAGACTTCCCATGTCTCTTAAAATACCTTGGGGTGTTTACTCCCCAAAATGGGGTAAATGGGGTGTCACGTACCTGGTAGTAGAGCCCAACGTGCAGGGAGCGGCCCCTCGTATACCTCTGGCTCAAGAACCCCTGGTAGAGCAGACAGGAGCTCGAGAGTGCAAAGGGGCACAAGTGCCTGGCAGGTAAGCTGGTGTAGAGGGCTGGATGCAGCAGCAGTGGAATGAACTGTAGTCCAAGCAGTATGCAGGCAGCAGGCTGAGAACTGTAGCCAGTAGCAAGGCACTCATGGATCAGGAGATAGGCAGGTGAAGACAGGCCGGGTCAAACACAGGCGGGCAGATCAGGTACAGAAGCAGAATCCAGAGACAAGCCGGGATCAGAGACAGGCAGCAGGCAGGAGTAGTCAAGGGAGAGCCGGATCAGGTAACAAGGCAGTAATCAGGATCACAGGTAGCAGGGGTCTCAGGAACGCTGTAGACCGGACAGCAAGGCAGCAAGGTGTCTGATCTCTTTAAATAGCCTATTTTGGTGCCAAGTGCGGTCACAGCGCGCATGTGTGCGCTCCTGCATGCGCCGTTCACGCTATTGCGCATGCGCCGAACAGCTCTTCCACGCACAGGCATTCTTCTGACACTTCTGTTGCTAGGCAGATTACTAAAACGCCTTTCCTGACATGGGGTAATTTAGTGGCTGTTGCTTCTGTCCTGGTGCCCCAGGACCTCCAAAAATGTGAGTAGTAGTCAGGAAATTAGATGCGTAATTTATGCCCCTAGAAAGCCTGAAGGTGCTCCTTTGGTTTGGGCACCTCTGTGTGCCTAGGCTGTGAAAAAGTCTCACACATATAGTATCGCCATACTCAGGAGGCATTGAAGAATGTGTTTTGGTGTGTAACTGAAAGTATGCCTATGCTGTGTGTGAGAAATAGCTCCTTAAAATGACAACTTTGTGAAAAAAAAATTATTTCAATTCTTAATTTTCCCCAAAACTGTGATAAAAAATTACAACTTCAAAAAACTCACCATGAATCTTACCAAATACCTTCAAGTGTCTACTTTCCAAAAAGGGGTCATTTAGGGGGTATTTGTACTGACCCTGAATCTTAGGGTCTCAAGAAATGAGATATGCAGTCAGTACATTAGGACAGACCAATTTTCAAATAAAGATATCATAGTTCGTAGACTATAACTTTCACATAACTTTCACACAGACTAAATAATACAAACTGTTTTGGGTTATTTTTACTAAAATAATGTAGCAGAATACATTTTGCCTTAATTTTATGAAGAAAGATTATTTCCAAAATGTTGTAACAAAAACAAACAAAAATGTTCAGTATTTTTTCACTTATATTGCAAAAAATAAAAAACCCAGTGGTGATTAAATACCACCAAAAGAAAACTCAAAAACTTAAAAACATGTTAAGAATTTAATTTGGGTACAGTGTTACATGCCTGAGTAATTGTCACTCAAAGGGTGACAGCGCTGAAAGCTGAAAATTGGCCTGGACTGGAAAGAGGTGAGTAATTATGGGCCAACTTTTAAAGCTCCAGCTGCAGGGAGTGAAAAAACTACTGGATAATATTCAAGCATGTTTAAAAGCATATATTGAATTTTTTTTTGTTAATACCAAATGAAGCCTAAACTATAAATAGATAATATATTTGTAGAATTAATATAGCTGCTGAATAGCTTTCTGTTTAAAAAGAACCTGAATATGAGACAGTTAACTGCTGTAATCAGTAACATAGTTTCATACCTTTTATTGCTATGCCCCGTATCTGCTTTACAAGGGCTCTGACAAGAGCAAGTCGACAGTGCAGCCACAGGTGCATGTTAAGGCGCTCCCTGGCTTCTGAAACATCAGGCTGGATGACAGCTTGGTTACTGGTCTGAAAAGGATTGAAAGAGAAAATAGATTTTTACACTGAACACATAAAATATTTTACATAAATTCCAAAAGAAAATGTTATATATATATATATATATATATATATATATATATATATATATACACACACACACACACACACACACACAGTATATTATCCCCAGTTGTGTTGATAGGTTTCCATAACCATGGCAGAATTCGTCATAATTTATTTATTACAAGTATTTATACATTATTGTACATTCACATTATTCCCTGCCTTAAGGAAGCTTAAAGCGGAGTTCCACCCAAATTTGGAACTTCCGCTTAATCCACTCCTCACCCCCTTACATAATTTTTTTTGGGGGGGGTGGGGGCTTCAGTAGGACTGGGACTTTCTGTCCCACTTCCTCCTCCCACCCAGGGACCGCCTAGGGGACTCGTCATATCGCCTAAGGTGGCCCCTCCCTGTAGGCGATCACCTGGGACACGTGACAGATCCCAGGCGATCGCCTGTCCACTCAGAGAGCGCTGCGCCGTTCGCGCATGCGCAGTGAGTGCCCGGCCGTGAAGCCGAAAGCTGTCACAGCCGGGTGCCTACACTATGAATGGAGGCGCCGGCGGAGAAGCGGGGGGGAGAGGAGCGAAGCTCCGGGCGTCGCGTCGCTGGACAGTGGAACAGGTAAGTGTATGTTTATTAAAAGCCAGCAGCTACACTTTTTGTAGCTGCTGACTTTTAATAAACATAAAAAAAGGCTGGAACTCCCCTTTAAAAGAAGCTTACAATCTAAGGCCCCTACCTCACATGCATACAGTGGGGCAAAAAGGTATTTAGTCAGCCATCAATTGTGCAAGTTCTCCCACTTAAAAAGATGAGAGGCCTGTAATTGTCATCATAGGTATACCTCAACTATGTGAGACAAAATGTGGAAACAAATCCAGACAATCACATTGTCTGATTTGGAAAGAATTTATTTGCAAATTATGGTGAAAAGTAAGTATTTGGTCACCTACAAACAAGCAAGATTTCTGGCTCTCACAGACCTGTATCTTCTTCTCCACTATGGTGAAGACCAAAGAGCTGTCAAAGGACACCAGAAACAAAATTGTAGACCTGCACCAGGCTGGGAAGACTGAATCTGCAATAGGCAAGCAGCTTGGTGTGAAGAAATCAACTGTGGGAGCAATAATTAGAAAATGGAAGACATACAAGACCACTGATAATCTCCCTCGATCTTGGGCTCCACGCAAGATCTCACCCTATGGGGTCAAAAATGATCACAAGAACGGTGAGCAAAAATCCCAGAACCACACGGGGGGACCTAGTGAATGACCTGCAGAGAGCTGGGACCAACGTAACAAAGGTTACCATCAGTAACACACTACGCCGCCAGGGACTCAGATCCTGCAGTGCCAGACGTGTCCCCCTGCTTAAGCCAGTACATGTCCGGGCCTGTCTGAGGTTTGCTAGAGAGCATTTGGATGATCCAGAAGAGGATTGGGAGAATGTCATATGGTCAGATGAAACCAAAGTAGAACTGTTTGGTAGAAACACAACTCGTCGTGTTTGGAGGAGAGAGAATGCTGAGTTGCAACCAAAGAACACCATACCTACTGTGAAGCATGGGGGTGGCAACATCATACTTTGGGGCTGTTTCTCTGCAAAGGGAACAGGACGACTGATCCGTGTACATGAAAGAATGAATGGGGCCATGTATCGTGAGATTTTGAGTGCAAACCTCCTCCGATCAGCAAGGGCATTGAAGATGAAATGTGGCTGGGTCTTTCAGCATGACAATGATCCCAAACACACCGCCCGGGCAACGAAGGAGTGGCTTCGTAAGAAGCATTTCAAGGTCCTGAAGTGGCCTAGCCAGTCTCCAGATCTCAACCCCATAGAAAAAGGGAGTTGAAAGTCTGTGTTGCCCAGAGACAGCCCCAAAACATCACTGCTCTAGGAGGAGATCTGCATGAAGGAATGGGCCAACATACCAGCAACAGTGTGTGACAACCTTGTTAAGACTTGCAGAAAAGGTTTGACCTCTGTCATTGCCAACAAAGGATATAAAACAAAGTATTGAGATGAACTTTTGATATTGACCAAATACTTATTTTCCACAATAATTTGCAAATAAATTCTTTCCAAATCAGACAATGTGATTGTCTGGATTTGTTTCCACATTTTGTCTCTCATACAGGGCCGGATTTCCCACAAGGCCACCGAGGCCAGGCCTCGGGGCATCAGTGGCGCAGGGGCGGCGCCGCTCCTGTGGCGACTTCTCGGCTTTCGCGTCCCCCCCCCGCACTAACATAGCCCCCCGGCGGGCGGCGGCGCCGCTGGCACTTTTGCTAGGCTGTGAGAGACTTTGGTGGAGGGAGAAACAAAGAGGTAACTGGTGGGAGGCGGAGCCTAATGCTCCGCCTACCCTCCTCTGCACCGAATGCGTGGCCAGGTCTCTGTGACAGTGACGTGACTCATGACGTAAGGAGAAGAGACAAGTCACGAGAAAAAGAAGGGGAACCCTACCCTTTTTGGGCGGCCGGCATCATCTCCCCCAGGCCAGGAGCGGGGGTCTGAGACACTGACATCACCACCCACCACCACCAGAAAAAGAAGGGGATCCCCCCAGGCAGCAGCAGCAGCCAGCAGGGATCATTAGCACTGAGTGGAGCCTAGCAGGTACCTCTTGATTTGAAGATGATTGATTTGATCATGTGCATTTGTGTGTGCCACTGTGCCAGGCCCAAGAAGAAGCAAGCAGCCAGTTAAATATTACAGACTATAATATTTAAATGGCTGCTTGCTTCTGCTTGGGCCTGGCACACACGTACAATCACACATGATGATGACGACTTAAAGTCATCATCATGTGCGATTGTGCGTGTATGCCAAGCAGAAGCAGCCAATCAAATATAGTGCTCAATATGGATTATATAAATATGCATAGCACTAGCAGCCATAGATATCACATATAAAGTGTAATAAAGTGTTTTGTGCAACAGCCTGTTGCACAAATCACTTTATTACACTGTATTTGTGATATCTATGGCTGCTAGTGCTATGCATATTTATATAATCCATATTGTTGCACAAATCACTTTATTACACTTTATTTGTGATATCTATGGCTGCTAGTGCTATGCATATTTATATAATCCATATTGAGCACTATATTTGATTAGCTGCTTCTGCTTGGCATACACGCACAATCGCACATGATGATGACTTTAAGTCGTCATCGTCATGTGCGATTGTGCGTGTGTGCCAGGCCCAAGCAGAAGCAAGCAGCCAGTTAAATTATGGATTATATAAATATGCATAGCAGCCATAGATATCATAAATAAGGCCCCTTTCACACATGCTGTTTACGGATGAAAAAGGGACATACTGTATCCCTATGGGATAGCGGGTGTCAGCGGATTAACATCCGCTGACACCCGATCTCATCCGTGTCCGCAATCCTCCGAATCTGCAGACGGAGGAAAATCCTATTTTTCAATCCGTCTGCAGAGCGGATCGGATGAACACGGACAGACGGTCCATGTTCATCCGATCCCCCCATAGGGGAGAGCGGAGATCTAAAAGGGCGGTCCCTGCACAGCAAGCGGAGGTTCACGTCCCGTGTGAAAGGGGCCTAAAGTGTAATAAAGTGATTTGTGCAACAGGCTCATTAAAAGGGGTTGTAAAGGCAATTGTTTTTCTTTTTTTTAAATAACAAACATGTTATACTTGCCTCCACTGTGCAGCTCGTTTTGCACAGAGTGGCCCCAAACCTGGTCTTCTGGGGTCCCTCGGCAGCTGTCTCGGCTCTCCCCCGCAAGAACTAACCCCCTTCATGCGAGCTCTCTCACATATGGGTTAGTTCTTGCGGGCGCGCTCCTGTGATACAGCCAGCGGCTATAGCTATAGGACAATCTCCTGTACCATGTCCTCAGTCTCTGACCATCTCCTGTAATGTGTCCCCAGTCTCTGACCATCTCCTGTAATGTGTCCGCAGTCTCTGACCATCTCCTGTAATGTGTCCGCAGTCTCTGACCATCTCCTGTAATGTGTCCGCAGTCTCTGACCATCTCCTGTAATGTAATTGAACTATTGTAGCAGTCATCGATAAAGGACGAGAATGGTGGTGTGTGTGTGTGTGTGTGTGTGTGTGTGTGTGTGTGTGTGTGTGTGTGTGTGGTGGGGGGGGGGGCGGCATTGAAGGACGCGGCAAAGGGAGTAAATCCAGGCCTGCTCTCATAGTTGAGGTATACCTATGACAATTACAGGCCTCTCTCATCTTTTTAAGTGGGAGAACTTGCACAATTGGTGGCTGACTAAATACTTTTTTGCCCCACTGTACATACACATAGTGGGAGCAATTTAGATAGGAGCAAATCGGACAACATGTCTTTGTGGGGGAAACCAAAGTATTGTACCTAGATGAAACCCACACAATGTGGATTCCATAGGTAGTGCCCTGGTTCAGATTTGAACTGAGGACCCTAGTGCTGCAAGACAGAAGTTCTAAACCCTAAGCCACTGTGCTTAATAAAGCATGAACAATTTTTTTAAGAGAGCACAGAACAGTACAATCATAAAATAAAACATAGCAATAAGAGAAAATAATAAAATGGCTCCATTCAAAAGTTTGCATGGTTGTCTAGCTTAAAGTAGAATTCCAGTCAAATCCCAACTATACTTAAACCTGTTTCCACCTCCATTCTAAGACTATTCTAACTACTCAGTAAAGGAAAGATGTCTATATCCACTTATTCTGAGGGGGCTCTGGTCCGGTCACATGATCAGGTCCCAGCTTAAGTGAAGAGGAGGGACAGCTGACAATAGTTCCCCTATAGTAAGCCTATGGGTCACATCACCGCCCAAGCTCGGTAGCTGTTATCGGTCATCTCTCCTCTTCACAGAAGTCAGCTGCTGGAGAGATCACGTGACCATACCAGAGCACTCTCAAAATAGGTAAGTATACACATTAATTTACAGGGTAGTTAGAATAGGCCTAGAATGGGCGTGGGAGAAGATTTAAGTATAGTTATAATTTGACTGGAATTTTACTTTAACCTGCATGTTTGAACTCTCCTCAATATGGCTCAATCATTTTGAGATCAGCAGAATGTATTGATGTTCCAAAACCTTCAACCTTTTCTGCTCTAGCCAATGATAGGTCAACTTGACCATATATGTCTGATCATTGCTATTTTAGAAAGTGCAAGTGTGCCCCATGCACAACTTCAGGGCTGATGTATGAAAATATTCCTTGTACACTTTCTGATAATATGCTGCTTTCAACTTGCCATAAACTATGACTAAATTCTTTGTACTGCTGTAGTTCACACACCTTCAAAAAAAAGTACAGAAGCACCTCCATGCTTCACAGTAGGGATGGTGTGCTTCTCTTCATAGGCTTTATTGACTCCTCTCCAACAAAGCATTTAGTTTATGGTCGCAACCATAAAGTTCAATTTTGGTCTTGTCATCAGAGCAGCAAAAATGGCTAACATTTTACAAACTTTGCCAGGGGTATGTAAACTTATGAGCACAAAAGTACAAATACTGGGGAATGCACCGAATAAATCAAATACACAAATCAAACTGTAACAGCAAATATACATGCTTGACTGAGGGATATCTTTTGTCACAGCCTTTATTGGAAGCCACAGTTTTAGGCAGTCATACATGGCCCAACATTCTCAATCCAAGTAATGTTTGAGCTATTGCAGAGAGCATAAAGAAGAAACCTCTACTTTTGCAGTGGTTAATATAACACAAATAATTGTAAAAAAATGTTTCAGCTGATAATCAACACCACATCCCAGAGATATGATAGAACAGAAATAAATTGGGTATTTTGGACTTTAAAGGTGCTGAAACCTTTAAAGTCCAAAATACCCAATTTCTTTCTGTTCTATCGTATATATATATATATATATATATATATATATATATATATATAAACACAAGCCCACACATTTAAGGGCCTTTTTTTTAATAAAGGTCAGAATAGATTGTTTGCCATTTTTCAATGCTTTCACAGTTTTGCTAATTTATACAGTTACATTGGTTGATTTCTAGATACATTTTTTCCATATCTACAATAAGCTGAGAACAACCCAGACAACAGCTACTGGTAGCCTCTCCAGGTTATAAAGACTTTTTGATGTTACTGTCACAAAAAATTCAGGCTTTAATTTATACCACACTAAACCCGGAGTAATCTATTTCAGTTTTCTTAAAAAAAGGACTACAACATCTTAGCCCTGGTTCACACTGGTGCGTTTTGACATGCGATTTGGCATGTCAAAACGGCGATATTTGCCGCAAATTGCCGGCAATGGCACCGTCCTAATCGCTGCACCGATTTCAAAAAGTAGTTTCTGTACTACTTTTTGCGATTTCGGCCGCGATTTACATTGACATCTGTGTCAGATGTCTTTGTAATCACGGCTGAAATCGGGACTGCCAGCGAGAGTGAAATCATGCGAGTTCAGCTGAACTCGTACGGCTTCACTCCCGCAGCCCAGGTTCACACTGGGCTGCGGGAGTGAAGCCGTGCGAGTTCAGCTGAACTCGCATGATTTCACTCTCGCTGGCAGTCCCGATTTCAGCCGTGATTACAAAGACATCTGACACAGATGTCAATGTAAATCGCGGCCGAAATCACAAAAAGTAGTACAGAAACTACTTTTTGAAATCGGTGCAGCGATTAGGACGGTGCCATTGCCGGCAATTTGCGGCAAATATCGCCGTTTTGACATGCCAAATCGCATGTCAAAACGCACCAGTGTGAACCAGGGCTAAGATGTTGTAGTCCTTTTTTTAAGAAAAAAAAAAAAAAAGACTTTACCTGTTTTCCAGGACTATCTTATTCACTATTTGCGTTTATTGATTATTACAGCTTTGGGCTAACATGGATGTTTCTTAGTGTATTTCCACTTTTGCAGTCAAATTTGAAAAAACTCCAAGATATGTTTGTTATGTGTACCCACTTACACAGCATACCAAAAAAAATAAAAATAATAATAATAATTCTTACCTTTTTAGGCTTCTAAGGAGAAAGCCTCATGGCTGACTTCAATGATTTTTGAACAGTGTCAGAATAGGTCTGTCCTAAAGACAGGCTGAGTCTCTTCTTATTAACATACAATGAAATAAATCTCACTTCTAAATGTTTAGATCTTTGTTGGGATATACAAATCTAGTTTACAACTGATAATAAAGATCTAATTGCACAGTACAGACAGGATTAATTATGACAAACACAGCTGCTCAGTCCCCTCATAAACAAAGCAAACTACAAGGATTTTAGGCTGGGTTCACACTAGTGCGATGCCAGAAATCGCATTGCTGTGCACATCACATGCGATGTCTGTGTGATGCAAATTCAGCCATACAAACTGTATGGCTGAAATCACATCGCATTAGCACAAAAATGGTGTAGGACCCCTGTTTTTGTTCGCACTGGAATCGGATTGCATAGCTGTTCACACCCATACGATCCAATTATCGTCCGATTTCACAGTTCACACTGAGATCCGATTTGGGGGTATCATTAACTTTACATTGACACCCGCAGCAGTTTGCAGATATCAGTGTGAACTGCCTGCGAGTGAGATGCAATGCGGGAACCCGCACAGGATCCACGCTGGTTGCATATGTGTGCACCAGGACTTATAGTACTGGAATTTCCACAATATCTAAAATGGTAAGCTGCAATTTTTAATTTTTTTTTTTTTAAGTTTTGCTATGTGAATGAAAACACGTGAAAAATACAAAGCAAGTGTTATCCCAATTTGGCCGCAAAAGTGGAAACACACCAATGCCACGTACACACGATCGGACATTCCGACAGCAAAACCGTGTTTTTTTTTCCGTCGGATGTTGGCTCAAACTTGTCTTGCACACACACGGTTGCACAAATGTTGCTCGGAAATTCCGAACGTCAAGAACGTGGCGACGTACAACACTACGACCAGCCGAGAAAAATTAAGTACAATGATTCCGAGCGTGCGTAGCACTTTTGTGCATTGGAAATGGCTATACACGGTCGGAATTTCTGACAAGAACTTTTCTCTTTGGAAAAATAGAGAACCTGCTATCAATCAATCATTTGTTGTCGGAAATCCCGACAGCAAATGTCCGATGGAGCCTACACACGGTCGGAATATCCGACCAAAAGCTCACATCGAACATTTGTTGTCGGATATTCCGATTGTGTGTACGCGGCATTAGTGTTGTCTAGAGCATTCAGGCCCAGTTCACATTTGAGTGTTTTGTAGCTTGTAGCTCAAAGCTCAAAAACGCCCAGCAAGTAAAAACCTATTGTTTCCATGGCTCTTGTTCACATCTGAGTGTCCTGTCGCTTATAGCAAAATGCCTGTCACTCCAAAAAAGTACATGAGCTACTTTTCAGGAAGTATTTAGCATTTTTGTCCCCATAGAATGCAATGACAACACCCAAAAAGCACGACATGAGCTATTTTCGAAGCTTTTTTCAGCAGCTCTCTGTCCCTTTTTCAGCAGTATTTCACAACTTTTAGTTGAAAAACACCTGAAAAAATGCCTGACAAAAGCTCAAAAAATTTGCAATTCTGCTCCAAATTATGCAAAAAAAGCTACATTTGAATATTTGGAGCTTATAGCTTGAAGCTCCAAAATGCTCATCGCGCAAAATCTCATTCATTTCAATGGCCCATGTTCACATTCGAGGATTCTGTTGCTTGTAGTAAAACGCCTGTCGCTCCAAAAAGTACATGAGCTACTTTTCAGGCAGAATTTAGCGTTTTGTCCCAAAAGACTTCGATGGGAATGCCTGAGCATGAGCGGTTTTCAAGTGTTTTTTTCGAGCGTTTGCAGCTCAAACAGCCGCTCTCCTTCCCTTTTTAAGCAGCTCTCCACACCTTTTTACACATTTTAGTTAAAAAATACCTAAAAAAAAAGCCTGTCAAAAGCTTGCAAAAACTTGCAATTCTGCTCCAAAAAATGCCTGAAAAAAAAAACGGTGTGAATATAGACTCATATTTTATCTTAGTCTTTCCAAACCTAAAAGTGAAACATGGAATGTGGAAACACACCCAATATTCGCAGCTTCAGCTTTTTTTTTAGAATCTGCTTCCTTTATGTACCTTGACAACTTTTCATTTACCTTATCATTCCTTGGAGTGGACCTGTTAAGTGATGAAGACACATTCTTACTCTGGGATTTCTCTGTAAGGATCTTTGCTTCCTGAAGTATCTTCAGGGCAGAAAATGCCATGGCCACACTACAGTTGTAGAAAAAAAATAGGTATTCGCTATTATGGTAATCTTTCACTTGAAGCAAACCTCTCATGAATAAAATATGAGGCCTGCTTTTGCTGAACTATTCCTGAAAATATTAAATGGCATCAATGTCTTCAATATGTTCTAATAACCTCTGATGTGCATGCCTTGTCCAGGTTTTTTGGCTTGAAAAGCCTTAAATGGATGGGATAGTAGCCAAGGAGCTAACATTTTCTGAATGAGAAAGGCAAAGGAAAACCCTATATCTTATACACGGTTATTTTATGGTACATAGAAATTACCCCTCTATTATCCTTTTCAACATAAAATTTATGGTGAGTGCATTAAAAGAAGCCAAAAAGCTTTCCAATAAACCAGTGCAAAGCACTTAAAACAGGAGATATTTTCAAGCCTCACTCCCATCACAAATCCAAAAAATAACCCAAAATATAGAGTTTATTACTCATTTTTGCACAGTAGACAGGGCCTTGCAAATAATTAATTTTTCCCTCTGGCCCCTGTGCAACCAAGACCACTGGTTTAAAATGCACGTACAGCCCAATTTTTTTACAAGCATTTTTGCAAAACTGCCATTTCAGAATTGCTAGTTTAAGAAGAAGGGGGTGGAAAAAAAGTACAGAGTATAAACAGGTTATGAAGAGCTTGGCATACAGTACAGTACCATGTAAAATGTATTTTTAATACATTTTCACAAAGATCGTACAAAATCAAATAAACATTTTTGTATAGCAGTTTTCTTTTCTCGGTTTATGTTCACATCAGTTTCTGTGTTGGGCTGAGTTAACCATTTATAGCATGACAGAAGAAGACCAAATATCTGTATCCAGTTCCACTTGCCTTACTGCAGTATGATGCCTCTGCTGTGCTATTTCAGAAAGTTGAAGTTTTGTCTGAATTGCCATCTCCAGGTACACTGCGGAACACTCTAAGAATTGGCTCTGGCATTTCATTTCAATATCCTGAAGAACTGATGTCAGTCTTTTTTCAGCCTCATTTAACAAAATATCCTAAGTTAAATAAAAGAGGTGTGAGCTACTACATGGTGCAATTTAGGATATACACACAATTATTAATGTACAAACTATCCTGAAGGCATTCTATTTAACAGGCATTTATACACATATTTTTGATGTGGTTTGCATTCAATGCATATACACATTTATGTACTCATCAAAAGAATGGGACAACTCCTTCACAAATTGAGCCATTTACATGTACAAAACGTTTTTGTGTTTATTTAAAGAACTCCCGATGACACTAAACCTGATATGGCAACCACAAGTTGAATGCATATTATAAAATGTGTATCATTGTGTCCAAGGGGTTCACTGAAAAGCATATTATTATGCTCAGCAAATGCACCCTAAAGCAGAACTAAAGACAAAACTTTTTTCTTTTTTTTTTTTGGATAGAGTATAGGAGGGTTATAACCCCTGACAGGTTCGTTTTTGCCATCTCTATGGAGAGATTTCCCTTCACTTCCTGTCAAATAACATGAACAGGAAGTGGGAGGAAATACCTTCAAAGTGAGGGAATGCCTGGTTGTCACCAGGCACTCCAGAGCTAGTGTCCTTATTGGGAGATTTCTCACCTTACTGTTTTTGGGACAACCTAAAATGTGGTTTCACTTTCAATAACAGTAAATATGACGAATAGAGAGTACATCTCTTTAACAGGGACACAGGCAGCAATACAAACCTGACAGGCATTCTAATCCCTCTACACTCTATCCAAAACTAAAAAGGTTTGCCTTTAGTTATACTTTTAAAGCAACTATACTGAATACATTCATGTTTCCACTTGACAAGCTTTCACAGTTCGACAACCAGTATACAAGATAGCAGAATGAAATCACAATTTGTTAAATACTAAATATAGATTTGATGTACTGCATTATACTCTTAGGACCTTTTAAATTAGGCATGTTTGGTGTCTGAATGGTATCATCTTATACATTAGTGTAGCCACTTTTTGAAGATAATATACAAAATAGAAGACTACTGGCAGAAAAAGATCAAGTGGTCCATCGAGTCTGCCCCTTTATACTCATTTGGTAAAATAACACTTTCCAAGGTTAGATAAAACTTTCCCCCTACTAATTTGAGATCATACCCCTGTGTTCTTGAGCTTAGCTTTATGTTGAAAATACTGCCTCCTAAACCTTATTCACCCTCTTGATGTATTTAAACGTTTCAGTAATGTCTGCCCTTTCCCCTTGAATGTACATATTAGGTTTCTGAAGCCTTTCTTGACATGTGTTATCCCCCAGGCCTTTCACCATTTTTGATGCCCATCTCTGGTCTAATTTTTTCTTGTCGATATCTTTTTGTCAGGTCTCCATACCTAGGAATAGTATTCTAAATGTGGTCAAACTAAAGATCTGTTTTTGGGAATCAAGACCTTCTGCAGTAATTCCATTATAGCAGGATCTCAGATGTACAAAAGATCAGTATTGGGTCAAAAACCAAACTGACAAATTTGTATTGCTCGCCAGACTTTTTATGACCTAACCATTTATAACAGGGCCTCATCAGCAAGCCTTTGCAGATTCTAGCTAGTAGACGTTTATGTAGCTGTCTAAATCTGCTGTTCTTCAAAGGTGTCTTAAGCATTAGTGTTAGAATAAAGCGAACAATTTTTGTTACACACTTGTACATTTTGGGGAAAATAAGGGTGGCACAGAGTATAGTTGTTGTTCAGTGGTTTAGTCGTGTCCGACTCTACGTGACCTCATGGACCATGGCGCCAGGCTTTTCTGTCCTCCACTGCCTCCCACAGCTTGCCTAACTTCTTGCTCATTATATATATATATATATATATATATATATATATATATATATATATTAAAGTACTACTCTACTATTCTCTTCACAGTTTAAGGCTCATCAGACCTCACTATGTGCATAACAAGTATATGTTTCCAGCCCACCTTTAGCATTGATAGGGTGAAATCTTGCTTTGAAGCTAGTTGCACACATGCATTATCCTCATCTTTTGACTCAGAGGTGTCTGGTGATATAAAATGTGAAAAATAATGATTAGATAATAATAAGACCTAACCCAATACAATTCCTAATATAATACTCTAAATAATATAGAAACACTTACGTGTTTTAATGGTGTAAACATTCAAAGAACTACTCATAGCTGACAAATATGAGGCATAAGGTAGCCAATCCAAAAATATTAGCACTGCAGACATCTAACCTTTTAAGCATTTTCCTTTATTATAATTGTTAAAATCACATGTCTCACTGGTATACCAGAACTCCCAAGATGCTGCCAGATGAACATTATCCTTTTTTTTTGTATATCTCCAGACAATAATTTTTTTTCTAGAAAAGGGTAATTTTTTAAGTCAATCTCTCTTCACAGATATTTACTTCTTATCCCAGGTATACAACAGAAAGTGAGAAGAACCCACTCCAAAGTAAGGAGAATTCCCCTCCTAGACTATCACCGAAACAGGTGTCATTATTAGAAGATTTCTACTCCCCTTTTGTATTGCTTACAACTGCAGAATTAAAGTGATTGTAAAGGCAGAAGTTTTTTTCATCTTAATGCATTCTATGCATTAATATAAAAGCCTTCTGTGTGCAGCAGCCCCCTCATACTTACCTGAGGTCCATCTAGATCCAGGGATGTTGCAGGAATGTCTCGGCTGCCCGTGGACTTCCCTCCTCATTCGCTGAGACAGCAGCCTGGCACCATTGGCTCCTGCTGTTGTCAATCAAAGCCAGTCAGCCAATGAGGAGAGAAAGAGGGAATGGCGGGGCTGGATGGACACAGGGAGCGGTGACTCAGCTCAGGTGCCCCCATAGCAAGCTGCTTAGGATCACAAAAGTTTAGACCCCTAACCTTGACCCTAATCCTGACATAAATCAAAGCCTGATCTAGCTATTTTAGCTTTATTTTATTATTTTTAATTTTATACTCTAATTTAGCAGGGAGAATAAGATACAGTGCATCTTTTTCTTCCTTCAAGAAAAGAAACAACACGGGAGCTATACAGTGAATGATCACTGTACTAGTCAATCACAGGCAAACACAGATATCATATGATCGGGAAGCAATCCTGCCGACTCCTGTTCTTTAGTACAAGACCCGGAGCTGTTGGTGACAGCTCTGTCTCTGTGCTGGGAGCATGCTGTGCAGTGCACTGCAGTGTGATGACATTACCTCTCCAAATGTTGTCATCTCATGATGTAAATGTCAGAAATGGCCTCATATTCTTGTAAGTGTACTACAATTACAGTAGTGCATATATGCAGCCCCACGGAAGAAGACCCACTTCTGTGAGGCCACATATATGTGTACTCTTGGCGGGAAGGGGATTAGCTAACTAAAAAATTGACATTGAAAACTCATTACCTCTGGATTTATTGTTCTGATCCGTATTTAATTTACAAAAGGTCTTAGAAACAATCATATAACAAAGAATAATAACAAAATTTGTAAAATTTGTTACACCATCTGGTGAAGTTCAATTAAGTGGTAGTAGTACTGTCACAGGCAAGTGTAGACACATCAGGGCACAAAACTAGAGCTACTACCTGAGCTACACTAAGACGGATCTAAAAGTTTCTGCATGGACAAGGTATTTAGAAGATTCCTCACTTACAACAATATGAGGCAATTTCGGACATTTACATCATGAGATGACAACATTTGGAGAGGTAATATTATAACACTGCAGTTGCATTAACATTAATGCTTTTTTGGGACAATGCAAATTATGAAAAAAAGACTGGCAAATAGTTGAGCATATTATGAAACCTTGAAGCGCCAATAATATATGTAATTTTGAAATGAAAATGTGGCTATTTCAGTGGGTTCTGCTTCTGAAGCCGTGTACACACGATCGGTTTTACCGATGAAAACAGTCCGATGGACTGTTTTCATCGGACGAACCGATCGTGTATGGACCCCATCGGTCTTTTTTCCATCGGTGTGAAAAAATAGGATTTTTATAACAGCTTACCTGTAAAATCCTTTTCTTGGAGTACATCACGGGACACAGAGCGACATAGTCATTACTAATGGGTTATATAGATACCGTCAGGTGCTGGCACTGGCAACTTCCAAAACCGGAAGTACCCTCCCCTATATAAGCCCCTCCCATCCGGGAGCACCTCAGTTTTGTAGCAAAGCAATAAGTGTCCCCAAAGAGGGGCGGGAGCTCTGTGTCCCGTGATGTACTCCAAGAAAAGGATTTTACAGGTAAGCTGTTATAAAAATCCTATTTTCTTTCTCGTACATCACGGGACACAGAGCGACATAGTCATTACTAATGGGATGTCCTAAAGCAATGCCCAATGAGGGGGGGGATACACCATATATAAGCTGAGCGCTATCAGACATGAGGATCTTTTGCGGCCTGCAACACACTGCGCCCAAAGGCGACATCCTCCTGACTTCTAACGTCCACCTGGTAGAACCTAGTAAACATGTGTATTGAAGACCATGTTGTGGCCTTACAGATTTGAGCCAGGGAGGCCTGGTGATGCACTGCCCATGAAGTTCCAACTGCTCTCGTGGAGTGCGCTCTAACTTTGAACGGAGGCGGTCTCCTTCTCAAGCCATAGGCTTGTATTATGACCTGTCGAATCCACTTGGCTAAAGTAGATTTTGACTCTGCCTGACCCTCTCTGGGGCCTTCCGGCAGAATAACCAAAGTATCCGTTCTGCGAATCTGAGCAGTGGCCTTTAGATAAGCTTTAACTGCTCTTACTACATCCAAAGAATGCAATAACTTTTCCTCTACCGAAGTAGGTTTGGGGAAAAAAGAAGGAAGAACCACATCTTGGTTCAAATGAAACCTCGATACCACCTTAGGAAGAAAGGCTGGATGAGGACGTAACACTACTCTATCCTTATGGATAACCAGATATGGCTCCTTACAGGACATAGCTGCTAATTCCGACACTCTTTTAGCCGAACAAATGGCTACTAGAAAAATCAATTTCCTGGTGAGAAGCACCAAAGAAATATGATGTAATGGTTCAAATGGTTGTTTATGTAGAACCGACAGAACCAAGTTTAGATCCCATGGACATATGGGAATATTAACCGGAGGGCTAATACGTATCACTCCTTGTATAAAGGCTTTGACTAGTGAATGCGAAGCCAAGGGCCTTTGAAAAAATATTGACAAGGCCGAAATCTGACCCTTGATAGTACTCAAGGCAAGCTTCCTATCTACAGCCCACTGTAGGAAGTCCAGAATCCTACCTATTACGTACTTATGTGGATGCCATTTCTTGGCCTCACACCACGCGATGTACGCCTTCCAGATTCTATAGTAGATCTGCCTGGATACCGGCTTCCTGGCATTGATCATGGTAGATACCACAGGATTAGAGAGCCCTCTCTTTTTTAGAATGTGGGCTTCAATAGCCAGGCCGTCAAACCTAGGGCTGGTAAGGAAGGGTGGTATATTGGTCCTTGCGAAAGCAGGTCCGGACGACGTGGGAGAGACCAAGGACTCCCCACGGACATTTTACAATCTCCGCGTACCACGCTCTTCGGGGCCACGCTGGAGCCACCAGAATCACTGGTTCCTTTTCTACCCTGATTCTGCGGAGTCATCGAGGTAACCATTGTGGCGGTGTGAATGCATATATCAGCTTGAACTGATCCCAAGGGAACACTAGGGCATCCGAGCCGCAAGCTAGGGGATCCCTTGTCCGAGAGACAAACCTGTCCACCTTTGCGTTGAATCTGGATGCTAGAGGATCTACATCCGATGTTCCCCACCGCTGACATATTGTCCAGAAAACCTCGGGGTGAAGGGACCCTTCCTCTGGGCATAATTGCTGGCGACTTAGAAAGTCCGCCTTCCAATTCTCCACTCCTGGAATAAATACCGCAGATATGGCTGGGACATATCTTTCTGCCCATTTCAGGATGTAATTTACTTCCCTCTGGGCTGCACGACTCCTGGTGCCCCCCTGATGATTGATATATGCCACTGCTGTGGCATTGTCTGACTGAATTCTGACAGGGGACCCTTGGAGTTTGGATGTCCATGCTACTAGGGCATACCGGGCTGCTCGTATCTCTAAGAGATTGATGGGCAGGGCCTTTTCTGCATCCGACCATCTGCCCTGGAGAGACCATTGCTCCAGTACTGCTCCCCAGCCTATAAGGCTGGCATCTGTAGTGACCACCTTCCAAGAAATCGGACTGAAGGATTTCCTTTTTTCCAGATTCTGGGGAACCAACCACCAACGGAGGCTCTTGCGAACGGAAGGGGACAAGGACATTGTAAGTCTAGGGCCTGAACTTTTTTGTTCCAGGCTGACAGTATGGCCCCTTGCAAATTCCTTGAATGGAATTGACCGTAGGGTACTGCTTCGAATGATGCCACCATCTTTCCCAGCAGCCTCATATACAGGCGTATGGACGGCTGTCTTTTTTGTACCCACTAAGTGGATCAAATCTTTCAAAGACAACACCTTTCCTCGAGGCAAGAATATCTTTCTCTGGCCTGAATCCAACCTTAGCCCCAAGTATTCCAGACTTTTGACTGGTTTTTAGGGGTGACTTGTCTCGGTTGATAATCCAACCGTGAGATTCCAGATACTTGATTGTCTTGTGAACGACCACGTCTAGTTTTTTCACTGAGTGGTCTATCAGCAACAAGTCATCCAGATATGCCATTATCATTACACCTTGTGTTCTTAGATTGGCCAATAAAGGGCCAGAATTTTTGTAAACACTCATGGTGCTGTGGCCGAACCGAAGGGTAAGGCTCTGAACTGAAAATGGCGCCCTTCTACTGCAAAGCGTAGAAATTTTTGGTGGACTGGAAAGATGGGAATGCGCAAATAAGCATCTTTGATGTCGATCGCGGCTAACCAATCCTCCCCTTGTAGGGCAGTGGCCACCGATCGGATTGACTCCATTGGAAAGTCCTGATATACAGGAATTTGTATAGCCCTTTTAGGATTAATATGGGCCTCCCGTCCGCGTTTGCTTCGGGACTGTAAAGAGGTTTGAGTAAAACCCGAACCCTCATTCTTCCAGGGGAACCTCCATAATTACTCCTTGGAGCAATAGTTGTTCTAGTGCCAACAGGAGGGACTCTCTCTTCCGGGGATCCCTTGGCACGTTTGACCTCCCAAACATACTGCGGAGAGCACCTATCTGTCTTGATCGTGTCCCGCCAGGTCTCTTGCGAACAACTGGAGTCCTCCCCCCACCCGACTGGGTGGGGGCTTCAATGAATTTAACTTTGGGGGAGGTTTTGTACCTCCCCTGACCCAGGGTTTCTCATTACCCTGCTATTGTCCCTGTTTTTTACCCCCGGGAATTGACCGAGGAGGCCGTCGGAACTGTTACACAGCCGATGCCCCAGGGACTGGAGAAGCAGGCCTCTTAAAGAGGGACCTCTAACTCTGTTTTTAACCGGCAAGAGCGTATTTTTACCGCTGGAAATTTTCTGGATATATTTGTCCAGGTTTTCCCTGAATAAGCGTTCACCATGAAATGGGACGCTAACCAGCCATTCTTTACAGGGAGCTTCAGCAGACCAGTTTTTTAGCCATAGAAGCCTACGCATATGTACTATAGACAGCGTAAGGCGGGAGGCCTGATGGACTGAATCCTTTTTGGCGTCAACTGCAAAGCCTAAGGCTCTAGGTAGATCAGCTAGGGCAAAGCCTGCTGATCTGTCAAGTCCCTCAAGACCTGTTTCAACTGATCCTTCACTGCTTAGCAGACCCCAATAGCTGCTACTGCTGGTTGTGTCACCAAGCTTGCTGTAGAAAGAAGCAGATTTTCATAAGGACTCCAATCTTTTATCTATTGGGTTCTTGAACATTTGGACATTATCCACTGGACATGTCAGTGATTTATACATACCAGAGATGGCTGCGTCCACTGTAGGGACCTTCCATTTTTTTTTTTTTTTTTGATGAACTTATCCTCCATGGGATAGACCACCGGAAATCTCTTGGGGGAATAAATATTTTCTCAGGACGTTCCCAATCCTGGTAAATGAGCCCTTTCAGTAAAGGGTGAAGTGGAAAAGAACAGACAGTCTGGGGGCTTCTAGCGACCCCAACGAGGATACAGTAGTGGTTGATGGTTCCGCAAGGTGCATTTTTAAATGCTGATCGGACCATGTTAGTCAGAGACTGAACCCATAATCTTTCAGCTTGAGATGCTGAGAAAAGGTTCCCCCACTGTTGATTCCTCTATAACAGAATCAACCTCATCCTGATCCCCTTCAGGCAGGTCGATCCCTGTATGGGACAGTTGCTCTGCTAACAGGCACTCTGAAGGAGGAGACGGAGATCGGGCATGCTTTCCCTGACAGGGAGGCAGCGATAAATGTTGACAATCTCTCTCTAATCCTCCCAGAGCTGAGGAAAAAACCTCCTCTGTTACATACACAGGAGCAGGTGAACTGAGGACAGCCACAGTACCAAGTACCCCTGCGGGGTCTCTACGGTCACTTACCTCTGAACTTCAGGGGAGACTGGTGCAGCAGAAGTATGCCCAAGATCCTCCGAGCCCGATGAGACCCCCTTCGCTTCCTGGAAGATTCAGTTCCGGAGCTTCTGGACGGCATATTCCTAAGCCTAAAGCTGAGGTATTCCAGCCGTAATACACCACTTTTACTGAGAATAGTCTAGCACAATTGCTGCTATATCACAGTTGGTGTCTACTAATGTGCCTTTCTAGGGGATGCCTGTATCAACCGCTTGCTGTATGCCCTTTTTTAAATGTTGCCAGCTCTGTCTCTGTACTTCATAGCCAGCTCACCACACAAAACTGTGGTTTTTACATGCTGGGACGCCCGCACATGCGCAGAAGCGCTGCGGCGCACACAGAGCGTCATCCCCCAGGCTCCGCCCCCTTTCCTGGCTCACCTCTATATATAGAGGCGTGTGCACGCGCACGCGCGCGGCCACGTGCGCCTTCGGCGCTAATTTTGAAAAATGGAGACTAGGGACAAGAGCCAGGGCCCCTCTTTGCCGCAGGCCGGGGGATGGACGAGCATTGCAACATGGCAGAGGAAGCAGTTTCCCATAAGAGAACTCACCATCTGCCTGGACTTGCTCTGCTGAGAAGAAACTAGTCCACATGACAAGAAAACATTCCACAGCGGCCTCTAGTGGACAAACACAGGTACCGCAGTCTAATATCTTAAATATATAAAAAATATTTTTTTTTTTTTTTTTTTCTTGACCACCATTAAAAATTATTACATTTTTTTAGTAGTTACAGGCATGCACAGAATTTTGCGGGAATACCATTAGGTAACAGACAGAAAGACAAATTAGGCTTGGGGGTCCCCCAATAGAACCAAGTTCCTGGGGGCCCCCACTTACCTGTTCCCCGCCGCAGGACTTTGTTTGGTCCACAAAAGCCCAAACTTCACCTATCACGGCAGGCATTGTAATCAAACCTTCAGGGACCGGGTTCCCAAGGATTCCACTCCCCTGGACCTGTATAGCACCCTGCACAGAAAACATCTTGGTCGTGGGTATGACCAGAGCTCTGGATCCCAGGGTCCAGCTCTCCTAAGAGAAGCATTACAGGCAAAACCTTGCTCTTCTCTGCAAGGCCCGGGTACCGACCGTTTAGCTATGAAGCCTTTTTGGTCGGATCCGGAATAGCTTACTGAGGCCCAAAAGAACCTGTACGCAAGCTCAGTGAAAAACACATGTTTCTTCTTGGCCAACACCTTAGACACTGGCAAAAAACTGAGGTGCTCCCGGATGGGAGGGGCTTATATAGGGGAGGGTACTTCCGGTTTTGGAAGTTGCCAGTGCCAGCACCTGACGGTATCTATATAACCCATTAGTAATGACTATGTCGCTCTGTGTCCCGTGATGTACGAGAAAGAAAATAGAACATGTTTTAAATTTTTTCGATGGGAAAAAAAACGATAGCAAAATCCGATCGTCTATGTGGAAATCCATCGGATAAAAAACCCACGCATGCTCAGAACCAAGTTGACGCATGCTCAGAAGCATTAAACTTCATTTTTCTCGGCTCGTCTGAGTGTTTTACGTCATGGCGTTTGGGACGATCGGTTTTTTGACTGATGGTGTGTAGGCAAAACTGATGGAAGTCAGCTTCATTGGATTTCCGATGGTAAAATCCATCGGATTAGAATCCATAGGAAATCCGATCGTGTGTACACGGCATTAGAGTAATGTTTCATTCAGAACTTTTTAGTTTTTGATAAAGAAGAAAAGGGTTAGAAACATTAGACTTTTAAAGCCCTCTTGAGCATATTTGCTCTAGCTTTCTGTCATAGGTACAGGAATCAAATAGAAATCTTCCCAATGGGGCCACAGGCAGCAATAAAAACCTGGGATATGGTGTAACCTTATCCTACTAGTCTAGAAAAGATTGTGACTTAAGTGAAAAAATCTTTGTTTTTACCTTGTTGCTTTGTGCTTTCCTCAGTCACAAATCCATCAGACTTCTTTACCACTTCAGGAATAACATTAATCATTGAAGCCAACTTGATAAGAAAATGTGTTTTAGCCAATGTTAGCTTGTTTACACCTGCTTGATCGCACACAGAGAGTAGACGTGTGCTGGGTGTTCTGTTAAGGACTTCTTCAATAGCCTGAAATTTAAATACATTTTACTTTAATAAATCAATATTTAAGCTATATAATTATTAACATTGTTATTTTAGATTTCAATGTTCTCTGTTAGCTGATAACATGCTTTACTAAGGAAAAGTCTTGAAGGCTAGCTAGCAGACTGTAAGTATCCAATTAAAAAGCCTTAAGCATTTCTGCTAAAACCTTAGAGACAGGAGCTATACCTTCGGGGAAATACACATCAAGTACTAGATGTTCCTATAACTCTATGGAAGTTTAGACTTCCCTCATTTTAGTAACCAAAGCTCCAGGGTAAACCTATTTACAACAACAAACAATACTGCAAATATGTGATAAAAGAAATCATTGAGTAAATAAAGTTTTAAGGTTTTTCAAAATTGTATTAAAGCTAAATGCCAGATATAAACACCACCATTTCTTTCAGCTAAATTTTCCTTCAAAAAAATATTAAATATGATTTTACATACAATGCATTATCCTGTCCTGAACAGTATTCTCTAATTGGCAGCACTGAGAGAGGGAGGGTCTTTGTGCTAGTCAGGGCTCTACTACTTTGCACAGTGCTATACCACTACAGAATATGCTTACATGAGGGGAAAGCTGAGAAAAGATCTCATCAGTCTGTGTCTGTGTTTTTACAGTCCAGGCAAAAAATTGAGGTGAACCCTAAACCAATCTAGATCGTTTAACCCAGTGCAGTGGCGTAACAATAGAAATAGCAGCCTATGAGTCTGCTGTTGGGCTTGGGTGGAAGGCAATCCCATTAGGGAGGCTGTTAAAGGAAAATAAAGTGTTTTCAGTATAGAAAGTCTGAAGTCAAGAGCTCAGGATCCTCACTAGTCACAAATCCCTCTCTGTGCAGCAGGAAGCATGTGCTTAGCTGTCTTAGCAGTGTAGATTTAGTGCCCTGTGATCTTCTGCTACAGACTGAAATTAACTGCATATGCCTAATGCAGTCAGAAATCTCAGAGTTTTTCTTGAGTAAAAACCTTATAGTACAGTATCATTATTATTATTGCTACTACAACTACAATTTTCAGCCAAAGCACTTGTCCCCAGTAGTGTACTGACTATGCTGACAGCTCTCCTGCTGTCTGTCCTTGATTTAGACATACTTTATGTTATGATCACTGACACGTATTATGATCAGTGACACAGTAGACACTGCAATCTGCTACAGAGAGAGTTAGCCTGGAGGACACCATCACAATTCTGCTTTGGGACCTAATGATTCATATACCCCAGCTTAAATGCATTGTAGTTTACAAAGGATAAAAAAGCGGGTTGAACTGAATTACAAATTCTTTAGAACTTAACTCTATATAGGCTGTTCACCTGGAGTTCTGTTTTAAAATTATTACTGTTACGTGAAAACATGGATGATGTTGAACATGGATAACTCACATTATAAAACATACGGGTATATTTATAAAGAAACAAATGTGATAGTCACCAATTCCTGGTGGATGAGTTTCAAATTTCAGTATTGTTTAGGTAATGTCACATTCACTGCTTTATAAATATTGACCAAAATTATATTTTTTCAGAGACATGTAGAAATGTTATAATGTCAGATAGAGGGAATTATTTCTTTGCAGCAGTTTCACAGTTGATGTTATTCTGCTCTTGATTAACAATTATACACTTGTGTTTTTTCTTGTGAAACACTCCTTGGGGTTTATTTACTAATGCTGGAGAGTGTAAAATCTGTCTCACTTCTACATAGAAAAAAATCAGTTTCTAGCCTCAGCTTGTTCAATTAAGCTTTAGAAATAAAACCTGACGCTGATTGGTTTCTTTGCAGAAGTGAGCCTGATCTACACTCTCCAGCTTTAGTAAATAAACCCCAATAGTGAACTTAATGAAATTTGCCTTTTCATAACCTGACTAACTGTGTAACTCTTCTGTGCCAGTGAAACCTCTAGTAGCATGAAGCAGGCAAGATCAGAACTTTTCACCAATGTGTATGCAATGTACACTTATGGCATGCCTTTGTTGATAAAGAGGCAGTTCATCCAAAACATTGAGTGGAAGTTTCTATCTTCCGACTACATTCCTCACACAGACACACCCTATTATGGCTTTAGTGAAATGGCAGACCTAAAAGGTTATGCAAACTCCACGTTGCTGTAATCATAGAGGCACATAAGAAACCAATAGGGAATTAAACATGTCGGCAGGCACTCAATTTTGAAATATCAGTTCTGGATTTATCGTGAAATGATGAGCTGGGTTTAACATGGCGCAAGGTTTTCACTTCTCCTGCCAGGCATTTCCCTAATTTTCTTCTGCAGTCTTGTTTGCGGGGGTTCAAATCCTGCAGCTGTCACTTTTTGTTTTATTTGTTTCAAAACATTGATTTTAACGCATTACAACATGTCAACACAAATTGACAATAAATGTTAAAAGACATGAAAACACATATGTTAGATATAGATGTTCTGCATGGTAAATCCCTGTAACAAAAAATGTAATAAATGCTCAGCCTACCTGTAGGTTTTCATTGTAGAGGAGGGTCTTTGAGGATGAGAATTTCACATTTGCCTGGAATAAATGAAACATATAAAAAAAAAAAAAAAAACATACAGCTGGGCTGTGAAAGACACTTAAAGAAATACAGTATGCTTGGTAACAATTAAAAATGGTTATTTAAGTGGTTTACCAATGGTTTCCCAGGACAGAATCCTTCATGTGGTCGTTTGGGAATTCGTTCTCCATTACCAAGTAGCAAAAGTTCATGGAGGGCCTCAGCAAATAGGTGTAAATCTGTGAGCACTTTAATCTTAAATCAGAGGGGAAAAAATTTAATTAGTTTACACTTTTATAAAAACAAAATTACTACGGGCTGCCAAAGAGACCATAGTTTTTAACTGGTTAGCCAAATGCAAATTAATATTAGCCGCATGGGAAGTACATTGTTTTTAAAGACTCTGCCAGCTCACAGATTTGTATTGTGAGAAGGAGAAGTAAACACACCAATTTTTTTAGCACAGCAAAGCAGGAAACAGAGCCTGTTTATGTAATCAGCAAATACAATTGCCCTCCTATACACATATAAATACACATCATACATAGAAAAAGGCTTTCAAAACAGTAACACACTTTGACGAGATTCTTTGCATCATGGTGGTCTCTATTCAGAACCACTAGAGATTTTTTTCTGAATTCAACACGATTCATCACTCAAAAACAGGTAAATTCTGGTTAATTTACATGAATACTGTATCTAACAAAGGGAATTATAAAAGAGAAATTAATAAATCATCAGTAAATATGGAAGATAAAAATTTAAATAATGCTCCTGTATGACAGTCAGAAAAAATACCCTTCCCAGATAGCCAAGCCTCATAACATAAAAAAAAAAAAATCCTTTGCCTTCATTGACTAAGCTAATTCTTCTTTCATTTGTGTCTCACATTCGACCCCTCCCAGATACCGCAGCTCACAGTTTGAGGGTTACAGCAACAGAGGCAGTGCTGTCAACCCAAAAAGCTGTGCGCTAAACCAGGTGTGGCCAGATGCTCATCAGCAAGCTACAGGCTTCTGAACCAGCAGTGACAATGCAGATAGCAACCCACCTGACTTTTTTTTATTTTATCCCAATTGTGGTGCAAACAGGCACAGCATACATGTGACAACTTTACCCTGTAATTTAGGAGCAGTGCAGCATTGTTACCACACCATTACAGGGTGCTGCATTTGGTTGATTTCATAGACAGGCATTTATGGGACTTTGCAGGGGCACTAACAAGAGATATAAATGTAGATGCATGTACAGTTTAGCACTGTGCATTTTCTTATGGGAGAATTTTGGTTTATTTGAAATATATATATATATATATATATATATATATATATATTTATTGATACAGTAGATGCCTTGTAATGAATCATGCTGAGACGTTAATGCTTGACCTGCTAAGAGTAACACATATAAAGCAAGCATTAGTGTATATTCAGTAACATTTCAAACTCAAAAGTGGTAACAGCTTACAGGAGTTCTATGATCACAGTACAGACTTAATTTTTATAACATCAGTATTGTAACAGCAATACAAACGATTCTCCCCTGCTATTCACCTACAATTTCTAAGGACTACATATTCCATGGTACGTTGTTGCCTGTAAGCTGTGATTCCTGTACTGACCCCGCCTCCTGAAACGCCTCCTCTCATTCTGTGACACAGCAGTGCCTACCCACAGGGCATAGTAAAGACGTGTCACAAAATTCAAGGAAGTAAATGTGTGGGGATCTTCACAAAGTAAGTTTACAAATTTCAGGATTGTTCAGAGTTGTAAGAGTAGGCTAGAAATAATTGAATTTTTAATTTTTAATTTTGACCATAGATACACTTTAGTTCCTTATTTTTAAACAATCCCTATTTTTAATTTGAAGAACACCTAAACCTATGATAATAGGATTTTTATAACAGCTTACCTGTAAAATCCTTTTCTTGGAGTACATCACGGGACACAGAGCGGCATTAGTCATTACTATGTGGGTTATATAGATACCTTCAGGTGCTGGCACTGGCAACTTCCAAAACCGGAAGTACCCTCCCCTATATAAGCCCCTCCCATCCGGGAGCACCTCAGTTTTGTAGCAAAGCAATAAGTGTCCCCAAAGAGGGGTGGGAGCTCTGTGTCCCGTGATGTACTCCAAGAAAAGGATTTTACAGGTAAGCTGTTATAAAAATCCTATTTTCTTTCTCGTACATCACGGGACACAGAGCGGCATAGTCATTACTATGTGGGATGTCCTAAAGCAATGCCCAATGAGGGGGGGGATACACCATACATAAGCTGAGCGCTATCAGATATGAGGATCTTTTGCGGCCTGCAACACACTGCGCCCGAAGGCGACATCCTCCTGACTTCTAACGTCCACCTGGTAGAACCTAGTAAACGTGTGTACTGAAGACCATGTTGCGGCCTTACAGATTTGAGCCAGGGAGGCCTGGTGATGCACTGCCCATGAAGTTCCAACTGCTCTCGTGGAGTGCGCCCTAACTTTGAACGGAGGCGGTCTCCTTCTCAAGCCATAGGCTTGCATTATGACTAGGGTTGTCCCGATACCGATACTAGTATCGGTATCGGGACCGATACCAAGCATTTGCGCGAGTACCTGTACTCGCGCAAATGATCCCGATGCTTCACCCGATACTTTTTTTTTTTTTTTGTGGCCGGAGAGGGCGGGATGAGTCAGTGGCTGGGGAGGGCAGGAGAGAGGGCGGGGGAGTGCGGGCGGAGTCTGGCCGGAGAGGGCGGGAGGAGTCAGTGGCTGGGGAGGGCGGAAGAGGAAAGTGCGGGCGGAGTCTGGCTGAAGAGGGCGGGCACAGTCGGTGGACGGAGTCCGCGGGCGGAGAGCGAGTCCCTCACCTGCAGTTGAACCTGGTAAGCTGGCAGGGGTTCAGGGCGCAGCCGCATCAGGATCGGTGACCGGTGCTGTCACATTCGGTCGCCGTCAGCGGCTGAACGTCCCCACGCCCATCTTGGTACACCCTGCACTCGGCTGCAGTAAGCAGCAGCAGACATCTTGTTACACCCAGCCCGAGCTATATGGGCTGGGTGTAACAAGATGTCTGCTGTTGCTTACTGCAGCCGAGTGCAGGGTGTACCAAGATGGGCGTTGCAGCAGTTTTTTTTTTTTCTTAAATTCTGTGTCATTTCCCCCCCCACCCCCCGCAGCATTTCAGTGCCAGCCACCTATCAGTACCCACAAGTGCTACCTATCAGTGAAATCAGTGCCATCTACCAGTGCCACCTATCAGGTGGCACTGGTAGATGCCACTGATTGCACTGATAGGTGGCACTGATAGGTGGCACTTGTGGGCACTGATAGATGGCACTGATTGCACTAATAGTGCAATCAGTGCCATCTATCACTGCCCACAAGTGCCACCTTTCTGTGCCCACAAGTGCCACCTTTCTGTGCCCACAAGTGCCACCTATCTGTGCCCACAAGTGCCACCTATCAGTGCCCACAAGTGCCACCTATCAGTGCCCACAAGTGCCCACAAGTGCCACCTTTATGTGCAATCAGTGCCACCTATCACTGCCCACAAGTGCCACCTATCACTGCCCACAAGTGCCATCTATCAGTGCCCCCAAGTGCCACCTATCAGTGCCACCTATCACTGCCCACAAGTGCCACCTATCAGTGCCCATAAGTGCCATCGATCCGTGCCCATAAGTGCCACCTATCAGTCCCCATCTTTCAAACTGTCACATGACATTGAAAAAAAGTATCGGTAATCGGTATCGGCGAGTACTTGAAAAAAAGTATCGGTACTTGTACTCGGTCTTAAAAAAGTGGTATCGGGACAACCCTAATTATGACCTGTCGAATCCACTTGGCTAAAGTAGATTTTGACGCTGCCTGACCCTTTCTGGGGCCTTCCGGCAGAATAAACAAAGTATCCGTTCTGCGAATCTGAGCAGTGGCTTTTAGATAAGCTTTAACTGCTCTTACTACATCCAAAGAATGTAATAATTTTTCCTCTACTGAACTAGGTTTGGGGAAAAAAGAAGGAAGAATCACATCTTGGTTCAAATGAAACCTCGATACCACCTTCGGAAGAAAGGTTGGATGAGGACGTAACACTACTCTGTCCTTATGGATAACCAGATATGGCTCCCTACAGGACATAGCGGCTAATTCCGACACTCTTTTAGCCGAACAAATGGCTACTAGAAAAATCAATTTCCTGGTGAGAAGAACCAGGGAAATATGCTGTAATGGTTCAAATGGTTGTTTCTGTAGAACCGACAGAACCAGGTTTAAGTCCCATGGACATATGGGAATATTAACCGGAGGGCTAATACGCATCACTCCTTGTATAAAGGCTTTGACTAGTGAATGCGAAGCCAAGGGCCTTTGAAAAAATATTGACAAGGCCGAAATCTGACCCTTGATAGTACTCAAGGCAAGCTTCCTATCTACAGCCCACTGTAGGAAGTCCAGAATCCTACCTATTTTGTACTTTCGTGGATGCCATTTCTTGGCCTCACACCAGGCGATGTACGCCTTCCAGATTCTATAGTAGATCTGCCTGGATACCGGCTTCCTGGCATTGATCATGGTAGATACCACAGGATTAGAGAGACCTCTCTTTTTTAGAATGTGGGCTTCAATAGCCAGGCCGTCAAACCTAGGGCTGGTAAGGAAGGGTGGTATATCGGTCCTTGCGAAAGCAGGTCCGGACGATGTGGGAGGGTCCAAGGACTCCCCAAAGACATTTTTACAATCTCCGCGTACCATGCTCTTCGGGGCCACGCTGGAGCCACCAGAATCACTGGTTTCTTTTCTACCCTGATTCTGCAGAGTAATCGAGGTAACAATTGTGCGGTGGGAATGCATATATCAGCTTGAACTGATCCCAAGGGAACACTAGGGCATCCGAGCCGCAAGCTAGGGGATCCCTTGTCCAAGAGACAAACCTGTCCACCTTTGCGTTGAATCTGGATGCTAGCAGATCTACATCCGGTGTTCCCCACCGCTGACATATTGTCCGAAAAACCTCGGGGTGAAGGGACCATTCCCCTGGGCATAATTGTTGGCGACTTAGAAAGTCCGCCTTCCAATTCTCCACTCCTGGAATGAATACCGCGGATATGGCTGGGACATATCTTAATGCCCATTTCAGGATGCAATTTACTTCCCTCTGGGCTGCACGACTCCTGGTGCCACCCTGATGATTGATATATGCCACTGCCGTGGCATTGTCTGATTGAATTCTGACAGGGGACCCTTGGAGTTTGGATGTCCATGCTACTAGGGCATACCGGGCTGCTCGTATCTCTAAGAGATTGATGGGCAGGGCCTTTTCCGCATCCAACCATCTGCCCTGGAGAGACCATTGCTCCAGTACTGCTCCCCAGCCTATAAGGCTGGCATCTGTAGTGACCACCTTCCAAGAAATCGGACTGAAGGATTTCCCTTTTTCCAGATTCTGGGGAACCAACCACCAACGGAGGCTCTTGCGAACGGAAGGGGACACGGACATTGGTAAGTCTAGGGCCTGAACTTTCTTGTTCCAGGCTGACAGTGTGGCCCTTTGCAAATTCCTTGAATGGAATTGACCGTAGGGTACTGCTTCGAATGATGCCACCATTTTTCCCAGCAGCCTCATGCACAGGCGTATGGACGGCTGTCTTTTTGTACCCACTAAGTGGATCAAATCTCTCAAAGACAACACCTTTTTTCGAGGCAAGAATATTTTCCTCTGGCCTGAATCTAGCCTTAGCCCCAAGTATTCCAGACTTTTGACTGGTTTTAGGGCTGACTTGTCTCGGTTGATAATCCAACCGTGAGTTTCCAGATAGTTGATTGTCTTGTGAACGACCACTTCTAGTTTTTTCACTGAGTGGTCTATCAGCAACAAGTCGTCCAGATATGCCATTATCGTTACACCTTGCGTTCTTAGATTGGCCAATAATGGGGCCAGAATTTTTGTGAACACTCGTGGTGCGGTGGCCAGACCAAAGGGTAAGGCTCTGAACTGAAAATGGCGCCCTTCTACTGCAAAGCGTAGAAATTTTTGGTGGACTGGAAAGATGGGAATGTGCAAATAAGCATCTTTGATGTCGATCGAGGCTAACCATTCCTCCCCTTGTAGGGCAGTGGCCACCGATCGGATCGACTCCATCCGGAAAGTCCTGATATGCAGAAATTTGTTTAGCCCTTTTAGATTTAATATGGGCCTCATGTCCCCGTTTGGCTTCGGGACTGTAAAGAGGTTTGAGTAAAACCCAAACCCCCATTCTTCCAGGGGAACCTCCATAATTACTCCTTGGAGCAATAGTTGTTCTAGTGCCAACAGGAGGGACTCTCTCTTCCGGGGATCCCTTGGCACGTTTGACCTCATAAAATGGGAAGGAGGAGAGTCTTTTAACTTCAATCTGTATCCCAGACTTACTGCGGAGAGCACCCATCTGTCTCTGATCGTGTCCCGCCAGGTCTCTGCGAACAACTGGAGTCTTCCCCCCCACCCGATTGAGTGGGGGCAACCCTTCATGCATTTGACTTTGGGGGAGGTTTTGTACCTCTCCTGACCCAGGGTTTCTTATTACCCTGCGATTGTCCCTGATTTTTACCCCGGGATTTGACCGAGGAGGCCGTCGGAACTGTTTCACAGCCGATGCCCCAGGGACTGGAGAAGCAGGCCTCTTAAAAGAGGGACCTCTAACTCTGTTTTTAACCGGCAAGAGTGTACTTTTACCGTTGGAAATTTTCTGGATATATTTGTCCAGGTCTTCCCCGAATAAGCGTTTACCATGAAATGGGAAGCTAACCAGCAATTTTTTACAGGGAGCTTCAGCAGACCAGTTTTTGAGCCATAGAAGCCTGCGCATATGTACTACAGACAGCGTAAGGCGGGAGACCTGATGGATTGAATCCTTTATGGCGTCAACCGCAAAGCATAAGGCTCTAGGTAGATCAGCTAGGGCAAGGGCCTGCTGATCCGGCAAGTCCCTTAAGACCTGTTTCAACTGATCCTTCACTGCTTGGCAGACCCCAATAGCTGCCACTGCTGGTTGTGTCACCAAGCCTGCTGTAGAAAAAGCAGATTTTAATAAGGACTCCAATTTTTTATCTATTGGGTCCTTGAACATTTGGACATTATCCACTGGACATGTCAGTGATTTATTCACACAAGAGATGGCTGCGTCCACTGTAGGGACCCTCCATTTTTTGATGAACTTATCCTCCATGGGATAGACCACCGGAAATCTCTTGGGGGGAGTAAATATTTTATCAGGATGTTCCAAATCATGGTACATGAGCCCTTCCAATAAAGGGTGAAGTGGAAAGGAACAGACAGTCTGGGGAGCTTTTAGCGACCCCAGCGAGGAGACAGTAGTGGTTGATGGTTCCGCAAGGTGCATTTTAAATGCTGATCGGACCATGTTAGTCAAAGACTGAACCCATAATCTTTCAGCTTGAGATGCTGAGAAAGGTTCCTCCACTGTTGATTCCTCTATAACAGAATCAACCTCCTCCTGATCCCCTTCAGGCAGGTCGATCCCTGTATGGGACTGTTGCTCCGCTAACAGGTACTCTGAAGGAGGAGACGGAGATCGGGCGTGCTTTCCCTGTGACAGGGAGGCAGCGATCAATGTTGACAATCTCTCTTCTAATCCTCCCAGAGCTGAGGAAAAAACCTCCTCTGTTACATACACAGGAGCAGGTGAACTGAGGACAGCCACAGTACCAGGTACTCCTGCGGGGTCTCTACGGTCACTAACCTCTGAATTTTCAGGGGAGACTGGTGCAGCAGAAGCATGCCCAAGATCCTCAGAGCCCGATGGAGACCCCCTTCGCTTCCTGGAAGATTTAGTTCCGGAGCTTCTGGACGGCATATTCCTAAGCCCAAAGCTGAGGTATTCCAGCCGTAATACACCACTTTTACTGAGAATAGTCTAGCACAATTGCTGCTATATAACAGTTGGTGTCTACTAAAGTGCCTTTCTAGGGGATGCCTGCATCAACCGCCTCTGTGTGCCTTTTTACTGTTGCTAGCTCTGTCTGTGTACTTCAATAGCCAGCTGTGATTGTGCCTTTAAACATGCTGGACGCCCGCACATGCGCAGTAGCGCTGCGGCGCACACCGAGCGTCATCCACCCGCTCCGCCCCTTTTTCCAGATCGCCTCTATATAGAGAGGCGCGTGCACGCGCACGGGCACGTGCGCCTTCGGCGCCTTTTTTGAAAAATAAGGAGCTAGATGGGAGCCAGGGTCCCTGCCGCAGGGCCCGGGGATGGATGAGCGCAGCAACAGGGCAGAGGAGACAGCTTCCCAAAGAGAACTTACCAACTGCCTGGATTTGAATCCACATTTACAAGAAAAAGAACCATAGTGGCCTCTAGTGTTTAACACAGGTACCGCGGTCTTACATTTTTTTTTTTTTCTTGCCTACTATTAAAATTTTCATTTTCTCAGTAGTAACAGGCATGCACAGAATATTAGCGGGAATACCTTAGGTAACAGGCAGAAAGACAAAATAGGCTTGGGGGTCCCCCAATAGAATCAAGTTCCTGAGGGCCCCCACTTACCTTTTCCTCGCCGCAGGACTCTGTTTGGTCCACAGAAGCCCAAACTTCACCTATCACAGCAGGCATTGTAATTAAACCTTCAGGGACCGGGTTCCCAAGGATTCCACTTCCCTGGACCTGTATAGCACCCTGCACAGAAAACATCTTGGTCGTGGGTATGACCAGAGCTCTGGATCCCAGGGTCCAGCCCTCCTAAGAGAGGCATTACAGGCAAAACCTTGCTCTTCTCTTGCAAGGCCTGGGTACCGACCGTTTAGCTATGAAGCTTTTTTGGTCGGATCCGGAATAGCTTACTGAGGCCCAAAAGAACCTGTACGCAAGCTCAGTGAAAAACACATGTTACTTCTTGGCCAACACCTTAGACACTGGCAAAAAACTGAGGTACTCCCGGATGGGAGGGGCTTATATAGGGGAGGGTACTTCCGGTTTTGGAAGTTGCCAGTGCCAGCACCTGAAGGTATCTATATAACCCACATAGTAATGACTATGCCGCTCTGTGTCCCGTGATGTACGAGAAAGAAATATAAATATCACCTATGTTTGGATACATTATATGTACAGTATGTGTAATGTGTCATTTTACAGCACTGCACATTTAATACAATGTTATTACATGTATTATAGAATTAAATTTGAGAAAAACATTACTAAATTGTGAAGATGTTCATAATAATGTTCTAAGTGCACACTACTGCATTTAATTTAGAACACTGTGTCTGGGTGCATTTAGTTTAGGTTAAACACACAGTTGGCCATGAAAATGTGTCCACTACACAGAAAAATGCCCACAGCAGACAGGCTTAAAGGATAAGTTTACTTAAAAATAAATAAATAAATATTTGCACATTCTATTGCGGGTAAAAATGTGCATTTACAATTATTTTTTTTGTAAGAGCCTGGAAAGTATTGCACCCGCAATCAGCAGATCGAGGGTGCCATGTAGGACCCCTACATTGTACGGGCAGGCAGTTTCACACTGACAGAAAGAATCATTGAGAGCCTTTAGGGCTGTTGGTACTTGTAGTTTCTCTATTCAAAAGCACTGTGAATGAATGACGCAGTGGGGGCGGTTGCTTAAATTGTGACAGCTAGCGGGGGGAGAAGATGCCTTGCACACTGTCAAAAAGGGTGGATCTGGGGGGGGGGGAGATGATGCATTAGTAACATGTTACACCTTGAATATGGGTGTAACATGTTACAAAGGTGATCTTGTCCTTTAACACAAATGCATGGCAACCACAGTCCAAATGTCACTGTAATATTTAATGGAAAATCTTTACTGAGGGTTAATTTTTTTTCCTCTTACAGGTTTATTAAAAAATAAAAATGTAAAGATCACTGAGGATGTGTAAAGTGCAGAAATCCATAGCAGTCAGTCAGAAATCACCTCCTTTCTCATCAAACCAGAGCGTAATGAAATTTCATTGGTCGCTAATTGATGCTGCACCTAGCCATACAAATCTTTTTTGAAGAATACAAACTTGTGGTAGTGACTGGAAACTAGAGCAGGATTTTTTCAGCAATGCTACACCTTTTTTTGGCCAAATACATTGCTACAGTCATAAATCCATGAAGGTTTTACTGATTTTTATCCGTCTTGATTCCTGGGACCAGTTAACCTAAATTTGATCAGCGACAGGTGCAAGTGTTCATTTCTTGTAGTCCTTAGCTTTAGCTGGCATTGTAATGGTCATTTGTGATGTTCAGCTGTGTTTATTCCACTTGCCAGTCTAGGATTTTTTCAGCTGCAAAATAGCAAATTTGAAGCGGGATGGGATGTACAAATTATGTTTCATTATTTTTCTGCACACTCAAAAGGTTCTCACTGCATCCAGAATGAAAAACAAATAATGAGAATGCAGCCTTTATAACTGTGTGACATCTATTCTCCGATGTCTCTATTTCACTATTTAGTTCTATCTCTGATACATAGGTGTCCTAAGATTCCAAATGCAGGTTCCAAACATTTTGTCATCTAATGAGCCACATTCAAATAAAATAGGCAGTAAGGTATAAGAAACAAAATATATAACTAAATAAAATTTAGATTGTTGACAAGTTGTTGCCCTTTATACACACTGCTCAGAACAATGATAGAGAGATACAAAATAGAATAACTGTTACTTTGTGTTTACATTGTTCTATTCATCTGCAGATCAAAGAGATGAGGTTTAATCTGTAAGTGATGTCAGTTAAAGCACTCTCACAAGTGAGAAAAAAAAATCAAAAAACAGTTGCCTACCTTGGGCGTCTTAGAAACGTCCATAAAACCCCCTCCTCTGTACACAGGATGTGTCTTGTAAGCCTCGCACTATCTTATCTTTTCTTATCTCCTACTTAGCTCCTGTGCATAGCCCTTGAGATCCTATGACTGGGAGCTAGTCTGAAGCCTTCCTCACGGATCACACTGACAGATAATCTCAGTGAGAATTCATGGTAACTTTTTAAGCCAAAACAAAACAAACAAGTAACTATCTTATCTCCTGCATTCCCTGTCAGGCAGATTTGTGAGTGAGAGAGCTGCAGCTCACAGGGGAAAGTTTTTATTGTTTGCACAGGGAATTAACTCTTAATTAACAGGACATGCTTTTTTTTTACTACTTAACCCTTTCATTCCAACCTGTATAAGCACTATTTACCAGTTTCATCTCCTGTTCCATCTTTCTATTTTAAATTATTTGCTGGAAACTATTTTTTATAAAGCACATATGTACATTGTTATCTTTAAGGGTTTACTGTTAAAAATACATAGTTTAGGCTATATCTGTTTTATTTTAAATCAGGAAGAACTATAAATTAATGATGCATTATGAGAAAAATGAAATGCATGCAAAAAACCAAAACAAAAAAAAAACGTTATTTCTTTTGTAAATAACTTTAACATGATTTGTACCAAAAATGACAAACACCAGAATAAAATGTATATGTTTTCCTTACATTATTGGTACTAGTGTTCAAAATATAATTGATCAAACTTGAAAAAATATTTTGTTTAAGATTTTTACTCTTTTTCCCCTTAAAATGCAAATAAATGTAAAAAATTCTCAGAGGACTTTAGGGTCACAAGAAAGCCCCGTTTGTCCCCCAAAAAACAATATATGTATCAATTCTTTATAATGAGTACCGGTAATTACAAAGTTGTAGACTCATGAACAGACACATTGCAGAAATGTGAAATATGGTCTGGTCCATAGGGGGTAAATAGGTGTGAGAGCCAAAGTGGTTAATCATTTTCAACCTCCTTATCAACCCCTATTTACCCTAATCAGCTCTAACAAATTTGTCCCTTCTTCCCTTTGCTATTTATCTCCTGAATTTTTTTGTGTTCATTTCTGTTTATTTACCCATTATTATTTACACTTTTTTCATGTTCAGTTTGAGTCCTAATATTTGTTTTTTTTCAGTGTTACACTCCAAATTAAAAAAAAAAGTGTTTATTTCACTTGCAAATAACTTGCAACTAGGGATGAGCTTCGTGTTCGAGTCGAACATACGTTCGACTCGAACATCGGCTGTTCGATCGTTCGAGGAAGATCGAACGATTTGGGCCGTTCGCGCCAAATTCGAGTGACGCGAACGGCCCACAATGCACTACGCCATCGCAGTGTCATCCAGGCGCTGTGATTGGCCAAGCATGCACTGTGACCCCGCATGCTTGGCCAATCACAGCGCCGGCAGCGAGGAGAGCAATGATTGGCCACAGGCAGGATGCCTGTGGCCAATTATTGCTGAGGGTGTTTAGTACACGCCCCACACTATAAAAGGCCGCCAGCACGGCGGCCTAGTGTAGTGTGTTCCGGAGCAGGGAAAGACAAGCATAGGCAGGGACAGTGACATTTATTTCTTTCTTGCTTAACCTGGATTCCTTTAGTTTAGGGAAAGAGAAGGATAGGTAGGGAGAGTGTCAGTGTGTTTTACTGTGCGAATCCTTGTTTCTAGGGACAAAGAAGGAAAGTGAGGGGAATTCTCCTTGTGCTATAGTGTGCTTTAAAAAAAAAATTTTTCTAGGGACAGAAAACTCTAGGTAGGGAGAGTGTCAGTTTCTTTCACTGTGCGAGTCCTTGTTTCTAGGGACAAAGAAGGAAAGTGAGGGGAATTCTCCTTGTGCTATAGTGTGCTTTAAAAAAACATTTTTTCTAGGGACAGAAAACTCTAGGTAGGGAGAGTGTCAGTTTCTTTCACTGTGCGAGTCCTTGTTTCTAGGGACAAAGAAGGAAAGTGAGGGGAATTCTCCTTGTGCTATAGTGTGCTAAAGCATTCCTCATCAACCATCTTTGAAATCCTTGTTTTTTGGACAGTCAGGGAAATTGTCGTTGTGCTATTCTGTGCAAAAGCAATCATCCTCAACCATATTTAGAAATCCTTAAGTAAAGGGACAGAGAAGGACACCTGAAGGTAGCCCTTATTGCTTTTTTCCCATCTCCCTGCAGGCCATCTATTAGAATGTCTGGAAGGCAAACAAGGAGAGGCAGACAGTCAGGAGGCAATAAAAGAGGGCAAGCAGGCTCTGTGTCTGGGGGCAACAGTGCTGGTCGTGGACGCGGTGCATTGTCATCAGCACATGGCCATGGGACACGCTTGTCCTTCTTTTCGGCAGCTGGACATGTTGAGCCACATCATGCCGAAGACTTGGTAGAGTGGATGACCAAGCCCTCCTCCTCCTCCTCATCCTCTCTCACCCAGGCTCAGGGTACTGGCAAAGCAGCTGCCAAAGCGTCCTCTTCCCTGGTATCAATGTCAGACTCATCATCAGTCACTCCTTCCCTAGACCCACCATGTCCTCCTCCTGAGGAGTCCCCCGAACTGTTTGAGCACAGTGTTGGGTACATGCTCCAGGAGGATGCCCAGCGTTTCGAGGGGTCTGATGATGAAACCCAGCTACAGGAAGGCAGTAGCGTGAGAGCAGACAGAGGGGATGCTCAAGAAGGACACCAATCTGGCAGTCATGTTCCAGCAGCTGCAGCATACTGCCAGATTGGCTCCAGTGATGAGGAGGGAGGGGATGATGAGGTCACTGACTCCACGTGGGTGCCTAATAGGAGAGAGGAGGAGGAGGAGGATGAGGAGGAGGCACATCTCCAACGAGGCAGGATGCCCTTTGGTGGCCAGCGTAAGGGCAGTACACCGACGGAATCACACCGCAGAGCTCCGCCTGTGCAGGGCGCTGCCTCTGCCCGTCATTCAAAAAGTTCCTTGGTGTGGGCCTTTTTTGAGGCTAGTGCATCAGATCGCACAGCTGCTGTTTGCAACATATGTCTCAAGCGTATATCGCGTGGCCAAAACATCAGCCGCTTGGGTATCACATGCCTGACCAGACATATGTTGACCTGCCATGCAGCTCGTTGGCAAGCCTACCTCAAAGACCCACACCAAAGAACAAAGCGGACCTCTCCTTGCACCGCATCAGCTGGGATCTCCAACCCCACTATAACTTCAGTCCTCTCTGAAACATGCACTGAGAGGAATGAAGGTGTAGAATTAGGTGTGTCACAGCCAAGTACTTGCGGCCACTCTGCTAGCAGTACACCGACGTCCGATTCTAGCAGGCAAATTTCCCTGCCCCAGCTGCTGGACCGTCGAAAGAAGTTCACTCCCAGCCATCCACATGCCCAGCGGTTGAATGCTAGCTTGGCTAAATTGCTAGCGCTTCAACTGCTGCCTTTTCAGTTGGTAGACTCGGCCCCCTTCCGTGAGTTTGTGCAATGTGCGGTTCCTCAGTGGCAGGTTCCCAAACGCCACTTTTTCTCACGGAAGGCTATTCCGGCTCTCTACCGGCATGTGGAAGGCAATGTCTTGGCCTCGCTGGACAGGGCGGTCAGCGGTAAGGTGCATATTACCGCTGACTCATGGTCCAGCAGGCATGGACAGGGACGTTACCTTTCTTTCACGGCCCATTGGGTCACTCTTTTGGCAGCTGGGAAGGATGCAGGACAAGGTGCAGTAGTGTTGGAGGTTGTTCCACCGCCACGCCTCCAAAATGCTACTACTGGTTGTGACACACCTCTCTCCTCCACCCCCTCCTCTTCTTCTTCCTCCATGGCCTCTTCCTGTGGTTTGTCCTATGAACCAGCGGTGCTCCGTAGCCGTTCACGGGGCTACGCAAGTACGCAGGCAAAAAGATGCCATGCCGTGCTTGCGCTGGTGTGTTTGGGGGACAGAAGCCACACTGGGGCAGAGGTCCTGTCTGCTCTGCAGGGCCAGGCCGAGAGGTGGTTGACGCCACGCCAGCTTAAGCCAGGAATGGTGGTTTGCGACAATGGCACCAACCTCCTCTCCGCCCTCCGACAGGGACAACTGACCCATGTGCCCTGTGTGGCTCACGTCCTTAACCTGGTGGTGCAGCGGTTCTTGGGCAGGTACCCGGGCTTACAGGATGTCCTGAGGCAGGCCAGGAAAGTCTGTGTGCATTTCCGCAGATCTTATAATGCCAGTGCTCGCCTGGCTGAGCTGCAAAAGGAGTTGAACCTGCCCAAGAACCGCCTTATATGTGACATGCCCACCAGGTGGAACTCAACGTTGGCCATGCTGCAGCGGCTGCACACGCAGCAGAGGGCCATCAATGAGTACCTGTGCGACTACGGCACCAGGACAGGGTCAGGGGAGCTTGGTTTTTTTTCTCCACGCCAGTGGGGCATGATCAGGGATGCATGCACTGTCCTGGCACCATTTGAGGAGGCCACGAGGATGGTGAGCAGTGACAGTGCATGCATCAGTGACACTGTACCTCTTGTCCACTTGTTGGAGCACACGCTGCGTGGAATAATGGACAGGGCACTTGAGGCAGAACAGAGGCAGGAAGAGGAGGACTTCCTTGCCTCTCAAGGCCCCCTTTACCCAGACAGTGTTCCTTCTGTCCCACCCATCGCACAGGAAGAGGAGGAGGAGGAGGAGGATTGTGTCAGCATGGAGGTGGAGGCTGGCACTCAGCATCATCAGCAGCAGTCTTTTAGGGATGATTTACAGTCCCAAGAAACCAGTGGACTTGTACGTGGCTGGGAGGAGGTGGCTGCGGATCATGTCGTCCTTAGTGACCCAGAGGACTCAGGAGCGAATGCCTCAGCAAACCTACGCTGCATGGCCTCCCTGATCCTGCAAAGTCTGCGGAAGGATCCTCGTATTCTTCGGATCAAGGAGAGGGACCATTACTGGCTGGCCACTCTCCTTGATCCACGGTACAAGGGTAAGGTTGCGGACCTTATGTTACCTTCGCAGAGGGAGCAGAGGATGAGACAACTCCGGGAGGCCTTGCAGAAAGGTCTGTGCAACGCGTTCCCAGAGACTGGGAGGTTACAAACTCCTGGTCCTGGACAACGAGTTGCTGAGGCTTCGGCCAGTCAAAGAAGGAGCGGTGGGGAAGGTGGCCGTCTGACCGATGCGTTCAGACAATTCTTTAGTCCGCAGCCCCAAAGTATGATCGGTTCCAGCAACCATCGCCAGCGTCTGATAAACATGGTGCAGGAATATCTAGGGGCAAGGTCAGACTTGGACACCTTCCCCACCGAAAATCCTCTGGCTTACTGGGTCTTGAGGATGGATCACTGGCCAGAGCTTGCACAGTATGCAATTGAGCTACTGGCCTGTCCTGCATCCAGCGTTCTTTCGGAACGCACATTCAGTGCTGCTGGAGGATTTGTCACGGATCACAGGGTGCGCCTGTCCACCGACTCGGTTGATCGACTGACTTTCATCAAGATGAACCAGTCTTGGATCACCACCAGCTACCACACACCTGATGCTGATATAACAGACTAATTGATTTTAACATGTCACATCCCTTCAAGACTGATGCTGATGCTGAGTGCCTGTGCTGTTATGTTGACTGGCTATCCTCCTCCTCCGAGTCCTCAATGATACGATTGATGATGATAGCTTGGAAGATCATTTTTGTTTATGGGTGCCGCCACCAGTGGCTAAGGCCCAATTTTTCAGCCCGTTTTACAGGGGCGTGTAATTACAATTTTTTTAGCAATAATTTGCCATAGGGCTCATTGCTGTGCTCCAAGTACAGTATCTGTGAGGGGTTGGAGTGTTGTGGCACCAGTGCCTAAGGCCCAATTTTTCAGCCCCTGTTTAAAAGGGGCGTGTCATTACAATTTTTGAAGCAATACTTTGCAACAGGGCTCATTGCTGTGCTCCAAGTACAGTATCTGTGAGGGGTTGTAGTGTTGTGCCACCAGTGCCTAAGGCCCAATTTTTCAGCCCCTGTTCAACAGGGGCATGCAATTACAATTCTTGATCTAATAATTCACAGCAGGGCCCATTGCTGCACCCACCAAGAGTAACTCTGAGGGCTTACAGTGTTGTGGCAACGCCACCACCACCACCACCACGAAAGGCCCAATTTTTCAGCCCCTGTTCAAAAGGGGCATGTAATTACAATTATTGATCTAATAATTCACAGCAGGGCCCATTCCTGCACCCACCAAGAGTAACTCTGAGGGCTTACAGTGTTGTGGCAACACCACCACCACCACCACCACGAAAGGCCCAATTTTTCAGCCCCTGTTCAACAGGGGCATGCAATTACAATTCTTGATCTAATAATTCACAGCAGGGCCCATTGCTGCACCCACCAAGAGTAACTGTCAGGGCTTACAGTGTTGTGGCACCAGCACCACCATCAAAGGCCCAATTTTTACTACCACTGTTCAACAATTATATGTAATTAAAATTCCTGATATAATAGTTGACAGCAGGGCGTTCCAGCACCAACCAAGAGTAACTGTGAGTGCTTACAGTGTTGTGCCAACACCAACAACTAAGGGGCCTATTTCTGCAGAGTATATACGGCAGGTCCCTACTTTCAAACATCCAACTTACAAACGACTCCTACTTGCAAACGCAAGAAGACAACAGGAAGTGAGAGGAAATCTACCACTAGGAAGGAAAATTCTCTCCTGTAAGAATAAATATGGGAGAAAGGTGTCTCCTCTGTACTGATGCTTTATCAGCAATCCTTGTTTCAAGAAAAACACCACATTTCAAAAACAGTTGTCATTGGGACGGAAAGTGAGGTGAAATGTTCTGAACAGGGGCACAGACAGCAAAACAAATGTTACAGGGGTGATAACCCTTACCTATGTTTTCCAAAAAGTTTAAAAATAGATTTTTGGGCTGGAGCTACACTTCAACAATGTACCTGTTCAAAATTACAAACACATTCTACATAAGAACAAACCTACAGTCCCTGTCTTGTATGCACCGCCTGTATACGGCTGTTCAGAGTATATAGGGCCTTTTTTATTTTATGTGCGGGGTTCCCCTTAATATCCATACAAGACCCAAAGGGGCTGGTAATGGGCTGGGGTAGGGGGGGGGGTCATGGGGTAGCTATGCCATTTTTCTTAAAGATTTTCATCCATATTACCGGGACCAGACATTACATTAAAGCCGCAAGCAGTTTTAAATGGCTTTTTTTTCCTTTAGAAGTGTCATTTTGTGCAGGGACAGTTCTAAACACGGGAAACACGTGGCACTTCACAGGCATACTTTAGACACCCCCCAGGTACGATATTTAAAGGAATATTTGACTTTTTTTTTTTCACTTTATGCATCATTAAAATGACTGCTCCCAAAAAACGACCGTTTTTAAAACTTTTTTGCATTGATACATGTCCCCTGGTGCAGAACCCGGGTTCCCAAACCCTTTTTAGGACAATAACATGCATAATAGTTGTTATAATTAGCACTTTAGAATTCGAACGTTCGCAACCATTGTATTTAATAGGGTTCTAATGTTCGTACGAACTTTCGGTCCGTTCGCGGGTTCTGGTGCGAACCGAACCCGGGGGTGTTCGGCTCATCACTACTTGCAACGCTTTGTACCAGAATCATAGTTTTACTGTCATTATAAAGAGGATAAATTCTAGATTAAAATGATAAATTTCCCGCCTTGACTACTGCAATTCTCTCCTTAATGGCCTACCCTTACGCAGGCTATCCCCCCCTTCAGTCTATTATGAATTCTGCTGCTAGACTAATACACCTCACTAACCGATCCGTGACTGCTGCTCCTCTCTGCCAATCCCTTCACTGGCTTCCCCTACCCCACTGTATAAAATTCAAAATGCTAACCACAACATAAAAAGCCATTCGCAACATTGCCCCCATCTACTTCACCAACCTCATCTGCAGATTTTGCCCAAATTGTCTCCTCCCAGGACCTCCTGCTCTCTAGCTCCCTTGTTACCTCCTCCCATGCTCGCCTTCAGGACTTCTCCAGAGCCTCTCCCATCCTATGGAACTCCCTGCCCCGGTATGTCCAATCAGCCCCTACCCTGTCCACCTTTACGAGATCCCTGAAAACTCATTTATTCAGAGAAGCCTATCCCACACCCACCTAACAACTGTCCCCGAGCCACCCCCATCAAATCATTCTCTGCAGCCATTACCTTTTGTACCCCCCCTTTAGAATGTAAGCTCTACAAGCAGGGCCCTCCTGTACCTTCTGTATTGAACTGTACTGTAATTTGCTATCCCCCCCTTTACATTGTAAAGCGCTGCGTAAATTGTTGGCGCTATATAAAGCGTGTATAATAATAATAATTTTTATCTACAGTAGTGGTCTTCAAGCTGCGGTACAGGGGCCGGATGTGGCCCTTGGTTTGTCTTTATCAGGCCCTTGGGACACACTTCCTCCCACTGACACAAGGAACTATTTCTTTCTGCACCAACAATGGGGCACTTATCTTCCCATTTACACCTAGATGTGGCACTATTCCTCCCACTAACACCAGCGATGTGGCACTATTCCTCCCACTTACACCAATGATGGGCATTCTTTAGTCTTATTGACGCCAAGGTGTTTTCTAGTTGCACTGGCCACAGTCCAGCCCCCTCAAGGTCTGAAGGACAGTAAACTGGCCCTTTGTTCAGGAAGTTTGAAGATTCCTTATCTAAAGTAACACATTTTTTTTCCAATCAATTGTGGCCATCATCGACACGTTTCCATAAGGCTGCATTTACACCTGTGTGTCGCATTTTTTTGCACTTTTGTGTCCGTGTGTTTTTGAACAGCATTTTCCAAGCATTTTGGAGCTTCAGCATTCTTGTATTAGCCCATAGAGAAAATGATCATCTGTGTCATCATTTGTTGCTATGTGTTTCTGCTTTCAGCTGCTTCAAAAGTGTACCAATCTACCTGAATTGAGCTCCAAAAAAACAGTTTGTACTTCAGGCATTTGGCTTTAGGCATTTTGGAGTGGAGCTATGAACCACCACCATAGAGAATATTTGATTTGTTTTCTCCCTGAGCGTTTTGGAGGTTGGAGCTTCAAAAAGCTCAGGTGTAAATCAGGTCTTAATTATAATTTCTTTCCAATTGATCTCTCCCAATAAGAATATTTAATCTATAGTCAACAACCCATTCAATAAATATGCCACCCACGGTTAGGTGGCTCTTAATAGATAGTTTGAGATATGATGTTAAGGTATCAAGTCTGTTGTCACCATGCAATCTTATAATACCTTAATACAATGCACATGTTCACTAAAGGTTTGAATGAGGTCTTATTATGCATGATTAGCTTCATACTTTTTAGAAGTGTATAATTTAGTAAATACGGGTATACTGGCCTTGCAGGGAGATTTTGTGTTGAGATCTTGGGTCAAAAATGTAATAGGAATCACTAAAATGTTTTTTTTTTATCTCCAGTTCCCAATATAGAGTACTATGTTAACTGTGTGCTGTGTGGTGTTGCTATCATCATTGTTAAATTAGGTTTTGCACAGAAGCAGTTGAAAGCCACATTAAGGTAGCTGAGGGCAACATGTGGATTTCAAGACAATATCTGGGAACCACTGTGGGACAATATGAATGATAGTAATGCTTCATATGTCAGCCAAATAGTGCACCTGATACAAACCAATCTAATACAACTTGGCACATCAAGAAGGAAACATTACGCTAGCATTGTGGTAATTTTACATCATCCAGCTGTTCTCTAATATGTGTAGATGTACGGTAGCACCATATTATACGGTGTATAGAGCACACATATGTCAGGCACTAATGCGACATATGTATGTGGCTGCTTTGTGCAAATCTTCAAAAGGTCTTATTGTTTATCAAATGAACACACTTTTTTTTTTTTTACAAAGGTTGCACATGTTCAGCAATGAAATATAGCTCTGTGATATTTTATTGAATCCAGCTGAATGATTAAACTTTGCAACAAGCTAACAATTAGCACAGATGTAATTTTTACTATGGAACATACTGCTATACTGTTCAGAAAATCATCAAAAGATCAGTAAAATGAGCCTATGCCTGGGAAGATAATGTCAGTCAGTGTAACTTATTTAATGATATTCAGTCATACCACTGTGTGTTTATTTTGACATCAATAAGATTAACTTAGCCTCTCACAAACCTTTAAAAGCCTTCCTTCTATGCATTTGGCAGGGTCACGGCATACTGTAGAAGCAAAATACTGGTACAAAGTAAGCAATGGCAAAACCTGTTTAAAAAAAAATAAAAAATTCAAATTTTAAATAAATGCTTGTTTATCATCTTACATCATTAGAACTATGTAAAATATTAACTTTCCAATCAATTTATAACTTTAATAAATTTTCGAGTTAGAATCTCAACAGTCTACATTTTTTGCGATTTGTGACTGGCATCCCAGTCTTAGTCCATAGGGTTCAGTATTGAGTTGGCCCACCCTTTGCAGCTATAACAGTGTCAGCTCTTCTGGGAAGGCTGCCCACACAAGGTGTAGGAGTGTACAGTATCTATGGGAATGTTTGACCATTCTTCCAGAAGCACATTTGTGGGGTCAGGCACTGATGTTAGACGGGAAGGCCTGGCTTCACAGTCTCTGCTCTAATTCATCCCAAAGATGTTTTATCGGGGTGAGGTCAGGACTCTGTGCAGGCCAGTCAAATTCCTTCACCCCAAACTTGCTCATCCATGTCTTTATGGACCTTGCTTTGTGCACTGGTGGGCAGTCATGTTGGAACAGGAAGGGGCCATCCCCAAACTGTTCGCACAAAGTTGGGAGCACGAAATTGTCCAAAGTGTCTTGGTATGCTGATGCCTTAAGAGTTACCTTCACTGGAACTAAGGGGCCAAGCCCAACCCTTGAAAAAGAACCCCACACCATAAACCCCTCTACACCAAATGATTTGGAACAGTGCACAAACCAAGGTCCATAAAGACATGGATGAGCGAGTCTGGGGTGGAGGAACTTGACTGGCCTGCACAAAGTCCTGACCCCAACCTGATAGAACACCATTGGGATGAATTTGAACAGAGACTGCGAGCCAGGCCCTCTAGTCCACATCAGTTCCGGACCTCACACATGTGCTTCTGGAAGAATGGTCAAACATTCCTATAGACACACTCTTAAACCTTGTGGACAACCTTCCCAGAAGAGTTGAAATTGTTATAGCTGCAAAGGGTGGGCCAACTCAATATTGAACCCTACAGACTCAGACTGGGATGCCTTTAAAGTTCATATGCGTGTAAAGGGAGGTGTCCCAATACTTTTGCCAATGTAGCAATATAGTGTGTATATATATATATATATATATATATATATATATATATATATATATATATATATATCTATATCTATATCTATATATATATATATATATAGATAGATAGATAGATATATCTATATAGATATATATATATATATATATTATATAAGCAGGAAAACTAACTGCAACAAACTTAAAACTACAAGAGGGAAAAGGAAAAACATACTGTTTTCAGGGATAAAGAAATGAATCTGAAATTTGTACACAAAAATAAAACCTGAGGATATCAGCATATTTATTGAAAGATTTGTGTGTGTGTTTTTTATACTTGGGACTAACCATGATATTTTGAGCAAATGAATGAAGTTCTGAAATGAGAAAACTCAGACTAGAGACAACAGTGTTGACATCTGCTCTGTGTCGATCAGAAAACAGGTCAATCCCTGGAATAAGTTCAGTTATCTCACATCCTTCTCCAATCTCATATAATGCATAATCAAGATCTTCATCTGGATGAGGCAGGGACACGTAAAACAGTGACTAGAAATGAAAACAGACGTTGCATATTACATCATATTTCTGATATTTTCTAACTGTGCAAACAAATACATATGAATCAAAAACCAGTGTCTTACCTTGAAAAGTAAAGCTGAGAGCAGGCAGCATTCTGTTCTCTTTCTGACATTTGATGTCAAGATGTAACTGCAAAAAGGGCATATAAAAAGAGAGCTGAGAAAGAATATCTTTTGTCCAGTAGTCATGACTTAGTCATAATTAATTTCAGCATATTACCATCACATGATTGTTGCCAAGAATTATTAAGACTGTATCTATGATTCATTGTATTCATTTATACAGCACTGATATATTTTTCGGTTACATTTACTGAGAACATCGATCTACTCACTTTAGTCACTGCTTTCTACAGAGTATTCAATCTAATGTTCCTACTCCTACACACACAGTCACTCAATGGTACCAATATGGGTGGAAGCCAGGAAAACAAACGCACTGCTCTAGTGCTGCAAGTCAAGAGCACTAATTACTTAGCCACTATGCTGCCCGCATTCCTCTTTTTACAGCTTTTGAAAATCCAAAGTGCAACTATTAGGGTATTGGTGGCAGGGTAAGTATCTCCAGTCTTGGAACTCCCCCATTTCATGGTTGTCAGATTTTTATTCCTAGGCTTGAAATTATTACAAAAGACCATATTTTTGAGCTGGCATATTGGACAGTAGTAGACTTACAGCCTTTACTATAAGTAAAATAATGTGAGGATGGGAGCTGGAGTATATTCAAGATTAACTCAGATTGATAATATCATAATGTAATAAATCAGTATGCTAAAATTTATATTTAAAACCAATAATTATGACTTAAAGGAGAAGTCCAGCCTGAGCTTTTTAGGCTGGGATTATCCTCTGGGTCACAGGAGTGCAATTCTTTTTGCAGTCCTGTGACCCGTTTTCAGCGGAGAGCGGTCTGAAGTCCGCTCTCCACTGACGTCACTGCCATAAGTCGAGGCACCCCGTCATTCCGACTTCCCAAGTCTGGATCCTCCAGCTGCCTAGATTGATGGCAGTCTCAGCATCTCAGCGAGTGGCTAAGAAGGTCGCTCTCCGCCCCTCCACAGCTCAGTGCTCCAGTAAGCACAGAGAAGCAGAGAGGAGAAACGCTGACTGACAGTCAGCAGCTCTCCTCTTGGGGATCTGTAAGAACCATGTTCGGTGGCTTGGTTCTCAGTGCAGAGATAGCAGGGGGACAGCTGCAGCATCAGTCTGATGCTGCATCCCCATAGGTAAGTATGAATCAAAAAACAAAAACAAAACATACTTCTCTTTCAATTAATATATGGCATGACGGTCATTCCCTGAGATGCTCATTCTTAAAGCTGATTTTCAGGTTTCATTCAACTTTAATGGGTTCATTTGGACCAAGCTGGTCCAAACAATCTATTTATTTCACTAACAGTTGCAGTGGCTGAGGACAAGCACGAAAAGCATTGAAATCGAGGCTCTATAGAAAGTACAGGAGTCCTCCTCTTCCGCATTGTTGAAGCGCACAGCTGAGGTGCACGCTGACACACACTGCCTACCCACAGATCAATCCATTGGGGACATACTGGCTCACTCACCCTTTCCCTCAAGCTGTGCATGATTGTTTGCTGCATCTGGCATACCTGCATGAACTGTAAATGCTGATTTTAATATTAAAAAGAAGTTACTGCACTATATTGGCTTTTGGTGGCTCTGTTTGGCGGAGCCAAATATCTGCAGATGCTGGGGACAAGAGCTTGACACCACACACACTTTGATGCTGATTGGATGGGAGAATTGATTTGTTATCTGATGTGATCTGTCGTGCGATTCCTGGGGGCCACTGACGTCCTGTATTACATGCTTGTGGGTCACTTGGTGGCCAAAGATTTCTGGTGAGAGTTCAACCATTATTACTTCGGGTGAAGCACTGGATATACAGAAGAAATCTGCCTGGACACAAAATATTTGATTTGTTTACATATGGACTATATACATTTGTTTTGTTGATTGATTGTAGAATGTGTTTTTAATAATTTCACATATGGTCCTGTGCGCCCTATATCACTTCGCAAAAGTTATAGCGTCTACAAAATAGGGGATAGTTGTATGGCATTTTTATAAATATTTTTTTTTTAATAGTAATGTCGGCGATCATCGATTTTTATTGTGACTGCGAACTTATGGCGGACACATCGGACACTTTTGTCACATTTTTGGGACCATTGTCATTTTTACAGCGATCAGTGCTATAAAAATGCACCGATTACTGTGAAAATGCCACTGGCAGTGAAGGGGTTAACCACTAGGTGGCGCTGTAGGGGTTAAGTCAGTACTAGGGAGTGATTCTTACTGTTAGGGGGCGTGGCTACATGTGACACGTCACTGATGTCCGTTCCCGGTCACGGGGAACAGCCATCAGTGACATGTCACTAGGCAGAATACTGGAATGCCTTGTTTACAAAGGCATTCCCCTGTTCTGCCTTTTCCGACCGCAATCGGTATGCCCATTTGTCTGCCCGTGACATTCTGTTGACGTACATCTGCGTGCGGCGGTCGGCAACTGGTTAAGCTAGGGTTTCTGTCCTGGAATAAACATCATGCTTGCAGCTGCTATTTAAAGGATAAGTTCCCCTTCTGGAGCATGTTACACGTGCCACTTATATTTAGGGTATAATGTATAACATGGATGGAGGTGTATCACTGGTGACTGCAGACCTTTTATCTTTGTTTCTAATGTATAACATGCACCAAGCACATGTTCTCCTTACTAGGGCCAACCCCCCCCCCCCATGTGACAGTGTCCACGGAGCCATATCATTCTTTCATATTACAAATCCATTTGCCACTGCTTGTAGTTCTCATTGAACTGTGAGGGCATTAATGAGTGCACTTTTAGTTCAATCACAAGCTCTGCAGCTTTCAAACTGACAGCCCTGTACAGAGCTATGGACTAAAAAGTTTTAGGGCTTATCTGCAGGAGCCTGCCATTGCACCTGTGATCCACTGATCACAGGTGCAATGCTTTGCAGGCTACAGCAGGAAAAAATAAAAAAAGCTCTGCAGCTTTCCAACTGACAAACCTGTACAGAGGTATGGACTGAAACCTTTTTTTCCTAAGAAAAATATATGCATTTATTATGTTTTTCACAAAAGTTTGCCTTTGCCTACCTCTTTATTTAAAAAAAATGTTGTCTTGTCTTCTTGCTTCAAGACTTTGACCTACTAGCCCAGAACAAGTATACAGATTAGGGTTCTGACAAAGCAAAACTCCTAGAATTACAAAATCTACCCCTGCAGTGGGAACAACACCCGCCCTGCAAGGAAATAGTTCAGCACAGATCAGATGTGTGAAAGGTGTCTACGTGACTAACATCTGGTGTCCCTGTGGACATTGACCGCCTGCAATAAAAGGCACTTTTGGAAACTTTGGATGTGCAGCCATTTCTTCTTTTTCTCAAGGATATAGTTGTTTAGTCTACAGGTACAAGGATAAGGTGTAACACTTATTCCTGGGTCCAACAAGATTTTCCATCTATGCTACCTACACTGCTGTCTCTCTAAGGTGCTCTCATTCGTGGTCGCATATTTGCCTCCCTCATGTACAATGCAGGGTTAATAGCCTACACCGTACCTGATGGGCTGGAGGGACCACCCACAGTCCTCCAACAGCCCAGACCTTCAGGTAGAAGAGAACATTGCTGGAGCCTTGCAGACTAAGGGATAGAATAACCACTTAACGACCGCCCACTGTAAATATACGTCAGCAGAATGGCACCGACAGGCAGAATCACGTATATGTACGTGATTGCCTTTGTATAGTTGGGGGGTCCGATCGGGCCCCCCTTCTTTACAGTGAGCGGTCGTTTTACCTTCAGGAGCGATCCGGCATGAGGGGACGGCCGTTCGATTCCGGCCACCCCCTCTCGATCGCTCCCGGCGAATGAGAGAGCTTCCCCTGCCTGCCAGGAAGGAGGAAGTGATGTCATCTCTCCTGGGGCGCTCACATATACCGAGCGCCGTACAGGAGAAGATGCCAGGTTAGTACACAGAACAGCACACTGACACCAGGACACATAGGCACATAAATCGCCCCCCCAGGCCCCCCCAGACACCCCCAGATCACCCCCCAGCCCCCAGTCACAGTGTCACTGATTGCAGTGACCATTTATTTAGTGATCACTGCAATCAGTGACATTTGTGACTGTAAAAGTGTCAGTACATTTAGTTTTAGGTCCAGTGTAGCCCCCTAACCCCCCTAATAAAGGTTTAACCCCCTGATCGCCCCCCAGGTAACCCTTTCACCCCCTATCACCACTCTCACTAAGCAATCATTTTTCTGATCGATGTCTTAGCGTCGGCGATGCTGATCGGTAGCCAGTAATTTTTTTTAGGTTCGCCGCAGGTTTTTATAGCGTCGGGTACCCCCATATATTACCTAATAAAGGTTTAACCCCCTTGATCACCCCCCAGGTAACCCTTTCACCCCCTAGCACCGCCGTGGCTATGCGATCATTTTTCTGATCGATGTCTTAGCGTCGGTGATGCTGATCGGTAGCCAGTAATTTTTTTTAGGTTCGCCGCAGGTTTTTATAGCGTCGGGTACCCCCATATATTACCTAATAAAGGTTTAACCCCCTTGATCGCCCCCCCAGGTAACCCTTTCACCCCCTATCACCACTGTCACTAAGCGATAATTTTTCTGATCGATGTCTTAGCGTCGGCGATGCTGATCGGTAGCCAGTAATTTTTTTTAGGTTCGCCGCAGGTTTTTATAGCGTCGGGTACCCCCATATATTACCTAATAAAGGTGTAACCCCCTTGATCACCCCCAGGTAACCCTTTCACCCCCTAGCACCGCCGTCACTATGCGATCATTTTTCTGATCGATGTCTTAGCGTCGGTGATGCTGATCGGTAGCCAGTAATTTTTTTTAGGTTCGCCGCAGGTTTTTATAGCGTCAGGTACCCCCATATATTATCTAATAAAGGTTTAACCCCCTGATCGCCCCCCAGGTAACCCTTTCCCCCCCTATCACCACTGTCGCTAAGCAATCATTTTTATGATCGTTGTCTTAGTGTCGGTGATGCCGATAGGTAGCCAGTAATTTTTTTTTAGGTTCGCCGCAGGTTTTTATATAGCGTCAGGTACCCCCATATATTACCTAATAAAGGTTTTAACCCCCTAATTGCCCCTAGTTAACCCTTTCACCAGTGATCATCATATAAGTGTTACGGGTGACGCTGGTTAGTTAGTTTGCTTTTTATAGTGTCAGGGCACCCGCCGTATATAACCCAATAAAGGTTTAACCCCCTGATCGCCCGGCAGGTGATATCAGTTAGGTTTTAGCGTCAGAGAGGGTCTGCGTCACACCCCAGGCAGCGTCAGGTTAGTGCCAGTAGCGCTAACACCCACACGTGAAGCATACACCCCCCTTAGTGGTATAGTATCTGATCAGCTCAATATCTGATCTGATCAGATCTATACTAGCGTCCCCAGCAGTTTAGGGTTCCCAAAAACGCAGTGTTAGCGGGATCAGCCCAGATACCTGCTAGCACCTGCGTTTTGCCCCTCCGTCCAGCCCAGGCCACCGTAGTGCAGTATCGATCGATCACTGTCACTTGCAAAACACAACACACATAACTGCAGCGTTCGCAGAGACAGGCCTGATCCCTGCGACTCCAGTGCTGTAGGAGGTAATTTCACCACCACAGTTAAAAAAAAAAAGCATATATGCCGAAGCATTGGGGCAGCAGGAGTGGAGGAGCGATTTTGCTCCTAATGCCGCGTATATACGGTCGAAATTCCGACGGAGGCTTGCCCGTGGAAAAGTCTGACCATATGTACGCGGCATAACTTTTGCGAGAAGATGCCCCCATGCTTCGGCATATATAAATGGTGCATGTATGCCCATCATTAGAAGTGGGTGGATGAAGGGCGGTATTCTAATGGTGGGCATACCCACTGATCAATCTTTTTTTTTCGTTCAGCCAACAGGCTGCATGAAAAAAAAGATTACAATACATGTCCAACAAGGACCAGCAACGTACTGGTATGTTGCTGGACTTTGAATGTTTATACCAGAATGATGCCTGCGGGTTTAGGTATCATCTTGGTATCATTCTTTTCAGCCAGCGGCCGGCTTTCATGTAAAAGCAATCCTAGTGGCTAATTAGCCTCTGGACTGCTTTTACAAGCAGTGGGAGGGAATGTCCCCCCCCCGGATATAAAAAGCGCCATTGGGAAATTGGGAAAGCATTTTATCACACCGATCTTGGTGTGGTCAGATGCTTTGAGGGCAGAGGAAAGATCTAGGGTCCAATAGACCCCAGTTTTTTCAAAAAAGAGTACCTGTCATTACCTATTGCTATCATAGGGGATATTTACATTCCCTGAGATAACAATAAAAGTGATAAAAATAAATAAATATGGAAGCAACAGTTTAAAAATAAAATAAAAAAGCAAAATTAATAATAAAAAAAAAAAAAAAAAAGCACCCCTGTCCTGCCCTGCTCTTGCCCAATGGCGAACGCAAGCGTCGGTCTGGCGTCATATGTAAACAGCAATTGCACCATGCATGTGAGGTATCACCGCGAAGGTCAGATCGAGGGCAGTAATTTTAGCAGTAGACCTCCTCTGTAAATCTAACAGGGTAACCTGTAAATGCTTTTAAAGGCTTTTAAAAATGTATGTAGTTTGTCGCCAATGCGCGTTTGTGCGAAATTTTAAAGCATGTCGTGTTTGGTATCTATGTACTCGGCCTAAGATCATCTTTTTTATTTCATCAAACATTTGGGCAATATAGTGTGTTTTAGTGCATTAAAATTAAAAAAAAGTGTATTTTTTCCCAAAAAAATGCGTTTGAAAAATCGCTGCGCAAATACTGTGTAGAAAAAAAAAATGCAACACCCACCATTTTATTCTGTAGGGCCTTTGCTTTAAAAATATATATAATGTTTGGGGGTTCAACATAATTTTCTTGCAAAAAAAAAAATGTTTTCATGTAAACAAAAAAAGTGTCAAAAAGGGCTTTGTCTTCAAGTGGTTAGAGGAGTGGATGTAAGCTTCCTAATGTTGTGTATAAAATGCCAGAACAGTTCAAAACCCCCCCAAATGACCCCATTTTGGAAAGTAGACACCCCAAGCTATATACTGAGAGGCATGTCGAGTCCATGGAATATTTTATATGTTGACACAAGTTGCGGAAAAAATATATATTTTTTTTTTTTTTTTGCACAAAGTTGTCACTAAATGATATATTGCTCAAACATGCCATGGGCATATGTGGAATTACACCCCAAAATACATTCTGTTGCTTCTCCTGAGTACGGGGATACCACATGTGTGAGACTTTTTGGGAGCCTAGCCGCGTACGGGACCCCAAAAACCAAGCACCGCCTTCAGGCTTTCTAAGGGTGTCAATTTTTGATTTCACTTCTCACTGCCTATCACAGTTTCGGAGGCCATGGAATGCCCAGATGGCACAAAACCCCCCCAAATGACCCCATTTTGGAAAGTAGACACCCCAAGCTATTTGCTGAGAGGTATTGTGAGTATTTTGCAGATCTCGCTTTTTGTCACAAAGTTTTGAAAATTGAAAAAAAAAAAAAAATGTTCTTTCTTCATTTTCAAAAACAAATGAGAGCTGTAAAATACTCACCATGCCTCTCAGCAAACAGCTTGGGGTGTCTACTTTCCAAAATGGGGTAATTTGGGGGGGTTTTGTGCTATTTTGGCATTTTATGGCCTTCAAAACTGTGATAGGTAGTGAGGAGTGAAATCAAAAATTTGCGCCCTTAGAAATCCTGAAGGCGGTGCTTGGTTTCCGGGGTCCCGTACGTGGCTAGGCTCCTAAAAAGTCCCACACATGTGGTATCCCCGTACTCAGGAGAAGCAGCAGAATGTATTTTGGGGTGCAATTCCACATATAACCATGGCATGTGTGAGCAATATATCATTTAGTGACAACTTTTTGTAATTTTTTTTTTTTTTGTCATTATTCAATCACTTGGGACAAAAAAAAAAATATTCAATGGGCTCAACATGCCTCTCAGCAATTTCCTTGGGGTGTCTACTTTCTAAAATGGGGTCATTTGGGGGGGTTTTGTGCTATTTTGGCATTTTATGGCCTTCAAAACTGTGATAGGTAGTGAGGAGTGAAATCAAAAATTTGCGCCCTTAGAAATCCTGAAGGCGGTGCTTGGTTTCCGGGGTCCCGTACGTGGCTAGGCTCCTAAAAAGTCCCACACATGTGGTATCCCCGTACTCAGGAGAAGCAGCAGAATGTATTTTGGGGTGCAATTCCACATATAACCATGGCATGTGTGAGCAATATATCATTTAGTGACAACTTTTTGTAATTTTTTTTTTTTTTTTTGTCATTCAATCATTGGGACAAAAAAAAAAATTCAATGGGCTCAACATGCCTCTCAGCAATTTCCTTGGGGTGTCTACTTTCTAAAATGGGGTCATTTGGGGGGGTTTTGTACTGCCCTGTCATTTTAGCACCTCAAGAAATGAGATAGGCAGTCATAAATTAAAAGCTGTGTAAATTCCAGAAAATGTACCCTAGTTTGTAAACGCTATAACTTTTGCGCAAACCGATAAATATACGCTTATTGACATTTTTTTTACTAAAGACATGTGGCTGAATACATTTTGGCCTAAATGTATGACTAAAATTGAGTTTATTCGATTTTTCTTATAACAAAAAGTAGAAAATATCATTTTTTTTCAAAATTTTCGGTCTTTTTCCGTTTATATTGCAAAAAATAAAAATTGCAGAGGCAATCAAATACCATTAAAAGAAAGCTCTATTTGTGGGAAGAAAAGGACGCAAATTTCGTTTGGGTACAACATTGCATGTCCGCACAATTTACAGTTAAAGCAGCGCAGTGCAAAATTCAATATTCACCTCTGGTCCTTTAGCTACCAAATGGTCCGGGGCTTAAGTGGATAACTAATACATCTTATCTCTACACCCCTAGACTAAACAAGCATTTAACATTTGCAGTGCAAGGGTGGTATTGTAAGGGTAGATTTTGTCTAACTCCTGGAGTTCTGCTTTAACCTTGTTTTTCCTGTTCTGCATGATTCAAATTATTCAAACTACTGTGTCTGTGTAAAGGACGGGAAATAGGCATTTTCAGAAGTTCAGCAGTGTCATCTCCAGCATTTCTCTCATGGCGGTTTACTTCAAATCCTGTGTCTAGGGTGGCATTGGCAATTTAAACTGTTCAGTTGAACAGATAATGACATTCTCGCAGAGAAAAAAAGATGACATTACAAAGACAATGCTGGAGTGAAAACTCCCTTGTGGGTTTACAAATTCAGAAAGACATAAGTTCATACAAAAATAGATCTCTGGTTGTCACCAATGAAATAACAGAAAGCCTGCCGGAATTCCTCTGATTGTGAACACAAATCGAACCCAACGTTTGTCCTGCAAGGGTGTCACCATAGCTACAGCAAACAATACGACTGCTATGGGGCCCAGAAACAATGGACATACAGTCAATTATACAGGTAGTAATACATCTGAATAAAAAGTCATGCATATAGATTTCAAAAATCTATACGATTTCTATAAAAGCAATTATCTGTCACTAGAAGAATCACCTTCGGCTTTAGCGATAAGTAAATCAACCATTTTTTTTATGAAGTCCCATTGTTTTTGTATTTCCATTTTCAAAAGGGTCAATTATTTTGACATATGTTTGTAACTTCCACTGTACGCGCTAACTATAAACTACTATAAAGCTTCTTCTCATTTTCTTCAATAATGTAAGAATTACCGGTATTTGCTTTTCTTTTCAGTGGATTTTGAGGCATTCAGTGTATTTTAAATTTCCAGAAAATAAAGGTAGTATTATTGTGTGTAAGCTGGCAAATAGAAAACAATATTTTTAAATTGTATCCCAATCTGTCTTGCTCAATCTGTACTTTCTCAATATAAATTCCTATACATTAGCATTAAGTCTGGAAAAGGACAGCAGGCCTTTGTTACATTCTTCTTTGTTGCAAATCTAGTAAAAATAAAGCTTGCTGATTGAAAAGGACAGCACAGAGAGGACCTCGTCAGGTAGCTGCTATTTCCTAAAATGTATCCACAACTCAAACTAAAAATGTAATATATTGCAGATTACTAGCACTTGATAAAGTGGGTGCATTTGTTTTTTTTTAAGTTTCATTTTTAAAATTTTCACCTGGTAAGCCCACAAACTACACACTCACTGTCCCTGGCTGGCTGTATTACTCATCCACTGTATTTATAAAGGGAGCCATGGTTGTCACCCTAAAGCCTAGTACACACTATTCTTTTATTTTTTTGTTCAACTCAGCGGGCTGAACGCAGAAAAAAAAAATGAAGAGCTCGGGAGGAGCTGCTGTATTAACCAGTTGGAGACTCTGGGCGTACTAGACACACCCAAAAACATCTCATAATTCTACACAGGGCATGTCTATTACGTGCAGTCCTTCTGCCCTGCCGCCAGGATCCTTCCCTGTCCCAGTACCTGGCAATTCAGCTCGGAATAATCACAGCTGCATTGCCAAGTACACAGAGAAGGTCAGCAGCAGGAACTGTCAAAAAAAAAAAAAAAAAAAGCAGTCTGCCAAAGTTTATCAACAACAACTCAATACAGAAAGCTACAAATAAACATTGTATCATTTGTAACTTTCTGTGTTTTTCATCTACAGATCAAAGGGATGAAGTTCAATATGCAGATGAAGAGAATTAAAGCAACCTTGACAAGTAAAAAAAATATGTTTTTTTCTAATTAAACATTCCTCTGTTGAACCCCTTATTAACCCCTTTAGTTTATTCGAATCAGCACTAATTAACTCCGTATTCTCCTTCTCCATTGAATTTTAATTTTCCTGGTGATTTTTTTTTCTATTTTATTAACTAATAGCCTTTTTTCTGTTTTGTTTGCTTTGTTAATTAATATTTTTACACCTTTTACATATTCTTACACGTATCACACTGAAAAAAGCAACTTTACTTCATTTGTAAATAAATTTGCAATGCTTTGTACCAAAATCATAATTTTTGTGTTGTTTTAAACAGGACAATACAGAATAAAATATACTCTTTTTATGTGCAGTAACACTAAAATGCCTTTTGTTTGGTTCTATTACTTTGAATTTTCTAAGGATTGCTAAAAAAAAAAATATTATTGCAGGACAATATTCACAAAAAAAAGCCTTGTTTGTCCTTAGAAATACAATGTATGTATGTTAAGTAATGACAAAATTAGAGCCGAATAAATAGGCTCATAGCAAAAATTAAAAAATTGCTCTGGTCCATAAGGGGTAAAAAGGTGTGAGAGCCAAAGTGGTTTAGTATGGGATGTTAGTACTGCAATCTCCCCCCCTGAGCGATTGTGTTCTAATTTGTGTTCCCCTCACCACCAGAACAGACCGGTAACCAGAGAGCACTGATCGGATGTTGATTGGCAGACCCTTAGAGGTCATTCCCTATCGACAGAAGATGGCCAAACTCTTTTGGACCGGCTATTGTACACATGGGCCGAATGTCAGCCGATATTTGGCCCGTGTGTACGACCCTTAAAGCTGCTCTTCTGATTTGGACTAGAAACGTGTGTATCTCTTTATCTCCATTACATAGAGGGCAGGGCAATTTACAATTTTACAGAAGATTGCTAAGAAGGAAGCCTCTGTGCAGCTCAGAGATAGTGACAAGGACACACAATTTCTTGTTAGTTCAACAGGTTTATTTTGTTTGCTGAAACTGTTCTTAGCTTGAAAATCAAGAGAATACTAATGTAGCCATCATAACTAAAGATTGTAAACTGCATTATATTTTGTTCTTGGGTTTAGTTATAGTTTAACTATCCAATTACAGTCAGATCTCGAATTATTCTGATTGTGTGCGGTAAAGCAGATGTTGTATAGTGTCTGGAAGACAAATTTTGAAGTTTTTTGGCTCATAAGACAGTTTAAATGTATGTATATCATTGATTTGCCAACACTTACATGTAAACTATCCAATATAAACAGCCTCAAGCAGCAGCTCAGCGTAAGCATTTCTGATCTAGATTCTCTTTTTATCAATGTGCGCTAAAATAAAGTAACAATTGGGAGCAAATTTATAAAGCGGTGGTATGGCCCAACTATGCCCTACCACCGCTTTTCTGTTAGAAATGCCCCTGGCACATTTATAAAGAGAATTTATGAAAGAGACAAAAAAGATGCTGGGGGTTGAGGAAACATTACTGGTTTTTCAAAATTGACCCTTTAACCACTTGCCGACCAGCTTCTATACATATACGGCGGCAATGTGGCTCCCTCCTGTGAATCGCCATATATGTATGGCGGCTCCTTTAAGAGCCATAGCAGGTGCACACCGGGGGACCCGAAGCACGTGGCCGGCGGCGATCGCAGGCACGAGAGCCAGACCAAGGATTTGTGTATGTAAACACACAAATTCTCGTTCTGACTGGAGAGAAGGGACAGATCGGCTGTTTGTTTTAATTGCAAACAGCGATATGTCTCCTTCCCCAGTCAGTCCCACCCCCCCCAGTTAGAAACACTAACGAGGGAATGCATTTAACCCCTTGATCGCCCCCTTGTGTTAACCCTTTCCCTACCAGTGACATTTACACAGTAATCAGTGTATTTTTGTAGCTGTATAAATGTCAATGGTCCCAAAAAAGTGTCAAAAGTGTCTGATCTGTCCGCTGCAATGTCGAAGATCCGCTAAAAATCACAGACCACCACCATTACTAGTAAAAAAAATAAAAAAATTATAAAAATGCCAAAAAAAAATAATCCATAAATCTATCCCCTATTTTGTAGACACTATTACTTTTGCGCAAACTGATCAATATATGCTTATTGGGATTTTTTTTACCAAAAATATGTAGAAGAATACATATTGGCCTAAACTGATGAAGAAATTAGTTTAAAAAATAAATTGGGGATATTTACTATTATTGTTTTTTTTTCAAAATTGTCACTCTTTTTTTGTTTATAGTGCAAAAAATAAAAACCGCAGAGATGAGCAAATACCACCAAAAGAAACCTCTATTTGTAGGAAAAAAGGACAATTGTCAGTTAAAGCGACGCAGTGCCGTATTGCAAAAAATGGCCTGGTCATTAAGGGGCTGAAGTGATTAAGGTACTTATTTTACAATGTTATACTTCTTCCTAAATATACTATGTCCTCTGTGTGTGTGTGTATATATTTATAACGACAAGTGCAGAAATATATTGTATACAAAATATGTCTTCTACTAACTAAATCATCACATTGAAAAGCCTATTGTTTTCTCAGACAGAACATATGCATAAACCAAGTATACAGAAGGTTGTCGGCTAACTGAACTGCTGCTGCAGTGAAGTTTTGCGCTTCCTGTACAGTAATAGTTTATTTCTAAAGCATGTACCAGGAGAAGCTTTTATTGATCCCCTCTGGGCAATAAAAATTATGTGATAAATAAAAGTAAATCAAGAAAAAAATGTCTTCAATACTTACCGAGACATTTTAGAAGCAATGACAGCAGCCAGCAAACAACCCCAAATTCCCGCCTGGGATAAAAATCTCTTACTGTAATCTTTAGATCTTTTGCTGCTTATGCTGTCTGGGGAGCCATCAAGCTCTTGCCATGAATTAAGAGCATCAGACATGTTGAGCGTTTCATCAAGGGCTTGACACCAGCATTTGAAAGCAGCTCTGTAACAAATAAAATGCATCAAAGTATGACACTATAGGGGAAATTTAGTGTGTGTACGTGGCAAAACATCATCAAAAGCATAACCTTTTCAGTTCTAAACGAATATAATAAACAACATATAAAGAATGGACGTGTTTTGGATATAAAGAGACATGGGGTTTTATCCAAAGGGTCATGCACTTGAAATGTGTAAGATATGATTCTTACTAAATAGATAGGTTGTATGAAATATACATATGGGTTTTCAATACTATGGAAATGTTAACCTTAAAGTCCAGAATGACTTGAAATTAATGAAACAAAAAAATAATAATTTATACAGTGTATTGTGCATCAATTACTGTTCTCCTCCGTCTTCATTTAAAAAACTAAGCCACCCTGCAGTGTAATAGATCAAAGTCACAGTTTCTTCTATGATGCCAAAGTAAATTCTTGCCTTGGGATCAGGCATTTTTCACTTTTTTCTTGGGCAATAGTCCCCTCATCACCCTGCAGGTTCTCTTGCCTCTAAAGCTTATGAAAGAGGACCTGGTGGGTGGAAATGTTGTCTCCTCCAATAGGAAGTATCCATGTCACATAGGTAGTGATGTGATGTGAACACTTGAAAAAGGACCCCAGCAAGCATACAGAAGAGTGATGGACTGTTACATGAGTGTGGTTTCAGGTTGCTGGGGGGGGGGGGCTGATATCCTGGACTTTAGAGTCATTCTTCATGTAGCGCTACCCCCAGTTAAGAGAGCCGCTGGTTTGATTTCGGGCCCTGTATACAGCACCGCCAACCCCCGGCAATCTTACTCGACCCACTCTGGCACAGCTAGTCTAGGGATTATACCTATCACAATCAACAGTATTGCAAGGAGTAATCTCCTTGCAGTAAGACAACACACTGAGGCGAGAGATCAAATATAATAGTTTTACTTTTATATCAAAAGGCATAGGCAGAACAGAACATATGCAACTTGCTTACAGAGCCCTGCAGCAATAGGTGTAGCACACAACAATGGCCCAGCGCGGTAACCCACCGCGCGCAGCTATTATGGTGTACGCGCCCTGTGGCGCACTAAACAATATTCTATCTCCCCTCCCTGGTCAGGCCTGACATAGAAGAAATCTCAGTCTTTTCACTTAGTATTTCTTCGCATGCAAACTTTCGGTGGTGCACTTGATGAAACAGTATTTGTAATCCACAAGTAGGCAGTCCCAAGGAACACTATACTGGAGACCCTTTAACTCTGTCCTGCTACTGGTCTCCTAATGGAACAAACAACGATGGGTGGGCCAAGGCAGTCTATAGGCCTAAACACGGTACAGTCTATTGGCTTGAGCAAGTGCTCGCTCACCACTCCGGACGCGATCCCAATCCGGGACTTCCACCTACTGTGTCTCTGCACACAGCGTCTGCAACGATCGGGTCCCTGATTCAACTGATGTCCTCACTCGACAAGTCTGGTGCCACCCAGGCTCCGCAGTGGGGTGGAAGGCTCTCTGGAAGTTGCGCAAGGCCCCAGGCTTCAGGCCTTGCACTGCAGCAGATCCGCACAGGAAGAAACTGTTGCTTGCAGCGCGGTGTCCAAAGAGGCCGAGCTCCGCCTCGCCTCCTTCTTAAATAGCCCCTCCCATGAATCTCTGCGGTGGCCAATTGCACTCTGGGTGCCGAACGGGGTTCTGGGTAACATAGTCCCGGGGCCTTAAAGGAGACCCCGCTACATTCATATGTTTCTAACCTTGCTGAAAGCTTACTCTATTTCAAATGTTCAAATTTTGTAGAGATAATTAAAATTAAAGCAAATCAGCATACATAAATATATGCCAAACAAGTCACCTATAGGTTGATGATATGTAGGAATTGGAAGAAATTGACTCAGGCATACTGTACTTATTTGTTTAAAAAAATAACAATGTTTATTTATTACAAATAATTCATGAAAAAGACTAGGACAAGAATAAAAACATTTACATAGGTGAATGTGATTTTAAAAAAAATGTCTCAGTGACCAACCACACAGTCCTGAGTTCAAACTGACCCTGCATGGACTGGATTGGTAGGTTGCCAAAAAGTTCTTATGGCTTAACAAATGAGCCCCGAAAGAAAAACACATGTATATATATATGGGATTGTCGTATCATTTGTCATACAATGATTGTATATAAAGGGGTTGGTAAAGCCAAACCAGAATAGATAAACTCTGCTTCAATGTTAAAAAGGTACAATCAAGAATTGCTCGACTAGTTTCGTGCTCTGGACGCGCTTCTTCTGGAGCTATATGAATATATATGTAAAGAAGGAAAGTTATATATTTGACACTGAGGTAAGGCAGGCAGGTAACACAGGGACGTCACAGGGGGTGCGCGGTCAGTATAAAGCAGCTACGAATGACTCTCGAATACTGGTCCCTGGAAGTTTAACATGACACCTCATGGAAAAGAAGTCTCTGAGGATCTGAAAAAAAATAATTGTTGCTCTACATAAAGATGGCCTAGGCTATGAGAAGATTGCCAAGACCCTGAAACTGAGCTGCAGCATGGTGGCCGAGACCATACAGCAGTTTAATAGGACAGGTTCCACTCAGAACAGGCCTGGAGGGACATCCTGAGTGAGTGAATAACTTGTATAGCGCTACAAATGTGAACTAAACCGCCTCAAGGCGCTTTGTATCCAATGACGTCCTGAATCTTCAGAAGAGGTGGGTCTTGAGTTTTTTCCTGAAGGCCCGATGGTTTTCTTCCATACGGATGTCCGTGGGTAGAGCATTCCATAGCCGTGGTCCTTGGACTGCAAATCTTCTTTCTCCCTTTGATTTGTAGCGGGCCTTGGGGATGTAGAGGAGGTTTTGGTTGGTTGATCGGAGAATGCGTTTGGGGGTGTATCTTCTCGCATAAATATTGAGGAGCGTTTCCTTGTGTGCACTTGTTGGTTAGGCAGAGGATCTTGAATGTGACCCGATCCTTTATGGTTAGCCAATGCAGGGTCCTCAGTGAAGGGGTGATGGATTCCCAAGGTTTTTTTCCTGTTACCAGTCTGGCTGCCGTGTTCTGGACAAATTGTAGGCGCAAAATCTGATATTTAGGTAGTCCTATGTAGAGGGAGTTTGCGTAGTCGAGTCGGGAGTTGACGATTGTTCCAACCACTACTGCTATGTCCTCTTCCGGGATGAAGGGGATGAGTCTCCGTAGCAGGCGGAGGAGATGGTGCGATCCACTGACTACTGATCCTATTTGTGCCTCCATCGACATCTCAGAGTCAAAGATGACTCAGAGACTTTTGACTTTGGTGCTCAGGGTAATGATCTGTCCGAGAATGGTGGGTGGTGTCCAGAGCGTCTTTGTTTTTGTCTTTCGGTTTGCGTGTAGGAGAAAAAGTTCTGTTTTGGATCCATTGAGTTTGAGGGAAGTCTCAGTTATCCAATCATCGATCAGTGTGAGGCAATTTTCCAGTCCATGATATTGGTCTTTTTTTCCGGTAATCCGAAAGTAGAGTTGGGTGTCGTCAGCGTATGAGTGGCAGCACGAGTCCTGTTTGCTGATAATTTTAAGGAGTGGGTGGAGGTAGATGTTAAAGAGCACGGGTGACAGTGGTGATCCTTGAGGGACTCCGCAAGAAATTGCGCAAGTTTCAGAGGTGAAGGCTCCTAGTTTCACTGTCTGAGAGCGATTTTTTAAAAAGGATGCAAACCAAGTTAGGTCAGAGTCTGCGACTCCTGCTACTTCTTTAAGGCAGATGAGTAAAGTTTTGTGGTCTACTGTGTGAAATGCTGCACTGAGATCCAGCAGCACCAGGAGACATGATTCTCTGTCATCTGCAGCTTTGAGGGCGTCATCCCAGATTTTGAGAAGGGCAGTTTCTGTGTCATGGCCTGGACGGAAGCCTAATTGTAGTGGATCCAAAAGTTTGTGGGAGTCTAAATGGAGTTGTAGCTGTTGTACAACTGCTTTTTCCATGATCTTTGCGATGGTGTTGAGGCTTGTTATCGGTCTGCGGTAGCTTGGGTCTTTTGGGTCAAGGTTGGGCTTCTTTAGCAGGGGTTTGACAATGCCTTGCTTGAGGGAGCTTGGAACAAGGCCTTCTTTGAACGATTGATTTACGAGATGTGTTATGGTAGGTGCCAGAATGTCGGTACATTCTTTCAGGAGTTTTGTAGAAATAATGTCATTTGGTGATGTGCTATCTCGGAGACTTCTGATGATATTTTTGGTAAAGTCGACTGTGATCGGGACAAGCGAGAATGTACTCGGTTGTATATTGGTTTCCTCTTCTTGTTTAGGCTGAGTGAGATTGGTTGCTTTTTTCTGATTTTGGCGATAAAAAAATCAGATAATTCATTGCAGAATTCTTGAGTTTCGTTTGCTGGGGGCTCTAGACAGGTGGGGTTCATAGTTTGAGCGACAAGTTTGAAGAGTTCACAAGGTCGATTTAGGGCTTTTGAGATGGTGTCTGAGAAATGTTATTTTTTTGCTTTGAAAATTGATTTGTGATATTTCTTGGTGAGCGCTTTGTAGTTAGTGTGGTTTTCCTTTGTTGGGTTTCTTCTCCAGGCTCCCTCAGCTCTTCTGCGTTCTTGCTTCAGTAGAGTCAGAGTGTCATTAAACCAGCCTGAGTTGTTTTTGCAGATGAGTGCTCTATGTCACGGCGTGACTGTGTCTGCGGTTTGTAGTAATGCTTTGTTTAAGTGGTTGAGTGTTTGTTCCGTTGAGTGGTTCTGATTTAGCGTTCCAATTTTTTTTGATAGTGTCGTTTTGAAGAGTTCCGAGTGTAGTTTCTTCTGAGATCTTGTCCAGTGTGTGGTTATTGAGTGTTTCGGTTTTTGGGCGATGGAATTGGAGGTGATTTTAAATTTAATAGCGTGGTGGTCCGTCCATGATAAGGGCATGTTGTCCAGTGTGTTGATGTCCATATTTTGTTTGAAGATGAGGTCAAGAGTATGACCCGACCCATGTGTGGGGGCATTTATCAGTTGCTGCAGACCTAGTTCTTCAAGTTGGTTGATGCAGGAGGTGGCGATGGGGTCCTGAGTAGAGTTAGCCCAGAGGTTGAAGTCCCCGAGTAATAGAAAGTTTTTGGTTTTGAAGGTGTACGTCGAGATGAATTCGGTGAAGGGTGTGAGGAGATTTGTCTTTGGTCCTGGTGGTCTGTAGCATAGCAGTATGTGAATGGTGTCTTGAGGTGTTGTTTGAAGATGGAGAGTGAGTGTCTCCATGAAAGGCAATGAGTTCTGTAGCTTCGGTTTGATGAGAGAGAGGTGAGATTTGAGGATCACTGCTAGGCCTCCTCCTCGTTGTCCTATTCTATGCTCGGTTAGGATGGAGTAATTCTCAGGCACCAGTTCTGTTAGAATGGTGTTACAGTCGGGTGTTAGCCAGCTTTCCGTGATAAAGAGGCAGTCTATGTTGTTTTGGGTGATGAAGTCGTGGATTTCTTGTCTGTGCTTGACTGCAGATCTCGTGTTGATCAGGGCGCATGATATGTGTTGTAGTGGCAGCGGTCCCTTCGTGTTTTTGATAGTTGATTGTCGATTGATCCTTAGCAGTTGTTCTTTTTGTAGTATTTTTTGGGTGGAGGTTGGTAGTGTTGAGGCGGTATTCCTTAGCCTCTGCAGGGTGTCCGCTGAGAATTTAAAATTGCACATGATGGGAAGGAACAAGAGTTTATGGCGATAGTGAATCGGGCCCGATGACCTAAACCACCCCCGTTGGTCCAGAGGAAGGCGAAAAACCCCGGAAGAGAATAGGGGAGAGGATGATGGGTTGGCCGGGGCAAGCCTGCAGCCGCGGTCTGTTCTGCAGGTCTAGCGGTCTAGAGGCAGGTGCTCGGATAGTGGCAGGCGGCGGCTGCGGATGGCGCGGTAGTGAGCTGGGGGAATTGAGCTTAGGGAGAGTGGCACCCCGGTTACGTTGGGGGGGGGGGATCAGTAGAGGTAGAGTGGGAATAAGAATGAAGAAGAATAAAAGATTATTTTTTTCTGTATTATAAAGGGTGCCCGGGTGTACCAAAATGGCCGCTTCTTGGTTCTGAATCCGTGGTTCCTCTTGCAGGTCGACAACTCTGGTGGCCCTGAGGGGGTTGCAGGACAGTCAGCCTACAACGGTAGGGTCCTATGTTTTGGTTTTCTACAATAATCCCTTTGGAGGGCGAGGATGGTCCTGGAGGCCGAGGCCGGGTGTACCAAGATGGCCGCTGCGGCCAAAACTAGGCCAGAGCCGCGGCCTGTCGTGGGGGGATCCGGCAGCTAGTAGTGGCAAGGGGGCCTGCTGAACGGCTGGGGGGGCCTCTGGAGAGCGGTCGCAAAAACGGCCCGCAAGGCAAGATGTGATGACCGGGTTGGTGGGTGCATGTTAGGCCGCAACCGGAGTCTTTCCTGCCGGCGGCTGCGGAATGGAGAAGGATGCTCAGCGGGGGTGACGGCCTAGGTGGAGCACTAGGTGAGCTGGGCTGGAGGGGTTCTGGAGAACCGCTGAGCAAACTGCTGCTCGAGGGGGGGGGGGCGATGGCCGGGTGGAGGATGGTGGGGATGGCGGCAGCCTCGGTCTTTCCTGTTGGCAGCTGCGAGGATGCTCGGCGGCGGCGGAGTATGGGCCTCGGCGGTGCTCTTGGGGGACTAGAGGGGGGCTCAGGTCTGTGGGGAGCCGTAGGAGCAGCTCTGCAGCCGTTGTTGAGAGAGAGAGAGCAGGGAGAGCAGGGGAAGAGATTGTGCAGCCCTGGAAGCAGGAGCTGCTGTAACACACGTCCGTCCACGTCTGTAGTCCGTATAAGGTGAGGATGTCATCCTGTCAGTGTTCAGACCATACGCCGCACACTGCATCAAATTGGTCTGCATGGCTGTCATCCCAAAGGGAAGCCTCTTCTAAAGATGATGCACAAGAAAGCCTACGAACAGTTTTCTGAAGATAAGCAGATTCAGGACATGGATTACTGGAACCATGTCCCATGGTCTGATGAGACCAAGATAAAATTATTTGGTTCAAATGGTGTCAAGTGTGTGGGGCGGCAACCAGGCGAGGAGTACAAAGACAAGTGTGTCTTACCTACAGTCAAGTATGGCGGTGGGAGTGTCTGGTCTAGGGCTGCATGAGTGCTGCTGGCACTGGGGAGCTACAATTCATTGAGGGAACCATGAATGCCAACATGTACTGTGACATACTGAAGCAGAGCATGATCCCCTCCCTTCAGGGACTGGGCCGCAGGGCAGTATTCCAACATGATAACGACCCCAAACACACCTCCAAGACGAACACTGCCTTGCTAAAGAAGCTGAAGGTAAAGGTGATGGACTGGCCAAGCATGTCTCAAAACCTAAACCCTATTGAGCATCTGTGGGGCATCCTCAAATGGAAGGTGGAGGAGCGCACGGTCTCTAAAATCCACCAGCTTTGTGATGTCGTCATGGAGGAGTGGAAGAGGACTCCAGAAGCTCTGGGCAACTCCAGGCCCAAGAGGGTTAAGGCAGTGCTGGAAAATAATGGTGGCCACACAAAATATTCACACTTTTGGCCCAATTTGGACATTTTCACTGGGGGGTATACTCACTTTTGTTGCCAGCAGTTGAGACCCAATGGCTGTGTGTTGTTATTTTGAGGGGACAGCAAATTTACACTGTTATACAAGCTGTACACTCACTACTTTACATTGTATCAAAGTATAATTTCTTCAGTGTTGTTACATGAAAAGATATAATAAAATATTTACAAAAATGTGAGGGGTATACTCACTTTTGTGAGATACTGTATATGCTGGGGCTCGTTAGGGCACTTGAAAATTGCGGAACCAGGAAAGGTGTCCTAGAGCTCCCGGATCCCGAGAGATGACCAGGTCCTGCCTGAGGTCATGGATGGTGTTTGATCTAGCATTCATGCATATAGACATCTCCAAGTTTATGTTTATTATACACTTTTTCTGGTTCCGCAATTTTTAAGTGCACTAATGAGTTCCAGCATATATGTATATGCAAATGCTCAGTGAAAATTTTTCTGTAAGTGACTAACCACCTTTTTTGCAAACCGAAAAGGGTCTCATTTACCCAATACTACATGCTTTATTATTATCATCCGTAGCGGCTTTATAGTGACCGGGCACCCCCTGTGAAGTCCCTGTGTTACCTGCTTGCCTCACCTCAGTGACAAATTTATACCTTTTCTTCTTTACATATATATTCATATAGCTCCAGAAGAAGCGCGTCTAGAGCACAAAACTAGTCGAGCACTTCTTGATTGTATCTTTTAAACAGTGAAGCAGAATTGATCTACTCTGATTTGGTTTTATCAACCCCTTTATATACAATCATTATATGACAAATGATTACCGTATATACTCGAGTATAAGCCGAGTTTTTCAGCACTTTTTTTGTGCTGAAAATGCCCCCCTCGGCTTATACTCGAGTCTGTGTCCATCTTCAAATTTGTGCGCCTTATCCCGGCTAGCCTTAGGTCTCCTGGATTCCAAACTTGGCACACATGTAGCCCCACTCTTCCTCTATAAGTGTGCAAAGTTTGTTGTCCAGGGGTCCTACGGCCGGGGAGCACCGATTTTTCAAACCCGGCAACCCTTCCATAGACTCCCATGTTAAACGTCAGTCTAGTCACACAGCGCCGGAGATCAGGTAGGGAGATTGGGCACAGTGAGGCATGGGCACAGTGAGAGTGAGGCATGGGCAAAGTGAGGCATGGGCACTGTGTCCAGTGAAGCATGGGCACAGTGAGGCACAGTGAGGCATGGACACAGTGAGGCATGCACATGGACACAGTGAGGCAAAGTGAGGCACAGTAAGGCATGCAGATGGACACCCTAGGCTTTTACCCGAGTCAATACAGTTTCCCAGTTTTTTGTGGTAAAATTAGGTGCCTCGGCTTATATTCGGGTCGGCTTATATTCGAGTGTATACGGTAGATCATCCCATATGTATATACATATGTTTTTCTTTAGGGGTTCATTTGTTAAGCCATAAGAACTTTTTGTCAACCTACCAACCCAGTCCATGCAGGGTCAGTTTGAACTCTGGATTGTCTGGTTGGTCACCGAGACATGTTTTTTAAATCACATTCACCATTTCATGTAAAAAAAAATATTCTTGTCCTAGTCTTTTTCATGAATGATTTGTAAAAAAATAAAAATTGTTAATTTTTTAAACAAATAAGTACAGTATGCCTGAAAAGTCAATTTCTTCCAATTCCTACATATATCTATTCTAGGACGTGGCATAGTATATCATTTTTTTTTTTTAATTTCTATATTCTTTATTGTTTTTCCATAGTGCATAACATTTTTATAGAAGTACATACATTTATTTTACCACTATTTTACATAAAGTGCTTTAATATAATGTTCTACCATTGTCCCCTTTCCCTCCCCCCCCCCGACTAATCTTTCTTCACACTCCAAAAAAAAAAAAAAAAAAAAGTAAGGACCAAAAATGCATTCTACCACTCTCTAGTACTATTACAGGGATCTGTTTTTATTTTTGCTTTCATTTTGTTTTTGTTTTTCCCCTCTTCCTTCTCTCTCCTTTCTTTCCCCCTTCCCTTCCTTTCTTTTAATCTTCCGACATGTTCAACTTCTTTATCTAGAACCCATAGCTTCTCTTTCTCCCTATCCTCTATACGCCCTTACTATCTCAACAGCCCGGTTTCCACATTTGGATCTATTCTTTACTCTTCTCTCTCTACTGCCCCAGTTAGGGCGGGCACCCCATTCTTCTCAGCCAGGGATCCCACATCCTTTTAAATTTTTTGTAGTTACCACGTCTAGTCAAAACTACTTTTTCCTTCCACACTGTCGCATTTATTACATTGATCCACTCTGCTGATGTCGGTGCTTTCTGTGATTGCCAGTTTTGTGCTATCACCTTCCTGGCCTGAAACAGGCACCTCATTACTACTTCCAAGATGTCTTTTTGCCCGTATCCCTCCTCTATACAACCTAATAGGCACACCCTGGCCTCCGGTTCCAGAGTTATCCCAAAGGTCGTATTTATGATGTTCAATATCTTAACCCAATATCTATGCAACTTCGGGCATCTCCACATCATGTGTATGAGGTCCCCTGTATCTTGACATCTAGGGCACTTATCATCTAGTCTCCCTCCAAACATATGTAACCTCTTTGGGGTATAATAGACTCTGTGCACTAAGAACAGATGTGACACTCTCTGCGATGGGGAGAGTGACACCGATGTCCCCTGTCCCAGTATCCGTACCCATTGCGCGGTTGTCATAGGGCCTATATCCTCCTCCCATTTTGCTTTATTTTTACCCAGCCTATCCTTAGGTATAAAGCCGCCCCTAATCTGTGAGTATAATTCTGAGATAGTATATCATTAATTGTGCTGTCCACAGTGCCACCCTGTGGTGACAACACATTCATAAACCTATACGTTTTATAGGTGGATAATAACTCATATCTGTAAACTATTCAAATAACACTGCAGACAAAATCTATGTAAGAGAAATAGAGTTCATAAATGCTTGGCACTCATAACATCTGTCTTTGCAACAAGAGAAATCATACTAATCCAACATGTTTGGGGTTGGTCCTAGTGTTGCTCACCCAATAGAAGATATATTCCAATTTTATTAAATTAAGATAGAATCCAGGAGCACTCTGTGCATTAAATACTCTTTTTTTAGCATATCAAAGACTGAAAAACAATTAAAACACTCCAGCTTTTTAATTGTTTCTAGCCTTTTTCTGCAATAAAGAGTATTCAATTTCAGAAGTAAAAGCAAGTATGTAAACATTTACCCACTGTATTGTACCTTAATTAAAATTTTCAGGCATTCTCAGACTTTAAGGGCCCCTTCACACTAGAAAGTGGTGTGGGAAACCCATGTTCTGTCCGCGTTTCATGCACTGAGATCAAAACGCATTGGGCATGCAAACGCAATCATGTGCGTTTTTAAAAGCAGTGCATGCATTACATTTGATGCAGTCCAGTGCATCCCGCACTGAATCGCACAGAAACAGTGCTTTTCTGAGCAATTCTAGTGTGAAGCAGGCACTAAAAGCAAGGGTTTTAAAATCTGCAACAGGTTCAGAAGCTTTTAAAAGCTAAAATCAGCTTTTACCATACAGGACAATACAACAGGATAACTTTTAATGCCAACCACCACAGACTCACAGAGTTACCTGCCTTTCACCCGCCTACTGTTACATTCAGCTGCTGGGTGCAAAAGAAAGGCCTTTATTAACTATGAGTAAAGGGAGTCGTATCCTATCAATGAACTGAATGATCCCAGAAACTGATGTCAAATGCAAAAGGAATGCAAGAAAGCTGCATTTGCCCATCAGCACAAGCCCCAAGACTGCTGGCACAGTGCCGAATACTGGCAATACTGTACTTGCATATGCTCCAAAAATGTCCTGTGTAAATGTACCCATTTAAAGAAAAAATCTAAATACATAAATGTAAACTGCTGATGACCTTGAAATAATGAAACTAAAATCAACTCATTTCAGTTGTCTTACTATTACAAATGACCGCAATTAGCATGGAACAAATACCACAATGTCATATTCCAATGAGAAGCAAGCAAACAAACTAAAAAAAATAAATCTTGTAAATTAACCTGCTGGATATAGTAAATGACAATGACAGTCACAACTGGAAGCACTAGATAAATATGACAGCCACAATGGAGAACATCTTTGTTGATGAATATCAAATGCAAAGCAGATTATGAGCTAATAAAGGACAAATGAATTGTCTCGTCAAAGGAGAGTTCCTATAGCAAAGCCCCAATTTAATATTTAGTTAGCTGTGAAGGAAAAGAAGCCAGCATCTGAACATTGTGTATACTTGAATTATGTGGCAGAAAAAATGTGGCTGTGTAGGGCAGGATAGTAAGAGCATGTAATCAGAATCATATTCATGGAATTGTTCTGTTGATGCAAAGATTGCATGATTAATTGATTGATTAAATACCTTAAAGCCCTTTTCACATGAATGATCCAATCAAGTCTGCTTGTCAGTTTTTTTCAGGGGGACTTGATTGGAAGTTCCATGTAAAGCTGCCCATAGATGACTCTTTTTCGTTTAATCAGTGATTCGAATGATAAAAAAATGTCCCCATCCACACACTCAGTGGGGATGGGGGAATCCTGCCACTGAGCCTTTGTATTATGACAGCAGGGGGATTTCCCCTCTGTCAGAGTACACTGACTATAGCCTGTGGCACTGATCAAGCAGCAGAAACCCTGCTGAACCGGCTGAATTTTGATTCATGCTTGGCCAGCTTAAGTCTATGGGCATGCTGATGTAAACAGGTGTCCATTTAGAGTACTTACCTTCTAGCTCGTTTAGGTCCAAAAAATAATGGAAAAGGTCTGCATGCCTTTCCATTTTTTCTGACTTGTCAGATCAGAGGCAGACTGATCTAAAAGGGCGCATAGATCTTATATGGGTCTGGAAAGCTCCTTTTGTTAAATGGAGGTAAACAATGAAAGAACTGTCCCATTCTGCTTCACTTCAGCAAGGGTTTTTTTTTCACAAATCGCCTACTGAACAAACCAGGCAATGCCTGCATGAAAGGAGCCCAAAGATTATTTTTTTACCAGTTAACATATGAATATTTAATATTTTCAAAAAATCCTCATTTAGAGTTACTGTAAAGCAGAGCAAAGCTTTATAAAAAATAGGTCTGATGAAGGAGCGCATGCTCCGAAAGCGCTTACCAATTGGTTCTCCAGCCACCCGACACACATTGATCTCCCAGCAACCCGGAAGTTCACCGCGAGTCACGGCTCGCAGCACGGCCTCAATGCCCGCTGAGGATCTCTCCATCCCTGGATCCGTTCCTCCCTGCATCGGTCGAATCGCGGCCCAGCAAGCGCCGGCTGCTACCGGCGCCATTGGTCCCGCACCACCGTTCTGCCTGAGAAAGAACACGGACTCCTCCATCTTATATGTCCACTTTTAAACTCCATGTTTGTGAGTACATATATGCTCCCCCTTTTTTATCTATTAAAATTTATTGTTACTACTGCACTTAGAGTGGCGCTTTTGTGCTTCTCCCCTCAGCTTCCCTGGATTTGCTTCACATCTTCACTGGACTGCCTTCTAAGTGTTTAGGATGGACTAGAAAGATTTTCTTTTAGACTCATGTGGACATTTCTTATATTATCCACTGATTTGTATTTGTATTTTTAATATATTTTTATTTCAGTTCCCTGGTTTTTATTCCCATCCTTATTAGTTGTTTTATTGCCTCTGGTACCAGCGCCAACTTCCTCCTATATGTGCTTTATAAAAAAATAGATGGTGTCTGCATTTTACCACTTCATAATAAACCCAGAATAAAAGGAGTAAGTTTCCGTTTTAGGGAAATTAGTGGAGACAAAAAAAAAACATGCCCCTAATGTAGCTATACATTTCACACATTCATGGATGAGGGACTTATTAGAGTACATTTATGGAATACATTACTGGTAGTTAATGTATGAATTTCAGAACCAGCAAGTCAGATAGAGCCTGCCCTATTTCCCAGCTAGAGGACATCCAGCATTCAACCGTACCTTTTCTTTGTTTGCCCCTTCATTCAATTAAAATTATGGAGAGTATGACACACACACACACATAGAAAACAAATAATGAATTAGGGTAACATACAGGTTAATGCTCTTTGCATAGGTATTATACTAATCCAGTGGCTTCAAGATCTGGAGCACTGACCTGCAACAAGAATGCAGATCAGGGGATAGAGCTCAGAAGAGATCAGAGATCTGAGACATCAGAACAACTAGTATTCATATATAAAAGACAGCAATGGAGGCCCCTATTCCTCTCATTGCAGATCTTCTTTATGTGCTATGGTTGTTTTGGTTCATATTTAGGTTACTTTAAGTAATTGCTATAAAATCTGTTTGTCTAGTTTTCGTGCCACCTTACAGTGCCAGTAATACAGCTAGCAAAATGTTCTGCATCATTTGTCATTGCCAGTTTAAGTTAACAAACTTGGGAGTATGTGAACAGAAGAGAAATCTAAACCAAGATTTGGCGAGACCACTCTTTGCCTTCAAAACAGAATACATTCTTCTAGGTACACTTGCACACAGTTTTTGAAGGACCTTGGCAGGTAAGTTGTTCCAAACATCTTGGAGAACTAACCGCAGATCTTCTGTGAATATAGTTTGCCTCAAATCCTTCCGTCTCTTTGTGTAATCCCAGACAGACTCAATGATGTTGAGATCAGGGCTCGGTGGGGGGCCAAACCATCACTTCCAGAACTCCTTGTACTTTTTAATGCTGAAGATAGTTTTTAATGATATTGGCTGCATGTTTGGGGTTGTCCTGCTGTAGAATAAATTTGGGGCCAATCACATGCCTCCCTGATTGTATGGCATGATGGATAATTATCTGCCTGTATTTCTCAGCATTGAGGATACCATTAATCCTGACCAAATCTCCAACTCCATTTGCAGAAATGCAGCTCCAAACTTGCAAGAAACCTTCACCTTGCTTCAATGTTGCCTGCAGACACTTATTATTGTACTGCTCTCCAGCCCTTCGACAAACAAACTGCCTCCTGCTACAGCCAAATATTTCATATTTTGACTCATCAGTCCAAAGCACCAGCTGAAATTTTTCTGCACCCCAGTTGCTATGTTTTTGTGCATAGTTGGATCGCCAGCCTTGTTTTCACGTCGGATGTATGGCTTTTTGGCCACAATACTTCCATGGAGACCACTTATAGCCAGACTTCTCCAGACAGTAGATGGGTGTAGATGAGTGGGTCCCACTACTTTCCACCTATTCTGTGCTGAAGGCACTGCTGGTCATTTTTCAATGTCAAAGAAGTAAGCATGATGTGTCTTATCTTCTGCATTAAGTTTCCTTGGCCAACCACTACATCTACAGACCTCAACATTGCCCGTTTCTTTGTGCATCTTCAAAAGAGGTTGAACAGCACATCTTAAAACCCCAGTCTGCTTTGAAATCTTTGCCTGGAAGAGACCTTGCTGATGCAGTATAACTACTTTGTGTCTTGTTACTGTGATTAGTCTTGCCATGACCTGTGACATGAAACTGTCTTCCACAACCTCACAGAGGTTTGGCTGTTCCTCACCCAGTTTTAAGCCTCCTACACATTTTTCTGTTTCAGTTAATGACTGTGTTTCAACATACATATAAAACAAATGATTATTAGTACCTGCTTGGTATAATTGGTTAATCATACACCTGATTCTAATCCTACAAGATCCCTGACTTTGTGTAACTGTACAACGTTTGCAAGAGTAAGAAATTATGCTGGTTTGAAGCCAAAGGGTAGTCGCAGCAAATATTAATTTGATTTAGATTTTTTTTCTGTTCGCTCACTTTGCATTTTGTAAATTGATAAAAATAAACAATTAAAATATATATTTTTGAAAGCTCTCTAACTTTACAGCTCTTCTTCACACCTGCCTAAAATGTTGCAGTATTGATTGTATGTATCATGTATGTATTTATCTATCCATCTATCTATAGATACAATCACACACATAATTACACACACACACACACACACACACACACACACACACTCAGGAAAACATATCCATAGCAGTAAATGGCCCATTTACATAACTACTATGTGTCTAAATTGTAGAAATACAGGCCAAAATTTAGAGCTTCAAATGGCTCACAAATTGGAGTGATTTGTCTAGATAAGAGTCATTTTAAAAAGGGTTTGGGCTAGTCAAGCAGTGGATCTTAAAATTTCTCCTTTTGGATTTTAAAATAATAGTAGGAATGTTTTCACCAAAGCAAGCAAGGTTGTGACTACAATCCATTATACCATTTATATTCAATCACATAACAATAAAACACACACAGCGAGAAAAAAGAAGCTGCGGTTTTCTTCCCGTGTACTTAAGCTGCCCTCACACTTTTAACACAATTTTGTTTAACAAACATTTACAGAGTGTGATTATATAAATTAATTTCCAATGCAATGTAAAGCTGTAATGGATTATAGCTTTTATCTGTCAGCTTGATAACTAAATTGCTATAATAAATATGGTACATTCCAAAGAATGTCATTTTTCACACTCTAATGTAAGAAGATAAACAGCTATACCAAGGGAAAACTGACAAGAAAGTTAACCCATTGTGAGGCGTTACAAGTTGATATTGTGTATTATAGGCTTTTCGTTTCTATGTGTTTTTGCTTGACTGTAAGCAAACAATTAAGAAAATACTGCACCACAATAGGAGCACTTTTTTTAGAACAGGGTGGAACTTAAAAAAATACTGCAGTGCCATATAATAAATATACTGACTAGCAATAAATAGGAAACACTAGCCTGGTCCAATATAAAGACTTGTGGGGGTTGGTCCCAATACAGGTCCACTTTATTGCACACCTCCCCAGCAGTATTTAGTTGCCTCCCTTTTACCTGCACCACCCTCACTTCGTTCAGCTACATGGACTGAAAAAAAGTCACGTGTAAGCTAAAAGCACTGATATGCCAAATGCTGTCACTTGGACCTCTATACACAGAAGTACTGAACATTTACTTCAGTTTTGGTGCTATACAGAGCATTGGGGGAGCAAAGAAACACTAAGTACCGTATATACTACTGGGCATAAGGGGGGGGGGGGGTTAATGCAAACCTTTTGCTTTACCCTGAACTGGCAAAGTACCAGTGTGCTTTAAAGATCAACTCTAGGCAAAGGTTTTTTTGCATACAGTTGGAGAAGTTAGAACATCTTTCAAGTTTTCATTGCTATTTTGGACCCTGCCTACCCATTTCTGCCTGACACTCTTACCCGAAAAGGGAGAAAAGATTTTCTCAAAGTGCACAGAGATAGCAATAAACTGAAAGAGATTAAACCCTTAAAAAACATAGGCAGAAAGGCTGAAGAAATCTCCCCAACAGGGATACAGACAAATGTTAGATCCAGTGGCGTGAGGGGCACCCTGTGTGGTCATCCCAGGCGCAACATTTAAAAGGGGCACAGAAATTAGTCCTGCGCTGTCCTGAATTTGCTGGGTGACCAGCACAGCAGTGCCTGCCTGTACTCTCTCTGCATTTTCCCCGATTCCCCTGCCCCCCCCCACCCATGCACCTTGGGAGGAAAATAATGCTACAGTAGAGCTGCTCTACCTCCCAGCTCTGCCCCCAAACTCTGGCTCCCACACTTCCTGGATGGCAGTGGCTCCTGCCAATAGGGCAAGCTAATTGGGGTCTTTAGGGGCAGGAGACACTGAAATGAGGGAACTCGACCTAATTGGTTCTGTAAGTGGGATCTAATGGAGGTCACTAAGGGATGGGAGCTGCTAATATAAAAGGATATTGACCTAATTGGTTTTTGTAGGGGGGGGGCACCAATATAAGGTGACTCTGAGCTAATTAGGAACCTCTAAGGGGGGGGGTGCTGACCGCTGATCTAATGGATGGTGAGCAGCAGTGTTGTCACCTGTCTAAAATTCACCCAGACAGTCCAGGTTTTGAGAAATGTGTCCAGGTTTCAGTCTTCCTGTCTCTTTGCTATATGGAAATGTCTCTGAGGATTGAGCTGTTTCTTTGCTGGTTTGGGCTGTTTCTTTGCTGAATATTTGGGAATGTCTCTTTCCTGGCTTGAGCTGACTCTTTACTGCATTGGGCTATCTCTTTGCTGAATATATGGGGATGTGTCTTTACTGCATTGGGATAGCTCTTTTCTAAATATTTGGGGCTGTCTCTTTGCTGGAATGGAATGTCTCTTTGCTGAATATATAGGGATGTCTCTTTGTTGGATTGGGTTGTCTCTTTGCTGAATATATGGGGCTGTCTGTTTGCTGGATTGGGCTGTCTCTTTGCTGAAAATAAGGGAGTGTCTCCTTGCTGGATTGGGCTGTCTCTTTGCTGAATATATGGGAATGTCTCTTTGCTGGATTGGGCTGTTTCTTTGCTCAATATATAGGGATGTCTCTTTGCCCAATATATGGGGATGTCTCTTTGCCCAATATATGGGGATGTCTCTTTGCTCAATATATGGGGATGTCTCTTTGCTCAATATATGGGGATGTCTCTTTGCTCAATATATGGGGATTTCTCCTTAGCCAAAATATAATTCCTGTTAAATCGTGAAAGCACTGATGACTTGGAATACATTTTTAATTTCCATATATTAAGTTGTAAGTGTGTTAAAATAAAAATGGGTGCACTGAAGGACTTGGTGGAATGGTCAGTGGGTGAATTTGGTGGGATGGCCAGTGGGAGGGCCACAGCACATACGCAGCAGCAGAGCAGTCCCTGGGCCCCCATTCTTAGGCAAGGACCACCAGTATAATATACAGAATATTCTTTCCTTAAATAACAATAAATATATAGTACATTTATTAAAGGGGTTGTAAAGGGAAATGTTGTTTTAAAAAAAAATAACAAACATGTTATACTTACCTCCACTGTGCAGCTCGTTTTGCACAGAGTGGCCCCGAGCCTGGTCTTCTGGGGTCCCTCTGCGGCTGTTTCGGCTCCTGCCCGCAAGAACTAAAGACCTTCATGCGAGCTCTCTCGCATGGTGGTAAGTTCTTGCGGGCGCGCTCCCATTATACAGCTGGTGGCTATAACCGCTCACTGTATCACTCTGCCCCACCCCCTGGCGCGCCGCGTCATTGGATGTGATTGACAGCAGCGCGAGCCAATGGCTGCGCCGCTTTCAATCCATCCACTCTAGCCAATCAACGCCCAGGCTGAGCGGCGAAGATGATGTCGGGGGCAGGCACAGCAGGTGAACGGGCTCAGGCAAGTAAAACGGGGGGGCTGGTATTGTCGGATGTTTTTTCACCTTAATGCATAGGATGCATTAAGGTGAAAAAACATGAACCTTTACTGTCCCTTTAAATAAACTACAAAGACCACATACTGTATATATGTATGAATAAACCTAAAATGTATTATAAGAGGTTTAATACTGTACTAGTGGAAGGGACTCAGGGAGTGCAAAAAGTCCACAGGTTAGGGGGCGCAAATTACTTGCCTTGCCACTGGTTAGATCCAAAATCTATCCAAACCAAACCATAAAAAAAATTGGCTGGGTTGGGCTTTAGAGACTGGCTGAGGTTGACAGTGGCCCCAGCAGACTGATGTATTTCTAAGATACCGCTGAAGACTCTTGGGCACCCACATACTTTCAAGTGTTCCAGATGCCTGGTCCCTCGCTGCACTTTGTGGTTGCTTCCCTCAGCCTCTACATCACTACTGTTTTGTACACAATGGTATCTTCTTTTGCAGGTAGCAAGTTATTTTATTTTAAGATCAAGCTAACCGGGTCTCTTTCTTTCTCGTACATCACGGGACACAGAGCGACATAGTCATTACTAATGGGTTATATAGATACCTTCAGGTGCTGGCACTGGCAACTTCCAAAACCGGAAGTACCCTCCCCTATATAAGCCCCTCCCATCCGGGAGCACCTCAGTTTTTTGCCAGTGTCTAAGGTTTTGGCCAAGAAGAAACATGTGTTTTTCACTGAGCTTGCGTACAGGTTCTTTTGGGCCTCAGTAAGCTATTCCGGATCCGACCAAAAAAGCTTCATAGCTAAACGGTCGGTACCCGGGCCTTGCAGAGAAGAGCAAGGTTTTGCCTGTAATGCTTCTCTTAGGAGAGCTGGACCCTGGGATCCAGAGCTCTGGTCATACCCATGACCAAGATGTTTTCTGTGCAGGGTGCTATACAGGTCCAGGGGAGTGGAATCCTTGGGAACCCGGTCCCTGAAGGTTTAATTACAATGCCTGCCGTGATAGGTGAAGTTTGGGCTTCTGTGTACCAAACAAAGTCCTGCGGCGGGGAACAGGTAAGTGGGGGCCCCCAGGAACTTGGTTCTATTGGGGGACCCCCAAGCCTAATTTGTCTTTCTGTCTGTTACCTAACGGTATTCCCGCTAATATCTGTGCATGCCTGTAACTACTAAAAAATGTAATAATTTTAATAGTGGTCAAGAAAAATAAATAAAATAAATATATATATATATATATATATATTTAATATATCAGACTGCGGTACCTGTGTTAATCCACTAGAGGCCGCTGTGGAACGTTTCTTGTCATGTGGACTAGTTTCTTTTTATCAGAGCAAGTCCAGGCAGATGGTGAGTTCTCTTAAGGGAAACTGCTTCCTCTGCCATGTTGCAATGCTCGTCCATCCCCCGGCCTGCGGCAAAAGGGGCCCTGGCTCTTGTCCCTGGTTTCCTTTTCAAAATTAGCGCCGAAGGCGCACGTGGCCGCGCGCGTGCGCGTGCACGCGCCTCTATATATAGAGGTGAGCCGGGAAAGGGGGCGGAGCTTGGGGGATGACGCTTTGTGCGCGCCGCAGCGCTTCTGCGCATGTGCGGGCGTCCCAGCATGTTAAAAACCACAATTATGTGTTGTGAGCTGGCTATGGAGTGCAGAGACAGAGCTGGCAACATTTAGAAAAAGGCATACAGCAAGTGGTTGATGCAGGCATCCCCATAGAAAGGCACATTAATAGACACCAACTGGTTTTATAGCAGCATTTGTGCTAGACTATTGTCAGTAAGTGGTGTATTTCGGCTGGAATACCTCAGCTTTGGGCTTAGGAATAATGCCGTCAAAAAACTCCGGGACTAAAAATTCCAGGAAGCATAGGGGGTCTCCATCGGGCTCTGAGGATCTTGGGCATGCTTCGGCTGCACCAGTCTCCCCTGAAGAATCAGAGGTTAGTGACCGTAGAGCACCCTCAGGAGTACCTGGTACTGTGGCTGTCCTCAGTTCACCTGCTCCTGTGTATGTAACAGAGGAGGTTTTTTCCTCAGCTCTGGGAGGGCTGGAAGATCGGCCTTGTCAATATTTTTTCAAAGGCCCTTGGCTTCGCATTCACTAGTCAAAGCCTTTATACAAGGAGTGATGCGTATTAGTCCTCCGGTTAATATTCCCATATGTCCATGGGATCTAAACTTGGTTCTGTCGGTTCTACAGAAACAACCATTTGAACCATTACAGCATATTTCCCTGGTTCTTCTCACCAGGAAATTGATTTTTCTAGTAGCCATTTGTTCGGCTAAAAGAGTGTCGGAATTAGCAGCTATGTCCTGTAGGGAGCCATATCTGGTTATCCATAAGGACAGAGTAGTGTTACGTCCTCATCCAGCCTTTCTTCCTAAGGTGGTATCGAGGTTTCATTTGAACCAAGATGTGGTTCTTCCTTCTTTTTTCCCCAAACCTACTTCGGTAGAGGAAAAGTTATTGCATTCTTTGGATGTAGTAAGAGCAGTTAAAGCTTATCTAAAAGCCACTGCTCAGATTCGCAGAACGGATACTTTGTTTATTCTGCCGGAAGGCCCCAGAAGGGGTCAGGCAGCGTCAAAATCTACTTTAGCCAAGTGGATTCGACAGGTCATAATGCAAGCCTATGGCTTGGGAAGGAGACCGCCTCCGTTCAAAGTTAGGGCGCACTCCACGAGAGCAGTTGGAACTTCATGGGCAGTGCATCACCAGGCCTCCCTGGCTCAAATCTGTAAGGCCGCAACATGGTCTTCAGTACACACGTTTACTAGGTTCTACCAGGTGGAAGTTAGAAGTCAGGAGGATGTCGCCTTTGGGCGCAGTGTGTTGCAGGCCGCAAAAGATCCTCATGTCTGATAGCGCTCAGCTTATATATGGTGTATCCCCCCCCTCGTTGGGCATTGCTTTAGGACATCCCATTAGTAATGACTATGTCGCTCTGTGTCCCGTGATGTACGAGAAAGAAAATAGGATTTTTATAACAGCTTACCTGTAAAATCCTTTTCTTGGAGTACATCACGGGACACAGAGCTCCCGCCCCTCTTTAGGGACACTTATTGCTTTGCTACAAAACTGAGGTGCTCCCGGATGGGAGGGGCTTATATAGGGGAGGGTACTTCCGGTTTTGGAAGTTGCCAGTGCCAGCACCTGAAGGTATCTATATAACCCATTAGTAATGACTATGTCGCTCTGTGTCCCGTGATGTACTCCAAGAAAAGGATTTTACAGGTAAGCTGTTATAAAAATCCTATTTTAATTTCTCAACTCTTTAATGTATACGTTATTAAAGCCCACTTGCATTGTAAAAAAGTTACCAATAAAGCCAGGGTGCCTCCAAACATAACATGTCTATATTTTACAGTTATTGTTGTTTTTACAGCTTCTTTCAGCTACAGAAAGATATTTCCATGCTTAGCAAGAGGCTACAGCTAAAGACTGCATGCTGTGTAAGAGCAGTGGTCTCTATAAAGTGGTCTGACACCCCTGCCGTGTTGCAACTACAGCTTTGCAATCATTCACGGTCACTCTCTCTACGGACTGAAGCCTGTCAGAATATTATGACCAGAAAATGGCATCTGCAAAATATGGATCATGACCCTGTTATTTCTTCACTATTAAAAATGCCTACCGTGCTTACAAACCTATGAGTCTGGAAGTCTACTGTAACTGACACACGAATCATTATGTTGTTTACTTGATCAGTGTAATATTGATGGGGAGACATCTAAGCCTGGATGAAAGCTATGACCCCCTCCCAATAACAAAGGTCTGGTAGTGGCTGTTACCTCTGTTCATGTTGCTTTTCCACTGTACCTGCTCCTGTACTTGTTCATAAAATATTATATTAGCATTAGATATGACCAAGTATGACCATTGCTTTATTTAATGAGATACACATATAATTTAATTTCCGCTTCCTAGCAGAGAGAATTATAGCATACAATGAGCACTCACAAACATACATATGTAGTGGGTATCAATATTTAGGGGAAGAGTCTGGACGGTAGCATGGCCTAGAAGCACTAATTACTAGGGTTTTTTGGTTGTTTTGGTTCGTGGGAGATATCAATGGTGTCCAGTTCCCTGCGGCCCCTGGGTGGCGCTGTCACCTTGGGCTGGGGTTGAACCACAATTGTAGGGCCATACCCTTTTTGTCCTCTCGCGGCAGTAGTACAGCGGGGCGGGGAACCCGCTGTGCTTGCTGGGAGAGGGTATAAAAGGGGCGGACATCTTCCGCACGAGGTCCGAGCACCAGGCACCTTCAGCCTGGGGGCTGCTGTCCGTTCATCCATGTCCAGGTGCCCTTGGCCTGGGCACGTGGAGTCGAGTTCCATCCCAGGCACCTTAAGCCTGGGGTGAGGTACTTTGCAAGAAGGCCTGGGGCCCAGTACCTTCCACTGGGTCCCGCGAGGGATGAAGTATTCCTAGGGTGCCCCCGGAATTGGGTGCCCTAATCCAGGGCGTAAGGGACCAGAGATGTGACCCTCCCGAAGAGCTGGTACAGCATAATGCCGGTGACGGTGTGGGCCTCTGGATGGATGTCTTTCCCTGACAGGGGCCATTTATCCTAACGGAGGTATTCTATGTTCTTATGGTCAGTGGCGGGGATCCAACTGAACCAGGTCGGTGGCAGAGACCTATCATCAAGGTCTGTGGCAGAGGCCTCTACTTTCACCAAGGTTTGTGGCAGAAACCAAATTCACAGTCGGTGGCTGCGCCTGTTTGCGCTATACGGAACAGGAGAGAACTTTAATTCTTTGATTGTGCCTGGACCTTCTCCTTCCCACACCTGTCTGTTCTTCAAGTTCAACCAGTCTACTCTTCTAGGACTATTTGTTAGAATAAATAAGTGTTGGACTTTATTTGGTGTGGAACTCAAGTTACTGGGAGCTAAGTGCCCTGCCTGCAACAGTGGCAATCATCCTCCACAAGAGAAGCTGAAGCTCCGGACGTGAACACAGGCCCGAAGGAAAAAGGTTTAGCTCACACCTCTGCATAACACACATCAGAGGGCACGAGCTGGTGGTGCGTCTCCCCCCCCATTCTTCTCCCTGGTACCCCTAGACGAGTCAGCCAGCCGCAAAGAGAGAAAGAGGGAGAAGCGGGTAAAGGGGGTGCCACTACACATATACATATATATATTCATATATATATATATATATATATTGTGACAGCAGGAAGGTAAAGTCACCTGGTTGCATCCAGGGGGGTAGATATATTTCGCCCAGATTCAGGCTTTACGCCGACTTATACAACTAGGTGGAGAGTTGTATAAGGCTAGTGGGCTCATGGATGACTCATACCTCTAGGGAGAGTGTGGGGCGTCGTGCAGACAGAGATGAGGAGACCAGCTGAACCTTGTCAGCTCATTTAGGCCTCTATAAGAACTCCCAGCTTCATTAGATGTTAGCTCATGCCTGGAACCAGACCTGTGTGGACTGTCTAGGGAGAGTGAACCCCTGTGCGGTGAGGCAAAGCCTGTGTGGCTATTTGTTTGGACTTTTACTAAACCAGGGACTTAGGGACTAGGACAGCACTAGGCTGATCCCAGTTGTTAGTTAGGAAACCTGTATGTTTAGTCAGAGGTCAACTTGACCAGGATTTATTTTGGTTATGTTTCTTTTGCTTTGCTGTGTTTTGTCACTGTAAATAGAAAATAAACCGCACCTTTTTTTGATTTTGAAAACCACAACCTCCGTTTGCTGGGCCTGTTTTGTGTGGGGAGCCCATCCCGGGGGTCACACACACCCGCTGCCGAGCTAACCCCCTCACAGTTGGTGGAGAACCAGTGGCAGTTTTTTTTAAGCCAGCATGGAGGAGATACTGAAGCAGCTGGCTCTAGCAAATGCCAATCAACAGCAGACAAATGCAGGTTTGCAAAGGAGCCTTGCAGCCCAGCAGCAGACAAACGCAACTTTGCAACAGAGTCTGGAGGCTCAGCAACGAGCCCAGCAGCAATCTGAGGCCTGCTTCATAGACCTGTTGCAGAAGCAAGAGCAGAGACTACAACAACAGATGGAAGCAGTAATGCAGCAACGTCCGCAGACCAGTGAGGAAAGCCGTCCCACTAATACCGCGTCCTTTGGGGTGAGTCGTTTATTGACAAAAATGACTGGAGAGGATGATCCAGAGGTATTTTTGACCACATTTGAAAGGACCGCTGAAAGAGAAAAGTGGCCTGAGGAGCAGTGGGCTGGACTGGTGGCTCCTCTGTTAACTGGTGAATCGCAGAAAGCTTACTATGACCTAGAGCCTAACAAAGCAAAAGACTATGTGATGCTAAAAGCTGAAATATTGGCAAGGCTGGGTGTCACCCAGGCTGTCCGGGCTCAGCGTGTGCATAACTGGACTTTCCAGCTTGGAAAACCCCCCAGGTCTCAAATGTATGATCTCATTCACCTGAGCAGAAAGTGGCTACAGCCAGAGACTTTGTCCGCACCAAAGATTGTGGAACGTGTTGTAATGGATCGGTTTTTGAGAGCTCTTCCTACTGCCATCCAAAAGTGGGTAAGCCATGGAGACCCAGAGACGGCCGATGGTCTTGTGGATCGTGTGGAGAAATACTTGGCTACAGAGAACCTGACGGCCTCTTCCAGAGACACTCGGACTTTCCACCCTAAGACCAGACCATCCCCAGGGGCGGATAAGAGGATTCCAAGGGGTGAGGGTGGAGAGAGTGAGAGGGTGGGAGCTCTACCCCAAGTTTGGCGAGAACAGCCTGGGAAATCAGCGGCTCAAGAGGCGGCAAGAAGGATCGTTTGCTACCGCTGCCGGCAAGCGGGACATATTGCAGCCAATTGCCCGGTTGTGGAGGAACCCATGCAGTGTGACTTTCTGACGGGCAGACGTCAGTCGCTGTGTGCGACAGTCGCATGCACTGCCATTCGAGGAACTGAGAAACATTTATGCAAAATGTGTGTTAATGGTAGAAATGTTGTGGTATTGCTGGATTCAGGTAGCCTTGTGACCCTGATAAAGGCTGAGTTAGTTAAAACAGAGGTCTCTGGGAATAGCAAGGTAGCTGTTATTTGTGTGCATGGGGACACCCGAGAGTATCCAGTGACTACAGTGTGTTTCGAGACCCCCAAAGGTACCCTCTCTCATCCAGTGGGCTTAGTATCTCAGTTACCGCATGACGCCATTGTGGGAAGGGATTTTCCGAAGTTCTGGGAACTGTGGGATGATCCTGAGCCCCTCACTGGTGCCCCTATGTACCAGGAATGTGATAGCCAGAACTCCCCTGAGAGTGGTGAGGACTCTCCGGAATTTCCCTTATCAGTATTGGCAGGGGAGACTCAAGAAACTGGAGAGGAGCCCACCTCCTCAGACGAAAACCTACCGTCTGTGGAGTTTTCTGATCTTGAGGTTCACAGGGAAAACTTTGCCACAGAACAGTTGAAAGACCCCGCCCTAATAAAGGCACGGGAAAACGTAGTGAAAATAGATGGTGAGTTAGTGAACCCAGATAATACCTGCACTTACCCATACTTCAGCGTAGAGAAGGACCTACTGTATCGGGTGGCAAAAAGGGCAGAAGAAACCGTTGAGCAGCTTGTGGTGCCCAAACCTTACAGGAAGTTGGTGTTGGAGTTGGCCCATGGGCACATTCTTGGAGGTCATCTGGGGACAGAGAAAACCCGAGAGAGGGTATTACAGAGATTCTATTGGCCGGGGGTGATGAAGGACGTAGAAAATTATTGTTCCTCCTGCCCTGTGTGTCAGAGGTTGGCCCCGATGCCACATTTCCATAGCCCGCTGGTCCCTCTACCCATCATTGAGGTCCCGTTTGAGAGGATCGCCATGGATTTGGTAGGTCCTATAATCAAGTCCGCTAGGGGGCACCAGTACATATTAGTTATAATGGACTATGCCACCCGTTATCCAGAAGCGATCCCTCTCCGAAATACCTCGGCCAAAACCATAGCCAAAGAGCTATCTCTTGTTTTTAGCCGGGTGGGTATTTGTAAAGAACTGCTTACGGACCAAGGTACACCCTTTATGTCCCGGGTTATGAAAGAGCTGTGTAAATTGTTCAAAGTGACGCAATTGCGTACGTCTGTGTATCACCCCCAAACCGATGGGCTGGTTGAAAGATTCAACAAAACCCTAAAACAAATGTTGAAGAAAGTGGTGGATAGAGATGGAAAGGATTGGGACTGTTTACTTCCTTATTTGATGTTTGCTATTAGGGAGGTGCCCCAATCCTCTACGGGATTCTCCCCCTTTGAGTTACTGTATGGGAGACACCCAAGAGGGCTGTTGGATATTGCCAAGGAAACTTGGGAAAGTGAGAGTTCTCCCCACAGGAGTGTGATTGAGCATGTCGCCCTGATGCAAGATCGAATTGCACAGGTAATGCCCATCGTGAAGGAACATTTGGCCCAAGCGCAGTTGGCACAGCAGAGAGTGTACAACCGTGGAGCCAAGACCCGTACCTTTTCCCCGGGGGATAGGATATTGGTACTTGTCCCTACGGTTGAAAGTAAATTCCTTGCCAAATGGCAAGGCCCCTACGAGATAATGGAAAAAGTGAGCGAAGTGAATTACAAGGTCAGACAACCAGGAAGGCGAAAGCCCGAACAGATCTATCACGTTAATCTGTTGAAAGCCTGGAGGGATAGAGAGTCCCTAGTCGCAGACACTTGGTCACCAGCTCAAACTGGTTGCGTGATTCCTGAGGTTGGAATAGCAGCCAGCTTGTCACAACCCCAACAACAGGAGGTTAAGGAGTTTGTGCTTCGCAACAAGGAGGTATTCTCTGAGCTGCCGGGACAAACATCTGGGGTAGAGCATGACATCATTACCCCGCCCGGTGAAAGGGTGAAGTTAAAACCCTATCGGATCCCAGAGGCTCGACGGGAGGCAATACGGGAGGAAGTACAGAAAATGCTGAACTTAGGGGTGATAGAGGAGTCCCAAAGTGATTGGTCTAGTCCCATCGTGTTGGTGCCTAAACCGGATGGGAGCTGGCGATTTTGTAACGATTTTCGTCAGTTGAACAAAGTTACAAAATTTGACACCTACCCCATGCCACGTATAGATGAGTTGATCGACCGGCTGGGAACAGCCCGATACATGACGACTCTTGACCTCACAAAAGGGTATTGGCAAATCCCCCTGGCCAAGTCGGCCAAAGAGAAAACCGCATTTGTAACCCCAGACGGGGCGTTCCAATATAAAAGAATGCCGTTCGGGTTACAGAATGCGCCGGCCACATTCCAGCGGAAAATGGACCAGATGCTGAGGCCCCATCGGAAGTATGCTGCGGCTTACCTGGATGACGTAATTGTCCATAGCACAGATTGGGCCTCACATCTGCCAAAAGTGCAAGCAGTCCTGGACTCTGTTCGGGAAGCGGGGTTTACGGCTAACCCCAAGAAGTGTACCATTGGGCAGGAGGAGGCCAAATATCTTGGATACACCATTGGGAGGGGAGTAATAAAACCCCAACTCAACAAAGTCGAGGCCATCCAGAGTTGGCCACGTCCCAACAGCAAGAAGCAGGTACGAGCCTTTCTGGGAATCGCTGGGTATTATCGGCGATTCATTCCCCACTTTGCTTCTAAGGCTGTGCCCCTAACCAACCTGACGAAGGGGAAAGGGTCGGTCATGATTAAATGGACCCCCGAGGCTGAGGCAGCATTCCAATTCTTGAAACAAGCCTTATGTAGCCAGCCAGTGTTGTACTCACCCGACTTCTCTAAAGACTTTGTCGTACAAAGTGATGCGTCAGATGTGGGGTTAGGAGCAGTATTGTCCCAGGTCTGGAACGGGGAAGAGCACCCAGTCATTTACCTCAGCAGGAAGTTGAAGTCCCATGAGGTAAATTACGCCACCGTTGAAAAGGAGTGTTTAGCGGTGAAGTGGGCTCTAGATTCCCTTCGGTACTACCTGCTAGGTAGGCACTTTGACATGGTTACGGATCACGCTCCGTTAAAGTGGATGGCTCAAAACAAGGAAACAAATAGAAGAGTGAATAGGTGGTTCCTGGCCCTCCAGGAATTCAACTTCACAGTAAAGCATCGCCCTGGCGTTCAAATGGGGAATGTGGATGCTTTGTCTCGAGTACATGAATGCCTGATTGCTGGTGTTCCAACCCCGAGGTTAAAACAAGAGGGGGGGGTATGTGACAGCAGGAAGGTAAAGTCACCTGGTTGCATCCAGGGGGGTAGATATATTTCGCCCAGATTCAGGCTTTACGCCGACTTATACAACTAGGTGGAGAGTTGTATAAGGCTAGTGGGCTCATGGATGACTCATACCTCTAGGGAGAGTGTGGGGCGTCGTGCAG